>JARGCV010000006.1:11173333-11849166 GCA_034064705.1 Bothrops alternatus
TTTCCCATTTATCTTTGTCGTAGGCAATTCTTTATAATTAAAATAAACAAAATATACAGTACAAACATTCTGTTGTTTAAGTAAACTAATAATTAATGTTCACCCTAGTTTTGAAAGAAACATACCAATATTTTAAGCCTTAGTTTTCATAGGTAGCTTTATTAGTAAGGTCTAAAAACGTGCTCTGCTAGTTAAAATAGCAATCCTATGCACATTCAATTACAATTTTTTTAATAATTCTGCAATGAAATATTCCTTCTTAATATATATTATGTATATAAAAATCACTGTGTAATAACAACAAAATGGTAATCTAAAACTTAGATTATCACATATTTCAACACTTCTCGCAATTAGTTAATTTCATCTAGATTTCTTTTTTAAACATGCTATATAATCAAATAAATACTTAAATTTATTCAATATTTTGTTTCCTTAGTTACTAATGCAACTTTAGGATCAGGAAAACTATGTTTGAATATAGAACCTTTCAATATTAAAATGAAGACTAAGTTTGATTTCATCAATTACAGTACATATTTATAACTGAAAGTCATTCTTCACTGCATTGTTTTAACTACTAACACGTCCATAATTTTCAGAATCCAACAGTGAAGGATCTGATTGGATTTGGTCTACAAGTAGCAAAAGGGATGAAATATCTTGCAAGCAAAAAGTTTGTCCATAGAGATTTAGCAGCAAGAAATTGTATGTAAGTACAGATTAACTTTTTTCTCACATTATTTCTAGTGATTAAGGCACCAGAACAGAAGCCAGGAGATTGTTTTAATCTCACCTTAGTGATATAAGTCAGCTGAGTGATTTTGAGACAGTTACTCTCAGCTCAACTCACCTCATGGGGTAGTTATGGGGAAAATAGGAATACAAAGGAAGATTTAGATCTGTTCGCTGCCTTGAATTATTTATTTAAAAAAATGAGGGTGGGATAAAAATAATGCCATCTGGAAAAAAAGTTCATTCCATTTATACTATTTTATTTCTTATTTCTGTAATGTTTCTTTTTAATATGAAACTTAGAACTTTATCTATAATGTTCTTATAGATCAGGGGTGTCAAACTGCCGGCCCGCAGGCCAGATGTGTCATGCCAAAACCATATCCACCCCATTGCTGGCAATGGAAAAAAAAGTCATGATACATAGTGACACGTCATGTGATGTTGCGAGTTTGACACCCCTGATATAGATAAATGTTTCTCAGTTTTTGCAACTTTTAAGATATGTGGACTTCAATTCCCAGAATTCTCCGGTCAGTATGTCTTAAAGATTTTTAATCTGAAAGTTGCCAAGGCCAAAAAACATTGCTACAGAAGTTTACAACTGCTGAATATCACTCAGAGAGTTGCATTACTTATGTGATATAGGAAACACCATTATATTCAATTTTACTTACTCTTAGGAATTTTTGCTTTCTATGCAGGATTCTGAGGTTGAAATTATTCTGCTTTGAGGAGCATCCTTTCTATAAATCAACGTTCAATGTTGGTTTTCTCTGAGAAGGCATTATTTCCATGTTTTCTGTTGCGTTTTTACAGGTTTCCTTTGTTCCTGAAATATCATTTGATTATATCACAATAACATGCTTAATGTTAACATACCTACATACCCATGATGTTATTTTCTTTCAAGATAAGCAATATTTTGAAAAACACAGAAATAGAGTAAGCCAAAGAAACTGAAAAAAATAAATAAGAGAAAAGATTAAACAATCTAACAAACTAATTTCTATCCACACCATTTCCTCTTATACCTTTTTTCTTCATTCCATCATACCCATTCCTTCATATAGTTCCTTTTCTTCTTTAAACATTTTACCTCTTTCTTTTTGAGATTCTTGTAATCTCCATCCTTTCCTCCTTTTCTGTATTCACTTTTCCTTCATATATTTGCTTTGTAATGTGATCCTCATTTAGTCTCTTCATATGACCAATCAACTTTGATATTTCTTTCTACTGATATTTTCTATTTAAGTCACATTTATCCATTGACCATAATATCTATTGTTTTATCACACATTCTTAAAGTATCTCGTTCTCACTGAATTCAATTTAGTTTCATGTTTCTCCTGAGTGGAAGCAAGTCCTTGCAGACAGCCAAGTTTGCTTCTTTTGACAAACATTCATTCCTCACAACCTATTACAGTATAACTCAACTATTTTTCTACCAAAATATACACATCATAAAATTTCTGTCCATTTTCTCATAATTAGTAAATGTTTTACCAAGACATAAATACTCCAATTGCTCTTATTTTTTTATTCGTTTTATGCTCCTTCAGTTAGAAAGAAAAACCTGAATTTAAGTTGCTGACAAGCATAGTATAAACT
The DNA here is from genome assembly GCA_034064705.1 of Bothrops alternatus. Taxonomy (NCBI): domain Eukaryota; kingdom Metazoa; phylum Chordata; class Lepidosauria; order Squamata; family Viperidae; genus Bothrops; species Bothrops alternatus. Next base: position 11,175,680 of record JARGCV010000006.1, read on the forward strand.
CTACAGTGCATATAATACTAAGATTGTAATACACAATACTATAGTAATACAATATTGACAAATCAACTTCATAATAAAATCACAGTAAGAAATGCCCAGATATATTCTAGATATGTATATCTTCTGTATCTCAGCCCCCAAATGCCTTCAGTGGTCAGGTTTATGTGCAATGTACAGTTGTTTGTGAGATTTTTCCCCTCAAACACAACAATTTGGTCTTTTAACATACAATGTTTTAAGTGCCATAGCTCATAATGCAAAATACAAATATGTGTTGCAAGATACATTCATTGTAAATCATCTGAAAAAATAACACATTATAAAAAGTACACATATATCCCCACCCTCAACCAATAGATCCTAAGTTCTCATAAGCATCCTTTCATATATTTATCTGTCAATTACATATAAATGACCAAGGAGGGGTTTCAGAAGATTTATTATTCTTTGGTCTATGTTGAACTAGAACAGCTTTATATGATTCTGGTATAGGTTCTCCTGCATATATAGTTATACTCAAAAGTTCCATAACTTTATTGTCTCAATTTTGTTTATTTTTTTACTTTTCTAGGAAGCATAGGCAAGACCATGAATATATGATTTAAAAGCATACCAATAATCACTGAATTTCTTGGTGATCTAGTCATACTTGTTTTTCAAATTCTTGTTTCTTTTATAAAAAATTATCCTTTAATAAGGATATATTCATTATCTTGAATAACATGGTTATTTTCTTATAATAATTGATAACATGTTTGGATATTGCAAGAGAACTAACACTACATTTATCTGTCTCATCAATTAAGGACAAAGATAGTAAATAAACAATATTTTTGCTATGACAGATTTAACTAAAATAAACTCCAGGATATAAACTTGTGACACTTTCCAGGTAGGAGAAATAAATTTTGCTTGAATAGTATAGATTGAGAACCTAAAATTTAATTAGATCTTCAGACTTAATTACAGGTAATCCTCGACTTACAACAATAGTGGAGCCTGCCCATTTCAGTCATAAGGCAGGAGGATGCTAATTAAAACTTGTTAAGTGAAAGACCCCTCATTCTGGATCACCCCAATGCATACGTTAAGTGAATGCACATGCCTCAGGGATGCCTGTTTTAGCCTTCCCAGGGCCTCCCCCACCCCCTGAGATACCCCCGTGCTCTGTTTCCTTTCCTCGGGGTCCCCACAGCCATCTCTACCCCTCACTATCCTTTGCTTACCTTCCGGAGATCTGCAGAACTCAGTATTGTGGTCCATTCTTTTTTTTTTCTCTCTCTCTCTCTCTGGGGTGTGAGGGCAACAGACAAAGGTGCCTTCCCCTTTTATTAACTGTTACAGTGGGCGGTTACACAATGCATCACATGGTTACAAACAGCCAATGACAATGTTATACTCTATAGCCAATGACAAGGCTACACTGCAAGGCCACCCTGTGGCCAATGGATTCAAATCTTGGTACAACTGTCCATCCACCTATTAGCCCCCCTTATTTCCTGTCCCTAGGCCATTATGGTCAGCCACATGGTCTTCTTTGTTCCAGGCCTATGGCATGGCCATCTTGCTTCCTTTGTTCCAGGCCACCTCTTGGCTTATTGGGCTACATAGAACAGCTGTTTGCAAACTGACCTCAGCAAAGTAACATTTTCCCGCCTTCTGACTTTCTTCATGGCCTCTTTAACTCTAAATAGGAAAATGAGCCACAGTTTGTGCTTTGCAGTTTCTATATTTCCTCCTGAATAAAAGTTTTAAAAGGAGAAATGGCATGTTGCAGTGAGACAGAACAGAAATGAAGGGTTAAATGTTAAAAGGGCAATGCAGAGGGAGGGGGAAGAGCACCTTTGCCTCCCAGGTCAGGTTTCAAACAAGGCAAAGCAGCTTCTTCTGCATCACCCACAATACTGAGAATGGCCCACAGTACTGAGTTCTGTGGATCTCCAGAAGGTAGGCAAGGGCTTGTGAGGAGTGGAATGGGGTCAAAGCAGGCCCATGCCTTTGGGGATCTGGCAGGGCAAGGAAGGGAAGAGATAGGTGGGCGTGCTGTAGCATCTCTGCAAAGTTATGAAGCCACCTGGTCAAGTGCAAATGACCAGATAACTTTTCTAAAATTCTTATCTTCAAATCATGGTCGTATATGGCTTTTAGGAGCTCTGTTGTAACTTTGAATGTTCACTAAATGATCTGTTGTACCTCAAGGATTATCTGTACTAGAGTCAAGCTAAACTAAAAAAATATTCAAAATTTTCTTGCGAAACTTCTGAATGATATTTAGTAAGGCCATAGTGATTTATAAGTGCAGTATAATAATTAAAACTTTAGTCACCCATTTTAAAAAAAACAAAACAAAACTTTCTAAGCAATTTATATCTCGTTTCTCTCCATAATTTGATTTATTAATCAGATTTTAATTTTTGACTAATTATAACCCAGGTTCTATAAAAGAAAATTCTAAAGATATGTTTTCCTTTAAAAAACAGTTTTTAATCTGATCAATTTAATAAATGTCTATTCTTGGAAGGATGATTTAATGAATTTTACAATCCAGGAAACAAATGGCATGAAAAAACTACATACATAAGGAAGTTTCTGTATAGATCAAAAGAAAACAAAATCATTTAACTTACACTTTTTAAAAGAAACAAAGGAAAATAGAAAACAAAAAGATAAACTATTAAATAACAAAATTAACATGACTTGGCCCAGCTCCATTTTTTTTTGCTGTGTAAAATTTTATTTTATTTTTTACTTTTACTATATTGACAGTTTTATGCACAAATATTTTAGCGTAAAAATAGAAAATAATTGTTTCATGTAAAATTACCAAAACATTCAACACAAAACGAAATACATAATTTTAGAGCACATGTCCTTGAAGAGTAAAAATGTATGCAAACCCTCTATTTACAAAAATTTGGGAATATACGATCTATATTATTCTTTTGACAGCCACACAATGCCATTTCACATATAATATTCCATACCCTTGTACTGAAGACCTCAAATTAGTCACAGATTGTCCCTCACAAGAAATACAACAAAATATTTCTAACTTTTTTTATCCTTTCCTTGGTTCTGTTATAAGCAAGTCGTAACATACATCAGCGCTATAAACTGGAACAAATGTAACAAGTGCAGCAAACATCTAAAAAAATACAATGAAAATTTGAAATTCTGAAAAAAAAATCAATGTATATAAAAAAGAGGCCATATGCCATGTTACTTACTATGGCTTATTCTAGTATATGCATAGCTGAGAGAATAGCTATAATAGCATTAACTAACTTGTGATCAGAATAATCTGAGTCAAAATGAACAGACATATAAATATGAATGAGTAATCTGAGCTATGTTGCTTGTTATGTAGTAACAATCCTAAAGCTTATTTTGGCATAGAAAGAGTGACACTATCATTTTTTTGTTCTTATGAAAACAAAACATGAATTCTTGATATATATTTCAAATGATCAATTCTTTATAATTATTGTACAGATTGGGGAAGAAAAAGGAAAAATAACAAAATATTAATAGAATTTAAAATATTTTGTATTCGATACACATCAGAGTGAGGGGATTTAACTGGCCACAAGATTACTACATGCTTTCTTTGCCCAAAATGATCCTTAAACACTACAATATATTCCTGTATATTTTTTTTAAAATGCAGATAATCCCCAAGTTACAAGCGTTCACTTAACGCTCGTTCAAAGTTACACTAGCACCCCCTAGTGTTTATGAGAAAATCCAAAAATTACAAATGTTGCCACACCATGGCAGTTGTTCTTCCTTACAAACGACTGAAGAGGCTCTACTGAATTTACTCTATTCCCTCCCCCACTCCCCATAACTGCTTCCCCCTCCCTTCCAGCTGCTCTGGACTCACCTTGAGAAGATCTGTCTCCTCTCTGCCGCGATTTCTGCCTTTGAGGGAGAGGAGAGTCAATGGAAGCTCCTGGGTGCCGTATTATCGCATGAGTTCAGGCACCAATCCTCTTTTTCAGAGAATGGGTGCCTGACCTCTGCGAGATCATGGACCCCAGAAACTTTCATTTTTTGCGCAAACTCTGTGCCTGTCTTCTGCTCTCCCCCAACTCCTTTCCGCCACCACTGGAATACTTTTTATCTGAATGGAGACCTTGGGGAGATCTGGGTGGTATTGTGGTAATAAACAAGCCATCTAAGAATCAACACCAATAAAACCTACCATATACAAAGAGCTTGGGGAGGATAACATGTAAAAAACAAGAAAAAAAGTTAAGGAAATGATTGATCCATTAGTGGGAGAAAATGGCAAGAAGGTGACAAGCAACAGGAAGAAAGCATAATTACTTAACTCGTTTTTTGCATCTGTTTTTACACAAAGGGAAAAAACAGCCCAACCTATCAAAAACAGTACCGTAAAAAAACAGATTAGAAACACAAAAGGATAAGTGAGCACTTGTCCACCCTAGACGAGTTCAAATCACCAGGACCAAATGAATTATACTCCAAGGTTCTGAAGGAACTGGCAGATGTGATCTCAGAACCACTGAACTATATCTTTCAAAGATCCTGGAGCACTGGGGAAACTACCAGAGGACTGGAAAAGAACTGATGTAGTTCCCAACTTCAAAAAAGGAAAAAAAATGGATCCATGAAATTACAGACCTATCAACCTGACCTCAATATCTGGAAAGATTCTGGAAAAGATAAGCAACGAATCAGCAAACTTCTAAAGGCAAACAAAGTCATTACCAAAAGCCAACATGGGTTTGTCAAAAACAGATCATGCCAGACAAATCTTATTGCATTCTTTGACCAGCTGACAAAATTAGTGGACCAGATGAATGCTGTGGATATAATTTACTTGGACTTCAGTAAGGCATTTGATAAAGTAGACCACAACCTACTGCATGATAAGATAGAAAAATGTGGGTTAGACAGCATCACCACTAGATGGATTCGTAGTTGGCTGACCACTCAGCATGTGGTCCTCAATGGAACTGCATCTACATGGAGGGAAGTGTGTAGTGGGGTACCCCAGGGTTCTGTTCTGGTCCCAGTGCTCTTCAACATCTTCATCAATGATTTGGATAAGGGGTTAGGGTTAGATTTGCAGATGACACCAAGCTGGTGTGAATAGCCAACATTCTAGAAGATAGGCTTAAGATGCAGAAGGATCTTGACAGACTTGAACATTGGGTGCTATCTAACAAAATGAAATTTAGTGTTGAAAAAAGTAAGGTTCTACATTTAGGCAACAAAAAACAAATGCACAGATATAGTATAGGTGGTACTTTGCTCAATAGTAGCAACTGTGAGAGGGATCTCGGAGTCCTAGTGGACAATCATTTGAATATGAGCCAGCAGTGTGCTGCAGCTGCCAAAAAAGCCAACACACTATTAGGCTGCATTAATAGAGGAATAGAATCAAAATCACGTGAAGTGTTAATACCACTTTACAATGCCTTGGTAAAGCCACACTTGGAATACTGCATCCAGTTTTGGTCACCACGATGTAAAAAAGATGTTGAGACTCTAGAAAGAGTACAGAGAAGAGCAACAAAGATGATTAGGGGACTGGAATTAGATATGTCTAGTTTATTAAAGAGAAGGACTAGGGGAGACATGATAGCAATGTTCCAATATCTCAAGGGTTGCCACAAAGAAGAGGGAGTCAAGCTATTCTCCAAAGCACCTGAAGGCAGGACAAGAAGCAACAGATGAAAACTAATCAAAGAGAGAAGCAACCTAGAACTAAGGAGAAATTTCCTGATAGTTAAAACAATTAATCAGTGGAACAACCTGCCTCCAGAAGTTGTGAATGCTCCAACACTGGAAGTTTTTAAGAAGAGACTGGAGAGCCATTTGTCCACAAGTCTTAAAGTTGCCAAGGTTGAGAACCCCTGGTTTAGGGCTTCCCGCCTGAGCATGGGGTTGGACTAGATGACCTCCAAGGTCCCTTCCAACTTTATTATTATTATTATTATTATTATTATTATTATTATTATTATTATTATTATTATTATTATATAACACTGAGAACTGAGGAGATGTCCCTAAACACACAGCATGAATCATAAAGACATCAGGATAACCATACGCATGCACTATCTGCTGAATGGAAGTTTCAACAGTAAAAAAAGAAAAAGACCAAGAAATGATCCAGTAATTCAAAACTAAGTCCAAAGAAGGTGTAATCATTGAAGATGTTAAAGTTTAACATTTAAAGTTTACAAAGGTTTAAAATCCTGCGCCCTCTAATATGAGTTGGGGGAAATAAAAATCTTGTTAAGATTACTGCATTTTTATTTTGGATGCAATCTTCGGAACTAAGGCAAAAGGTGCTTAATCTGACAGAGACTAATTTTCAATAGATAGTAATTATTAAATGTTAGTCTCAAGTACTGGTAGTCCTCAAGTTATAACGACTCATTTAGACACCGTTCAAAGTTATAACAGCACTGAAAAAAGTGACCTGGATTTTACACTCAGAATCATTGCAAACATCCCCATAGTCACATGATCAAAATATGGGTGTTTGGTAATTGGCATGCATTTATGACAGTTGCACTGTCTTGGTGTCATGTGACCATCCCAGCCAGCTTCCAACAAGCAAATGCAATGAGGGAAGCCAGATTCGCTTGACAACTGTAGGATTCACTTAACAACTGTAGTTATTCACTTAACAATGGGGCAAACTCACTTAACAGCTGCCTTTCTTAGCAATGGAAGTTTTGGGCTCAAATTGTCATAAGTCAAGGACTAACTGTACTCCATATATTATCACACATGCTTCACTCCTATCAAATATTTTTCTTATCACATCAATGACCAAGCAGAAACTTTCATAATTTAGGTTTATTCACTCTATCATATACTTTTTCTGAATTAACAAATTTACTATGACCTTTCTTTTTCATATATTGCAGGGAGAGAACTGTGTTAATCAGCTGTGGGGGAAAAATAAATGTCATAGAATTATGTAATTGAAACACAAGATCTGGCTTCTGTTAGTTACTTCTTCCTCAGATTTTCTGATATTTGCTATCAGAATAAGACTTTTTACTCCAAGCAGAAGTTATGGGGGAAAAAACTTGGTATCAGGATAACCAGACAGATTACTTTGTGTAATTATTCAGTACTCCAAACATTATGCCAATTCATCATTTGCATTATGAATTAATGAGCTTAGCATCAATTAGTCATAATTGTCCATAATTAAAACTTAATTTTATTATCCTAATGATCAATTATAACTTAAAAGTATTATCTCAACGTGTGAAATTTAGATAGTATTACAATAAAGTTATGGCTACCCATTTGAAAAGAATTATGTGGCTGATTAATAATGTTGTCAAGTATTAAATAAGCCAGCAAAAGTTACTATCAATTATATTGCAGATAAAAATAGTAATAAACATGAGCAACTTAATATTTTGATTATTTTTGAAAATGGTTTTTTAGAATTACAGAATTATCTGGCCATACACTCATTCTTATGTTACATTAAAGTGGAAAAATCAGGCTGTACAAGTCTCTTTTTTCCCCATGTTAATTCTTTTATTGCGTTATAAAATATGAATAATACATTATAGAATAGAAATAATACAGGTAGTCCTTGACTATCACAATTCATTTAGTGACCATTTGAAGTTACAACAGCACTGAAAAAAGTGACATAACCGTTTTTCACACAACTGTTGCAGCATCCCCATGGTCACGTGATCAGTATTCAGATTCTTGGCAACTGGCTCATATTTATGACGGTTGTAGTGTTCATGGGGAAACCTGATTCACTTAACAACTGTGTTACTAACATAACCACAGTGATCTATTGTGGCAAGAAAAGTCACAAAATGGAGCAAAACTCACTTAACCAATGTCTCACTTAGCAACAGAAATGTTGGGCTTAATTGTGGTCGTAAATTGAGGACTACCTGTAAAAGAGTACAGAAGTATTTATACAAAAATCAGGCTTAGGCTATCAACATTTCAGGTAGAAGGAAGTACGACATAAAAATTAGGTATCTCTAGAGGAGCTACTTTATTAAAGTAGGGTCAGATCTAGTTATTTACTGGCGTTCAATTCAACCCACTTTTCTATAGGTGGTCCTTGTTTAATTGCCACTTTTTCAAACTTACAATTACACTGAACGAGTGGTAGTTATTACTGGACCTGCCATTGTGGCACCCCTGTAATCATACAATTACAATTTGTGACCTGCCAGTTTCTTACGAGCAAACTCAATGGAGAACCAATCAGAAGTCAGGTTCACATGAGATCCTCATTTAATGACCTGCATGGTCCTCATTAATGCCATCACTGATGGATTGGCCATGTGGTTTTTAAATTTACAATTATGTGACTAACAACAGAGTCTACAGTCCCAATTAACAGTGTGAAATGAGAACTACCAATATTTAATAACCACTATCTCTTCTAATACTAGTGTTGCATTTCAATCATGCTACTCTAGATTAGCTCTACCTATATAAAAAAGAGATAGGAAATAAGACAATAGAGAGAACCAGTTTATAAAGGTAGCAGATTAGAAACTGCCGTAATCCAACACTCCAAAATGAACAAGATTTGCAGGATCCAATCTGGGTCAGTCACCAGGACCAGAGGCTTAGTCTTTTGAGCTTTCAACTTGTGCTGGAGCCCATTGTCAGGGAACTTCTCTCTACAAAATGTGTGCTTTGGGATACTCTATGCTAGCATTTATGTGCTGCCTGGTTGTGTGTGGGTTTTTTATTTGTTGATTGGGGTGTTGATGGCCGCTATTAAGTCATTGGCTGTAATAGTGGCCATCAATCAACAAATAAGCCACACACAACCAGGCACCATGTAAATATTAGCATAGAATAGCCCAAAGCTCATATTCTGTAGAGAGACGTTCCCTGACAATGGGCTCCAGCATGAGTCCAAAGTTTGGAAAACTAAACCTCTGGTCCCAGTGACTGACCCAGATTGGATCCTGCAATGTTATCTTGGGATACGTATATTTATCTTCATTCGTGACAAGATTTATTAAAGATTTGTCATTGGAGCTAACCAAAGAAAATGGTAAAGTCTAGACTTTAGTTTATTTATAACTGTATTCTCTCTTAGATGGAATCCTCTCTTAGCCTATTTTTGAAGAATACAGATATCTGTAAATAAACAATTGGTTGTTTACAAGCAACATTGCATTCAGGAAGGAATGATGACTGTAAACGGAATGTTTGTTTATATTAACCATACAGTGTAAATTGGCTCCACAAATGTAAATTCTATCTTCTTAGCTCCAAATAATATTTTGTGTTTGTGTGTGTATTGTTTTTGTAGGCTGGATGAAAATTTCACAGTCAAGGTTGCTGATTTTGGACTTGCGAGAGATGTATACGATAAAGAGTACTACAGTGTACACAATAAAACAGGAGCAAAATTGCCAGTAAAATGGATGGCTTTAGAAAGTTTGCAAACCCAGAAGTTCACTACAAAATCAGATGTGGTAATATATTTATCATTATATGGGTCTTGCTGATTCTCCACACTTCAACAGATTACTGGAAATATCAAAAGAAAAGAATTATATAGTAGATTAATGCAAGAAAAAAAACTAAACCAAAACTAAGCTGTTTCTTAATTTGCAAAAGTAAATGGGTATTATTATTTTTGTATCTGTATTTCAGATGACCAAATCTTAAACCTACAACTAAGAAAACTTTCCAGTCTTAAAATACTAAGCTTGAATGATTCCTATGAAAAGCTTGATTGTGCTGACCCGATTTTGAAATTGTGTCCCCTTAACATATGGGTTTATAACTGCTCTCCATTTGAGAGCCATGTCATGCTTCCTACAAGAGATTCAGAATCACGTAGAATTGTGTGTCTGGAACTTTTTTTCTTGGGAATCAATAGGTGGGACATATCTTTCAGAACTAAAATATTGAAATGAAAGTGTTAAATATCTGCAGGGTTATTTTGCTCTTAAGCTTTCCAGGTATTCTGAAGTGGCCATTTAACTCTAATGATCACAAAACAGATGTTGGTGGGCCTTACTTTCTGCTTCTCTAGTTCATTTTCACCAATTCCGTTTTCCTTAAGACTTAAAACCCATTCTAAGTCATCTGTATGTTTGATAAATGTCTATGTGTGTGCAGCTGTGTTTTTTTCTTCATCAATTCCATACAACATTTTTTCAACAGGCTGTGTTTTATTCTTAGAAACCCCCTTTCCCCTTGAAATTTTATTTTGTTCTGGAGATTAATTTATTATTTGCCCTTTATTGGCTTGAGGCCATTAATGCAAAAATTACAAAAGACTACTTCTGTTTAGCATGGAAGAAATCCAAGATTCAATTACTATCTTTTCTCCGTAAAAAAAGTTAGGTAAAGAAAATCTGTCAAAATAGAGAATATTGGACTAGATGACTATAGCAGTTTTGTTCATGTAAAGTGGAAGTGTATAACTTCTATCAGCTTGACTTATTCACCTGGTTATGCATAGACAGATAGGACCAAGAAAAATTCAGGGAAACCATTTTAAAGGGGTATAATGACCACCTTACAAGACTTAAGATTTGCCCCTTAATTCTGTTCTCACAAATTCCCAAAAATCCAACAAGAGAACAAAATATTTGGCCTTGTCTTGTTGATAATGTAGTATTTAGTTATGAATGCTCGTGGCTTTCTTTCTTATGATTTGATTTTTATGTTCTTTTTGTTAGTGGTCCTTTGGTGTTTTACTTTGGGAGCTGATGACAAGAGGAGCACCTCCTTATCCCGATATAAGCTCTTTTGATATTACCGTTTACTTACTACAAGGAAGGAGGCTCTTGCAGCCTGAATACTGTCCTGATCCACTGTAAGAAAAGTCTTAAATACTTTCTATAAATCTTGTAAAATCATGTTATTAAATGTAATAGATTAAAAATCACTCTTATGCTTTTTCATTGCAGATATGAAGTCATGCTCAAGTGTTGGCATCCAAAACCTGAACTACGGCCAGCCTTTTCTGAGTTAGTTTCAGATATATCCATGATCTTCTCCACTTTTATTGGGGAACATTATGTTCATGTGAATGCCACCTATGTTAATGTGAAATGTGTGGCACCATATCCATCTCTGCTGTCATCACAAGATAATATAGATAGAAATGGAGATACATGATGAAGTTCATTAAACTGTGCTAAAGGGAACAGGGCATAAATAATGGCCAACTACTTTTTAAGTGTTTTTCTGTGTGTGAAACCACTGCATATGTGTATATGTTGTTAAAATTGCACTATTTTGAGGCAACTCAGGTTGCTGAAATCTACAAGGTAAATGTTCGGATATAATTTTCAAGTGTTGTGGGCAATTGCGGTAACTACCACTGCAGTGGAAGTTCTTCATTTACTGCCAAATATCACTCACTGAACAATCTAGCTACTGTTATACTCTGCAGAACTGATGATTCAGAAATTTCTCAGTTACTTATAATACAAGACACTGAAAGATGAGTTGATATTATTAGTCAAGTGCTTTTCACCAAACTAAATAAATATGCAAATATGCACTTCATTATTGAAGTTTATCTGGTATAGCAGTTTATACTACTATATAAGTAGCCCAGATTCAATGGACATTAATTAGATAGTCCAGCTATCACTACACTGATTTTTAAAATAATTTTGGAATACTGATTGTAATACAACAGATAATTAGTATATCATATTACGGATGCACCAGAAACATACAGAGCATAATGAATATTTAAAGAAAATGTTTCTGTACTATGACAAAAATGAAATACTTCAGAAATTCCTTTACCCAGTAGGCTGAAGAGTATGTTAAGTATGTGGACAAAATTCCACAGGAGGATACAGAACTGTGCAGAGAAGCAGTAAACATTTAGTAAAAGTGTCTCTGTGTGAGACAGCAGAAAAAAAGATGAAGAGCTTGAATCAGGATGCTGGTCTATTCAATCAAATGGAGTACATCTTTTTATTACCTTACTGCTGCTAAATTCAGCTCCTCACATTTAAACAATTTTTTGTTTAAAAATGAAATAAAAATCCTGTAAATACAGATCACAACTACTTGATGTTGTCAACTGGCTCTTAAGATTTTGACATGATGTAGGCCTTTCTGATGACCAAAATATTTTAATGTTTTTTTTTAAAAAAGGTTAATTTTTGACTGACCATCATATTGGTTCCTGTTCCTGTGGAATCCTGTGCATTCTACTGTATAGGCTATTTGATATAGAATCAACAGATAAGTGAGGAATGTTGGTGTGTGTATGTGTGTAAACCTTTCAAATCATTCTATTTTTATACTGATTTTTAATTAATTTTATAGATGGGTGTATAGATAAAAGCTTGGCTAGCGTATAAAATATTGCACTGTGAACTCTTCAGAAATATTTTATCACAGCTTTTAATATTTGTAAAATTGTTTAAAAACTCTAATCCTGTAAAGACTGGAAAGTCAAGAACTGTTGCAAACCACTTATAACCCAACTGTTTAATCTCCGTTTCTGGAATCAGACATATTTTAATATCTTTGAGGAGACAGTACTTATAAAGAAGCCAATTATACAGGAGATTTATTGTTCCAGAGAAAGGATACCACACTAACAGTTTTATGATGTGAATGGAGTGGTAAGCAAACTAGTTGCTGATAATACTGGATTATATTGAACTGCCACATCCATTTCAGTAGCAAATACTTCATGTCTGCTGACAAAGCAATATTACTTGTAAAAGGCCTTAGCACAAAAACATAATTCTCCTTCAGGCAAAGAGAAAAAAATGCTTGAAGGTTAAGGCAAATTATTATACCATAGTTTAATGTTGATTATATAAAATTACAAACACAAGGAATACAGGGTGCAGGGTTGAAATATTGTAATATTTATGTGGTAAAATTAATACCATGTCTGGGACACATGTAAATAATGTCCAATTGTTGTAGGGATTTGATGTTTTACATTGATATACTTGCCAATAGGATAAATGGTACTTACCTTTTTAATTGTGATACCTAGTAAAAAATAAAACATTTGTATATTGGCTATTTGTGAAGTTGTGTCTGTATTTATAATAGGTACATATATGTAAATGTAGTTCATTATGTCAAGACTTGAATTTACAATCTTTCTTGAAAATGTAAAACGTATAGGCAAGATATGATTTTGGATGATTTTCACCTTTTAACTGGGCAGAAGCAGTTGTGTTGTGATTGAAACAAAAAGTAGCAAAGGTGGCTAGCTCTAGGACACATCCATCATGTGGCTATCGACATATTGTCTGAGCTAAGATTACAGAGTTCCATGCTATGCTATTACGGTTGCAACTATATGATTGATGAGAATTACGTGCCATCAAGTCCTTGTCAACTCCTAGTGCATACATATTTTTCTCCATGATGATCTGTCATAACCTATACAGTATATAAGAAATATCGTCACCATGATATTGACAGTGAAACTGCACAATATATACTTGACAGGTAGACCTGTGAAGCAATATTACTATAATTCTAAACACACTTTTAAGAAAATATTTAATAAAACTAGACAAAGTGCTGTTAAGCATGGCTAACTTATGATTATTTTATTATATAGGTATGGTGTTCAGTCTGGGTGAGTTCATGCATTATGGCATAGCACATAATGTGGGAGCTCAGGCAATTCTAAGTTATTATGTGCTTTTTATGCTTATTACTGAAGAATTCAAACATTCAGAAGACTTGATTACATACAATGAAGCCTAAATAGAAATGATTCAACATTAGGAATTTCCATGCTAACTAAATTATTAATGCCAAAGAAAACAGGAAAATTTAACTACTGTTAATTACTATGTAACTTAGTAATCTGGTTAAGCCACAGATGAAGACATGCACTGCATAGATAAAAATCTGAATCTTAACATCAATGGACCCTACATGCACAAAGAATATACATATACTTATCAGCAGGCTAATCAACCCAATATGTATTAACAATTGCATTTATCAACATATTATTTCTGTATGGAATGCTAGTGGGTGGGACATCCTGAAGGTGCAGGGATCCGATTAAATGGAGCCCAAACTTGTACTGATTTGTTTTCATACTGTTGGAAATAATCAGCAACATTACAGTTCTGGCCCAAAACATGGTTGCATTCTGGTTGTCAGTTTGGCTTATCTTGCTGCTGAGCCCCACAGATCAAGATCATCTTGCTCAATGGTGTACCATAGTTTGAAGTAATCTAGCACATGCCAGGAAACCATACATGATGGATTGCTGTTTGCTCTTTTGTAATGAAAGATAAGAATCATTAATATGGAAGAAACAATTTGGATTTTGAAAGTGATGAGCAATCTGAAAAATTCAGGGACTTTTCCCATTAGCCCACAACCATTTCCAATCAAGAAAGATGCATTCTTGCCTCTGTTCCCCCACAAACCCTACTATGCTGCCTCATTTTGATAGGGGATGGGTGTTCCTAAGAGAAATAAGTGAAAAATGTAGGGAGTGTATAACGAGTACAACATTCTAGCATAAGACAAGAAGGTCATCCCAGCTGCCCAACTAAAGCAAGCAGGCATGTATATTGTGGGCAGATGCTTTAGTGAGAAACAGCTTTAGTGACAATAGCAAAGACATAATTTCAGAGACTAATGGTAATTTTTTTTTAACTAAAAACCACATGGATAAACACTATGAAGAGATCACAATCCAGTGCTAGGTGATGGACCCCTCAGGTCAGAGCTGAAGATTTTTCAAATTCTGCTACTTTCTCTAGTCTCTCTGCACTCATGCATGGCTGCACTGGGCCTCCCAGAGCCTCTTCTGCCCAGCCACAGCAAGGATTCCTTACCTGGGATTCCTGCTGCTTCCCACTTAAAAACTCATGCATCTTGTGATACGATGGCAACCGGGACTACTGGGATTGTTGCTAAGTGATAAGATGAGGTGACATCACACTTTACCACAGCATCGCTTAGTGATGGCAATCCCAATCCCAATTTCTGTTCTAACCCAAGGACTGCCTGTAATATTAAACACTTTGTAGCCAACCCTTTAATGTGACAATTATTCAAGATTATGTTCAAATTACTGATGAAGGAAAGAGGAAGTTGATGAGTTTTATCATTAAGTTAAATTTGAAACTGACAGAACATGGAAACAAGATGTGCTGCTTGTGATTGGAAACTAGAATGGCAAAGATGGAAAAATCAAGGCCGAAAACATAGTTCTATGGGCTAGGAAACTGAAATGAAGCAGAACAATTTATCAATTTCAGCCTTATCCAGTAATTTCTACATTGCTAACCTAGTGTTAAAAAAAATGTCTTTGTATATGGGCATTACTAAACAGAATAGAGAAATCAGATTAACTAAATTACTTGTAGAAAAAGGCTCAATTATAACATAATTTATAAATATAAAAATATGACCAGGCTGACTAAGGAACAAACCACAAATAGTTCATGTGAAAGTTCCAAGTTAAGCTAAAGTAGCTGAAGAAAGCCAACTAATTTTAGGATGTGACCTTGAGCATACACCCTCCATTTTTAAGAACATCAGGGATTGCTTTGAAGTACTGAATCTCATTGACAGACAATTAAAAGAATTGTGGATGAACTTTAAAAAATAGTTAAGAAGATTGCCTAGAACAGAAAGCAAACTGGATGACAGAGCATGGAAATTGCAAAAAAATGAAGTCAAAGACAAGAAACAAACATCTTGGAAAGAAGTTAACAAACAATTTCAGCAATCTGTTTAAAAAAAAGACAAAAATAATATTGCCACATATGAAAAATCATTGAAGATGAAGCCAGAAAAATAATGTTTGGGATCATTTAACATAGATTAAAGCCCTTCCTGGAAAAGCCAATGTCAGATGTTCAAGTTAGCTTTAAAAAATGTCAGGGAAAATAAAGCACTATTTCTGATGCACACAGGATTAGCTGACAAAATCACAGAATACCCAGAAAAGTCACAGGCACGTGTACAGGCCCTTCTGAAATTTGCCAGTGAACATCTGAATGATTCAAAGGAGAACTGGGTGAAAGTGTTGTAGTCAGATGAGACCAAAATCAAGCTTTTTGGCATCAACTCAACTTGCCGTGTTTGGAGGAGGAGGAATGCTGCCTATGACCCCAAGAACATCATCCCCACTGTCAAACACGGAGGTGGAAACATTATGCTTTGGGGGTGTTTTTCTGCTAAGTGGACAGGACAACTTCACCGCATCAAAGGGACGATGGACGGGGTCATGTACCATCAAATCTTGGGTGAGAACCTCCTTCCCTCATCCAGGGCATTGAAAATGGGTCATGGATGGGTATTCCAGCATGGCAATGATCCAAAACACACAGCCAAGGCAACAAAGGAATGGCTCAAGAAGAAGCACATTAAGGTCCTGGAGTGGCCTAGCCAGTCTCCAGACCTTAATCCCATAGAAAATCTGTGGAGGGAGCTGAAGGTTTGGCCTGCCAAATGTCAGCCTTGAAACCTTAATGACTTGGAGAGGAACTACAAAGAGGAGTGGGACAAAATCCCTCCTGAGATGTGTGCAAATCTGGTGGCCAACTACAACGTCTGACCTCTGTGATTGCCAACAAGGGTTTTGTCACCAAGTACTAAGTCATTTTTTGCGAAGGGATCTAATACTTATTTCACTCATTAAAATGTAAATCAATTTATAACTGTTTTGAAATGCATTTTTATGGATTTTTGTTGTTGTTATTCTGTCACTGCTAAAATAAACCTACCATTACAATTATAGACTGATCATTTCTTTGTCAGTGGGCAAACATACAAAATCAGCAGGGGATCAAATAATTTTTTCCCTCACTGTATATGTGAAAATCCATACTTAAGCAGGTAACACCAGTTTCTTATAGTTGGAGACAATTTCCTGTTGCAATACATTTTTTGCTAAAAATAGAAGTATGCATTAATCCTATATATTCCTATAGCATTTTCAGTTTACAAGGAGCTTTAAATATTACCCTCCCCATAATCTCCCCAAGCCCACATAATCTGCTTGGATCAGATATGAAATGTGTATTTCACAGTGAAAACTAGTTTCTTGATTATTCAAGAAACTTCTACACATACCTACTCTGCTAATACAGTACAGATAGTAGTACAAAAAGCAAGAAACATCTGATATTTCTTTATCTCTAGAAACATGATAAGTTTGTTTTGCAGATAACAACCTTGTGGAAAAGAATTCCAGAAGCTTCTGGCTTTATAAGGTCACTTGTTCTACCTTTGCTATTATGGAATGTGAAAGACTTGTATTATTTATTTAGGGGAATGGTTAGCATTGCTGTTACCTCTCTTGGATTAAAAATATGAATCAGAAAGAAAATGACATTTTCAGGCCACTTCTCACTGAATAGTTTGAAGTAACGTGAAGATTATTGTTATATCACTAGGTCTTTTTTTTTTCACAATATTGAAGTTAATGGAAAAGAAATTGGTTTTGATTTTTCCCACAAAGAAAATTAAATTTCAGATGAATTATCATGGCTGAAGTGCCCTGTTCTTGCACTTACTTTAATTACAAAGTGGATAATGTACACATCAGAGTGCCCTCTATCTTCCCAAACTCCAACCTTCCATTAAATCCCAACAGGATCCATAATGACAATTTCACATGGATTTTTTTTTAGATCATGAACCAAAAGAAATGAAGGAAGTGCAGAGTTTATTATAGTTTAAAAATATAATTATTTATTGTACAGAATCATGATCTATAAAAGGAACTGGGAGTTCTAGGATGACATGTTTGGGGAAAAGAGAGCCAGTTTAGTGTAATGTTTAAAGGTACTATTGGTAGATTAGAAGGTGAAGGATCCTAATTCTGATTCTGCCTTAAGCATAGAAATTGGTTAGTGGGTCTGGATCAGCTCCTTTCTCTCAGCTATAAGAAGAAGGCAATAGCACAGGACTGCTGAAAGTTCTTGGACCTGTCTTCCAGGAAACAAGACTATCTGAAAGGCAGAGAGAGAGAGAGAGAGAGAGAGAGAGAGAGAGAGAGAGAGGGAGGGAGGGAGGGAGGGAGGGAGAGAGAGAGAGAGAGAGAGAGAGAGAGAGAGAGAGAGAGAGAGAGAGAGAGAGAGAGAGAGAGAGAGAGAGAGAGAGAGAGAGAGAGAGAGAGAGAGAGAGAATCTTGTTCTAGAATACCTAATTAGGAGCAAGGATGTATAAATACAGAATAAATTTTACTAACTACATGTTGCAAGTTCCTTATGTTAACAAAATGAATGACAGTACTTCTTTGAGAATAATAAATCTTTTCACAAGCAGCAGGCATGGCATATGGACTGAAATCTGCAGGAGGAATGGATTATTCTGAGAACCTGGTTTAGGAATGGTCTCACTGGAAGCAGGTCAAGCTTTATTTAGGCATGACTCTGGCTAAATGGGAATCAAGCAGAAAAGTTAAATTTATTTTACTGTACTGTAGATCAGGATAGAATCATGTATTAGTCTACAACTCATCAGTAACTCTATATATCAGTCTGCCAAAAGCTTTGGAAGCTATTTCCCCAAAGAGCAATGGGAGAGTAGAGATATATTTTCAAGAAATAAGCAAGACGGAGAAAGATTGGAGTGCTGTGTCACAACAGAAAGAGGATAGAGAAGAGCAACAAAGATGATTAGGGGACTGAAGACTAAAATATATAAAGAAAGGTTGCTGGAATTGGGTATGTCTAGTTTAATGAAGAGAAGGGCAATAGCAGTGTTCCATATCTCAAGGGTTGCCACAAAGAAGAGGGAATCAAGCTATTCTCCAAAGCACCTGAAGATAGGACAAGAAGGAATGGATGGAAACTAATCAAAGAGAGAAGCAACCTAGAACTAAGGAGAAATTTCCTGATAGTTAGAACAATTAATCAGTGGAAAAACCTGCCTTCAGAAGCTGTGAACGCTCCAACACTGGAAGTTCTTAAGAAGAGACTGGGCAACCATTTGTCTGAAATGGTATAGGGTTTCCTGCCTGAGCAGGAGGTTGGACTAGAAGACCTCCAAGGTCCATTCTAATTCTATTATTATTATTGTTGTTGTTGTTGTTGTTGTTATTGTTGTTATTGTTGTTGTTGTTGCTGCTGAGATCTCTAACAAGCACATGCATTTTTAGAAAACTAGAAGATTCAGGGACAATAAGAACTGATACATAGCACTTTCACTTAGAACATTTTGATAAATCTTAGAATGTAGCATGGAGAAGATTGTAGTCCAAATAATAACAACTTGGCTACAGAGGACCATATAGGAAGGGGTGTCAAACTCAATTTCATTGAGACCCTCATCAGCATTATGGTTGCCCTCAAAAGGGCCAGGTGGGCATAGCCAGCTCAATATGGCTGGCTCGATGTCACTCATGTGAAGGGGCCCTGTGGGGAGCCAGGCAAAGCTGGAAGGGGCAATCCGGATGTCTCCAGCAGAGGAAGCTAAGACCAGATGATGCCAAAGCGTCATCCACCAGAGGAGCCTTGCTGTCCCTCAAGGAGAGTGTGTATACCGGTAGCAGCAGCCTCAGGGAGGAGGTAAACATGGCCAGCCACCCACTTGGGGAAATGGGGCTGGATTGGACTGCAGAGTCCCAGTGCCCTGAGAGATTGAAGGCTGGGCTGGGTGCTTGCTCTCTGCTGCCCAGGGGTCTGGGCAGGTGGGGTGACCGTCAACACTGACCAGGCACCCAGATCCTCCTCCGGTCAGGTCTGTGCCTAGCCTCCTCTCTGCTCAGACCATGGCATTCCATTGGCCCTGTACCTCAGGGCTCAGGGTGCAGTCATCCTTCTCCATGGGGTGACTTGTGCATCATTGGGTGCCTGGCCATTCCAGGCCATGGCTCTGCATCCGGCGGTCGCTCTCCAGCCCTGCCACACAGTGGAGAGGGCAATATAGAGCAAGCCCCTGCTGACACTCAACTGTACTCCCATCTCCCCGCCTTTCATCCTATGGGCCAGGTCCCACCGGGCCAGATCTAAACCCATCATGGGCTGGATCTAGCCCACGGACCTTGAGTTTGACATGTCTGATCTAGATACTTTTCAGACAGATTTTAGAATTAGGCCTGGGATAGAAACACTATTGGTCAGTCTAGTGAACTATATCAGAACTCTGAATATGGAATTTGATGGTATCAGTGGCCTTTGATACCATCGATCCCAGTATCTGACAACTTATGGGGACTGGAAGAAGTTAGAGACTCAGCAAAGGCCTGCTGAGCGGAGTCTGGAATTTGTTCCATAAGGCAGGGAAATCTATCAGTGACTGAGTACATTCAGGAGTTCCACAGCTTGGCTGGAAGACTAAGAAAATTTTAACTGATGTTTTTCTAGAATTTATGTAGTTAAGGGCAACAAAATGCAGCTTAATGTTAAAATATATTGGGTGACTTCAGAACAATGAGAGTAGGATTGAGGACAGGAATAACAACAAGAAATATAAAACTTCATATTATATATTTTCTTTAGTAAGGATTTTCATTTAGCAAACTAAATGTATAAATACAACTTTAGCAAAAGGATATATTTTAACATAACCAAATCATTATCATGAATAGTTATTTCTTTTATTGAAAAAATCTATTAATATATCTATTAATTAAAACAATTAACTTAAGACTGAGACAAGTATTTTGCAGCACAAAGTCATCTGTAACCTTAAAAAAAATCCCAATTATTCTTTTTGATCTACAACTGGATGGAAGTTAAAAATTAATTACTCTCCCAATATATTGATTACATGGCTGTAAACATAAAAACTGGAGCCCAGAACAATGTATGCTGACCCTCTGTTGAAACAGTATGCTTGTTTTCAAAAGAAACCAATTAAGGTTTCAAAATCAGTTTACTGTAGAATTGAAGCTGAAATAAAACCAACAGTGCCATCAAGAGGATATCTACTTACTCCTTATATAAAAGTCATCAACTATAGATCAACTCCACATTCCATTCAATTTTTCCACAGTTAATAATTTGCAAATATATCTAATAGCAAAATATTTAGACAATGGGCATGGCTGTTTGGAACTAGATTTTAAATCTGGTTATATTAAATAGCACTTTAAAACAATGCCCGTGAACTCTATAAACCTAGTGCAAAAATAAAAGAGGGACTCTAGATATGTATATCTGGCCTATCCCCAAAGACATGCAATATTTAAGATTCTTTTTGCAGCAGCAGACGCCAATCCTATGCTTGCTATAAACTAGTTTTTATTTTTAATTGTGTATGAGTTTCCCATGAAAGTGGACAGGCAAAGGAATTTTATTTTTAACTCATTAAGCATATAGAAATTCCAGCAATTATTACCAGTTTAAATCAAAAGGCAAGCAACTAAATCTATCCCAACTGTTATGAATAAAGAAGAAAACAGAAGACAGAATAGATCTAATGTAATATATTTTGTCCTATGTTGTTAGTCCTCTTTCTTTTTCCCTGTTACTGCTTTGATATGAATCCCTTAGCCCTTCTCAAGGAATATTGAAAGCACTTAACAGACACAAATTTCAACAATACTCTAACAGTAAAAATTGAGTAGAGATCAATTCAACTCAGAGCACATAATAATCCTTAAGGATTTCTCACATGCATTAGTTTCCAAAAGAAATGCCAATAAACTTCCTCCCAAGTCTCACTCAGGATCATTAAACTTCTCCAGTTCTGCAAACTTCATTTCTGAAAGAAAGTGGGGTGCCCTTATTCTCATTTGCCTCTAAAGTATTACCCAATTTAGAATTACTCCATAAACTGCAATCTATCACCTATACCTTGGTGAATGGAATTACATCCTCATGCTCAGATATACCAAGTAAAGTTAGGGAGACCACTGTATTAATCAATTAACTTGTTCTCTCCAATCTTGCCTTAGATCTCTCCTGGCAACACACAATTATTACACACTTATAAATCACCTTGGTTTGTAGCTTACCAGAATAATTAAAACACTTTCCCCTTTCATTCCCAATAGAGTACTTTGTATGTCTGGCAGAAACATCTATTCCTGTTTTGGCATTTTGAAAGGCCTGTTGAAAGGCAAGTAATATGAATGAACAGAGAGATGCTTGAGCCCACCAAGATCCCTAGTATCTCTAGCATTCTCTGTCACACAAAAAAGCGCAGCAGAAATGGCAATACCAAAGTCTTTCATTTAACAATAAGTATCCCTCAATGGGGGAAAAGCAGAAATTTACTACCAATTTCAATAGGGGGTGTTGTGTACTTCATTTGCATGCGAATGATGAAGACACATGGCGATGCTGAACAAACACTTTATTCTCCTTCTACAACAACCAAGCAAAAGCAAAATGCATGCAGACCTTTTTATATGGCCAGAAACCCGGACAGTGTCAACCAATAGGAACAGAGCATTTTCGCGCCTTGCGCATGCACACAAGACCGGCGCCGCTCTGTCTGGTCCCTGGGCAGCTTTTGGAATGCCCGGGACCAATGCAACGTCCCAAGCCTGCTTTTGCAGGCTCAGGACACAACACCTCTCCCCCCTAGATGGAACATACTTCGCGTACACTCATGTACGTCATACATTGGTAAGAGTGGCATACAGTTGCATTATTCAAATGCAAGGAGTGTAGACTACTTGAGTCTGCCCTCAGGCAAACCCTCTTCAATATTAATACAATAAATGTATCTGAAATCAAAAAAATAATACAAAATAATCTACCCACGAGTTACTCCCATTATTCAGGGGCCTCATGAACAGGTCCCTCATTATTTGACAGCAACTTCAAAAAGTCCCTCAGATATTTGGGTGGGCACTTGGCCCACTGCGACATTCTAAGTCCCGGAGACATTGCCTGACCCACATGCTCGCCTACCAGGCTAGGCAGGCCAGGGCGTTGCTGCCCTAAATCCCCTGGTGAGGGTACCTGGCCTACCTGCTCCCCTACCAGGCTAGAAAGGCCAGGACTTTGCTGCCCCAAATACCCGGTTGACCCGCCCAGCTGCTGGCTGGCTGGACCCTCTAAGTCCAAGCCAGCATACCTTGGAGGGGTGGAAGTCCCCTCTTGGGAACACTGTCCCTCGAGCCCAAGGCCAGCAGATGGAGAGGGCTGGGTAGCGGAAATGCCCCAGTACTCTGTGGCCCCCAAGCATGTGCCCGAGGTGCCAGAGTCAGGAGTCGCCTCCATGGCAACCCCCTTTGCTGGTGACCTCCTTTTGGGAGCAATTGCAGAATGAGGCAAGCGCCCCTGATGGAATTCCTTTTCTCTTGCTGCTTGTGATTTGTGTGGATACGCCAGGTCAGTCTCCCTGTCTGAAGCACTATCTGACATATGTGAATACTGTGGATACCCTAGAGTGTGACTCCCTGTCTGGAGTAATTATGGATGTGTGGGATGACCCCCTATCCAGTGAATGCCTGTTCAGAGCACTTGCGGAACCTTGGGATGAATCCCAAACAGCCTCTGTAGCAGCTAGTGAGGGCCTGTTAGTCCTGGGAAACTGTCACCCAGAATGCATATTATGGTTCTCCCCCCCCCCAGAGCAGAGCCAGGAGCGGAAGGGTGAGAGTCCAGTCTCCAAAGCAGTTGGTCTGTGTCTGCGAAGAACGCAGCCATCACCCAAGGCAACTTTGTATGAGAATGGCCCCAAGACCTTGCAGACACAGCTGTGACCCAGAGATGTCCAGGCCCATAGTTTCTTGCCCAAACTGGATCACCCACCTGGAGTCTCCTAGGTGCCTGCGGTTGAGACACCTGTGAAGCCACCCGGTCAGAGTGCAGCCTGTCCAGTTTAGTGATGAGGCGGCGACCCCAGCGGAGTTCAGCAGGGCTCTTCCCTGTGGCTGTGCATGATGTGGTGCAGTGTGCAACAAGGAAATCTGCTAACCTGTGATGCCAGTTACCGTAAGTCAGTTTCTTGAGGGCATCTTTGCTGGTGCGCACCATTCTCTCTGCCAGTCCGTTGGAGGATGGACGGAAGGGAGCCGATGGTGCATGCTGGATCAGGTTGGCCTGAAGAAAAGCCTGGAACTCAGAAGACGTAAATTGAGGGCCATTATCTGAAACCAGCACATCTGGAAGACCATGTGATGCAAAAATTCCTCTCAACACCTGGATGGTCCTGGCAGTAGTAGTGGAGGAAACAGGAACATCCTCTAGCCACTTGGAATGGCTATCAACAACAACCAGGAAGAATTGCCCCTGAAAGGGCCCAGCATAATCTATATGCACCCTAGACCATGGTGTTTGAGTTTCCTCCCACCTACTGTATGTACTGGGGCCTGATGCATTTCAGGCCGAGAATGTTGGCACGCTTGGCACCCGTGCACCGGGGCCTCGATGGCTTTATTGAGCCCAGGCTACCAAAGATGGCTGCGCGTAAGCGCTTTCATCCTGACTATACCAGGATATCCCTCATGCAGAGAGATCAAGATTCTAGACCTCAGTAAGGCTGGGATCACTACCCTGCTACCCTTGAAAGTGGAAAACTCATGATTCTTGTGCCAGAAGCTTTGGAACTCAGTATCTGGGCACTTGTCAAGCCATCCTGTCAGCATGTGTGTAAGCCTGTAATCAGTGGCAGTTTCTGCAGCCACATCCCTAGCATTGAATGGAACTCCTGAATGGAAAGAATATTAATGGCTGGAGCAGGATCTGGTTCTAATTGGTTCAGGGGTAATCTGCTCAGACCATCTGCATGACCCATTTCTTTTCCTGGTTTGTGAACTAATATATAGTCTTATGCTGACAATGGACCATCTCAGCATATGAGGAGAAATGATATGTGGGGTCTGTTTGTTAGTGGTAAACAAACCCAGCAGAGGCTTATGTTCAGTATAGACCGTGAAATGGCGGCCATAATCATGAAATTTCTTAATGCCAGCCACTATGGCTAAGGCTTCTCTGTCAATTTGAGTGTAATTTCGCTCTGCAGAGGACAGACTCCTTGAATAATAAGCCACAGGGACCTGTGTCCCATCAGTCTTCAGGTGGCTCAGTACAGCTCCCACCCCATAAGGAGATGCATCACATGTGATGCAAACAGGCAGTTGCTCATTGAAATGCGCTAAAACAGCATTAGAAGTGAGCAAGGCCTTAACCTCATTGAAACTCTTGTCATGGACTTCAGTCCACTGCCAAGGAGCCTGCTTGTCTAAGAGCCTGTGTAATGGCTCTGCCACTGCAGCTTTATGTGGGAGAAATGCATGGTAAAAATTTAATAGCCCCAAGAAGGCTTGCAGCTCACTCTTAGACTTAGGGTTTGGGGCCTGCTGGATAGCTTGCAATTTAGTTTCAGCAGGGTGAATGTCTTCAGCATCAATACTGAATCCTAAGAAGTCAGTAGAAGTGACACCTATCTTACATTTATCCTTCTTTAGTTTAAGGCCTGCTTTTCAAAAATGTAGCAAGACAGCCCTTAATCTTTCTGCTAAATTTTGAGATGACTCCCCAGCAATGAGGACGTCATCAAAGTAGGGACAGACCCCAGGAATACCTCGAAGTATGCTCTCCATGACACTTTGGAATATGCCAGGGGCTACATTTACTCTAAATTTCAGTCTCTTGACCTTGAAGGCCCCCCTGTGAGTTACAATAATGTGGGCCTCTACAGCTGCCTCATCAACAGGTAGCTGTTGATAGGCCTGTGCCAGGTCAAGCTTCGCAAAAATGCGCCCTTGAGGGAGGCTAGAATGTGACTTACCACAGGGAATGGATAAGCGTGCTGTGGCAGCGCCTTATTCAGTGTGCACTTATAGTCTGCACATATATGTATGTCCCCATTAGCCTTTAGAGGCGTTATTATGGGGGTTTCCCATGGACTTGAATCCACAGGTTCTAGAATGCCCTGCTCGAGCAATTTGTCCAGCTCAGTATCAATCTTACCTTTGAGGGCAAAAGGTACCCTCCTAGGCTTAACCCTGATGGGCGTGATGGTTGGGTCTAACTGTAGCGAAATGGGAGGCCCCTTGTAGGATCCTAGCTCTGAACTAAACACATCTGCAAACTCCTTGCAAACCTCTGCAAGGCCCAGCGTTTGCAAGCTGTGCAGCCCAGTTATCTGGATTCCCAGAGCCTCAAACCAATTGAGTCCAATAAGACTCGTACGTTCACCCCCAACAACCACCACATCTAGGGAACCTTCAAAATCCTTATATGTACCCTAAGGGTGGCCTCCCCCTTAATACACACCACAGAATTTTGAAAATCAGTGAGTATTACATTCGATGGCCTGAGTTTAACTCAAAGGCCACTACTGCTGCAAATCCTTTTAAAGGTATTAATTGAAACAATGGAAAGAGCGGACCCAGTATCCAACTCCATCAGTAAGGGAACCTCTTGCAACCTTACGTTAATGGAAAGTTTCTTCTTAAAGGGCTTGTGTGTCCCTGTTCTTAGAATGCTCCTGCGCGATGCACAGAAACCCACCCTGTTTTGGCTGGGGACCCTGGTACCTTTCTGAAGCAATTCTTCCCGAGGTTGAACCTTCTGGCGACTGAAACAGATGGATGCAATGTGGCTCTGCCTACCACACGCCCTGCAAATGGTGGAGCGAAACCTGCAGTCAGCTCGCTTGTGGCGTCCTACGCACCCGAAGCATTGAAGTGATGCTGGGGCCTTGACCGGACGTCCCTTCTGCCTCCTCTCAGCTAGCTGGTGAAGTCTGTCGACCTCCTCTTCAGGATCCACTTCTGATCTTTCTTGAGCATTCTCTTGATGGACGGTAGCTGTGTCTGGAGGATTCCTGGTGAGGCGCAAGGCCTTCACAGCCCCGCCTGCTGCTTCCTCAGCTACCACCTCTTGCAACGCATCTTGGAAGGAGACATCTTCTTTTGCAAAAATCTTTTGTTGTAAGTCTCTGCTCCTTAAGCCACAGACAAAACGATCTCGCAGCCTCTCTTCCAGATCCTTGAACTCACAAGGTCTGGCTGTTTGCCTTAAGGCTGCAATAAAGTCCGCAACAGATTCACTGTGGTCTCTCTGCTCGAACACGTGCCTCCAAGCAATGACGGATAACTTCGGCTGGAAATGTTCCTTCAACATTTCTTTCAAGTCAGCATATGTTACTGACTCTAGAGGTGCAGGGGCCACCATTTTCTGCGATGTCAAAAGCTTCTTGTCCACAGGCACACAAAGGAGTTGCTGCCTTCAGGCCGTCTTCTCTAATCTGATTTACTTGGAAATAATTCTCCACCCGTGCTATGTAGGAATTTTATCTCTCTGGGTGGGAGACATCAAAATCAGTCAAGCGGCCAATCTTCGACATCATAAGCTTTACGACCTTCACCACTCGCTTCCTCTACAAACTGCTGTTGGGGAAAGGGTCCTTTAGCCGAGCTCAACTTCCAGCGATGCTGTACTGGCAGGCTGGGACGATGATTCAGATGCCGTCTTCCCCTCTTCAGGACTTCCTGGGTAAGTCCTCAAATCTTTTGTTTGAGCTTGCAAAGGATCCCATTCTCTTTGCCAGTGTTGTGTACTTCGTTTGCATGCGAATGATGAAGACACATAGCGATGCTGAACAAACACTTTATTCTCCTTCTACAACAACCAAGCAAAAGCAAAAAGCACGCAGGCCTGTTTTATATGGCCAGAAACCCAGACAGTGTCAACCAATAGGAACAGAGAGTTTTCGCGTCTTGCGCATGCGCACAAGGCCGGCGCCGCTCTGTCTGGTCCCCGGGCAGCTTTTGGAATGCCTGGGACCAATGCAACGCCCAGAGCCTGCTTTTGCAGGCTCAGAACACAATAGGGGTCTTAGATTGCTAGAGTAACGGGTATTGTATATCTTGGAATAAAAAGAATGAAACTCATTGATGGTAATATTAATGATACCAATGGTTCAATTTCTACCTAACTATGACCCTCTGTTTAAACAAGTAGGACACCGCTAAAGTAAACAGAAAAAAAATTGTTTGAGCCATATCTATAGATGGAATTGAAAGTATGACCCTTAAGTTATAGCATCCTAAACTTCTAGCCTTCCTCACTGGCTATTATAGTTTCAGCTTCTGAGTTCAGCATCATACAGAAAGCAAGATTGCAGAATCCATATCCTAAGCCCCTTCAATCATGGGTTACTATCAATTAAGGTGCAACTTGACCATGGTGTATTTTAGTTCATTTCAAAGATAATCTATTTATCAAAACATTTCTCCTGGTAGAGACATTTTTTTGTGAACCCAACTGGCTTTTTTGCCAAGTCTTCATTTTTTGTATCTTAATCTTTATACGTGTAATTACTATCTATTACAAATTTAATGACTGATTTAAATCCATTGACATAGGTGCTCTTTTATTACAACCTCATCAATACACAGACACTTTTAAGGATTCCTATGAACTCAGTAGACTTGTTATACAAAGTATCCACAAGCATTACTGATATGAGACAATTGGTGTTGTTGAAACAATAAAAAACAAAGCTTGAAGAGAGGGTGGATTCTCTTGTTAGCTGATAAACAGAGACTGGGTTCTAGTCGGGGTTGCTAGGTTGGTAGGAGACACCTCCCTGCATGTTAGCTTGTCACCGCGTGTTCAGAGCCGAGAGGCTTACCAGGTAGTCTGCTAAATGTTTACAAAACGAACAGATTGATATTGTTATTTGAAACTCTCCCCAATTAAGAATTTAAGCATAACGCTCGAAGGCTTAAACTCGTAATCCTAAAAAGAGAGACCACTAAAATGAAAACCCAGGTACGGCAGATGACAGCCTCAATCCCGGAAGACCGTTTGCGTTTGCGCATGCTCTTCCGCTCCAGCTCCCTTCATTTGCTTGCTGCGCTGCGCGCTTGGGCCTCGCGCTCCCTCTCCACCTCCGCCTTCCCTCGAGGCCGCGCCCCGAGTCCGAGCCCCGCCCTCCTTGCTTGACTGAGGGGCGGAGACGGTGGCTGGGCCTTGGCGGCTGCTGCTGTTCTTCCTTCTCCAGTTAACGATTTGCGAGTCTCCGGGGCTTCTTTTTTTCCTCGTGCGTTGACCGGACAGGAGCTAAGATGGCGGATCAGGACGACCAGCTCTCCGATGAGGAGAAGGTAAAGAAAGCCCTCGTTGCAGAAGGTCGCGTTGGGGGAGAAGGGAGGAGGAGGAAGTGGTGGCGGTTCCTTCTGCCCCTCCCGGGGACAAGGAAGGAAGGAAGAAAGAAATTAAGCAAGCGGATGCGGAGCAGGTTCGAGCCGTCAAGTCAACTCTGCCAGCTGGGAAAGGTTCTTTTCCTTCTGCCCGAGGCCTGCTTTACTCGCCGCCTTCTCCACTCCTTGTACGGTCCGATGGCTGAAAATAGGCTGCAGGCGCCGAGCTGGGGCTGAACCAAAGCGGGCGCGGCGGATCCGGTGTCTCCACCCCACCTTCCTCGCCTCTCCCTGGATCTGCCTTTCCTCTTTGATCCGGAGGAAGTCCGGCTGATAGAAAGGGGCTCCTCCTGCTCCTGGTCAGCCCCTCTCTCTCCGTCGGCCTCTGGGATTAGTCCCGCCGCCTCTCTTGCCGCTGGAACGGTTTAGGGCAATTTCTTGGTGGATGGCATAGCCCACTTCAGTTGATTTAATCATGGCCCGTAATCTATTCTTGTGGCATGAAGTGATTTCCAAAAGGTGGCTCTAGTGGACACTTTTTTTTTTTTACCGCCCCTGACTTCTCTGACGTTCCAGCAGCCCTTGACTCGAATTTTGAGGGATTATTCTGCAGATCTGATTATATGTTCTAATGTTTTGCTTGGAAGGGGCTCCCACACTGCTTCTATTTTGGGTTTTCCAGATGCAGCTTGTTAATCTGGTGCTGAGGGTAATTCTGGCCGGTGAAAGGATAATTTCTTCCTGATCACTTCTTCCCAGGAGTCTTAAAGTTTGCATGCCCTTTCCCTTTACTCAGGTCCATGCTAGAAATTGTTCACTTAGTGTTTCAATTCACATAGCAAAGAATGTGGCCTACCTGCATTTGCTTTTGTCAATCTGTCAATCTATCTGTTATTATTTATAATGATGGCTTATATGTAGCATGATGTGAAAATCCAGTTAATGAATCATTATTTGTTGCTAAGCATGTTTTTGAACCATCTTCCTGGCTCTTGTTCTTCTGACACATGTATGTTTATAACATGCCGCTATCATTCCCACATTACTTCTGTACAGCTAGATTTTAAGATGTATGAGGTTCTTTTCCCTTGTTTTATTCATTCAATAGATATTGAATAAGTATAAATCAAATCATTTATGTATTCTTTTATATTTGTCCTTCAATTTGATATACTAGTATGAAAAGGAAGTCATTCCCCTTTAATTAACCAAACTAAGCTGAAGAACATCTTGCAAAATTTTGATTTGATCCTCCTATTATGCTAAGTGTCACTTCTTTAACCATGGTTTATAGCAGCGGTTCTCAACCTGTGGGTTGCGACCCCATTTGGGGTCGAACGACCATTTCACGGGGGTCGCCAAACAACGCAGTCCGCCATTTTTTCCCCCTTTTCCTTAGCTGTGCTACTCCCTCTTATTCTATTGGCTTTTGAAAGCCAATAGAATGGACTCTCTTGAATAGAGTCTAATTCTATTGGCTTTCAAAAGCCAATAGGAATTGTCCAGGCTGTCTCCGCCCTGCTGAGCCCGCCAAAAGTCCCAGTCTGCAAACTGTGCTGCAAGTTGTCTGCAGCGAAGGCGAGCTCTCCGGAAGTTTCCACCCCTCCCTGCTGAGCAACTACTAAAACAGTAAGTAAAAGGGCCAGAGGTGGGAGGCCGGCGGGCACAGGGAGGGTTTTTGGCGCGCATGGGGCCCGGCGGGTTTTTTACCTCCCTTGGCTGGGCCAGCTGATGGCTTAGCCCGTGGTCGCCCTGCGCCGTCGCTGTCGCGGCCACCCAGGAGTGCCTGGGCCTGCCTGCCGTCGCCCCGAATGGACGGCAGCGAAGGTAAGGTTAGCAGGGCAGCGGCGGGCGCAGGGAAGGTTTTTGGCGCGTGTGGGGCCTGGCCGGTTTTTTACCTCCCTTGGGCTGGGCCAGCTGGTGGCGCAGCCCGTGGTCGCCCTGCGCTGTCGCTGCTGCAGCCGCCCAGGAGCACCTGGGCCTGCCTGCCGCCACCCCAAATGGGCGGCAGCGAAGGTAAGGCTAGCGGGGCAGCGGCGGGTGCAGGGAGGGTTTTTGGCACGCGTGGGGCCCGGCGGGTGTCTTACCTCCCTTGGGCTGGGCCAGCTGGTGGCCCAGCCCGTGGTCGCCCTGCGCCATCACCGCTGCGGCCGCCCAGGAGCACCTGAGCCTGCCTGCCGCCGCCCCAAACGGGCGGCGGCCTATGCCTCAGCCGGCGCAGGGGCAGCACCACGCATGCGCGGCGCAGGGGGTAGCACCACACATGCGCGGCGCTTGACAGGTCGGGGTCGTGGCCTGAAAAAGGTTGAGAACCGCTGGTTTATAGAATCCACAATGGCCAAACTTAAATCATGTAGTTTAGATTCATGCAAGTTGGTAAGCCATAATATAGGAAAGTTACTTGATGTGTTAATTGTGAATTTGTTCAATAAAAACCTAATTGCATGAATCCAAACTACATGTTTTAAGTTTGGCAATTGTAGATTTAATAAACTGCAGTTAAGGAAATGACCACTGGCCAGGATCAGATCAAAATTTTGCAAGATGGTCTTTAGCTTGATTTGGTTAATTGAAATGAAATAACTTCCTTTTCATGCCACTATTATCCAATTGAATAAATATAAAAGAATTCATGAATAATTGAATTGATTTATATTTATTCAATAAATAGGTTAGTTTATCCAAAGCTTAGTTGTACATTAACCGAACTGTGATCTAGAGGTTTTGTGTCCAGAAGGATAGCTGTATTCAGTGACTTCAGTAGGAACCATAGACTCTTGAGTTCACATCAATCTATATACTACTAAAACTTTAATTATCATAGCCTTTAACTGGACAAAACAGTGCATCATAGAACAGTGGTGGCGAGCCTTTGGCACGCGTGCCAGATGCGGCACTCAGAGCCCTCTCCGTGGGCACGCGCGCCATGCCCCAGAGATGGCAACCGTTCCTCTTCAACCAGCTGCCCGCTAACTCGCCAAGGTCCCATATGGCCGGATGCATCCCAGCACCCATGCGCTCGCTGGCCTCTGTGTACAGGGGCTGATGGTGTCAGGCAGCAGCCGCCCCGGCCCCTGCCCCACCTTGCCCTGTGACAATGGTACCCCCACCCTGCCTCCCCTTGCCTCGCCTCACCCCACAGGACGAGCCTCCTGCCCACCGCCCACCTGCCAGAGACCCCCTGCCCGGCCCTCACAGGTGTCCCTCCCTACAAGGCGTCCATCCCCACGAGCAACATCGAGGTGATCACGCGACTTTGGCCACACCTACCCAATCTGCCATGACCACCGCAGCCACGCCCACCCAGTGGACCACGCCCACCTGGCACCTGGCGATAAATAAGTGGGTTTTGGGTTGCAGTTTGGGCACTCGGTCTCTAAAAGGTGCCCAAACTGCAGGTGTCATAGAGCAATAATTTTTGAGCCAAGGAACCTCAAATAGACTAACTTACAGAATGTGTTCAAAATCTGTGACCCATAACTCCCTTGGAATTGAAATTTGGCAAATTTTATAAAATATTTTATGACAAATATTATCATAAACACTTAATACAGAATGTCATAAAATATTTTCTGTGTTAATATTTGATTGCTATCTAGTTCAACAAGGGCTATTTTCTAGGTATATACATCTCTGAATGTATCCCAACTTTTCCAGTGAAGGCAGTACATTAGAAGTTCTGTTGAAGACATTGAGGAATCTAATAAGGAAATATCTCTGAAAGAATGACCCAGTAATGTCTATTATACAACTAAAACTCTTGTCTCTATAACCTTTAATTGGATGAAACACAGGGCAACAATTTTTGTTCCAAGGTATCTGAAATGGACTAATTTACAGAATATCTTCAAAATCCAGGCTGTATGAGGAAATTAAATTGGGGAAGCTGTGGCTTTTTCAGTTGCTGGACTGCTGTTGTAGTCACATGATCCTAATTTTCAACGTTCCTGATAGTTTCCCAGCCATTCTGGCAAACCCTCGCTCCCTCCCTCACCCACTAGCAGCCACTTACCTGTCTTCTAGGAAGGGAAGGTTAGAAATCCTATGTATCCTTATAGTCCACGCTATTCTCCCCAATCCACGCTATTCCCCTGTGCCCTCCTTGATCCCTACAATACCTTTTGCATACTTCCATGAATCCTCGCCCACTTTGCAAGCCTTCCTGACCCAAGCTGAGACCTGTAAGCTCCATCCCTGACCCACACAGCATCTCTCCAGCACTCTTCCTGACTCACATCGCCCACCTATATGCTTATCCAGTATGTGTGACATAACTTGCGTGTACCCATGCACACTTCTCAATCCTCAAACTTAGCTGCCTACTGGTCTCGGAGTTGCAACTTCGTGTTGGCTTCCCAATGACTCACTCCCTGCAAGCTTCCACAAGCACAGTAAATGGGGAAACAGTAGAAATTTGAGAGAAGGAAGGAGGAAAGAAGGAACAGTGCAGAAGGAATAAAGGGAGGAAAGAAAGAGAGGGATAAATATGGGAGGAACGATGGATGAAGTTAGAAGAAAGGAAGAGGGCGGGAGAGTGGAAAGGAGGAAAGGAAGGAACATTTCTGATG
This sequence comes from Bothrops alternatus, assembly GCA_034064705.1. NCBI lineage: Eukaryota > Metazoa > Chordata > Lepidosauria > Squamata > Viperidae > Bothrops > Bothrops alternatus. The sequence continues at coordinate 11,209,244 of JARGCV010000006.1, forward strand.
CTCCTTACCAGCTTCAGGATATATATCTGATAGGATAACCTAATGCAGGGCTCTCCAGCCCCAGGCCGCAACCCACTAATGGACCATGGCCCATTTGGAACCAGGCTGCACAAACGGCAGATGCGTGCACGTGCAGCTCCGCTCACATGAGTGGCGGGTGCTTGTGGTCACACATGTAGCTCCACCTTCGTAAGCAGTGGGAGCTTGTGAGGGCAGTGGGTTCTTGTACAAATTGAGCGGTGTGCACATACCTGCCACTCACACAGACCTATCCCCCCTCTCCGCCCCATGCCAGGCCGCCAAGCTGGAAAGGTTGGGGATCGCTGACCTAATGAATCAACTATTGTCCACTATATTTATAAATATTACCTTTAGGTTGTTTATTTAGGTTGAAATTCTTGATAACACAATAGATACTACATAGGCATCCTCTGAAAACTATGTTCTTGATGTACTCTCAAAAGCTCTGTTTTCTTCTAGAATACAAAAACCATAGGTATTGATCACTTAAGTAGTAATTTCTTCATCATGAGGCAAATTAAGCTTTGTAATGGTTATTTAGAAATGAGATTATGAGTTTTAAGTGCCATTGAGTATGAAATTGATATTTTAATTGAATATGTAATATTGATTTACTGTATCTATCGAAATATATACAAATTCAGTTTTCATATAGAAGTTTGAAATATCTTCCAGAAGTCTCTGTGATGGATAATACAGCAATCTGGGAAGAAAAAAGAGAAAAAAGTCTCCTGTTTGCAATATGCATGATCTTAGATAGGTAGAGCCCAGGAGAACAATCTTTGTATAAACAGAATTTACACCAGGAATTTATATTTGCCTTACCTTTCTCCCATAGTTGGTAATATCATTGAAGAGGTGATGGGCAGCTTTCCTCCAGTACTTTTACCTTAGGAACCAAGTTATTCTACTGTGCACAACTCTATGCTTGTTTAAAATAAAGAGGAAATGCAAATGTATGAGGAAATAATTTAGGTAGGTTTCATGGGGGAATATTAAGCAACTTTCAGTTTTAAACAGGAACCGTACTTCCTCAAAACACACTGCATTTTTTAGCATATTCTGAATACAAATTTGCAAACAATTGTAAATAAATCAGCAGGAATCCTGAGTTGGACATTTGGATGATTAAGAAATAGGATGTTAAAGGAAGATGAGAAAGTAGCACAAAATCTGGAACTGTGTCTGTCTTAACTGTTTTCATTGTAGAACATGTCGACAGAATATCTTTAAATAATACACTGAAAGAAATGTAAGGAACTGAGGTAGTAAGAAATTATATAACTGAGTATCAGTTGCAAAGAGCTGAAAGCAAAAGTAAGGTTCCTCCTATTTCCCATCTAAAACCAAGCATTCAGATCTTCATTTAGGCTTAATAGATCTTCCTCCCAAACCCAAGGGTAGGTGGGGAACCCTGTATAAATGATCCTTACTTCAATTTCAGAAACATGTCAGATCTGTACCTTGAGGCTCCAAAAACACCGGTAGTTTTCATTCTACATCTTGTTGATAAAGCATCTGAAGATGTTACTCCCAAGTATGCTTAATTCAAATGTAAAACCAATGAGATTCTTACAGATACATAACATATCCTTAAAATAACTCTGGAATATACTTAAAGATAACCAATACTTGATAGTAAATTTTGACAGGTTTTTCAGAAGAGAATTAGTTAAATGTAGGGAATGTTGGAAATCATGATCGTGTGATTGCTGGAATGGCCACAATTTTATGAATAAAACTTGTCTGGACATCATGGAAGTTTCAATTCTTCAGGATTAATGAGTCCCAGATTTTTTTATGCATTCCTTCAGTTACCAGATTTGAGATATCTTGATTCAAAAATTGTTGTGGTAGGCTAATTTGAGGGTAGAAACACTAGAGTTTTAGTAATATAGAGATAGATGTGGCAATGAGGTTCTACTATCCTGATTTTTCATGTTATTTATATGTGAGGGAGGAATATCCACCCACTTCCCTGTAACATTCTTTAAGCTGAAAAAAATTAGAAATGAAACAAATAAGGCTGAAAATGCAACCCAAGAAAAAAAGAGAAAGAAAAGCTTTATATTACAGCGTATATACTTATGAATAATCACTGGTTTATTACTAAATATACTGATAATATGAATAATACAAATATTATAAATGATCACAAAATCTCTGTCATAGTTATGCGTATTTCTGTATTGCAAGAATTGTAAATACAAATCTAAGTAAATATTGCTATTGCCTTATAAAGGCATGAACATGATATATGGGTTTGCTTTTAACTAAACTGATTTCCGTTGTGGTCATAAACATGAAGAAGTTAACATGAGCATCTCTCATTTCTTATCTTTTGTATGTCTTAAGCGAAAAACCTCTATAATTTTCTTATATACAGTAATATGTATATTTGTATTGTAGATTACATTTGGTAATTTATAATAAAAAATAAAAAAACAGACCTAGGAAACTACAGGCCAATCAGCCTGACATCGATACCTGGGAAGATACTGGAAAACATAATAAAAAAACAGATCTGTGAACATCTAGAAACAAATAAAGTTATAACTGGTAGCCAACATGAGTTTGTTAAAAACGGATCGTGCCAAACTAATCTTGTTTCATTCTTTGACAAAGTGACTAAATTAGTAGACCAGTGAAATGCTACTACTGGACATAGTATATTTAGACTTCAGCAAGGCATTTGACAAAGTAGACCACAACCTACTTCTTGGTAGGCTACAAAAATGTGGGATAGACAGCATAACTACCAGATGGATTTGTAACTGGCTGACAAACCGTGCTCAATGAGTAGTCTGCTTTCGCTTTTGATGCGCTTGCCACTTGCTTGCAACAACTGGCACAACTGCCCATGCTGCTACTGGCCAACGGGAGCTCTTAGCCCTCTTGGCAGTGCTGCTCTCTGCCTCCCTGCTGGGCTACTCCTGCCTAGTGCAGGGCAAGCCAGCCCAGATCTATAACCTCCAGAGAGCCCCATCCGCCGCCGCCCTGCCAGGGCCCCTTCACCAGCGGCCACTGGTGGAGCTGTTCCGCCTTGCCTTCGGGCTGCTGTGTGCTGGCCTGCATGCCTACTTGGTGCTGCAGGTGCCCTGGCCCTGGTGGGCCTTGCAGCTCTCATGCCAGCTGTGCGGGGCATGCATGGGGTTGCCTTTGGCTGCCTTCAGCCTCTATCTCACCTGCAGTTGCTCTGCCACCAGCTGCTGCAGCCGGCTACTGTTGCCACCTTGCCTTCTGCCCAGCCTGGCAGGTGACGGGGGCTGGAGCTGCCTCCCTCCACCTGCCAGACACCCAACAAAGCCGCACAGGGCAGAGGAGGCACTCATCGCCAGGCATGCAGGGTGCATGAGGCAGCTCCAGTGGGAAATTAGTGGAGGCTGCTGGGTAGCAGCCGGGGCTTGGTGGCGGGCTGGGTAGCAGGTAGCGGGCTGGGTAGCAGTGCCATGGACGGCCACTGGCAAAGGAGCCCTGGCAGGCCTCTGGAGGTCACAGATCTGGGCTGACTTGCCCTGCACTAGGCAGAAGCAGCCCAGCAGAGCTGCTGAGAGCAGCACTCCCAGGAGGACTAAGAGTCCCCGCGAGGTCAGTAGCAGTGCGGGCAGCTGCTTGGCGGTAAGAATTGTGCCTGCTGCAGCAAAGAAATATCCCAGCAGCAGCAGGGCAAGCTTGGTCCGTTGTGGCCGTGGGCAAGCAAACAATGTGACAGAGGGCCGATGGTAGCAGTGCTCCCCCTCCCATCAGCCCCGGTGCTCGCTGCCTCCTGTATGTGAAAAAAATAAGACATCCCTCCAAAATAAGCCTTAGTGCCTCTTTTGTAAGCCAAAAAAAAAATATAAGACTAGATCTTATTTTGGGGAAAACACGATAGTACCGTTTTATAAAGCTTTAGTAAGACCACACCTGGAATAGTGCATCTAGTTTTGGTCAAAAAAAGAAATTGAGACTTGGAAAAAGTGCAAAGAAGAGCAACTAAGATGATTAAAGGCCTGGAGACTAAAACATATGAAGAACGGTTGCAGGATTTTTGTTTAGCTAATCTAGAGAAAAGAAGGACTAGGGAGGACATGATAGCAGTATTCCAGTATTTGAGAGGTTGCCACAAAGGGGAGGGGGTCAATTTATTTTCCAAAGCGCCAGAGGGCAGGACAAGAAACAATGGATGGAAAATGGTTTATTTAATCTCAAAATATTGCATATTGAAAGTTCTGTCAATTTATTTTTGGAGCTGGCCATACCAATAGAAACAAAAATAGAATTATTTGAGAAAAGGAGGGAGGAGTGAAGGTGAGGCAAGTAGGAAGAGGGCAAGAGGGAGAAGAAAGGGGATAGAGGTGGGCGGAGGGGAAGTGGAGAAGTAGAGAAAGGGAAAAGTAGGTACCGGTAGTTAGATGGAAAGATGAGGGGGACAGTATAGATTTAGGAGGATGTGGTGGTGGGGGTACCGAGCACTTATTTTGATTATATGGCAAATGTTTTAAATGATTGTTACCAGTTGAGTTGTTGTTTTTTTCTGTAAAAAATTTTTTTGAAAAAATTAATAAAAATATTCTTTTAAAAAAATAGAATTATTTGCCAATTCTGTCCTTTAGCAAAAGCAACCCTAAAATATTCTGGGGTGATTTGACCTTGGGGAAATAGTGGGATTCTATCTGTCTATTGTGCTGTAAAAATCTGGAAATCACAGAAAAGTCTAACACATTTTAGCATAACAAGAGACAGGTTGGCTCTATGCTTTTCAATCAAACCTTTTCAAGACTCTGGACAGAGGATTGCATTAACGCCAGTCTATTAAAGAGTTACTTTAAGAATGTGTTTGAAATAAATCTCTTAGAAATTCCAGTATTTGAGAGGCTATCACAAAGAGGAGGGGGGGCGATTTTTTTTCCAAAGCACCAGAGGGCAGGACAAGAAACAATGGATGGAAACGAATCAAGGAGAGAAGAATTAAGGAGAAACTTCCTAACAGTGAGGATAATTAACAAGTGGAACAGCTTGCCTTGAGATGTTGTGGGTGCTTCATCATTGGAGATTTTTAAGAAGAGCTTGGATAGTCTTTAGATCAGAGGTATAGGATGGTATAGGATCTCCTGCATGAGCAGGGTGGGAGCTAGGCTAGAAGACCTCCAAGGTCCCTTCCAACTCTATTCTGATTCAGATTGGTAATATTTTTTTCAATGTTTTATTAAAGTTTATTATGAGATAAAATACAAATATAAAAAAGTCAAAAAGGGTAAAAAGTGCAAAGGATAAAGAGAAAGAAAAAAGGAAGTGACTTCCAGCTTTTTTCAGTGCAGTTAAAAGAAAAGTTATAAACTCAATCTTTTTACATTTCTAATTATTTGACACCATTTTATAACAACATAGTCAATTTAGACAAAAACCTAAAATAAAATTTTCATTTTTTTCTGTTTTGAGAATTAAGTTCAGAAGCAGTTTCCAAGTGGAAACAAAACTAGATACATTTTTATCTTTAATTTAGACAATCAATTTTGACATCTCCACCAGGTCCATCACCTTTAGCATCCATTCTTCCATTGTGGGAATTGATGTGTCTTTCTCTATGCATACAAAATTCTTGCTGTGGTCAATATTTAAAATAATTTTCAAGCCCTTTGTCTAGGAGACCTAAAAAGAAGACTTCTGTCTTTAATTTTATATTTATTTTAAGAATTTTCTGAATTAAAATGAAAGTCTTGTGCCAGTATTTCTTTGCTTTATCGCAAGAGATTATAAATACCGGTAGTGCCATTTTTACAATTGCAAAAAAACTCGATCTCTTGTTTAACAGTAATATTTATGTTATGTATTACATTTGATAGAATAAAATAATTTAAAAGTTGTGTTAAAAGTTATGCATGTTAGGAGTTTACTGAAATACTGGAAAAGTTAACCCATATTATTGTATTGTTATTTTGTGCTAATTCATTTGACAAAGCATTTCGTTATAAAGAAACACCTGCTTTAAATAGTATAATTGGGAGACAGCTTATAATTATGAGTCATATTAGTTTAGGAGAAAAAGTAAACCTCCCGTCTTTGATTGCAATGTTAACAAAAATCCTACATTTGAAGTTAGTACTGAATTGGAGAGAAATATTGTTCTGAGATATTTCAACAGTTCATTCCTGAAAGATGATTATTTTCTTTGCCTTCCAGAGTATTATGTCTAAATTGTGTTACTGCTGCTGCAGATTTTTTGCATTTAAGTTAATAACCAAACTTCTATAACTATTGTATAGTAGAATTAAGGTATACTTACATTTCTTCCTTAAAAATAGATCCAGTTCTTTTAATACACTTCAGTTTTCTTAAAACACTATTCTTGTTTCCTTTACAAATTATGTTGAAAAATATACCATTTGTTTTCATTCCAGGTGCGCATAGCAGCAAAATTCATCATCCACGCTCCACCAGGAGAATTCAATGAGGTCTTTAATGGTGAGCAAGCCATATGCTGATTTTCATTTCAGATAGCCTATCTACAGTGCAGCATCCGTTTTTCAAATAGAAATGTCCTGTTTTAAGTTTGGTCATTTCAAATTTGAAGCATCTTGTTTGGAATCCAAAGCTGCTGTTCCAAACTTCCAGGATGCTTGAAATGCTTGTTTTGAGTACAATTGTTTTAAAATCAAGACTTAGTCAATCTTAGTCTTAATAATAAAATTAACTTTTATATAGATACTTAGTGTTTTAATATTATAGTATTTTGTAAGTAATCTTTTTTATGTCATAGATTTCCCTATTACTGAAATGGATGTAATTCTTATTGATATTATCTTATGCTGGGCATCTTTAAACAAAATAAAGATTTGATTTTGTCAAGCTTTAAGCAGGACTTTGCATATGAAATAGTTTAAATTAGAAGCATTTTGTACACATCTGCTTTTGAGTTACTTTTCAAAGTTTCTGTTTAATTGAAGATAAGTGTATGTATGATTGACTATTCTTTAAAATTTCTGTATTGTTAGCTCTGAAAAGAAGGTATATTGAATATAAGCTTAAAGTTATAAGATACATTAGAAATGTTCTATTTAGAATACAGTATAATTAGTCCTCTCCTGTGTCCATGTTCTTTGTTACAGTGGGGGACTAAGCTGTGGAATTGATCATTGGTTCAAGCTCTAATTAAGAGATCTGCATATCTCCCTTTTATGAAGAGTTTGAGGAGATTTGAGAAAATGATATAGAATGAGATATTTTTTTAAAAAAATGACTTTAATAAACAATTGGACACGATAGATGCTGAAGAATAGATTAACATAATTTTCTAGAGGCACTAATTGTCTTAAAATTGAAATTGGTGGTTATCAAGCTATAAGGCAATTTAAAATGGTACCAGTCTTGAGGAAGACAACCTCAGAGTGCTTCTATTGCCTCAAATCCTGCATAAACACTTGCTAGTGGGTTTTTTACTCATTATTTTGTCCCCATTTTTTCTTCCTCTGAAACCTATGAATCAAAGAAGCATATAGTTGTTATTAGTTTTATCTTATAGCCCAGTGATGGCGAACCTTTTAGAGACTGAGTGCCCAAAAACCATCCCACCCCCTGCCTACCCCCCTACTCCGTCCACCCACAGGGCCACCCACCATCTCTGTGGCCTGCTGCAGATTGCCCAGGCGGCCCTGCAGCACCATGGCGGCCACACCCTCTGCCCACGCCCCCCAGCATCATCTGCACGTGATGGGGCATGAGGGCAGAGTCTTGTCCCTGCTGCCTGGCTGCCATGTCCTTGGCTACGTTGCTCCGCGTGGACTGCATCCGGGAGCTGCTGGTGTGGAGGGGGCCGTGGGGGGAGGCGGGGCTGGGGCGACAGGGCATGTGCCCACAGAGGGCTCTGAGTGCTGTAGCTGGCACGCATGCCATAGGTTTGCCACCACTGTTATAGTCTTTGATGTTTTGGTGGTGCTTTTAGAGATAGTGATCAATTGCTATATATGAAAGAAGAACATTTTGTATAGAAGTAACATCAACTTACATGAAGACCCATTGAAGTGTGAGCTGATGGCAGGTGACAATTAGGCAACATTTTAGAGCTGGTAAAAGGAACTAAGAGCTTCGGAATGCCAGACTATTTTTTTTCAGCCATTACTGCAAATTGATGTTTTCTTTCCTATAGTAAATACTAGAAATGTGTAAAATGTTTCAAGGTTGAGTGCTCCAACCTTGGGACAATCTGCTGTTTCAACTTTAAAACATTTTAGTTCTTTAGTCCTTAGCTGTATATTAGTGACCATGAACATAATGCCATTGTAACTTATGTGATACATTCCGTTTCTTTATAAAAGTGCAGATTTTGATAGTTTACAATAAACATTGAACTTTATTATGTGTATATTGGGATATAAGAAGAAATTTTGATTGAATTTCTAAATTTCAGCAGTTAATTGCTTGTTATATTTTGTTCTATAGCTTGCTTGTTTAAGCTTTTTAATACTATAGTTATTGTATTATATACAAATCTGTTCATTTTTTGGCCAGAATTGCAAAGTTATGTCCAGTTAAATATAGAACAGATCCCCAGAAAATTTAAATGGTATTTCCTTTGAAACTTCAGGAAGTATATTCACCCATATACAACTGGTACCAAATATGTAGCATTTAAAACCTTTAGTTTGGTTGGCATGCATTTGAGATGGATTTTTTTTATTTATTAGTATATATTTTTCTGACTGGGTTTATATCCAGTATATTCACCATATACTAATGCTCAGTATTTTTCAGATGTTCGATTGCTACTTAATAATGATAATCTTCTCAGGGAAGGAGCAGCACAGTAAGTATTAACTCCTTTATACAATACCTATCTTTCATTTCATTAAGAAAGGATGACTCTATTGAAAATTTCTATTCAGACATATAAGTAGGCAAGGAAGAGAATAATATTTCTCATTGCCTTTTCAAAATTTTACTTGCTGAATTAAAATAGCAATAGCACTTAGAATTATATACTGCTTCACAGTGCTTTACAGTCCTCTCTAAGCAGTTTACAGAGTTAGCATATTGTCCCCCAACAATCTGGGTCCTCGTTTTACAGACCTCGGAAGGATTGAAGGCTGAGTCAACCTTGAGCCCATGAGATTTGAACTGCTGAACTGTTGGCAGCCAGCAGCAGTAGCTTGCAGTACTGCATTCTAACCACTGCACTACCATGGCTTATAAACATCATAATATTTCAGAAACTACTTTTTTAATAAATTGAATTTGACTTTTTTTAACTCTAGTTTGTTGAACAGTCCAGTAAATCTTGTGTATGAGCATAGTAGAGATGTGAAACTTTGTCAGTTTCTTATCAGTACTTTTTGCATCCAACCAAACCAGTGATTTGGTTGGAAATAAAAAGAAATAGGAAAATACAGATTATGCATCTCTCTAAGTCACTGTGTAAACCAATATATAATTCATTATATATAGCTAAAAACAGCATAGTTCATTTACTATCCCATTCACGCATCATGTTAATCTAAAAACAAACAAGTCATGTCTTGACTTATCTAGAGCAGCGGGCCCCAACCTTTTAGGGACCATTTCTATGGAGAGAGATTTTTCTACAAACCAGAGGGGGTGTGGTTTTGTGTGCTGCCTGCATCCCATGGATGGGACTTCACTTTTTTGCATGGCCTGGTTTCTGGCATGCTGTGGCCCGGTGCCGGTCCACAGACCAGGGATTGAGGACCTCTGATCTAGAGGATATACTGATTAGAGATAAATATCTGCACTTTGTGCATAAAAGTACATATTTGTTTTAGTACTTATTTTAATATGTAGCAAAATTTTTATGTGATATCTCTTGTCTTCTAGCGCATTTGCACAGTATAATTTGGACCAGTTTACTCCAGCTAAAATAGAAGGCTATGATGAACAGGTATCCTTGAAAATATTTAAGTTTGAAAATTATTATTATTTAGCATATGATGAGACTATGACAGAAGAGAATTAAACATATACACACAATGCACATAATTATATATAAAACTTCTATGTGGGTATGTCAATGGTCCCATAACTGGATCTTGAATTCAGCTATCCAAGTGATGATCCCTGGTGTTGCTTCATACAAATCATCTAAGGTACCAGAGAATGTATGTTATGGACAGTATTGTGCCATATGTTTAATTGTTTGGATATCAACGTCACAATTGCAACAAGGGGAATCTTTTATCCCCGCTGATACAGAGCAGAGGGATTTCTTCCAGTATCACACCTAATTCTGTTCAATTTTGTTCAAACAGAGTCAGGCAGATCAAATCAGGTGGCTTGGTAGAGGGATCACTAATGGTTAGGCCATAATAAGGTATCTTGGACCATTCCTCTCTCCAGGCATTCTTGGGGTTAAACTGGGTAGATGTTAAGTTAATAGCTGTTTTCCATGCTGGCCTACAGGATTTCAATCTTGTGATGGGTTGTGCATAGTCCTGGTGATGAATGGAGAGGGTCTTGTGTCAACTTCTGAAATGAATCTGGCTGAAGCCATCTTTGTCCTACTCAGTTGCTACAGAGGTTGGGGGGAAGGGGGGAAGAAGGCGCAAGGGCAGCTAGCCTAAACATGGATCGCTCCCATGGGAACCAAGGTCATCCCCACAGGTGCTGGAAGGTGGAGAGAAGGACACAAACCCCGCCAATTGCACTCATTGGGTAGCGTGATCCATAGCATAGTAAAGGGGAGGGAAGTGTTATATTTAGTTACCTTGAATTCCTGGAGGGAATTTTAGAATTGGGTTCACTTTTGACCCTGCCGATATTATGTATCCAATAAACATGTTCTTTGAAGAAAATTTAACCCTCAGAGTTCTGATTTGTTTGGGTTCATTAGTTGGAACCGTGACACCTTGTTGTTCAGCATCCTTGACCATAGCCAAACAAGAGCTTGTTGTGGGGCAAAATAGTAATATGTTTTGATTAAGTGGTTTTTGGTAACGCAGTTTATAGAAAACATTTTAGGTTAATTATGGAGTATCTGGTATCTGAACAATCTACTCTGCAGCTGATTGAATAAATCAATAGTTTTGGTGCTGCAACATTCTAATCTGATTTTATTAATTAATCACTATTATTGAGAACCCTTTTTTCTCCAAATATTGCAACAGAGACAATCATAGGTACAGAACTGCAAAGAGTTGTATCTGCAGAGGGTTGCATCATTTAAATGGAGAGAAACTGAAAGGAAGAAAAATTATTAGAATGTTGTTAGCCAATCACATAATTGATTTAATTATCTATTTCTTTTGGTGGAAGAGTTCTATGAAAATAAATACTAATTAATATTATGAGTTTTTATTTTATATTCAAGCTTTATATTCTTTATATGTGATGGATATTGCACTTAAAAATGCTAATGTACACTATAATATTAGATGTGTATAAATAGTACTGTGATTAATTAAAAGAAGTAGAGATATTAACTTAGAAATGCCCCTTTATAACTTTTTTGTAGGTATTAATAACAGAGCATGGTGATTTGGGCAATGGGAAATTTTTAGATCCAAAAAACAAGATTGCTTTTAAATTTGATCATTTACGAAAGGAGGCTACAGATCCAAAGCCTCACGATGTTGAAAATGCAATTGAGTCATGGCGAAACTCCATAGAAACAGCAATGAGAGCATATGTGAAGGAACACTATCCAAATGGTGTCTGCACAGTAAGTATCACAATCTGGAAAATGCTTGGATTGAAACTATTATTTAGGTTGCATAATTTAATTTTTTATTTAGTATCTAAAGTTTGAAAGTTAACATTTTTCCCCATTTGTGATTAAGGTATATGGAAAAACTATTGATGGACATCAAACAATTATTGTTTGCATTGAAAGTCATCAATTTCAAGCAAAGAACTTTTGGTACGTATAAACTACTTTATTTAGAAATAAGTCCCAAAGAAAGTTTTATTGATACTTTGATTTCAGCATATTTAAATTTAAAACATACATTCATCTTGGGTAATATTAATTGTTATATATATTTAAATTGTGGCACACTAGTCTCCCTTCTGCTAATTCTCCTAAATGTATCTCACAAAACTTGCTGTAAAGATTCTTCAGTCCTCCAGAGCAAATTTTAGGGCACTGGCAGAGGCCTCAGTGAGAGATCAATATTATTAAATTGGACCGAGATTTTGAGCTATATTGCATAAACACTTTTTAATGTGAAAAAGTTATGCCTAATATACAAGTGTGTATGTGTATTGAAATTTCATTACAAATATATACAAACGCTAAATAATTAAAGTTTTTAGTACTTTTAATTTAAATACAGTGTGAAGAGTTGAAGACTAGAAAAACCCTTTAAGGAGTGATTAGGCAGAGCTCCTTGAAATACATTGTTTTTTTAAAAAGCATTTTGTAGTGATAATTTTCAAGACATAGTTATCTCTCTCTCTCTCCCTCTCTCTCTTTGTCCCTCTCCCTCCTCTGCTCTTCCCTCCCTCCGCTGTCTCCTTTTATGGATTTGTTTTTTGTTTTTTTAAAGGAATGGTCGTTGGCGATCAGAATGGAAATTTACAATAATGCCTTCAACCACCCAGGTAGCAGGTATCTTAAAAATTCAGGTATGGCTACTCTGATCTTCCAAAATAAACTCAATAGCCTAATAATATCCCATGCAAATCTCAAAGATAATTTATTAAAGAAGATTATTTTGCATTTTTTCTATTGGAAAGATGTACAAAACAATTTAAAATATTATATACACCATAAAGCAGCAGTCCCCAACCTTTATGGCTTGGCAGCCTGGCGGGGTGGGGGGGAGATTTGCTGCTTGTGCAAGTTGAGCTGTGCGTGTGTGCATCAGTCTGCCACTCTTGCTAGTCTCGCAAGTTGGTTCCAAACAGGCCACTACAGGTAGTGCTTGAGTTACTGTCATTCATTTAATGACCTTTGCTGAGGCTGCTGAAAAAAATTACTTACAATTTGTCCTTGTACTTTTAACCCTCACAGTATCCCCAGTCCTGTGATCAAAATTCAGGTGCTTCACATGTGCCATGTATTTACAATGGTCCAGCAACCTGGGTCACATGATCACCATTTTGATTCCTTTCCACAGGGCTTCCAACAAGCAAAGTCAGTGGGAAGAGCTGGATTCGTTTAACAACCAGGGGATTAGCTTAATGACTGGGGCAAACAAGGACATAAAATTAGATGTGGCTCCTTTAATGACTGCATCACTTAACGATGGAGGTTATTAAATCTTAATTGTGGTTGTACATTGGGATTGGCTACATTTTTTGCCAGTAACTACATATCTGTTTGGACACCAATATGAAGAATTCTCTGAAAATTTTCTTTGCCTCAGAGGCAGTTCAGAGTAAATAATTGGTGGAAAATGCATGCTCCAAATAACTTGGCTTGCCAAGGAGATGGGCTGAGCCATGCTTATTTGTTCAGTTGAACATATTTTTGGTATCTCTTCTAATACACTCTGTGATAAAAACAAAGTAAAGATACACAGCCAGTGTAGTGCTGTATAATGATTGTCTACCGCAAAGAAACATTTCTTCAAGTCTACTCTCAGGCAGAAAAGATCTTACTGTGCAGTTTGGGGCCACTTTCTCTCAACCCAACTTACATCACAGGTTAATTTTTGTGGAAAAATATGGAAAGGGAGCAGTATATGTATCATTTTGATCTTAAAGGTATACGTTAAATGATAAAAATAAGATCTGAACAATATAAGTAAATTTAAATCTGCAACAAGTTATATGCAGTTACGTTTTAAAAGTATGTTTTAAAAGTTTAAAAGTATTTGAATAATTGACATCTGAATCATCTCAATCTGCTAAGGACTATTTCTTATTTTGGAAGGCATATAATATCACTAATATACACTGCCAATTTCTATTTGTAATTATTTTATTGTGAACATTCTATACATAGGTTCATTATTATGAAGATGGAAATGTTCAGCTAGTGAGTCATAAAGACATACAAGATTCTCTAACAGTGACTGTAAGTATCTTTTCCTGTGCATTGTTATAGGAACATTGCATATTTTTCATATTATGTATTATAAAAGAAGATGCCATTCTTTTCTTTATATTAGTGAAAATTTAGCATGCGCTTTTGAGACAATACATTTGCTAATAAAAATGAACAAACAAGAAGCAATAAGCAACCTGTCCCGCTTTTAGGTAGTATTCCTGATGTGTGGATGTGTGGATAAGAAGGGGCACATGATAAAATGTGTCACAAAGTCATTACATTACTTGCGTCTGATGTTGACATACAAGTATAAAAATTACATTGTCACACGTAACTTTTTTTTTCCATTGTGACTTGCAGAATAGATGTATGTTCCCAGTACATCACCACTGACTTCGAAGGGAACCTTCACATATAAGTAGAAAAAGCACTTAGATCTCTTCATACAATTGACTTTATTAACAGAAATTGACAGAAGTAATACTTTAATCTAGAAAGCTAAACAGGATTTATTTTCTGAATCATTTTGCCAAACTTTGGCATAGATTATTAGCACTTAAAGCATCATTTGTAAGTAAAATTCATGAACTATTTGAGATTTTTTTTAATATAGAAGATTTCAAATTCATATTTTGTTTTGAAAGTCTATTTTATTCAATAAAAGTATTTTTACAGCTACTGTTCCAGAAATAAAAATAGAAACTATGCCTGTGGATTTCTGGCTCCTAGCTGCTGAAAGTATAAAACATAAACAAATTAATTAATTATAAAGAATTTACACAGAAGAGGAATTGAAGCTTTTCATGTTAGCTTTATTTTTAGGCAAGACTAAGCAATAAAAATTACTTCCATTAGTTAAAATTTGACTGTGAATGAACAGTCTTTTATTTGCTCTAGGCAAATAGCTATAAGAAAAGGAGGAAGTTAGTGAAATCTATGCTTTCTGGAGCATTAATTTTATGAGTAATAACTGCCTGTGTTTTTGTGTGTCTTCAAGTAAGTATTGACTCCTAATGACTGCTTTTTCTTGGCAAGTTTTCCGAAATGCTTTGCCACTGCCTGCTTCCTAGAGCTGAAGAGAAAGTGACAGGTTCAAGATCACCCAGTTCATTTTGTACCTAAGATGGAACTAGAACTCACAATCTTGCAGTTTTTATCCTGTTACCCTATCCATTAAACTGTAATACTTATTTTTATTATACATACATACATACATACATACATACATACATACATACATACATACATACATACATACATACATACATAGTATGTAATCTCTTGAGAATATAATAATAATAATAAAGTTGGAAACATCTACCATAATTAATAATTTAATTATAAATCTAGCAGCCTCTTTCCTATTCACCAAACATTTTCCAAAAACAATTCAATATTGTCTAACTTTTTGGATCATCAAGGCTTTAAAAAGATAAAAGCAATAGACTTTCAGGAACCTTCCCTCTTAGGAAAATATTGAGTGGGTCAGTTCCTCTTAAAAGAGGCTAAAGTTACCTGAGGGCAAAGTCATGTAGAGTTTATGTGGTTAAACCAGTACTTAGAATTGCACGTGGAAGCCAATTCAAGCTCTATAGCACAACTGTTATATGTGGGTAGTGAGTCTTATCCACCAGTAGCCAAGCAACTGCATTTCATACCAGTTAGTTTGTTTAAAGCAGCAGTCCCCAACCTTTGGAGCTTGGCAGCCCAGCTGGGGGGGAGAGAGGAGCTAAGCCGCATGAGTGGTGGGCTGGCCTCACATGAAATTCAACTTGTGTGAGCGGTGGCCAGTATGTGCAGCTTGACTTGCTCAAGATGAGCTGTGTATGCATGCACACCAGCCAGCCACTCATCCTGCCAAATAGGCCACAGCCCAGTAGTGGGCCATTGCCGGGGGTTGGGGACCCCTGCTTTAAAGGCACTCCATGTAAAATACATTACAATATAGATAGTTCTTGTAGAATGTCCACTCATTCAGTGACTGTCCAAAGTTATAACAGCAATGGACAAGGGGACTTACAACCGTTCTTCATAGTTGCAGCTGTCACAATGTCTCTGTGGTCATGTAATCATGATTCAGGTACCTGGCAACTGGCTCATAATTACAACTGTTGGGTCATGCGATCACCATCTGTGACCTTCACTGCCAGTTTCCAACAAAGACGATGGGGAAGGAAGTTGGATATGACAATCACATAACGATGGGATATTGCAACCATGTGAGATTCACATAACAGTGGCCCCTGGAACTGCCAGAATTGCCACCATAAGTTAGTGTATTATCTTGTTGCTGGTCCCAATTACCATTGTTATGTGAGGATAACCTGGAGTCTATACCTATTGTGATAAAGCTGAATGGTTAACAATATTGTGGCTTTTCTGCATTTCTTACATCATCCTCTAGATATAAAAGTGTTAAACTTTAAACAAAACACCTATTCTGTCTGCAGTTTGTGTACTATATTTGAATTGACATTTGATCTTAATACTGAGAGTTATCTATTTATGATAGCTTTAATTCAGAAAAAAATTCTTTTTTATAGAATGAAACCCAAACAGCAAAGGAATTTGTAAAGATCGTAGAGGCTGCAGAGAATGAATACCAGGTATCATGATATTTTATAAGACTACTGCATATAATTTCAGCTACTGTTCTGAATCTTACTGGACAACTTTTATCTTGTTTCTTTTATATTATATGTTGAAAATAAGACAGAAGTCTGTTAAATTCATGATGGTTGTAATACATAGAATAAAATTTGCCAAGCATATACTTAATGACAGAAAAGTATAAAAATCAATGTGCAACCATTCAGGATGTGATCATAGATAACATTTGGCAGGTCACTTATTTGCAATAACAGTTATTGTGGAACACTATTTCACTAGTATGGTAACAGATGACATGACAGATAAACCTAGTTAGTCCAAAATCCAACCTTATATAGCTTGTTTGATTCTCTTTTCTCCACTGCTATGTGATACAACCGATTTAATTTTGAGTTCTTAATTTAACAGATGCTAGGAAAGAGATGTTTCATCTTGTAAAAGCATTCTTGATACTTGACCTTACAAGTTATAATAAATTATATTTATAATTACAAGATATAAACTATAAGGTTTTCCCAGTGACTTAGAATACAGAAGTACTGTATTTAACTCTTATTATTGTTAAAATATGCTAAGGTTTGATTTATATAATGTTTCTGTTTAATCTTAGAATATCAAGTTTATCTAATAAAGATATGGAAAAAGTTTTTGGAACATAATGATAAGTATACAGTTGGAAATTTGTTGCTTTAGATCGACAAATTGTGCATTCTTTAAGATTTTTTTTTGTTGTTACAGACTGCTATCAGTGAAAATTATCAAACAATGTCGGACACTACTTTCAAGGCTTTGCGCCGACAACTGCCAGTTACTCGCACAAAGATTGACTGGAACAAGATACTGAGCTACAAGATTGGGAAGGAAATGCAGAATGCTTAAAATGAATATGGCAAATATAAATAATTTTGTCCTTCTGTACAAAATAAAATTATTGCAAAGGTGTTCAAAATTGTGATGTATCACCTTGGCCATATGCCATTGAAATAACTGTAAGTAGTTTGGTTAGAACACAAGGCTTAGGTAATTTACTCTTTTTATTTGTCCATTTGTTTCTCCTTTACAATTTAGAAAAAAAATCAGTGTAGCTAAAATGTTGAGAGCTTCTGATATATTTAGATTTTTATAATGACATACCTATAGTTTTCAGTTAAACAGTTTGAAAAAAATATTTTTGCATAAGATTATCCCATGTTGCTTGCTGTCATGCAAAAGGCAGCTTACCAAACACAATTCCTTTGAAAATATTTGTTTCTGGAGAACATGGATTTTAGCTTATGTATATTGCAGAAATATTCTGCCCCTCCATTCTGAAAGCTGGAGAAAAGCATTTCTATATCCAATCCTATTCAGTTATTTAAATAGCTTGATGTTAACTTTTTTTAAAAGCCAAGATCTAATTTTAATAAGTTGAAATTAAACATTAGTGCTTATGTTCAAATGCATTTAATGTTCCATTTGACAGCACCTCTGATGAGTTGGGATTTTATCAGTTATTTTTATCATGCAACCATAATTGTATTATAGCAAGGCATATTGTTATATATATGTAATCCTATACTCATTGTGTGTCTGTCTTTTCTTCAGTTGAAATGTACTAAAAAATCTGTGAATTAAAAATGCAAGTTTTCTATCTAGTTATGATTATCATTTCAAAAATATATTTTGCAACAAGTTTAAGAAGGAATCACCCTATTAAACATAAAAAGAAACAGGAGCCTATAATAAAAATAATAATAAAATATTAAAGGCAGAGATAAGGAAGGAAATAGATGCGGTGGCATTGTAGTGGAGGGAGCCTCTTCTTCCACAAATGGCTTGGATCCAGGTGGGTCTTCAACTAATGACCATGTGAGATTTACTCAACTGGGATTGCTGAAACTGATGTTGCTAGCCAGAGCATGTTTTGCTTAATGACCACATCACTTAGCAACAAAGTTGCCAGTCTCAATTAGGGTTGTTAAGTGTGGACTTTGTAAATTGATTCAAGCTCATAATGATGCTGAAGGAGAAAATTAAGTTTCCATTTGATATTTATAGTTATGGAAGTAATTTAATGAAGTAATGAAGGAAAGGATGAGAAAGTTTTAATAAATCACAGTATAATGGTGAGATAATGCAAGATGCTTTACTTACTATTATAATAATTATTTCAGTTCTGCTATGATTTGAACTATCAGAAGACTCAGAAAATCAACTTTCTCCAGAGGCTGCCATTCTGCTACATATTTTTTTTTTCAAAATATCAGTTTCTTTTTTCCAACTTGTTTTTATATTGCATATAAGTCTGTTGGACTACTTAGGAAGCAGAGCAGAAATAAAATACTGCAATAATAGGATTTGCTGGGCACTCTCTTCATGATCCAGGTACAATGGTTACAATGTATAGTTTTATTTCCATACCACATTAGGTACAATGTGAAAATCTGCTAAGCTGTATTTTCTAATTATCGCATATCCCTCAAAAGTTGATATATATTGCATAGTTTTGCAGATTTGGTATGAAAATACCGGTAGTTGGTAGAGGATGGCTTTTACATTCGGTTCACTAAGTCTGCTTTGATTATTGATCATACATGTAAGAATTAGATCTAGTTACATTCTTTGATGATACTATATCCATTTATACCAGTATAGTTAAATTTAGATGTGAAATGTACAGATACTGTGAGAGAAATCTTAGTTCTTCAGTGCGAATGTCAGTTATATAAGTAGAGGATGTCAGTTATATAAGTAGTGGATTTTCCCATTAGGAAAATCCTTAATTAAATAGCTTGGTGAAATCTCTGAAGCAAACTAAAAGCAAGGAAGTTTTTTTGGAAGATTTTTAAGTGATGCATGATATTTTTTCTACAATTCTATTTTACGGAACAATATTTCACATTTATCATTAGAATTGTAATAAATGAGGAAATTTCCTAAAATAAAGATATACATTATCCTATTGTATTATCCTTAAAAATATTTTGTTAACATGTTAAATATTCAAGTTTCAAAAGTAGATGTTCAA
Organism: Bothrops alternatus; assembly: GCA_034064705.1. Classification (NCBI taxonomy): domain Eukaryota; kingdom Metazoa; phylum Chordata; class Lepidosauria; order Squamata; family Viperidae; genus Bothrops; species Bothrops alternatus. The sequence continues at coordinate 11,228,803 of JARGCV010000006.1, forward strand.
CAGATCTATTCTGAGATTAAAAAAAAACAACAGCAAACAACAATATGCGCAGAATGTCCAGTAAATTTATAGTTTATTTGCCAGGTGGGCATAGAATGCTTCTTGCTTTTTCTGTTGTCTCCGTAGGTGTTGTTGAAAAATCAACAGGTGTTAGGATAATACCATTCTCTTTCTCTTAAAAAGATCCTGAGTAGGATTTAATTATTCTAAAAAGCATATTAATGCTTTAGCTACTATTTGATTACTATTGCTACTACAATATTGTGTAAATAATAAATATCACATGATAAATATTTATTGTGTGATAAAGTAAGAACGGTAATACTTTTAAAAACCATACAGTCATGCCTTAACCAAGTGTTTTTCTAGGCTACTACAAAGAATATGGTGGTCATCAGCCTAATGACTGAGTCTGTTTGAGTGTACTACATCTATTTTGCAATAGTTTTACTGATTTCAATTAATTTTGGAACCTCAAAACCAAATCTTTATATGGTCTTGACCCATATACAACTTTATTTTGATATAGGCCTACCCATTCATAAAATGTTGTTTGATGCATATAATTGTAAAGACATGCACCACACTTCCTCCTGTCATTTAGGTCAAACATCACCAAACTTTTCATTCTGGTGGTACAGAGGGAAAGGGAGCAGCTGGGAAATGTGTGTGCATGTGTGGATGTGAATGGGGCTGCGCGTACCCGCACAGCACTAGCAGTCCCGTTTGCAAAGGTGCGCAGGCGTAAATGGGCCACACGGCCTGCACAGCACTAGCACACATTTGCGCAGACATGCAGGCGCCAGCTGCCACCACTAGCCCTACTTGCATGTACAAATGGGCCACGCAACCCATGTGCACACTAGCGGTCCCATTTGTGCCAGCATGTTACTTGTGGGATCGTCTGCTGCCGCATGAAACCCAGCGACCTGTTAGGGCCTACAGGGTCGGCCTTCTCCAGGTCCCGTCAGCCAGACAGTGTCGCCTGGCGGGGCCTAGGGGAAGAACCTTCTCTGTTGCAGCCCCGGCCCTCTGGAATCAACTCCCCCAAGAGGTCCGTATTGCCCCCACCCTCTCCGCCTTTCGCAAACTGTTAAAGACACATCTTTGCCGGCAGGCCTGGGGCAGTTGACACCTTGCCCCAGCCAGGGTATGTTTGTTGTAAGTTTGTTTCGGATGATTGGTTTTAATCTAGGGGTTTTATAATGTATTTGATTTCTATATGCTACTGATTATGTTGTAAGCCGCCCTGAGTTTTCGGAATAGGGCGGCATAGAAATCGAAACAAATAAATAAATAAATGTAGGCACTAGTCACTACTGCTACCTCTTGCGCATGCGTGAATAGGTTCGCAGGCGCGAGTGGGGTTGGGGGTGACACATTGGCTCTCCTGTCCCACAGCCCGGTTGCCAGTAGGCCACAGCCCGGTAGTGGGCCGCGGCGCATAGGTTGGGGACCCCTGATTTAGGTAGCTATAGGCAGTATTTTCCCTCTTACTTTAGGATTACTAGTCACATTAGGAAGGAATGTTTAACTGACTTTAGTTGACCTCAGAAAGATACATTGTACTTGTTTAGTACTTGGATAAGAGACCTTCAAAAAAGCTGAGGACTGGGAAGATAAAATATTCCAGAAGGTAATGTGAAACAGTTTCTGTCCTGTTGCTAAAAAAAAACAAAAACCTGAATGTCTATATAGTTACCAGGAATTACACAATTTAAGAGATTTATTAGCTGATATCAATTTAAAGGGTTGTTGCTATCAAATGCTTGTTGCCTTATTTATTACTTTATATTGTTATGTTAGTTTATATTTCATTTCATCCCATTCGACAGGATATATTCAACTTCTGCTATCTGCAATTAGTATTGCATACTAAAACAGAGTTGATGGAGGGCCTGATAGTTTTTCTTTTTTCCAGATGCAGCTATAAAGGGGAAAAATGACTGACACCTCAAGAGGTTGGGGGAATATCACCTCTAGGGATCTCACAATTTCTCATGAGAATTCTGAAATGTTACATTTCTGCCTGACGTGGGAGATTTTGATATGATTATTTAAAATCGTACATTTAAGACAGAAATAGCAAAAGCACTGTACTCTTGATGTTAAGCAATCTTAGAAGACTATGCATAGATTTTAGAAAGTAGCAATAGCAATAGACTTAGACTTATATACTGCTTCACAGTGCTTTACAGTCTTCTCTAAGCAGTTTAAAGAGTCAGCATATTGCTTCCAACAATCTGGGTCCTCATTTTACTGACCTTGGAAGGATGGTAGTTTGAGTCAACCTTGAGCCGGTGAGAATCAAACTGCGAGCTGCAGGCAGCTGGAAGTCAGCAGAAGCAGCCTGCAGTACTGCATTCTAACCACTGTGCCACCATGGCTCAAGTAATTTGGTAATTCTGCAGATGAAATCAAGATCCCTGAACCCCAAAATTCCATATTGATAACCCCTTCTTTAAAGTTGTAGGAAGAGATTGTTAATGCCTAAGAAAAGCACTAAAATCAGCAGAAAAAGGAGAGAGATATAAGGAAGTAGAGAACTCAGACAAGATGCCATCTTCCCTTCCTCTTTCTTTAAAATCATAGTACCCTAATAAAGAAGATACTAACTTTGGGTTGAAACTAAATTCTTACAATTATTCCATTATATTTGTTAGAATCTCAGAATCCTTTGCTATTATTAGGTGGGAGTCATATACTATGCATAAAGTTGATGAGAAATCCCAAATCTTGTATAATAAATACATATCTCTTCCATGTGCTCTCTCTATCTGTCTGGTATGTGCCGATAAAAAAATTACATGTCTGCAGATTTCAAAATCCTTAATCCAAGGAATAATTAAAGTTTTAAAAGTAAAATCAGACTTCCGGTTCCGGTCACGAGGACCGGAGCCATTCTTAGAAAGCCCCGGGACGGGGATCGCGGTAAAATTCAAAATATTTAAGTACCGCGAAAGGGAGCGACAAGGAGAGACGATCGGATCGAAGAGGAACTCCAGATCTCCCAAGAAAAGCGAGGCTCGCCGCTGGAAAGTCCCTGGAAACCGCGAACAGAGCCGCTGAAGCCGGCGGCAGCCGGGTGGCCGGGCAGCAGCCCCGAAAACGCCACGCTGCGAGAGCAAGGGAATTGGCGAGAGAGGAGTGAAAAAGCAGGAAGGGGACAAAGGCGCGCCGCTGGAGGGGGCCTGCCGGACTGAAGAGGACCCCCCCGGACGAGCTGGAGAGAAGGAGAAACGGCGAGAGAGCAACGGAGGAGGCCTGGCGAGGCAATCAGCAGCGGAGGCGAACGGAGCCGGAAAGAAGCCGACAGGAGAGGAGGCGAGCGGCGCGAGTAACAGCAGCAAAGACTACCTACGTGAGAGGAGAGGGCCGGGCGCTGAAAACTAAGGAGGAGGCAAGCGGAGCTGGCGAAGAACTGTATCGAAAGGGGAAGAACGGAGCGACAAAGAAGCAGACAACGGGGGAAGACCCAGGCAGAGGGACTGGTGAGTGTTAACCCATGCGCTGCGCCCCAGACCCACCAGAAAGGGAACCCCAGAGACTCAACAGAGGGCAGGACCTACCAGGGAAGAAGGTGGGAGGAAGAAGAAAGCTGGAAAGCACCCTGGAACGCAATAAGGGAAAGGCAGAGGGGATCTATAAACACAGGGGGACAGAAGACAGGAGGAAGTGACCTGGGCAAGAAGGCAGAGAAAGAGGGGCAAGAAGGAGCCAGAAAAGAGCAAAGAGAAGAAACAGGCTGGCAGAGGGGAGTGAAGAGGAACCCAAGGCAAAGGTACTGAACTGGCTCCCTGAACATAGAGCTGCCAGAATACAGGCTCCTACCCCTACACTGCCTAAACCCTGAAGGCACCCCCTCCCCTTTTGGAAGGACCAGATTTCTGGATCTTCACCAGACCACAACCTAGTGTTGTACTGCATCTTGAGAAAAAGGCCATCATCAAAAATCCCAAGCCTCAGATCCTCCCATCTTTGTATCACCCCTGCCAGTACAGAAAAGCTTAATTGAAAACAAGCTACACCCCCTAATGACCTACCGGTACCACTTTGCTGTTAAAATACTAACTGTGAGACATGAACACTTGCTAACTTGTCACAGAAAAATTTGATCCAACCCATCCTAGCAACTTAACAATCTTGCACAGGAACAACTCCCCCACAATTCTTTGCATCAAGGGGTGGCTTTAAGGGTGGACAGGCCAACAGGAGGAGAAGCTCAAAATGGCTGCCAGACGGACAAAACAAATCAAACTGCGAGACCTGAAGGGAGCTGCACCCTCCCCGGCCCAGCCCTCTAATCCTCTAGGGAACACCCCACCCAACCACACACACCCCTACCCAACTGCATGCCCTCAGACCCACACGCCAACCCACGACTCCGCAACAGCACGCATGATCCAAGAACTAAAAGAGACGATTGAGACACTAAATGAGACGATAGCGACGATGGTGGTACGGATGGATGGCATGGATAGAAAATTGGCAGAAATGGGCGCGAAGACGGAGAAAGGACGCCTAGAAACAGAACGAAAGACGGAGGAAAGATACAAAGACATGAAGAGGATGCTGGCGGACCAAGGTGGAGACCTGGAGAAAAAGTGGGAAGAACAGCGCAAAGCGACGGCCACTGATTTGGAACAGATGAAGGAGGCATTGCAAACACATTACAAAAACCTCCAAGAAACAAGGGAGAATACGGAAAAGATGATGAAGGAAGTGGAAAACCGCGTAGAGGGTCAGCTTGCAGAGGTGAAAAGAGAGGTTCAAGACCAGTCCACCATGATACAATTCTGGCAAATGGCATTTGCAATCAGGATCAGAGGTGGAACGAGACAACATACGAACCCCAGGGAAGACTGCGCAGGACCTTTGTAGAGGCCCTGGCAACATTCCTGGGCACGAGCGCCAATGAGATTGAGTGGCATGTCGAAAAAATCCAGAGAGTGGGCGCCTGGAGGGAAGTGAACAAACACCAACCAAGGGATGTGGTCGTCCACTTCACAACACAGAGGTTCCGGAACCACGTCTCTGCCACTTCCTATAACAAGGCATTCTACATAGAGGAGCAGGAGGTGAAGGTTCTGAAAGAGATCCCCCAGGCGATGCTGAGAGACAGAAAGAACTACAAATTCCTGACCACAGAACTGAGATCGCGTGCATTGCAATACCGGTGGGAAACCCCAACAGGAGTGTCACTTTCTTATAAAAACAAGAGACATTACTTGACCTCGGTCCAGAAAGCCAAAGACTTCCTCGAAATGGAACTGAAGTCGGGAGGCCCTCAACCCACCGCGGGAGAAGATGCAGATAGACCAAGGGAAAGCGGGAGGGATCGAGGCCAACGAGCAAGCCGCGCAGAAGCACAGATCGGGGCAGTGGCAGAGGAAATGAATGGACTACCTCTAGGGGCGAGGGTGCAGAGAGCAGAGAGCAACAAAAACAAGGAGGCAGGACAGTCTACAGAGGGCAGGCTACCAGGCTTCACTACCAAACGAACAGACCAGCAAGGCAAGACCTCACAAACCAAAATGAGCACCAATCCGGATATCGTGGGAACGAGACCAAAGGAGACAACAGGAGAAACAACAGAAATGGTCTCGCAAAAATATCCTGCAACAGATGATGGCTACTAATTATTTGACTTGGAATGTGAACGGACTGAACTCCCCCCAGAAAAGAAGAAAAATTCTCCACTACCTAAACCAAGGTAAAAGCGATATAATCTGCCTACAAGAAACACACATCAGAGCAGCAGACCAGAAATATCTGATCAACTACAAACTAGGCGCGCACTTTGTGGCAGCGGCACCAAGAAAAAAGAATGGGATTGTTATATACGTAAAGAAACATGTAATGGCTAAGCTAATAGAGTCTGACCCCCAAGGTAGATACCTGGCAATTGAAATAACACAAGAAGACAAGAAGATTCTAGTAATGGGCGTATATGCACCACATCAGCAACAAGGCAAATTCTACAAAAAGCTACACAAGAAAATAACACAACTTAACTACAGATCTTACATCATCATGGGCGACTGGAACGGGGTCATAGAGACTGCTCTAGACAAAAAAAGAACTGCACCGAACCCGCAAAAACACTCCAAGTTGCCTAAATCCTTCTTCGACATGAAGGAGGACCTCGAACTGACAGACGTATGGCGGAAAAGGCACGGCAAAGAACAAGAATTCACCTTCTTCTCTGGCAGACATCAATCATTCTCCAGAATCGACTTTATATTAACTTCTAGTGACTTGCTAACTTGTCTAAACGCGGTGAAAATCCTACCCAAGACACTGACAGACCACAACCCTGTGAGGATGGAATTAAGACATGGCCCGAAACAGAGGAGGTCCTGGAGAATCAATGAAAACTTGTTTAGACATGAAAACAATGTGGCGGAATGCAAAAAAGCTATGAAGGAATTCTTCGACACAAATATGAACAACGAAACACCGATAGAAACGATCTGGGAAGGCAGCAAGGTGTACATGTGCGGGATCCTCATAGCCATGAATAGCAGGCACCGTCACAAACAAGAACAAAAAAGAAAAGAGTTAGAAAATGAGATAAGTAAAAGGGAGCGGCTACTAATAAAAAGACCAGAGGACAAAGTCACCAAAGAAGGACTCAAGATCTTAAGAAAGCAATTTGACATGTTGATGGCTGACCAAGTTGCAAGGAATATACAATATGCAAAACATAAGACATTCTGCAAGGCCAACAAACCGGGCCGCTGGCTAGCCTACACTATCAGAAAGAAACAGAAATCCCGCATAATTGAAAAGATAGAATACAAAGGCAAGGAAGAATACCGACAAAAAACCATCAAGAAAGCCTTCACGGAGTTCTACTCGAAACTATATACCGAGGATAAGATACAAGACAAAGAGATAGATGAGTTCCTACAAAACGAAAAGATACAGGCGATTACCGACACACAAAGAGAAGCCCTGAATGCCTCAATCACAAAAGAGGAAATACACTCAGCGATCACACAACTGAAAGCAGGAAAATCGCCCGGGACGGATGGGATAACAGCGACCTACTACAAACACCTCCAAGAGGAGATGCTAGAACCCCTCAGAAAACTATTTGCCAACATTCAAGAAGGAGGCCAGGTCCCACCATCCTGGAAAACAGCCTACATCTCATTAATCCCAAAGGAGGGGAAAGACAACACACAGCCCGCAAACTACAGGCCCATCTCACTACTAAACACAGACTACAAAATCTTCACAAGAATTTTGGCCAATAGACTAATGACTGTACTACAAAAAACAATACACCCGGACCAAAGGGGATTTATACAAGGACGCCAGATGAAAACCAACGTGAGACAGCTGCTGAACATAATAGAATACCTGCAAAAGCACAACCAGATACCCGCCGCTCTTATGTTTGTGGATGCAGAAAAAGCTTTTGACAGACTGCACTGGCCGTTCCTGACGAACTTGGTCCGGAAGATGAAAATGGGAGTACAGTTTCTCAACTCCATAACGGCAATTTACCAGAAACAAACAGGTCAGATCATTGTCAATGGAGACTTAACGGACTCATTTAATATAGAGAGAGGCACGAGACAGGGCTGCCCGCTGTCCCCCCTGCTATTTGTCCTAACACTGGAAATTTTACTGAACAGAATAAGAGCGGCAGAGGATGTACAGGGCATACAGATTAAACAGCAAGAATACAAACTATGTGCCTTTGCGGATGACCTGCTGGTGACAATGTCGCAACCAGCACAATCAGCAAGGAAATTGATGGAGATAATGGAGGACTATGGTAGGGTGTCAGGCTTCAAAGTAAATATATCAAAAACAAAGATGCTAGTCAAAAACCTAGACAACAAAGCAAAACGGAACCTGGAAAGAATAACGGGTTGTGAAATAGTCAAGAAAGTCAGATACTTAGGAGTGGAGATAGAATCAACAAATGCGAAATTATACAAGAATAACTACGAGGTCCTGTGGAATAAGATACAAGCAGACCTGGAAAGGTGGAAATCACTACGTCTGTCCCTGCTCGGCAGGATAGCGACAGTAAAGATGAATGTATTACCCAGATTTTTATTTCTCTTCCAAATGCTACCCATACTCAAGAGAGAAGCGGACTTAGACAATTGGCAGAAAGGCATCAACAGATTTATTTGGGACGACAAGAGACCGAGGGTGAAACTAAAAATCATCCAAGACGCAAGGGAGAGAGGGGGACTCAAAATGCCTAATCTAAAGCTATATTACTATGCAGCAACGTTGGTGGCGGTTAGTGACTGGATCAACATGACAAATGATAGAATTCTGAATGTTGAGGGGCATGGTCTACGATTCGGCTGGCACGCATACCTAGTATACGACAAAAAGGCAGATAGGAACTTCAAGGAGAACCCATTACGAATCCCATTGCTATGGGTCTGGAAGAAATATAAGCACCTCCTACACGACAAGATTCCCATCTGGACGATCCCTGGACACGCAACAGGGGATATGAACACATCCCAAGGGCAAGAAGTGGTGCCCTACAGTGAACTTGTACTGGGAGAAGAAAACGGGTTCCTCTTGAAATCTCAAGCAACGCTAGCAAACAGAGGAATACGAAGTAACTGGCTATCATATATACAACTACAATCAAGGTGGCGTAAAGACAAGAAGAAGGGCTTCTCCCAGACCGACGAGAATCTAATTAAACAGATTAGAGAACAGGGGATTATGCACATCAAACGAGTGTACAGCGTTCTGATAGAAATGGACTCTGAAACCGAGCTAGTCAAGAACTGTATGATAAAGTGGGCACAAGACTTCAGACACCCTATCACCATGGACACGTGGGAGAAAATCTGGGTGAGGAATGTAGAATTCACGAAATCGCAACACTTAAGGGAAAACTTCTACAAGATGTTCTATAGATGGCACCTAGACCCGAAAAAAATATCACTCATCTACCCAGGCTCCCAGCCCAAATGCTGGAGGTGCGGGGACGGGGAGGCTACTTACTTTCATATATGGTGGACATGCAGAAAAATCAAAGCATTCTGGAGGAAGATATGGTGGACACTCCAAACTATTTTCAAAAAGCGTATAGAATTTCTACCTCAGGCTTTTCTGTTAGGGATCACAAAGGATATCACTACCTCAGAGACAAATTTATTTTTGAACTTAATTACAGCAGCAAGATTGTTGGTGGGACAGTACTGGAAGAATCCGGAAATACCGCCTATTGAAGAATGGACTGTGAAAGTAACAAATTTGGCGGAAATGGCAAAAATATCAGCATACTTGAAAAACCGCTCCAATGAACAATTTGTGACTGACTGGAAACAGTGGATAGACTATATCCAAGAGAGACACCAATCAAACAGAATGCAGCTGGCGTTCAGCTAAGGATCGATGGGAGGAGGGATGAAGGGCTAACAAATCAGATGTTTACAAAAACTAATACCCAATGTTGAATGTATATGTTCTATAACTAATGCCTCTTAACATAACCTTATGACTAACGTTGTTTGCTTTAATATTGTTAAAGTAGACTGAATCTCTACCTCAGGATATGAAACTTTTACCTCAGGATCTCGGGTTGGGGACCATAAAAGATTGCACTAGTAATGGGATGAAGTCAACTCAGAAGTGCAAACGCACAATATGCGATAGACTAGATACAGTAGATAGACCATATATAGGAGAAACACCAATCAAACAAAATGTATTCGGAGTATACTTGAAAATGTAAGGGAGGAGGGAAGAACGTTTACTAAAACAGATGTTTACAAAGATTAATACCTAATGTTGTATGCTATGTCCTAGGATGATTGCTTAGCAATAGGATCTTATGTTTAATGTTGATCACATCAATATTGAAACGGATAGGGGAAACACCAATCAAAATAAAATGTAACAGGAGTATAGTTGAGGCTAGACACGAGGAGTGGGGAAAAAGGCTTACTAACTCAGACGTTTTCAAAAACTAATACTTAGTATTGTATATCAGGTGTCATGATGATTGCTGCATAATATGTTTTTATGTTCAATGTTAATTGTTTTAATAAAAGAATTTTTATATTAAAAAAAAAAAAGTAAAATCAGTGTCTGATTTAAATGTTAAAATGCAAAAATAGAGACATATTCAAGTAATACCTGGCCTCTTCTGTTCATTTAGTTAGTGCAGAAGCTATATCATTTTCATACTGTGATAGAAGATAAAAATACTTGGCTCTGTAATAGTTGATATGAAAGGGATTTTGAACTTGGAGCTGATCTCAAGCTGCATATGACTCAGCAAGGACGGGGCCGCCAAAAAAGCAGATGTAATTTTAATTTGCATTTGCAGAAATTGTTTCCAACTTGGAGAAAGCAATAGTTCATAGATGTCCCCTCAACTACTGTATCGAGTTCTGGACACCAGATTTTAAGGATGCAGTTGGAAAGAACAAGAGTGATCAGGATTCTGGAAAATTAATCTTGATAAATTAAGGAGATTTCTACATAATTTAAGATTTCTAGATAAATTTCTAGACTTGAGAAAAGATGATTGAGGGGTTATGTGACAGCAATCATATATTGGACAGGATATCACATAGAAGAAAGCAAGAGCTGTTTCATATCATATCATAATATGGAACGGAATGCAGATTTTGCCTGAAAATTGTTTTTTAATGGTAATAGTTAAGTTAAACCGAGGAAGTGATTACTGAGAGAGTTGGTAGAATTCTTTTTAGTAGGTATATTCAAACAAAGGCACGGCATAGCTATTAAGTATGTTTTTAGTTTATATGCCACCCAAAGCTGAACAATTCTGAATATTGCACAAAAAACATTAAAACTATAAACTTTAATTTGGATCCTGTACTAAACTCTGGACTTAGTGGTTTAAATAGGCTCCATCCAACTCTTAGGTTTCTGGAAACAGGGTAAGTTTCTTTGCTGAGATGGTTCTTTTCATCAGCTTCTATGGGGCAAAAGCTATACAGGTAGTCTTCAGCTTATGACCATTCGTTTTGCGACTAAAATAACAACAGTACTGCAAAAAGTGACTTATGACTAGTCGGCTCACTTACAATCAACACAATGCCCCTCCCCACAGCCCCCCTGGTCAAATGATCAAAATTTGGCTACTTGATAATCAAGTATTTACAACAGTTGCAGCATCTTGGAGTCACATGATCACTATTTGCAACCTTCCCAGCAGGCTTCAAACAAAGTCAATGGGGGAAGCTGGATAACAACAACCACATAATTCACTCAAGGACTGCAGCAAAAAGATCATAAAATCAGGCTTGACTCAATTGCTCCTCAATGACAAAAGTTCCTGTTTAATTGTGGTTGTAAATTGAGTTGCAGGAGGTGACAGAAAGCATTTCCCATCCTCCCATTTATTGAAAAGATCTATTGGGATCTTTCTTTCCCAGGAACTTTTCCCACTGGAAACAACACATACTGTACTATATACTGAGAAATAGTACAGTAACAGCTGTTTCATTTTAGGAGTCATGATACTCTTTGGTGACAAATGAGGATCATTTTAATAAAAAAAAGGTTGAAAATGATATAATCAGGCTCCCCATTTTAAGAAATATCCCCTTTCCCAATGTCATCCCTTGTGTTCTATCCCAGCCTATTGCCATCCTTGTTAAAGGCACAAGGACCAAACCCCTGCTGATACAATAGGCTGGAGACTTTAAAACAAAACAAACCCCTTTTAATATGGGTGACAAACCTGTCAAATAGTCCAAAACACAAACAGCAAAACTCAAGTCCAAAGGAAGAAAATAGTCCACAGGAAAACGCGATGCAAACAGAAGAGAAGTCACAAGCAAGACAAACAGACCAGGATTCCAAGAAGCACTTTGCAAATGGTTGCCTTCAGCAACCAGCACCACCCACACCTCCTCCCTTTATTCAGCAGTCCCAAGGCGTTGCCTCTCATTGCCTTCTCCTTTTACTCTGGAGTTGCCGTATTGACTGCTGCTGATTTACTCTCGCTAATTGATGATGTGTGCGAGCATCAATTAGCAAGTCCATCAGGTGTGAGTCCTCCAAGTCTGACTCATTCTCCTCACACAGCTGAGCTTCATCAGGAACACGACTGGAGGGCCCAGGCTCTGCATCAAACCATGAGTCCTGTAGTTCATCCGAGCCTCCCTCTGCCCCTGATGGCCCTTCAAATGCCTCCTCCACCTCCTCCTCAGATTCCTCCGACTCAGCTGTTGCGAGCACAGGCTGGCACGGAATCACAACACCTTGTTCTTTTACTGCAAATTATAAATACAAAAGTTGGAAGTGACCCTGGAAACCTAGTAGATCAGCCCCCTACCCAAGTGACTGTAGAACTTGAGCTGCCAAAAAAGCTCAGATATGTATACCAAGCAAGACCGTGTACCATTTCAGACAATTGGATGTCCAACATCTTCTTAAAAACCTCCAATGATGGAGCACCCACAACTTCTGGAGGCAAACTGTTCCACTGATTAAAGATAAGAATTTTGTCTGACCTGCCCCAATCTGACCCCTTAGCTCCATTTGGTTAAAGCAAAGGGTTCTTTTACTAAAGGTGTTGGTTGCAGTAAAGTCAAGCCAGTTCTGAATTTTCCCATGCTGGAAAGATACAAAAAGGTGCACCCGCAGCCTATCCCTTCCCCACCCCCACCCCATGACCAGTCCATTTCCAGCCAACTGGAGCTCACCAAAATGTTTTGAGAATGCTATAATGTTTTGGGGTAGTCCCATATTTTCTCAGGGTGCCTGGCCTTGGGATGCTGATATAAACTAGATCCGGCTGCTCTGATCTTTATCACCTGTCATTCCCAATTTCCCATCACATACACACACAGCTTTATTGCCCTTCCATCCCTTCACCCCCACTTCAATCCTTTGATGGCAGGATGCCTGTGAGGTGCCAAGCTGAGCCAAGCAGATCTAACATTCTGCCCCCCTTAACAGAGACATTAGTCCTGCAAAAGAAAAAGAAGAGGGAAGAAGAGATACAGAAAGATTCTAAATTAGCAAATAGTTCAGTGGGGTTTAACTGGGTATTGGTCATGGATTTTTTAAAGCAGTTTGAGGGCTTTGATATGTTGGGAGTCAACCCATTCGGTCTCTGAGGGCAGGAAGTCCTTCCAGGTGATCAAATACTGTTTTTTTTTCCCAATGTATACAAGAGTTTTCCTTTAATCATAATGGGGTTGGGAGGTGGTTACGATTAGGGACGCAAGGAAGATGTGATTTCTGGTTTCAACATGCTGCAATGAAATACTGGATGTACACATCTGTGCGTTTTTGGCAGCTCAAGTTCTAGAGTCACTAGGTTAATCCTTTTAATAGGGAAAAGGGATAATATAGTTTGGGCCCAATTTTTTGGACGGTTGTCTAGATTGTAAGAATTTGGTAGATAGATAGACCTTGTCTCCCACTTTAAAGTCCTTTGCTAAATGTGCTTATTATCAGCCTGTTCTTTGTATGTTTCCCTAGTTTCATCCAAAGTTTTTTTCACCCCCATCCAGGGGATTTATAACTGGGCAACCCAATCTTTCAGCAATGCAGTCAATGAGGTGGCCTGGGGTAATTCAGGGATAGGTACAAAGTCTTGTCCTGTAGCCACTTTAAATGAAGTGAACCCAGTGCTACTATGTACTGAGTTATTGTAGGCAACCTACGTGAAAGGGAGGAGGTCCGTCCAATTGTCCTGTTGGTAATTAATATAACATCAGAGGTACTGCTTTAGGATGCCATTGGCCCTTTCACACCCACCATTAATAGCCGGATGATGTGAGGAGCTGAGCCCTTGAGTGGTCCCCAAAAGTTTTAGGAACTCCTGCCAAAGCCTCAAAGTGAATTGGATTCTGCAATCTGAGATTATTCTTTCTGGAGTACCTTGCAGCCAATAGATGTGCTGCACAAATAGTTTAGCCAAAGTGCATGCTGAGGGGATTTTTCGATAGGTTATAAAGTGCCCTTGCTTGGAGAACAAATCGGTTATCACCCAGATCACGGTATTTTATGAGCTTTCGGGTAGTTCTACAATAAAGTCCATTGATATCTCTTTCCATGTGCTTTGGGCTCTGCTACTGGCTGGAGAAGCCCGGGTATTTTCCCTTGTTGCCTCTTAGGAGAGGCACAAATAAGAACATAAGAACATAAGAAGAGCCATGCTGAATCAGGCCAAAGCCCATCGAGTCCAGCATTCTGTGTCACACAGTGGCCCACCAATTGTACATGGGGATCTTGAGCAGAAAGAGAAGGCAAAACCCTCCCTTTCCCTTGACCCCCAACAAATGGTACCCAAGGGAATCCTGCCTGCCTCAACCAACATAGAGGTGGCACATGGACATCCGTTTTAATAACCACCGATACACTTTGCATCCATGAATCTATCTAGCCCTGCCTTGAAGCTGTCAAGGCTGACAGCTGTCACGACCCCTTCAGGAAGTGAATTCCATAAATCAACGACCCTCTGGGTGAAGAAATATTTCCCTTTATTTGTCCTCACTTTCTTAGCTATGAGCTTTAGGGAGTGCCCCATTGTCCTGGTATTGTGTGATAGAGAAAAGAATTTTTCTCTATCCACCTTTTCTATCCCATGCATAATTTTATACACTTCGATCAAGTCACCCCTTAAACGCCGTCTTTCAAGGCTGAAGAGACCAAGGCGTTGCAATCTGGTTTCATAAGGGAGGCGCTCCATTTCCTTGATCATTCTTGTTGCCCTTTTTTGCACCTTTTCCAGTTCCATTATATCCTTCTTGAGGTGCGGTGACCAGAACTGTACACAGTACTCCAAGTGTGGTCTCACCATCGATTTGTACAGAGGCAATACAACACTTGCTGACTTATTTTCGATTCCCTTCCTAATCATGCCAAGCATGAGGCAGCTAGCCACATAGCTCTCTATGTCCTTCTTCAGTGATGGTTAGGTACAGGTTTTTTACAATGTCAAAATGCCCTGCTACTTTTGAACCATGGCTTTTTTATAGAACCATTAATCGCTGGCTCTGTGCAGTGGTGGGATTCAAATATATGAAGGATGCTGCTTCCAGAAGTCCGTTCTGGGCCTGGACAACAAAAAATTAGCTGCCATTTCTGCCGAAGTGGTGCGAACTGGCTGAATCCCACCACTGGCTCTGTGGAATATATAGTTTGGCTTCCACTCAAGCTAGACCATTTTCCACTGTACATTCTCCTTTCTACATTTGGAACTACTTGTCCTCCTCCTAAGCTGCCTTTAGGGTGTCTTTCAAATCATTGGCTAGTTGGGTTTTCATTTTGGCTTGTGCTTGGGTGGTGATTGGGGCTGCCAGTTGCCTGGAGGGGATAAACGGTTTAATCACCTCCAGCTTTGAACTATTTTATTGCAGCAGCCTGGATAAAGCATATGCTAGAAGGTGTCCCTCCTCGGAGGTATCTTAATGTGAAGTTGAATAGGTTAAAGTATTGGGCCCACTGGGCCTGTTTGGAGAATGGTCTCTGGAGGATTTTCAAGGCTTCTGAGTTTAGTCCACACTTCAAATGGGGTTTTCTCTCCTAGAAAATGGCTCCAAGTCAGGAGGGCCCAGCACACTGCATGGGCTTCCTTCTCCCAAACTCTCCATCTCTGCTCCATCTCATTTAGCTTTTTAGAAGTGTAGGCACATGGCTCCAGGACCCCTTGCTTGTTTTCCTGCAAAAGCACCGTGCCCACTGCAACATCACTAGCATCAGCCTGAATGAGAAAGGGGGCATTAGAGTCAGGATGTTTTAGCATTGGCTCCACTGCAAACAGGTGCTTAAGCTTTTTGAATGCAACCTGACATTCCACAATCCATTTAAGCAGTTGGCTGGGCTTGGATTTTTCTTTCCCTTTTGTCTTTAGTAGAATAGTGATGGGGAGGGCTATCTGATCAAACAAGGGAATGAATTGGCGGTAAAAGTTTGCAAATCCCAGGAAGCTTTGTAGTTGCTTCCAGGTGCAGGGAGGAGCCCACTCTAGCACTGCATGCACCTTTTCGGGGTCCATCTCTGTCCCCTTGTGGGAAATACGATAGCCCAGATAGTCAATTTTACTCTGGTGGAATTCACACTTGGATAACTTGGCATATAGTTTGGCTGCTTGAAGTTTCTTGAGCACAGCTCTGACTAGTTTTACATGTTCTGCCATGAACTCAGTATAGATTAAAATGGCACCAAGGTAAACTAACACTCCTTTATAGAGGTGTTCATACAGCACTTCATTTATTAGCTGCATAAACACAGCAGGGGCCCCTTGCAGTCCAAAAGGGAGGACCTGGAACTGGATTTCTACTCCCTTCAGGGTGATCTCATGGGTTCATGGTGGTGGTTTTGCCAATTTTTTGCAGGCTCCTGTGTCACCTTTTGGGTTGGGCATGCAGCTCAATAATTGGCAGCTCGGTGCCCCACCTTCCCACACCAGTGGATTGTCAGAGTGGGCTCTGCTTGGGTGGCAGTAACTTCAGAGCCTCTTTCTTTTTAGGGAGGGATCTTTGCCACCCACAGCTCAGTCGGTATTTGGATTGAGCCAGGTCAATTTCCACTTCTGCTAGGACATACCAGCCATGGAGAGTTGGGGGATTGCCCCTGGAGATACAGATGTTGTATACCTCGTCACTTAGGCTGTTTTGGAAACATCCAATCAAGATTTCTTCTGGCCAGTCAGTCAGTCAGGAGGCCAGGTCGTGGAACTCCTGGATGTATTCGGCCACTAACCTGTGCCCTTGGCTGATGGTGTTTATGTGATCTCTGGCTTTGCAATCGGCTGAGGGAACTTTGAAGCATTTCCTAAGTGTGGCCATGAAATGGTCAAAGTTTCTCAACTCTGGGGCATCATCGTTGTAGAGGGTGACATCCATTTCAGCTGTGGTCCCCTCCAATGCCATAGTCACACACCACACCTTAGCCCCTTTGGTGGCTATTTGTGGACCATATTCTTGCATATATATCCAAACCTACACCTGGAAGAACCCCAATTGCTTGGGGTCTCTGTTGAATACTCCTAGGGCTAGTGTCTTGTATCCTCTTCACCATGCTGGCACTGCTCTTGCAGCCGATGCAGGCTGGGTTACAGGGCCAGACGCTGGGGCAGTTGCTGCTGGTGAGGGGTTTGCTGCTGCTGCCATTGTGATGGCAGAGATGGTTGCCCCATTGCTTGCCATGGCTGGAATTGGCTGGTCAGTGGGATGTGACGCCAAGGCTAGGGCTTTGAGATTATCAAAAGTCCTTCTCATGAATTTTATGGCTAGCTGCAGTATTCAGTCCCCTTGCTCTGGCTCGCCTATATCGACTTCCTCCAGTTCCTCCAGCTCCACGTGCATCTCTCACTGACGGCTGCCATGGCCCCCAAGGGTGAATATCACTATTATGAGTTTCTCTTTCCACTTTTCCTTTTTTCCGATTCCAAGGGATCATCAAGGTCCTGTTGGTTCATCTTCTCCCAGACACTTGGATAGATCCAGCCCTCCAGGAATGGATTTTGAGGATGCCTCCCCCAGGTTTTGATCTCTTCTTGGTCACTCCCTTGAGCTGACATAATTTGCATGGTCCCCATAGTAGTTTCCTCTCCGGGTTGACCACAAGTGCAGAGGTAGCTTAATATGAGACATGCCCCAGTCTAATCCCTTAGGAAAGAAAGGCCCTTAATTCCATTTGGTTAAAGCAAAGGGTTCTTTTACTAAGGGTGTTGGTTGCAGTAAAGTCAAGCCAGCTCTGAATTTTCCAGTGCTAGAAGGATACAAAGAGGTTCACCCACAGCTCATCCCTTCCCTCGTGACCAGTCCATTTCCAGCCAACCAGAGCTCGCCAAAATGTTTTGAGAACACTGAGATGTTTGGGAGTAGTTTGCATATTTTCTCAGGGTGCCTGGCCTTGGGATGCTAGTACAAACTAAATCCGACTGCTCTGATCTTTATCACCAGTCATTCCCCTCTCCCAATCTCCCACCATGCACACACACAGCTTTATTGTCCTTCCATTCCTTCACCTCCCCTTCCAACCTTGATGGCAGGATGCCTGTGAGTTGCCAAGCAGAGCCAGGCAGCCCTAGCAAATTTGCTTTTGCTTTTCATATGTTTAAAACATTTGTGATATGGTAAATATACTTCAGATGAATACATTCAAATTAGGTCCATGGTCTCAGTGCATCTCCTGCTACATATCACTTAAAAATCTTATTGGACAAGACAGAACCTGATCATAAAAGGAGCAAGTATGATGTAGTTGGGAAATCTCAGAATTGTCATTTCACTTTTAAACTAACTACTGTAAGTGACTTTCCTGTCTCCTGATCTTTCCACCAACCCACCTTGTCTGGGGCTTGCAATTAACTAATACAAAGCAGCTGCATAATTTGTGCTATATGACTTCCTTGTAGGTAAGATAAAAATAGCTGAAATGGGGGTAATTTAAAACAATGGGAGGAATCCAATGCACCATGCACTTCATGTCAGAGTATGTCAAATCAATACATATAACAATATAGACCAGAAGTTCTAGAAGTATGATGTGGAAAACTCTGGGAGTCCCAGACACCCTTTCAGGGGGTCCAGAAGCTGAAACACTTTAAAACCTCTCAGTTTTAATTTTAATACAATAACAATCCACAGATATAAATCACATAAACCAATGATCTTTGGGTTCTCATTCATTTTTAAGAATGTAAGCGAATCCACAGACCAAATGTTTAAGAATCACTGCTACAGTTAATTGTGTGGAGAATTGATATCCCACCTTTAAAAAATATTTCCTCCTAAATGGGCTTAACACTGGAATAGGTGGAGAATATTCCATATCCCATGGTACTTAAAATTAATGCTTTCCTTATGAAATACCTAGAACAGACAAGCTAGAAACAAGGCTAACAGCAAAAAACATCCACCAACCAAGAAGAGGGATTTTCAAACAACAAACTCATGGTACAGGTGATTGATACTATTGTGGTATGCAATACATGTTCCATGTATACACTTATGCCCAAAGAACACCCAAACTATACATGCATTGGATGTAAATTATATGATCTACTACAGGAAAAGTAAGGAACTTAGGCAACTCTAGCCAAACCCCAATGTACAAAAGAAAGCCCCACCCAAACTGAACCAAATAATGAACAAATAACACCCAGAGGATTTGATCCTACTGATAAATCCTTGAAGGAAGACAAATGGAGGTATGTCACACATAGAAGGAAACACAATACTGAAAGAAAGAAGCAGCATACAACTAATAAACCCCTTTTGCCCAATCTAGCCCAACCAGAAGCAGCCCTATTAAAACTGAGCAATTGATTTCTCCCCTTAGATGGAAACACACAGACCCACAACCTCCCCCTCAAATAAAACATGCAGACATCTAGCAAAAAAATAACTTCAAATATCCCTTAAAAAGTCACTTCAAATATCCCTTAAAAAGTCATATCAACAAACATTCCTGAGATAAACAGAAAAGCACCCCAAACTGCAGCCCTCCAAAAAAGAAGGCGAGTGTTGGTAATAGGAGATTCTATCCTCAAAGGAACAGAATTATCCATCTGCAGACCAGACATACAATCCAGGGAGGTAAGTTGTCTCCTTAGAGCAAAAATCAAAGATATGGCTGAGAACCTAACCAAAATAATTAGGCCCACAGATTACTACCCCTTCCTCCTCCTCCACATTGGGACGAATGACTCAACAAAGAACCTGAGTACAATACTGAGAGATTACAAACAACTAGGCAATAAAGTTAAGAAGCTAGGTGCACAAGTAGTATTCTCATCAGTGTTCCCAATGAAAGGCTAACATCATTGAGGGGAAAAAAGAATTTTAGAAATAAACCATTGGCTAAAGGGTTGGTGTTGACAAGAAAACTTTGGTTTCCTGGATCATGGACTTCATTTTCTATGTGAAGGACTCTTGCCAAGGGATGGGCTGCACCTCCCGAAAACAGGGGAAATGTACTCGGAAAAAAACTGGTCCAACTCATCAGGAGGACTTTAAACTAAAATTGAGGGTAAAGGGTGACCAATCTCTAGAATTTCTAGAACCGAAAACCAATCATAAATCCCAAGAAAACAAATCAAACAATGAGGTAGGTAGTGTTGAGAAAAAGAAAAACTCAAACAACTATCAGGAGATGTAGGAAACATATCCATGGACAGGCATAAAAGCTTAAATGCTTATATACAAATGCTCAAAGCTTGGGGAACAAACAGGGCAAACTAAAAGCAATAGTACACAAGGGAGGGTATGACATAGGTTGCATTACAGAAACCTGGTGGGATGAAACCCATGAATGGAATGGACTGATAAATGGATATAAATTGTTCAAAAGAAACAGGTCTACGAAAAGAGGAGGGGGAGTTGCACTATATGTAAGATTACACTACATATCTACAGAAATGCACATCACCAAAGATAAAATCTCTCCAGAATGTATATGGGTCAATATAAAAGAGAAAAAAGTGACATTGCCATAGATGTATATTACAGGCTACCCAACCAATCAGAAGAAATAGATGAACTTTTTTCCAACCAGTTAACAAATGTATGTAGGAAGCATACCACAGTAGTAATGGGAGACTTCAACTATCCAGGTATCAACTGGGAAACAAACTCTGCAGTAAGTGGTAGATCAAACAGATTTCTAACCAACCTAGCTGACAACTTTGTCACCCAAAAGGGGGAGAGGGAAGTAGATGTAAAGCTATACTGGACTTAATCCTTACTAATAGAGAAGAAGTGATAGAGGGAATTGAAATTGCTGGAGCCTTGGGTGAAAGTGACCACATCATACTGGAATATAACATAATGCAAACACTAGCAATGAAAAACAATCCAATCAGTGCCTTAAACTTCAAAAGAGCTGACTTTAACAAAGTCAGAGAGAACCTAGGAAAAATCCCATGGATGAAAATCCTAAAGGAGAAAACAACCCAAGAAGCATGGGAAATTCTGAAAAATGCGATCATAAAAGCCCATACCATCACAATACCACTGGGAAAAAAACACAAGAAATTCAAGAAGAAACCAGCATGGCTTCACAAAGATCTCTCTGACAAACTGAATGACAAAAAGGACAAATACAAAAAATGGAAAGAGGGGCAGCCAGAACATGCAAAGATGAAGTCAGGAAAGCAAAAACTCAGAAGGAAGAAAGAGTTGCAACAGAAACCAAGGATAATAAAAAAGTTTCTTCCAACACATTAACAACAAGAAAAAAGTCAAGGAAACTGTAGGTCCACTAAAGAGAGAAGATGGCAAGGAAATAACAGGCAACAGGGAGAAAGCAGAACTGCTTAACTCATACTTTGCATCAGTCTTCACACAAAAAGAAACTACAGCCCAACATACCAAAAAAACTACTGCAAAAGACAAACTAGAAACAAAAATTAAAAGAGAACACCTATCTGACCTTAACAAATATAAATTACCAGGACCCAACATATTACATCCCAGAGTTCTGAAGGAGCTGGCAGATGTTATCTCAGAACCATCACACCACGTCTTTCATAAATCCTGGAGCACCGGGAAGTACCTGAAGATTGGAAAAGGCTGATGTGGTTCCCATCTTTAAGAAAGGGGGAAAAAACGGACCCAGCAAACTACAGACCAATCAGTTTAACATCAATACTTGAGAAGATCCTAGAAAAGATAATAAAAAACAAATCTGCAAACAACTAGAAGCAAACAAATTTATAACTAGTAGCCAGCATGGGTTTGTTAAAAACAGATCAAGCCAAACCAATCTTACTTCATTTTTCTATAAAGTGACTAAACTAGTAGACCAGTGAAATGCTGTGGATGTAGTATACTTAGATTTCAGTAAGGCATTTGATAAAGTACAACCTACTCCTTGGTAAGATAGAAAAAGGTGGAATAGACATCACCACCAGATGAATCTGTAGCTGGCTGACAAACCATACTCTTTTCTCTATCACACAATACCAGGACAAGGGGGCACTCCCTAAAGCTTATAGCTAAGAAAGTGAGGACAAATAAAGGGAAATATTTCTTCACCCAGAGGGTCATTGATTTATGGAATTCACTTCCAGAAGGGGTCGTGACAGCTGTCAGCCTTGACAGCTTCAAGGCAGGGCTAGATAGATTCATGGATGCCAAGTGTATCGGTGGTTATTAAAACGGATGTCCATGTGCCGCCTCTATGTTGGTTGAGGCAGGCAGGATTCCCTTGAGTACCATTTGTTGGGGGTCAAGGGAAAGGGAGGGTTTTGCCTTCTCTTTCTGCTCAAGATCCCCATGTACAATTGGTGGGCCACTGTGTGACACAGAATGCTGGACTCGATGGGCTTTGGCCTGATTCAGCATGGCTCTTCTTATGTTATGTTCTTATGTAATGAGTAGTCTTCAATGGCACTACATCCACATGGAGAGAAGTAAGCAGTGGGGTACCACAAGATTCCATCTTAGGCCCAGCACTCTTCAATATGTTCATAAATGACTTAAATGAGGGAATTGAAGGGGAACTCATCAAATTTGCAGATGACGCCAAACTGACAGGAGTAGCCAAAACTCCAGAACACAAACTCAGGATGCAAAAAGATCTTGACTAAGTTGAACAATGGGCCCTATCCAACAAAATGAGTTTCAATATGGAGAAAAACAAAGTCTTACATTTAGGCAGGAAAAACCAAAGGCACAAATACAGATTGGGTGAGACCTGGCTCAAAAACAGCAACTGTGAGAGGGACTTTGCAGTCCTAGTGGATGATCGCTTGACTATGAGCCAGCAGTGTGCAGCAGCAACCAAAAAAGCTAATACAATCCTGGGTTGTATAAACAGAGGCATAAAATCAAGATCACATGAAGTATTCGTACCACTTTATAAGACCCTAGTAAGACCACATCTGGAATACTGCAGCCAATTTTGGTCACCATATCACAAAAAAGATGTTGAGAATTTGGAAAAAATTCAGAGAAGAGCAACTAAGATGATCAAAGGCCTGGAGACTAAAACATACAAAGAATGGCCGCGGGACTTGGGTTTGGTTAGCCTAAAGCAGTGTTTCTCAACCTTGACCATTTTAAGGCATGTGGACTTCAACTCCCAGAATTCCACAGCCAGCATTGCTGGCTGTGGAATTCTGGGAGTTGAAGTCCACATGCCTTAAAATGGTCAAGGTTGAGAAACACTGGCCTAAAGGAAAGAAGTAATAGGGAATACATGATAGCAGTATTCCAGTATTTGGGGGGCTGCCACAAAGAAGAGGAGGTCACATTATTCACCAAAGCACCAGAGGGAAGGACGAGAAACAATGGTTGGAAACTGATCAAAGAGAGAAGCAACCTGGAATGAAGGAGGAACTTCCTGACAGTGAGCACAATTAATCAGTGGAACAGCTTGCCTTCAAAAATCATGGGCCCTCTATCACTGGAGATTTTTAAGAAGAGACTAGACAGTCACTTGTCTAAAATGGTATAGGTTCTCCTGCTTGAGCAGGGGCTGGACTAGAAGACCTCCAAGGTCCCTTCCAGCTCTATTCTATTCTAAGTGAGGATGGTAGGAGAGAGACCTGGTTGTCGTCGAAACCGTTAAGGAAAAATACAACTAACATGAAATAAGAGTGGAAACTATTTCTTCTGAACGGTTCCCTTCAAGTTGGCTTCCTCCCTGTTTCTGCCATTGGTTTGTAAGTTTAGGCTCTGCAGAGGCAGGAACCGTATTGATTTTGGCCTCCGGGAGTAACCTTCCTTGACAGTGCAAACCAAGAAGCAGAAGAGGGTTGTTAAGAGGCGAGGGACGGAGGGTGGGAGGGAAGAGGCTCCTCTTACAGCTGGGTTTGTTTATCGCTGAAGCCGAGTCTTAAATAGATGTTTGCGCGGAAACCCTGAGAGGGGGCGGAGGTAGAAGGGGACGAGTTACTTTGGGAGACATGAATAATCACAGAAGTATACACTGCGAGGTCGAGGCAGCAGAGAGCAAGGCTGGAGGGCGTGTGTGGCTTCGCTCTGCCCCTCTCAAGCCGCCCCCGGCTCCCTTTCTTCCCAAAACATGGCCGAAACCGGGGGCGGTTTTCTGGAGCAACTCAAGTCTTGCATCATCTGGTCCTGGACGTACTTGTGGACTTTCTGGTTCTTCGCCATGCTTTTTCTCGTCTACATCTTGAGGGTGCCTTTGAAGATCAATGACAATCTGACCTCAGGTAAGTAACGCACCTTTTTCTCTCCTTGCCTAACCTTAGGCCGAGGACATCGGCTGTGTAGTTCCGGGATGGCTGGAAGGTGACGGATGATGGGTCCTCTAGAGGGGAAAGGCGGCGAGGTAGAAATTTTATTTAGAGCCCACCATCGCTCTTGATGGCAGAGAAGTGTAACGTTTTTCTTCTGCTCCTGTTGTACCTTTTAGGTGGTAAAATTGGAGAAGACTCAGGCTGGTTCTCTGCTCGGTTTTGGTGTTTTGTTTGTTCGCTTGTTTTTTGTCCCGTTAGAAAGAAATCCAACCACCGTCTTCCTACTATCTCCGTTTCAGCTGCGTGAGCCTCCATAGGAGGCGTTTTTGAGTTGGGTATCATGGTTTTATACTCACTTTCTCCTTCCCAATTTCCTCGTGGATAGAATGGGTGGGAACATTTGGGCAAGCTGGTTGCGCCTGCTGGCCTGTTCTGTCCCAAACTAAAACTCTTATAGAAAAATATTGGAGGGGTGTTCCTGCACCGGGATGTGGCAATAACTATGCACATTAAAAGCCAACCAAACTAAAACAGTCTTTCCAGATCTTGTGTCTATGGATGTACTGGGCTGCAGCTTTTAGAGGTTTTGGTTAACATGTTGTGTGAGTTAGGATAGGAGGAACCGTAATCCTGTCCATAGGTTTGGTGAACAGAAAACTATGGAAGTTCCATTTAGCTACCATAACAATCACTACTGTAAGAGTTGACACATTTCCTGCTCCATGAAAATAGTGAATAAACAGGGCTAAGTAAGGTATTTTGCAGGCTGCAGGGAAAGACTGTTATTCCACTGCACACCTACATAAAGAAGTAATCAAGTAATAATTGTAGGGACAGGAAGCTGTGTATCAACAGCAGCAAAAAGTTATGACATGCCATAAGTCGCAGGCTGATCTTTCCAAGCTCTTGATAGGACTTGCTCCTGGCTCCATTTGATCGCCAGCAGCAGTGACACCACCAGGTTGTGCAAATAGGATAGTGGCCTTGTAGCCACTAAGATTTTTCCTTATCCATTAAAAAAATGTACATATAAGTACGTTATGTCGTATATCTGACACAGAATCATTAATACACCAATATTGGAATGGTATGGAGATTAATGTGGTGTTTGTCATGCTTTGAACTAGCATGATGCCAACATATAACAGGAGGTAACAATGAATAGGATTTGCTTTTAAATATTGATTTATACAGTTTGAATGTATCCAGATAGTTGCATGAAATAACTCATAAATGCCTAAAAATTAGACCAGGTAGATAAATATTTTGAGATGACTACTTTCATAGTATTTTTATTATTTTCACTAAAAATAGTGAAATGCATATGGAAGTTTAAAAATACTGGCAGAAAAGTAGCAAGGAATGTCTGCTCCAAGAAGCAAAAATGTGAATACTGGTGTTTGCTCACTTTGTTATGTGAAATAAGGTATTTTTGCATGAATGAGAACCATTTTGGTGTAGTGCAGGGGTTTTCAAACCTGGCCATTTTATGACTTGTGGACTTCAACTCCCAGAATTCCTCAGCCAGGCACACTGGCTGAGGAATTCTGGGAGTTGAAGTCCACAAGTCATAAAATGGCCAAGTTTAAAGACCCCTGGTGTAGTGAATAAGGGAAACAGGGAGACTGAGTCCTAATCCTGTCTTAGGCACAAAGCCAACTGGGTGACCTTTGGCCAGTCATTTTCTCTCAGCCCTAAGAATGAATCAATGGCAAACCACTTCTAAAAAACCTTGTCAAAGAAAAAAAAATCAGACATGATTGAACAGAAGAAAAAAAATGCAGCAAGAAAAATACAAGCATTTAGACCAGGGTTTATGTTGACAGACTCTGCAAATCAGTTGGAAAAGAAAGGAGAAAGGAAAAATTTAAATATTTATTTTGTTTTTAGATGTCTTTTTTTCTTTTCTTTTTAACATTGATAATATGATAGAGACTTTGTTACTAAACTCAAAAATTCCTATTGCTTTTTTTTTCTTTTTTAACATTATGAAAACAACTTAATCTTCTTTGCATGGTACCTCTCGTTAATTTATTTTATTTATTTATAAAATGTATTTGCTGCACATCTCATATCCAACAACTCTGGGCAACAAACAATATTGAGCTTTAATTGTAACACTATAGAAACTTTGTATACATCTAACATCTTTTATCTTTATGTTCTATTGATTTAATTCTAATTTGATTATTGTGAGCTACCTTAAATTGACAAGAATTAGGGGACACAGAAGTTTAATAAATTATTAACTTTCCTTGAAAATATATTTTAAATACAAATGTGGGAAAAATTATAGCGGAAGCATAGTACCACAAGCTTGTCCTAACTCACACACAGAAACAAAAACTTGCAGATGTTGCTGTGCCATTCTAATTTGTCACACAAAAGAGGCAGTCAACTTATTTTCCATTGGTCTAGGGGACAGGGCTGGAACCAATAGGTGAACAAGGAAGAAGCTTTTAATTGAATGGCAGAAGGAACTTCCTGACTATAATAGGCTGTCAGCCAGTGGAAAAGACTGCCACACAAAATAGTGAGTTTTCCTTTGCTGGAGATCATGGAAAATAAGATGGGCAGTCATCTGACAGAAAAGAATAATGCAATACTTTTATTAAAAACAAAAGCAAGGTTGTTACAGTATATATCCATCTTTAGACTTAAATATAATTCAGAGTTTGAATAAAAAGTTATTAAAGAAGACAAAGATGTATTTATTTCTTAGTCTAGATATGAATAACTTATTTAATGATTAAATGCATTTAAATATAGTTCTTAATGGAACTTGTAGGCCAGGAAAAAAATACAGCTATTTAGAATTGCCAAAAGCATTATTCCCTTTGTTGAAAGAAAAAACTTCATCAAGGTCCAGTCCAAGCTGGGAATAAACAAAATGGAGACTGCTTTAGAAAGAAGATTGTGGTTTATTGAAGAGCAAAACCAGACAGAAGCTGACTCTGGGAAAACTGATCGCATGTTGCTGGGAGTGGTGGTTTTTTTATACCTTCTTGGGCTTTTGAGGTTGTTTCCTGTTCCTGTCTGTGTCATGTACTTTGACCTGAGTCTGAGTGTGCCCTTTTGGTATTGGTGGGTTAATCCTATTATGTTTCCTGTCCTTAGAGTTTGGGTGGGGGTATATAGATTTTAGGAGTCCTTGTCTTCCTAATCTCATCAGTTTCTTCTAGCTTCCTGGCCCATTCAGCTTCCTGAATGGATTATTACATTTGCATTTCTTTTTAAAAAAATATATATTTTATTAACTTTTTACAATAACATTCTTTAGTACTTAGTAAACAGTGTGTTGTCTGGGTTCATATGTTTGAAAAACAATAATTAATTTCTCTAATTCCATAATCAATATGTTAATTAGTGATATGTTTCTTTGATCTTCTCTTCATCCAATGGTATTCTTCTTTTATCAACATTTAGCAAATATCATTCTTAAAATTCAATACATATAAAGTTAAATATAAACCTTTTTCTTGTATTTATACAAATAACAGTAACATCAGCACATAGCATCTTTTTTTTTGTGGGTTGTATTTTTTTTTTTACAGCATGAGGTATTAGTCTTTGTAAACGTCTGGTTTGGTAAACATTCTTCGCTTCTCACGTCAAGCCTCAACTATACGCCTGATACATTTTATTTGATTGGTGTTTCTCTTATATATGGTCTATCTACTGTATCTAGTCTATCACATATTTGTTGTAACGCACCCCAATTGTAATGAGCCGTAAGCATTTTGCCATTCTTGTGTATTCACATCGGAAAGCTTCTAACGCAGGAACCTTTTGGCTGCGCTAATTACCGGCTGACTTAGAAGCCTTCAGGCTATAAAGAAGGCATTTGTTTAGATCAAAAGAATGTTCCTTAATTGCTGGCTTACACATAAGCAAACAAACCCTTCTCAGGCTATGTTTGAGATAACTGCAGTGAGATAGCAGCACGATCTGAAATGATCTGAAACAGACACTAAATTAGCCTGAGATTACATCACAAGAACTTACAGACCTTTCTGACAGGCGGAAAGCGTAAGTGAGACAGTTAAAAGGAATGGTGTTAGTTTATAGTTATATGTAGGAAACATATTATCCTGTAATTATGAGAATCTCCTGACCTCTTGACTAAGCAGGAAAAGTAAAAGTAAACAAGTTGAGGATATAACCATTGATGAAAGAAAATATATTATGCTATGTATTGTTAAACTGCCGGACTAAACTTCCTTGTATGAGATTTATTTACGTTGTTTGATGTAAACCCAATAAAAAGAGATGGCTGATTTCATTCGAGGTCAGACATCTCAGAGAGAAACTTGACTTGCCTCATGTCTTCATCTCTAACATTTGGCTCTTCGTGACTGACCCACTGAATTGAAGCTGCCTACGGAGGGCAAAGCATCACATATTGTTCATTTGCGCTTCAGAATTAATTTCGTCTCAGTAATAGTGCAGTCTTTTATAATCCCTAACAAAAGATCCTGAGGTAGAAATTCAATAACCTGAGGTAGAAATTCAATCCGCTTTTTCAATATTAAAGCAAACAACATTAAGCATAAGATCATATTAAGAAGCAATCATCATAGAACGTAAAATACAACATTAGGTATTAGTCTTTGTAAACGTCTGATTTGGTAAACATTCTTCACTCTTCATGTCGAGCCTCAACTATACGCCAGATACATTTTATTTGATTGGTGTTTCTCTTGTATATAGTCTATCCACTGTTTCCAGTCTGTCAAATATTGTTCATTTGAGCGATCTTTCAAATATGCCGATATTTTCACCATTTCCGCCAAATTTATTACTTTCAAAGTCCATTCTTCCATAGGTGGTATTTCTGGATTCTTCCAGTATTGTCCCACCAACAATCTGGCTGCTGTGATCAAGTTCAGAAATAAGTTCGTCTCTGAGGTAGTGCACTCTTTTATGATCCCCTAACAAAAAAAACTGAGATAGAAATTCAATACGCTTTTTGAATATAGTTTGGAGTGTCCACCATATCTTCCTCCAGAAGGCTTTGATTTTTCTGCATGTCCACCAAACATGAAAGTATGTAGCCTCCCCATTGCCACACCTCCAGCACTTGGGCTGGGTGTCTGGATAGATGTATGATAGTTTTTTCGGGTCTAGATGCCACCTATATATAGAACATCTTGTAGAAGTTTTCCCTTAGCTGTTGCGCTTTCATAAATACTACATTTCTCACCCAGATTTCCTCCCACGTTTCCATCGCGATCGGATGTCCAAAGTCTTGTTCCCACTTTACCATACAGTTCTTGACTAGCACCGTTTCAGAGTCAATTTCTATTAGTACACTGTACACTCGTTTGATATGCATGATCCCCTGCTCTCTAATCTGTTCAATTAAAGTCTCATCAGTCCGGGATAAGCCCTTCTTCTTGTCTTTATGCCACCTTGACTGCAGTTGTAGGTATGATAGCCAGGTACCTCCTATTCCTTCATCTGCTAGCGTTGTTTGAGGCTTTAAGGAGAACCCATTTTCTTCTTCCAGTACCAGTTTACTGTAGGGCACCACTCCCTGCTCTTGGGATATGTTTACGTCCCCTATTGTGTGTCCGGGGATCGTCCAGATGGGGATCTTGTCATGTAGAAGGTACTTATATTTCCTCCATACCCACAACAATGGGGTTCGTAGTGTGTTCTCCTTGAAGTTCTTGTCCACCTTTTTGTCGTACACCAAGTATGCGTGCCAGCCGAATAGTAGACCGTGCCCTTCCACATTCAGTACACATAGCATCTTTTTTACCAGTTTATATTTCAGTTGTATTTATAGTAATCATCTAATAAATCACTATATGTCCTGTTTTCAAAATTCTTATTTAAACTTAATTTCCCCTCTGTATTCAAACCATTCTTATCAGTCATAGTTTTCTCAAAGTTAGTAACGTTTAAATATCCAACCTTTTCATTCACATACACCATCCCAATATTTTCACATTTCATATATTATAAAAAAATTACTATACTACTTGTATGTCTTATCTACTACTTGTATTCTTATCTCTTACTTTGAGACCCCTTTATATCCATAATTTATCTATTATTTTAACCATATTCAAACTAGTGTTTAATCCTATAGTACTCCCTCAGGTAGATCACATCAAATCTCTCAAATCTTATTCTAGCCTTCTATATCAATAATTTCTCCAAATATCTTCTAAAACTGATTGTGATTCAGACAACACAGGAAAACATTGTTAATAGGTTAGTAGATGCTCTTGAAAGCATTCCAGAAAATATAGCGCACTCTATTAAAAACAGGTTTTTTTTTCAAACTTGGAAATTGTAAGATGAATTTTGGAAGTTGAAATCCACACATCTTAAAATTTGAAGAAAAAAAATCTAGTGTAGAGATTCAAATATTCATGTTTCTGATAGTGTCTGTGGTGGAATCCAATCTAAGTATATTGTTCCAGGTGTAAAATTTCCTTGTCTGTAGGAAGTAAACATAATTATCTTTTTAATCTTTCTTTGGAAACTGAATTAAAAGTTATTTTAGTTATATGTTTGTTTGAAATCTAAATTGAAGAAGCTCTTTTAACATTTTACAGTTATGAATATAATAATCACATGAATTATAATTTAAAAAGCAATGTTGTAAACAAATGCAAACTTCAGTTTAACAAAGAACATTTTGATGAATGTGTATTGTTGAAATTCCTTTTTATCATTTTGAAAGTGCAGAATCTTATTTTTGTTATTTAAATTAATTACAAAATATGATATATCTTTGTTACTATGAATTTGCTCTTTTCTCATCTTTTCATCTTTCTCACCTTCTCATCTTTCCTATTACCTTTTCCTATTGTTATCTTATGATTTATCACTTGTTATTTGTACCTTACTATTTATGATTGTATCTTATGACTTATCATTTTGTTGTTTGTAGGTACACTGAGAACTTATACATCAAAGACAAATTCCTTATGTGTCCAATCACACTTGGCCAATAAAGAATATTTATTCTGTTCTGTTCCGTTTCATTCCGTTCCATTCCATTCCATACAACATTAAACATACTGATAATTTGTTGTGGAATTCAGTAGACACGCACCTGGGACTTCCATTTTTAATTCCTATTCTATGTTTAACCCACTTAATGTTAAAATGATGTTTTAGGAGATTCAATTTGAATATTTCTATTGTAAATAATAATAGGTAACAAATTTCAAGAACTCTGAACAGGTTTATTTTTCACAATGGCTAAATTTTTATACTAGACTGGACACAAGAGGTCAGACTTTAAACACAATAAAAGTTAAAATTATATCAGTTAAGATCAGCCAAGAGTTTTTACCTTTCTGGAAATATGAATTATTTGGAAATTATCATCTCATCGCCAACTCTCTTTTATCTTAAATGAATTCAAACTCTTCTTACTGTCTCATAAAATACTTAAACTAGAAATTGTCAGAAAATTGACAATGGGCTGGATCAGTCACACTCTCATCTCAATCCACTTCACAGAACTTGTGTGGAGAAAATAGAAGGAAAGAGTATTATACATGTTCACTGCCTTGAGTTATTTATATAAAATAATAAAGATGAATAAACAAACTTATGGAGCATAATGGCCAAGCAGGCAAGATGCTGGGTTTGTCAAACGGAAGGTTGGCAGTTCAAGATTTAAGTATCGTATGACAGAGTTAGCTTCCGTTACTTACCCCAGCTCCTACCAACCTATCAGAAACCATGTAAAAATGCAAGTAGATAAATATGTACCACTTTGGTGGAAAGGTAACAGCCTTCCTTGAACCTCAGTGTATAATCATGCTGGCCACATGACCACAGAAACGTCTTTGGACAACACGGGTTCTTTGGCTGTCAATCAGAGATAAGCACCACCCCCTAGAATCGAGTATGACTAGCAGGAGAAACCTTTACCTTTATAAGCAAGCTTATATATTTAAATATCAATATCAGTATGAAGTATCAATATGGAATATATTAGTGGTTACATACTATAAGAATAATTATTATTGAACTTTACCCAAGATTTATCTAGTATAGTTTTAGATCTCTAAAGTAGAATTAAAATCTGTTTTGAATGTGAAAGAGGAAAAAGAAAAGTATATTGAATTTATCCTCTATTTTCTGAATCATTTCCTGCAGAAGGGTTCATGAATGACAAGTGACTCATTTAAAACATAACTTTGAAAATGCATTAAGTTGCATTGAAGTATACAAAGAAGTTAAAGAATATACAAAATAATAAAAGACGAGAAAAAGAAACAAAAACATACAAAATATTTATAGAGACCTAAATACATCAATACATTGAAACCATAATTCATTATAGTCATCAATAACTGAGCTACATTAATCAATTCTGCAAACCACTGAATAATTGGAGCCATATGTTTGTCTTTTCAGTGCTAAACAGTACGTCTTTGGACTATGCAGTAAGTTCATTTTCTTTGTCCAGAAATCAGCTCCCATGTCATAAACATCATAAAAATGCAAATATTTCATTATTTAGTTAATATATGTAATTGTCTTTTGCTGAAGTAGAACAATATATTTAAATAAAGCATTAACTTCACTGCATATCCAACAACATAAACCAATGAGATCATTTCTAAAACATTATTTCTTGTTGAAAAGGACGTAAACTGAAAATCTATTGAAATGTTTGCTTAACATAAAACTTGGAAGAAAAAAAAAGATACACATTTAAGGAATTTTGGAATTTCTTTGGGATTTTTTTAAAAAAATTATTAAACAGGCATCCTAGTAACTCTCTTTTTTCTCCCCCACAACCTTTTTGGCTCCCGGTCACTACACTGCTACTTGAATATTTTTACACTATGGGCATTATTACTCATTTCTTCTTTGATCATTCTTCTTAAAGCGAGACATCACATGATCACATTGCTTAGTGACTGCAATCCCTATTGCCATCATTAAGCAAATTTTACTAGTCCTTAGCTGAGGATTCAAGCCAAGCCAAGCCATTCTGGATTTGGTCCCTCCCAGCCTGAGTTAGGGATTGGCTCTAACTCTTCTCCACTGCCTATCTCCCCCCCCAATCTCTGCCCCCCCAATCTCTGCCTTGCAGAGTGGCAAATACCCCAGAACCACATGGCTCTGGGACTGCTTCTCAGACTCCAGGAAACTGCAGCTGCCCTATCCCAACCCCAGTCATCTTTGCCACCTTGTATTCTGAGACCCCTTCTAACAACCGAGTCTAGGATGATATATAAATAAATGAAACAAATATCATCCACAACATCAAAAATTCATTTATTTCTCATCTACAAGGGAGATGTCTATAATTATATGGCAGTAGTGCCCATTTACAGTCTGCAGAGGATAATTAAGCCAGACTCTGTAAAAGAAATAATGAAACTAATAGAAGAACATTTCAGTCCCCAGTGTTGTGAAATGACATTACACTGTTATTTGTGAGCAAAGGAATTTCAAAGGAGGTGAGAAAGAGAATGACTGAATTAATGTTTATCCAGAGGCTTAATTATCTATTTTTAATCACAATATATGTATGTATTAATTTGCTGAATATTGCCAGGTTGTTGTGTTTTCAGCAACGTGTGTGTGTGTGTGTGTGTGTGTACTTGCGTCATATCAATAATATATTTGTCCTCTGTACTTTATTCATTTAATTTTTAATGACTTAATAAGTCCTGCCTTTCCAAACTGTATGTATTATATATACCTGTAGGTGATGCAGCTCAAATTTTAGTCTATACTTAACAATATAATAAGCGGTCTTGTTAAATGTGTAATTAATTTCTTGAATAAATATGAGAGGTTTTATGAATGCCCTAATGAACGAAAGTAGTAGAAGTTGGTTTTTAAACGTTTTGTTACCAGGCTAGGTAACATCTTCAGCGGAGTTTAGGGGATGTCAGTGTCAGTGTTCTCTTTAAAAGGGCTTCAGGTGTGGGTGTGTCAAGTGAGAGGCACACCCATAGCTGAAGCCTTTATAAACTGAACACTGACATCCCCTAAACTCTGCTGAAGGTGTTACCTAGTCTGGTAACGAAACATTTGGAAACCAACCCACTAGCTCAGAGAACGAACCTTCACCCTCATCCTACACCCAAGCTACAGATATTCACCACTATTCAGTTCAATTTACTATTACTTAGATGAAGCTGTCTGTCCTTTAACAAAATTGTTCTGCTAAGACAAATACTGATTTTCATGTTTCACCATCAAATAATGGCTAGAATTAGAGGCTGTGATTAGAGATAAGAATGCTTACAGATTTTCTTGTAATATGTTGCAAAACCCGTTTATAAATAAACACACATGATAGTACTGAAGTTATTGGCACAGAGAAAGTTCTCTAAGCTAATAAGTACAGAATCTTTGAACGACTGCTGCCATGAGTGGACCAGGTAAAAACAGTATTTTCAACATAGCAATTAAGAATGTTTTAATTTGCTGAATGTATTAAAATTCATAGCATAATAAATTATTTTATGACTTGGTGTGACAAATTGCCTAATTTGTCTATTCTCTGCTCTCAGATTGACTTTCTGTTTGGCAATATGAGAAGTTTCTATGCATTTGTTAAGTCAATGTTTTTCAAAGAAAATTTTCCAAATGGTTGATATTATTTTCTTTAGAAAAACTGCATGATGAATCTGTGATTAGACATTATTTATAAAGAATGGGTAACTTGTGCATGCAGGTTATCTGTTTCTATTATTTGATGAAAATCAATTTGGAGATGTTATTTAAAATGCATTTTCTTTCAAACATAATTATAATGCGAGCTATTTTATAATGCAACTCTATAAAGTTGATTTTATGGTTGCCAGTACTTTCCTTCCCATCAGAATACTCTGAAATCAATTTTTGGTAGATTTCTTTATTTTTAACTATACTATTTTACAGTTTTAGAAATGTCTTTGCCAGTGATAGAATTGGCATGTGTTAGAATATTATAAAGGGCCTCACCATTGATTCAGCAAAAATATTCTTAGGGCTTAAAAAGAAAAAAAATATTCTCCTAGCATAGACCTAGATTAAATAGTTGAGAAAAGCATTTGAAAGCCATGATGGAAGAAAAGTATAAAACACATAGTCATGTTTTGGAGAAGTGCAGGAATACAAAACATATAACTTGGTAATACTTAATCAGAAGTCATGTAATGCCAAATGAGAGCAACCTTTTCAGTTCCACTGAATTCTTTATCTGTTTTTTTTTTCATTTTTCAACCTATTTCTTGGTAAGCTAGAAAAATGTGGGATAGACAGCATCACCACCAGATGGATTTGTAACTGGCTGACAAATTGTACTCAATTAATAGTCCTTATTAGTACTACATCTACCTGGAAGG
Organism: Bothrops alternatus; assembly: GCA_034064705.1. NCBI lineage: Eukaryota > Metazoa > Chordata > Lepidosauria > Squamata > Viperidae > Bothrops > Bothrops alternatus. The sequence continues at coordinate 11,264,275 of JARGCV010000006.1, forward strand.
AAGGAAGCAGTGGGGTACCACAAGATTAGGCCCTGTACTCTTCAATATCTTCATAAATGACTTAGATGAGGGAATAGGAGGGGAACTCATCAAATTTGCAGATGACACTAAACTGGCAGGAATCCTAGTGGATGACCACTTAAACATGAATCAGCAGCCAAAAAAGCTAATACAATCCTTGGTTGTATAAACAGAGGGATAGAATCAAAATCACATGAAGTATTAGTACCGCTTTATAAAGCTTTAGTAAGACCACACCTGGAATACTGCATACAGTTTTGGTCATCACATTACAAAAAAGATGTTGAGACTTTGGAAAAAGTACAAAGAAGAGCAACTCATCCCCACTTGTGCTAGCACCGCCGCTCTGCAAATGCGGCACTGCATGGTGAAAACGGGGTGCTGTGGCTATGCAAACAGGGTGGCGCACAGCACAAAAAAGGGTGGCGCACACGGTGCGAAAACTGGGTGGTGCATGGTAGGAAAATCGGGGAAAATCAGGCAGTGGGCGGCGTGAAACCCAGGTGCTGCTCGAAAACTGGCCGCTGCAAAAATGGGGGGAAACAGGGCTGCAAACAGTGCGAAAACCAGGCGGTGTGTGGTGCGAAAATTGGGCAGTGCACAGTGCGAAAATGGGGGAAAATCGGGCGGCCTGCGGCACAAAAATTGGGTGGCGCACAAAAACTGGGAGCCACATGGCACGAAAACAGGACAGTGCTAGTGCCCAGCAAAAATAGCATGGTGCTAGCGTGTGTCACGCAGGCACTAGCAGCGCCCTATTTACGTCATGTGTGCTCGTGACTCCATTTGTGTGTGTGCTTCCCCCCCTTTCCGTCTGGTTTACCAACCAAGAAAGGTTTGGAGACCTCTGGACTAGAAGACCTCCAAGGTCCCTTCCAGCTGTATTCTGATTCTGTTTAAATGTTAATATAATCCATGTTGCAGTAAGTCAGTGTCACTCCTAAATGGACTCTGTAGATAAACTATAGAATCATTGTTAGATGTTTTTAAGTATTAAATTACTTCTAATTTTCAAGATCACAGAAAATGATTCCCCCCCCCCCAATTTCTGAGCCTGCAAAGACCAAGTTCCTTGCCTATCTTTTACCATGGATCAAAAATGTAAATACTTTGGCTTGGCAATGAGCCAACCCCCCCTAATTTACTGAATCATAGTTTCTGTATCAGCAAGGCCTGAAAGTAATTTCATTTGCCATATTATATATAAAAACATTGTGTGATTGTAGAGGACTGAACCTAAGTGTCAACTGTTCCAGTAGGCACATTCTAAAAAAGGAACTCCTGGTCCAATTGGTTCACTAAGAGTAAAACTTTATTGAAAGATGCATCTAGGTACAGCAAAACCATAGTTAGTTCTGAGGTTTTCCCACGAAAACCGACATAGATAAAAACCTTCTTTACTGAGGGTCCACCCATAGTTCATTGTCCACCAATTACATGCAGTTCTTTTGTTTTTGGAAAACAGTCTTTGCTGTTTGAACAGTTCTCAGAACTTGACTTTAGTAGGTAACTCATCTCAGGCAGCAGAAGGCTCTCACGCATTCCTTACCCTCCCCCCTCCCTAGGAATTTATCAATCCCCCTCTCATTTTGTTTGGCAAACTGCAAGCCAAAATCAAGTGCAAGCAATGATGAAGCTGAGACAGCTTTGATATGCCGATCCTTAGTCCAGAGAAATGATAGCCCTAGAAAATAAACACGAAGGTGCACACAACATTAGACATTGCATGTTCTTATTCAAGATTTTCTTTATGGAGCCGACCTGGATGTTCAGCATAAAATCTGTGTACTAACCTAGCTGCCTTCACATCTGTTGCTGCTACCCATTCTGCATCAGCTAAAGGATAGCCCTCCATAATACCAAATATTGCAGTTTTCCCCTATGGTATGGGGAGTCGAGAATCTCCTTGATTTCATAGTCCTCCTCTCCTTTGACCATGATGGGAGGGGGAGGCACGTCCATAGCAAGCCTTAATTCTGAGCTATGGAAAGGCTTCAACAGGCTACAGTGAAACACTGGGTGTGATGACCCAGGACACGGCACAGAGGCAAAACAGTCAACTGGCAATTCAGACCACCTTTTATTTGCTCCAATTTTTCCCAAATGCTCCCCCATTTTTGGCAAGCCACAGAGCAAAGTAAGACACACACCCCTTCAGCAGCCTCTGACTACAAGTAGTTTCACAAGTTTTTATCTCTTCAGGCAGAGAAAGTGTGTGTATGGAACAAGCCATCCTCCTTTAGGTTTCGACTTACACACAGTTAGATTAGAAGAGTAATTTACTCAGGGCCACGTAGATAACAAGGAAAGAAACATACATCCAAAATCTAATGAGTCTGTGGAAATACAAGCTTGCCTGAGCAGTTTCAGAAGAGAAGACAAACTTCAATCGGGGTCTTTGAACACTAAATCAAGTTTGTCAGCCAGTCCAATGGTCAGAGTTTCAGGGTTTCCAAGCAGAAATCACAACACAGAACAAGAGATCAGAGAGTTATTTCCAAGATCAGCAATGGCACACAAAACTCCAAGTATTCAGTGTTGTTCCCGACAAATGCATATTCTCTCCATTTCCGTGCTCTAGGATCAGGAGGGGGTGGCCCTTGCTCATCACCTGAGCTCTGTCTCTCATGTTCATCCTGTCCCAATCCTGAAAGGCCTTGGCCTGCCTCAGCCTGTTCTTCCCCACATTCCTCTGAAGCCACAGACATCTCTCCCTCAACCTCCATCAGCTCCAGTTCTAGCTCATTTTTCTCAGCAGATTCAGGCTTCGACGGGGGCATGACACTGGGTGTACTCGCCTGAGGCTTTTTGGCAGCTAAAGTTCTAAGTAACCAGATTTACAATCCAGATAATCTGGAAGAGTCCTATGTACTTGGGATCCAGCTTCTTACAAGGTTGCCTCAGGTTGAGGAACTTGATAGAGAGGTATATTTTATCTCCCACTTTGAACTCCCCTGTGGTACCCTCTTGTTATCTGCCTGCCTCTTTTGCATCTCCTTAGCTTTCTGCAATGCCAAAGAAAGACAATATTTGTAGCTCAGAATTGAAATGAGGAGTCCATGGTGGTCTCTGAGCTTGCTTATTTTCTTGCAGACGTTTCAATACCCTAGGTCAATGGTGGCAAACTCAGCCCTCTCTGTGGACACATGTGCCATTGCCCCAGCCCCGCTTCCCCCCATGGCCCCCTCCTCACCAGAAGGGCCCCAGAGGAGAGTCGCCCTGGGCATGGCCCACACAGAGCAGCGCAGCCAAGTACATCGCAGCCGGGCAGCGGGGACAAGACTCTGCCCTTGTGCCTCATTGCACGAAGATGGTGCGGGAGGACGTGGATGCCCTGACGCTGCTGGGCCGCCTGGGCGATCTGCGGTGGGCCATGGAGTCAGTGGGTTTTCAGCAAATTGGGAGAATATGAGAATGAATTGGCAGTAAAAGTTTGCAAAGCCCAGGAAACTGCCTCCTGGTTTGAGGGGGTTCCATTCCAGTATTGTCTTCTTTGCCTGCTTTGAAAACAGATCTAACAAAGTCCAGATGACCGTATTTCCCCTACTTTCAGGTAGGTCTACTTAGCATCAGCTAAGAATTTTTTCCCCTCTGGTATGTACTTTAGGGTGAAATTAAACCAGTTAAAGTATTGTGTCCATCAGACTTGTTTCGGGGACAATTTGCAGAGAGAGTTTTCAGTGCTTCTAGGTTTTTGTGATCAGTCCATACCTCGAAAGGCACCTTGCTCCCTTCTAGATAGTGCAGTGGTTCTCAACCTTTTTCAGGTTGAGACCCCACTTGCGCCGCCCATGTGCGCCGCGACCCCGACCCGCGCGCCACGCATGTGCGGATTGGCCCATCGCGGTCCGCCATTTTGTTTTTTTTGTTTTTTTATTTTATTTTATTTTTTATCGCGCGCGCGCTGCGCATGCGCAGATTGGCCCATTGCGCGCGCGCGCGATGAAAAAAAATAAAAAAATTAAAAAAAACAAAAAAATGGCGGACCGCGACGGGCCGATCCGCGCATGCATGGCGCGCGCGCGACGTCCCGAACCACGCATGCGTGGCGCGCATGCGACAAAAAAAAAATTAAAAAAAATGGCGGACTGCGATGGGCCGATCCGCGCATGCGCGGCACGTGCAATAAAAAAAATAAAAATGGCGGACCGCGGTGTCCGGCGACTCCCGTGAAACGGTCGTTCGACCCCAAATGGGGTCACAACCCATAGGTTGAGAACCGCTGAGATAGTGTCACCAGTTTAATAGAGCCCATCATATTGCAAAGGCTTCCTTCTCCCATACAACCTACCTTGTCTCGCACTCAATTTTTTTGAGGTGTAGGCACAGGGTTATAGGGTCCCACTCTGGTTCTTTTGAAACGACAAACTCTGACAGCCACCTCACTGGCATTGGCCTGAATCACAAAGGGCTTCCCTGGGCAAGGATGCTTTAAACCGGTTCAACCGAAAATAGCCTTTTTAAATTCTCAAAAGCGGTTTGACAGTTCATAGTCCATGCTAATGGTTTGCCTGGATGTGGATTTCCTCCCTCCTTGTCTGTTTTCAGTAATTCCGTTAGGGATAAGGCAATTTCAGCAAAGGAGGGGATGAACTGGCAGTAGAAGTTGGAGAATCCCAAAAAGCTCTGGAGCTGTTTGCGAGTCTTTGGGGGCTGCCATTCAATTACGGCTTTCACTTTGGTCAGATCCATTTCAATGCCTTTGCTGGAAATTCTGTAGCCAAGATAATCTAGATGGGTCTGGTGAAACTCACACTTTGATAGTTTAACATAAAGTTTGGCATTCAACAGTTTCTTATATATAAAAACAATTGCAACAAATCCGAACAACATTAAAAATACAAACCCCATACATACTCATCAATCACACCACAATCAACAATCACTTCTATCACTTCTATCACTAGTTTTACGTGGTCAGCCATATTAGTGCTGTATATACGGATGTCATCAAGATACACCAAAATCCCTTTGTATAAATGATTATGTACTACCTGATTGATCAGCTGCATGAAGATAGCTGGAGCCCCCTGTCGTCCAAATGGCATGACTTTAAATTGGTAGCTCCTCATGGGACAGTTAAAGGTGGTCTTCCACTCATCTTCGTCCTTTATCCTCACCCCGTAATATGCCTCTCTCAAGTCCAACTTAGTGAAGACACTCCCTTTTCCAGGTGGGTTAGTAAGTCCTTCAGGAAAGGGAGGGAGTATTTGTTTTCCATACTCGCAGTGTTCAGATCTTTATAATCCACACAGAGATGAAGGGACCCGTCTTTTTTTCTTTAAATAACACCGGGGCTCCCACAGCAGACTTTGATAAATCCCCTTGCTAGGTTCTTGTCCACATACTGCTGCATCTCCTCCATTTCAAGGGGGACATAGCATACATTCTTGGTCGTGGGAGTTTGGCTCCTTGGTAACAGTTTGATAGAGCAATCATTGGGTCAGTGGGGAGGCAGGGTATCACATTCTTTTTCACTAAATGCCTTCTCTAGGTCCCAGTACTCATTGGGGATTGGTTGAGACAAGGCAGTTATTTGCGCTAGCTGATTGGGTAGACTAAGTTCTCCTGTAACGTCCATTGAGTTAAGGGGTGGTTTGGGTTCTATAGATAACCTCACAGTCCTCATTCCCTTCTCCCACCAGATAAACAGCTTCCATTTGTCTAACCAGGCTAGCCCTAGGATCACGCCCTCAGTCATTTTTGGAGCCACCATGAAATGAATGAACTCCAGTGGTCACCTATTTCTCAGTGTACGAGTTCAGTCAATTGCATGACTAAAGTTTCTCCCATGGGCTAGTTTCTTTCTTACTGGTGGTCCCGGTGTATTCTGCTGTTGAGGGTAAGGGCAACTCGCTGCTCCCTGCAGGTGGCCTGGAGGTTTTCGGGGGTGGTGGCTGCCATTTGCGTTGATCTGGCCTCAGCTTGGCTTCTTGTGGAGGTGGCTTCTTATAGCAGGCAAGATGGACGTTCAGTCTTACTGCTGCCTGGTACCATACTTGCAACTGATTAGGGACTGCTCGATAGACACAAGCCTGGGAGAGGTGGTCGTCTAGTCTCTCCTTGAAGTGATGGACTAAGGATTGCTTGGGCCACCTCTCTATTCAGCCAGCTATCTTGCGAAACTCTTGCACATATTCCAGTGTAGGCCTTCCAACTTGTCTTATCTTGTGGACTTGCTCCTCTGCTTTGAGGGCAATGGATGGGTCCTTGAATCTTGCTCTCAGTCCTAGGAGGAAGAGATGGGGTTTCCCCCAACTTGGGTGCCTGCTCGTTGTATAAATTGTTCAGCCACTTGGATGCTTCCCCTTCTAAGTTGGACGCAATCACGTCAACCATAGCGGCTGGGTTCAGGTAGAAATAGGCGCAGCTGTTCAAGTGAGAATGCACCTGGTTGAGGAAAAAGATTAGCTTCTTCAGGTCTCCATAGAAGGTTGTTGCATTCCCTAGGGAGCCTGCATTCCTGGTGGTTGCTGCCCCCCATGGCGGCTGCTGCATCCCCAGTTGCTGCAGGCCTCTCAGCGGTTGTTGCACATTTGGGAGCTGTTGCCACTCCCACAGCTGTTGCTGCATTGCTGGTGGCTGTGGCATCCCCAGTTGCTGTATGAACCCCAGTGGTCTCAGCAGCTGCTGAAATGACACCCCCAGCTGCTATGGGCCTCCCAGTGGTTGATGCATGTGCAGGGGCTGTTGCCACCCCCACTGCTGCTGACCTGCAGGCGGTTGTGGCATTCCCAATTGTTGTAGGCCCCCCTGTGGCCCCGGAGGTGGTTGTTGCTGGATCCCCATCGGTTGTGGGCCCCTCAGCAGTTGCTGCACATTTGGAGATGGCGGCCAGCTCCACTGTTGCTGTTGTACTCCCTGGCAGTTGCATCATCCCCGGTTGTTGCAAGGCCCGCTTGCTGGCCTCCCATCTGTGGGGGCTGCGACACCCCCATTGCTGCATGGGCCCCGGGCTGGGTGGCCAGTAAGCACGATGATCCAGGCTTCAGCTGTCACAGTGATGGCTTGGACTCTTATATCGCCAGTGGCGATCTGGGCTTTTGGAGGGGCGTTGACTGGAGCTGTCTCTCCCTGCGGGGTTGGAGGCCATGGTAGGTGGCTTCGAGGATGGGGAAGCTGCTTGATCTGCATAGGTGGGACTGGGGCTTCCCCTTGGCATGAGTTGTTGGCTGCCTTGCTGATCCTCACGATCAGTTGCATATGGAGAACGGGAGGGTTGTTCTCCACTTTTCATCTCTAGCTCCTCAAATCTTTCCACCAACTTCTCCATTGATTGACTATGGACTGCGGACAGTTACTTCCACTTACCCGAGTCCTCAGCGGTAGTCAATTTCGTGGTTCTCTACCGGTCCAGGGAATGTGACTTGCAGGAAGCCTCTCTTTGCAGCTCGACTTCGTCTACCTTTGAAGCACTTGATTGTGGCAAGGCCATCTCGAGGTGTCTAGAGTGTCCACTGGGTAAAGTCCATTGTGATGACCAGATCAGATGTCCTCGCGGCTTGGGTCTTTCCCTCATCTGAGAGAACTGAAAAAGTTCCTTCTCCACCGGCGTGCTGGCCTGCGCTTCTTCCTCTGAGGTAGCAGCCACTGCCGGGTTGCTGGTTTCAGGCGCTCCGTCCTTCTCCATGTTGAGGTCTTCCCCAAATCTTTGTCAGCCTATCCTTCAATTCTAGGGACAGAGACTGGGGCTCAGGACCCCAAGATAGTAAGATAAAAATTGTAGTTTTGGGTTTAATGTCATGGTTTCGACAGATGAAACTCTTCAAAAGAACTTCGAGGCATTGTTTACCTTAAAGAATCTTTTATTCGAGAAACAAAGTATTGGAACTACATAGTCGAAACCAAAAACAAAATTCCCCTTCCCTGGATACAAAGTAACAAAGCACAATTCCATCCTCCAATAAACAGTCATAAATCACATTCCCCAATTAGCTTGAAGCACGGGCTTTCTCCCCAGCTCTCCAGCCCTCCAAAATTCTATCAACTCTGGGCCCAATGACCTTGGGTTCCCACGGCTGAGTTATTATTGTTATGACTAGCTGGACTCTCATCCACATTCCCCCTCCCAGCATCAACTAACTCTAAAAGCAATAGTGAAAAATGGCTGCATTTCCATCTTTTGTCAAAGCAAGAACATCCAATGTTTGCCGTGTTGACAAGAAGAGAAGAGAAGAGAGCTGGAAGGGATCTTGGAGGTCTTCTAATCCAGCCCCTTGCTCAAGCAGGAGAACCTATACCAGTGATGGTGAACCTTTTAGAGACTGAGTGCCCAAACTGCAATCCAAAACCCACTTATTTATTGCGGGGTGCCAGGTGGGCATGGCCCACTGGGTGGGCGTGGCTGTGATGGTCATGGCAGACTGGGTGGGTGTGGCCAAGATGGGCATGGTCACCTCGATGTTGCTCGTGGGGAGGGATGCCTGTGGGGGCTGGACAGGGTTGGGGGAGATCCAGGGGGTCTCTGGCAGGTGGGGCAGTGGGCAGGAGGCTCGTCCTGCAGGGTGAGGTGGAGCAAGGCGAGGCAGGGTGGGGGTGCCATTGTCACAGGGCAAGGTGATGCAGGGGCTGGGGCGGCTGCTGCCTGACACTGCTGGCCCCCGCACACAGAGGCCAGCAAGTGCATGGGGGCTGACAATGTCCATCAGCAGCCACAGCCTGCCGGCCACTTGATCGGCGCATTCTGGGGCTCCACAGCCCACCACTAGCAATTCAGAGAAGCCGCCTCTGAGCTGGATGGCCAGCGGACAGCTGAGGAGGTGATGCAGTGGGTCGTCCCCAGAAAAGGAGAGCATGCAAGGCCAGGAGGGATGGGATGGGGGAGAGGGAAACCAGCCATGCTGGGATGCATCCGGCCCTGTGGGACCTTGGCGAGTTAGCAGGCGGCTGGTTGAAGAGGGACAGTTGCCATCTCTGGGGCATGGCGCACGTGCCCACAGAGAGGGCTCTGAGTGCCACCTCTGGCACGTGTGCCATAGGTTCGCCACCACTGACCTATACCATCTGACAAGTGACTGTCTAGCCTCTTCTTAAAAACCACGATTTCTGAAAGCAAACTGTTCCACTAGTTAATTGTCCTCACAATTACAGTATTTTGATGTTGAATGTCTAAAATGTTAATCCTCATATATATCTTAATATTCTTTTTCAAATTATTTGGAAAGAAATCCCTTACCATCCAATTATTAATTTCTTTTAGAATTCTCTGCCTGGTCAGAGGAGACCAGGAATTCCCAAGGTATGGGAATTATTTTTCAAAGGGAAAGCTACTCTGTTAAGATCAGATGTTTCCAACAGGCTTCCAACAAGCAAAGCCAATATGGGAAGCTGAAATCATTTAACTAACAACCTAAGTGATTTGTTTAAGGGCCAGGATAAAAATGGTCATAAAGTCAGGTCTAGTCATAGGATGATGTGCCTAATAATTTTGCACACAGTGCAGGGCTATTCATCTAACCAAATAACTCTAGAAAACTGATAAAAACATAAGCATGGCATAAAACACCACAACAAATTAAAAGGGATAAATATGCTGTATAGGTAGTCCTCGACTTACGACCATAATTGACCTCAACATTTCTGTTCCTAAGTGAAACAGTTGCTAAATGAATTTTGCCCCATTGTATGACCTTTCTTCCCACAATTGTTAAACGAATAACTACAATTGTTAAGTTACTAACATAGTTGTTAAGTGAATCTGGCTTCCCTATTGACTTTTCTTCTCAGAAGGTCGCAAAAGGGGATCACATGACCCCAGGGCACTGCAACTGTCATAAATATGTACCATTTGTCAAGCATCCAAATTTTGATCATGTGACCATGGGGATGCTGCAGTGGATGTAAGTGTGAAAAACAGTTACCGTGTTTCCCCGATAGTAAGACACCCCCGATTGTAAGACGTATCGGGGTTTTCAGGGGGTCGGCTAATATAAGCCGTACCACGAAAGTAAGACATATTACTCCTGCCCACTTCCGCCTCCTGCTTAAAATACTTAAATACTTAAAATACTTAAAATACTTAATATACTTAAAATACTTAAAATAAAACTGACAATTGTTTTCCAATCAATATAAGCCGTACCCCGAAAGTAAGACATAGTGGGGCTTTTGGGGATAAAAAGAAAGTGTGACCCTGTCTTGCTTTAGGGGAAACACGGGTATAAGTCCCTTTTTTTAGTGCACTTGCAACTTTGAACTCTCACTAAATGAACTGTTGCAAGGCAAGAACTACCTGTATTCTGTGATAGCAGAGAAAGTCACAAATTGAGATTCTGGTCCAGAGAATAAATGGTACTACTGTTAGTAAGCAGAGTTACGAACTAGTTGTTGTAGAACAGTGGCCCCCAACCTTTTGAGCACCAGAGATTGGTTCTGTGGAGAGAGGGTTTTGTTTGGACTGGAGAGGGTGTAGTTTTGTGTACTGCCTGCATCCCACAAATGGGGCTTCAGTTGTTTGTGCAGCCCAGTTTCTGGCATGCTGGAGACCAGTGCCGGTCCACTGACCTGGTGTTGGGGGCCCCTGCTGTAGAAGAGTCATTGAAGGAACCCATGCCTAAAATCTCAGGTTCCTCCAGATCATGGGGAGGTCCACACTGCAGGAGAGTAACTGCTTACCTTTCTTCTGATACCTCAGAGAGCAAGACAGTAAAGTGCTTTGGGAAAAGTTCTACAGGGCCTTGTACAATTAATATTGTTTCTGTTATTTGCATGAAGGATTTTCTGTTTATATCCTGCCAATTTGATTACCTAATTTGCCCTTCTCTAATTGACATGCAGGAGCTTTGTCAAACACCTGCTGCTGGATTGCAGGTTGATAGCCCTATGGCCAGAGAGCTTTGCATGAGAAGTCAAACAGTTTCTAAATTCTGGTTTTTTTTAAAAAAAATGTCAAGCTATCAAGAAGGATCATGGCAGCTATGGAACTGCTTGAAAAGTAAAGATTGGGCCTAAACACGTGGATCCTAAAATTTCAGTAGTATCAGTCCTGGTTGAAGTATTGCACTCAAAATTCAACAAAGTACTCAGAACAGCACCCTTAGCAATCTGGATTTAATATCAAATGACTTTTAAGTTATTATGTGCATGTATCTAAGACCCATATAATATCTGAGAGATGAATTTAGCTTTAGAAAGTATGTTTATGGATATATTCTTGCCTTTATGTATGAAAGAAACATAGTAGTGCTATTATTGGCCTTTTCAAAAATAGATTTAATTTGTTCATGACAAATTCCAGAGGGTTGCAATACCATTCTAGGATATTTAAAGAATAAAACCTGGTCTGTATTGTTATTTGAAATATTTGAATCCCTTTGAGAAAACCATGATTTTGGTATTAGAATACTTTACTGTGCCCTTTTCTTACAGGAAAATGCTGAAATCTCTACACTTCTTCTGAGTTAGGGACACAATGACTTTATCATCAGGATAGAGAACTGCAGATAGCTATCTATTTTTAATTGTGGAATTATTTTTTCATTAAAATTGTGATCACTGATTTTATCTAGACATTGAAAAGAAGAGGCCCAAAGTACAACCCTACTTTGTTTCCTTCTGAATCAACATATTTGCAATGAGGTAACCACAACTACCATTAACTCGTGTAATTGTTTTCATGCAACTTACTAATTAAACCAAGTAACCATCAATCTGTGGATGAAACATATCCCACCAGATTCTTTCTTTAGGGATTAAATCATAAGCTGAATTTAAATTGATAATGGATATGCATGTATTTTTTCCTTCATTAATCATGTCCGATTCTCAGAAATTGCCTGGACAAGTCCCTGGAGTTTTTTGGGCAAGATTTCAGGAATGGTTTTGCCATTATCTACTTCCTAGGACTGAGAGAAAATGACTGGCCCAAGATCACTCAGCTGCCTTTGTGCCTATGGCAGAACTAGAATTCCCAGTGTTCCAGGTTCTGGCCGGATGCTTAACCACTATACTAGACTGCCCCTCGAATGCATATATTTATCTGCCAGAAACTTCAAAAACTCCATGATGATTGTTAGTATTTCTTGCCATATATTGTTTTAAAATGAAACATTGATACCTTCCAGATTTGCTTATTTCCAATAACATTTCCGATAAAATTATGCTTAGATTTTACTCAGTCCTTTCCAGCTCAGATTGCCATAATCTGTGTGACCTCAATTACTGTGGTTGCACCTTGTATTGGTGGTGGGTCATTAGTTTTTATCTCAAACTGGGTTTTCTGTGATCAGCTATTTCTGGTCCCTTTTGGCTTCATCCTATTTAGTACTAGGTATAGCATCTTAGGCCATGCTGGGTTCTTCTAAAGTTACCAGTGTCCTGCTGGATATTGTTGATCAATTATGCCTGTCAGCTGGCATCTACTAGACTACAGAAAAGTACATGATCATTGAACCTTATGCTAACTCTTTTTTGCTGTCCTGGGTTTCTTGTATCCATTATTTCTCTCTTCATTCCTCAACTCTTCTTTCCTCCATCTTTCAACTAGTTGCTTTGTTTCACATATCTTTCAGTTATCCAGATTGTCATTTCCTTTCTTTGTCTCTCATATTCTGGATTCCTGTTAAAGGACCAAATAAGGAAAAAGAAGAATCCTTAAAATGTGATGGGACAGAAAGGAATGTAAGCCACAGTCCTTCCTCTCACATGGAAGAGATAAAAAGATGAGGAGCAGCTTAGAAAACCTCCAATAGAAAAATGTGTAAAAGCATATATCAAGATGTTGCTGACCTATATTACTATTCAAAAGTAACTATGATACGAAAAAGATGCTAAATTGCATAAAATATACAAAAATTAAGTTTATATAGTGACAATACTTATCAGAGACAAAAAAAATAGTTTTAAGTACCCAGACAAAGAAATTAAAAATAGTTTTAAGTACCTAGACAAAGAAATTAAAAATTAGCTTTTTCTTGGTCTCTTCCACTACCTTCATAGACAACTTTTTCTCTTCTGCTTCACAACAAAAACTGCCTCCAGTTTTCAAAATTGCAAATTTTTTCCACGTGGAAAGAGAAGAATTGTATGGAATCACTTCCTTTTTCTGCCTTCTAAGGTAAACATTCATATTGAAATGAACCTGCTTAAGATACAGGAAATGTGTTCCTTGTCTGAGAAGCAACTGTAGGGCAAGTGCCATCACAATTTAAGTAAACAGAGGGTTATTTTCATACTTCTCCTGTATGAAATTTTTGTGAAATACTGTAGCACTTTTGAAACTTTCTGAACCCACTTATCCAAACCCAAAATAGGCAAGAGTTGAACACACATACATAGAAACCTCATGTATTCTCATTCTCATATTGGCAGGTTTAATTTTAGTAACATACAGTACGTTATTAGATTCTGTTATGACTGTTGCATCCAAACAAATACATTGGGTTTTATTCAGAAAGTTTAGGTAATTTTAATGTACAGCAGAAAATCATCTAATTATAGATTGATTTTGATGCTTTCTCCAGCTGTCTAAAATAAAACTAGTGAAAAAATTCTATATGTACTTTCCCTCCTCTAGTCCAAATTGATCCTGCTATTGCAAAATACTGATTCAGCTACTAATGACCTGGAGTCATGACAGTCTTGTTTTAAATTTGTAAAAACACAGTGAAGAAAAAGCATCTCTCTTCTTATTTATTTACTTATATCCCGTCTTTATTATTTTTATAAATAGCTCAAGGCAGCGAACATACCAAATATTCCTTCCTTCTCCTATTTTCCCCACAACAACAATCCAGGATGGTGAATTGGTTGAGAGAGAGTGACTGACCCACAGTCACTCAGCCGACTTTCATGTCCAAGACAGGACTAGAATTTACAGTCTCCTGGTTTGTAAGCCAGTATGTTAACCAGTAGACCAAACTGGCTCTTAAAGCTTTTTTTTTTTTTTTACTAAATTTTCTTTATTTTTCATTATGATAGTTAGATAAAGAAAGAACAAAATTAATTGCAGTTGTAATAGTTTTCTATGAGCCGTTGTAAAATATTGATGAATCCCAGATCACATTCAGTTTATTGGTATTTATACAGTCAGTTAATTGTATTTCTGCATCCCTATTTGATGGAAATGAACAAACTATAAATATTTTGCTCAAGTGTACATAATTTAATAACAGAATTAAAATAAATTAACAGTGGATACTGTATATTAACATCAATATTTTACAGATTCTATATACCAAGAAGTGAAAGAAAGGCTGACTTGGCAACCACAAGAGAGGAATATACAACCGTGTTTAGCTGTTCAGAGAACAACTGGAGCAAGAATAGGAGAGGAAATGAATAAACCAGGGTTTTTTTGGGAAGAAGAAATAGAAGAAGCTGTATAAGGCAAATATGGTCCCCTCTATTTTCTCTAAGGCAGAATAGCCATATATGCAATATATGCAAATAAAACAGATGTCACAGTTACAAAGAATGTTTCTGAACTACAGCTCTTCATCATTGCTTAATTTATCAAGGGTGTATTAGGATTTCTTAGGAACATCTGGAAGGATACAGATTCTCTGTGCCTTTGTGAGGCCATTAGACAAAATTGGCTTGAGGCCATATTCAATCAGTGGACTTTCAGTTAAATCCCCCCCATCACTATTAAACCTGCATACATCCATTTAGTATAAATATATACAGTTAGTCCATTGAGTTACATAGATACACATAGAATAAATAGATAAGTATCTTTTTATAGTTTAGTTGATCATTTTTAGCTTGAGCTATGAATAAAGAATAGGCCTTGGATTATCACTTTTCTAATTCTTGATGAAAGCAATCAGCTACAAGATATTTACTGAACATCATTCTGAACTAAGTATGTGTGTTTTTAATGTGGCAAATGCATTTCACTTGGAAGCAGTAGTTCAGAACAAATATGTTTGAAATTCATCAGGGGCAATGTCCTCTATGGAGTGGGTCTTTCTTCTTTTCTCCCTTCCTTTCTTTTCAAGGATGCAAAATATATGTGGTCCTTTGTCTCCTGTATTTTGTGACAAAAGAATTCCCATTTGAATTGTGGTACTCTATTCAGTCTCCCTCTGAGTCCCTGATTAACAGCAGTCAGTCTTTGCAGTATTCTGACGTCATCCAGTATATGCATAAGCTATGCTATTGTCTTACAGAGAGCAGGGGCTGTGGATTGCAGCATAGAGCCTCTGCTACCTATTTCTGCTTCACTGCTCAACAGAAGAGACACAGACTATTCCTTGTCTTCTGGATTTTAAAATCAATACTCCTGATTTTTTAAATCTTTCTGTTGCTACTGTAAAGATTTTTGCTTTAAGGACAACAAGGAAGGCTGTCTGTAAAGCGAAGCTTGGGAGAACATAAAATCTGCCAGTTGGATAGCTGTGGGAACTGCATTGTCTGGCTTCATGATTCCTGCTGTGTAGCAGTCTCATCCCTTCTCTTATAGATTGCCTCTATCTCTCTCCCTTTTAACCCATCCTTTGAAGCATCTGGAGCCAGCCATGTTTGGCACTGAGTCGTCATGTAAGTAAATCGGATGCCTGATTACAAAATTTCTGTTTTGGAACAGAATTTGCTCTATGGTTTTGATCCATAGGCAACAACTATCTGGTTTGCTGAATATGTTGCTCTAGTTTAAGAAACTGAGGGTGCTGTGAAGGTTTTACCCAGCTTTCTCTATGCATGTCTTTGACACTGGCTGCAAGGCAGGGAAGAATGGATAGAGATGCTGTTAAATCCAGGATACTTGAAAAAAAAACAACAGGATTGCTCTTGAAGGTGTTCAACCTGTATGGATATCTGGGTATTTGAGATGCTCTCTCTCTCACACTGTTATACAGTCATTTATAAAGGTGCATTAATAAAGGTGTTTGAAAGAGTGATGGATTATATGCTGGAAAATTGGAATGGATTTAATTTAACAAAGAGTGATATGGTAGTCTGCTGGTATGAAAGAATGGGCATTTCTTGGGGAGCGAAAATGCTTTGTTTTAGCTTGCTTTACTGGTGTGATGGGGTAGAAAGGACAAGCATTTGGGATACAGTAAGATGAAGATAATGCCAGTCATTTATGGCATACAGAAACTTGCAAGCTCCATCTGATGTAACAGAGGCAGCATGGATCCTTACCTCTGAAAACTAGATGGATTTGTTTCCTCTTTAAAGAATTTTTGGGGAGAAATCTGAAATGAGAAATGATTGTGATAAGTGTTTATTCCTAATAACATTATTGACGATAACATGGATATATAAGAGCCAGAGAACATTAATAGCCAATGAGGCTATTAACAAACATAAAAATAATAATTAGATACTATTACTTAAAGTCTCATAATGTAAATGTTTTTATGACATGGGAACCAGTTTATTTTCCTTTCTAGTTAATCTGAAGAGATTACAGAGATTATAGGTTATTTAAAACAATAACATTTTAGAAAATCTGACACTTAAAAACCGGTGGTTTCAAAGAGTTAATTAGTTCTTTTGATTTTGCTTCCCACTCTTTGTAACACAATGCCTGCTCAAGGTCAAGGCAGAACAAAATACATCATTACCTGTACATTGTTAGAGATCTCTTCCTATTTCTTCTCCTACAAATGTTTCATTCATATCATCATTTAATTTAAGTTGATGCTTGCTTTTTTAATACATTTAACAAATGATATTGGAAATAAAACTGTAAATGCTTTTAATCTCATGAAATGGCACTTTCCCAATATCTGGGCAATGTAACTTATAAGAATCCTCATAAGCAGTTCCAGAAGAAAAGGAAAATGAACCTGGACTATTATTGCAATCTTTGTACTAAGAATATATTCTGTATTTATGGCTAATGGTGAGTAGGGATATCTAATAAATTGTCCACAGCATAAAGGATTTCCTCATTGTTTACTGAACCATTTAGTGAATCACCAATGTGCTGCTTAAATGGCTGCTATTCTGGTAATAGCTGGACAAGCCTTTTGTTACTATGACATCCAGATTAATGAATTTCCTATTTTAAAAGAGTATGTGATGCAATCAAGGCTAAGAACAATTTATTTTATAAAATATATATTTTCTTTTATTAAAAGTAACAAATAAAATTGTACTTGAGAATTCCACTAACAGAAAATTAGACAGAGTTAAATGCTATTTTATCCAACTGCAGAAACATTTCAGGCCAGATATTAATATAATCAGAACTGATCAGAGAGAGTTTTGGAACAGTTTTTCATTGTATTTTTTATATATCATTAGCTGTAAGCAGCCATATATTTGCACTTAACTGTGTTGAAAACCTGAGGTTGTGACATATAAGGCTCTGTTCACCCCATGTGGAAGTGGTGAATTACAATTTAAAGGAAACATAACACTGATTCAGTGGCATCTTTTAGTAGTACGGTATGTTACTTTGAAAAGTGTTCCAAAAGGCTGTTAGTCTTTATGCATTATAAGATCAATAATTCCTTCCTTAATCTTTTCTTTTAGTCCAAATCTTCCTATTTTTGTTTTAATGACCTTGCTTCTTATATCAAACCTCACTCATATGTTGACCTTACTGATTTGGTAGGAAACATTTTCAGATTGTCTATTCCAGCGTCCCCAACCTTTTGGGCACCAGGGACTGGTTCTGTGGAAAAAGGTTTTTCCGCGGACCAGAAGGGGCGTGGTTTTGCCTGCTGCCTGTGTCCCGCAAATGGGGCTTTGCTTGTTTGCATGGCTCGGTTGCTGGCATGCCACGGATGGTGCTGGTCTACAGACCAGGGTTGGAGACCCCTGGTCTATTCTATCCAATATTTGAATTCTTGTCCCCACATTGTTTCAGAATTTCTTCTATCTTTTGCACCATCAATATGGAAAGTACTATTCATAATTTGATGAAATCTGCTGAATGAAGGGGTGAATCCAATACTGTTTTAAGAAGGCAACCAGCATAGATCCAACTCTTCTAAAACTCTTCATGGAAATCTGTTGTCGGAATTTTGAGGAGATCCATTTTTGCGGTAGGAAATAGGGAAGAACTATGGGTTGGTGAGAGTCTTCTACCAGGAGATATTCAAATCTTCAGTTAGGAAGTAAGCTACTGCCATCTGGCTTAGTAATTTTTTTTACAAAAAACTTTTCTGCAAATATATTTCACAGAGCTTTCCATTAGTATAATTACATTATGTGAGTTACTCTCTTCTTAACATTAGTCATAGTTTAAAATCCTTTTAAATTCCTCTCAGAGTTATGTTTAGAATAGATACAAAAGATATTTCTATTGTCTTTCTATCCTGAGGCTGCTTAAAACCATAAAAGCTAAGCACTACAGAACTTCAGTCTATCCATACAAATATCTTTCTAAGCAACCATGTCATGGGCATAGATAGAGGAAAGAACTTACAGGCAAACCATTTACCATCATAACTTCTATGTTTTTGCATAGAACTGCAAAAATGTGTAAAGATATCATGTTAGGGCTCTTCCTTAAAAGTAGTCTTTCTAAGGATTATTTTTAATATTTTGCATTCATTTAAAAATCAGTTCACATTGAGGATTTCATTTTGTATAAATATGGGTTACTGTCAGAATACACTGCCATCTTAGGTGGCCCAATTCAGGAAGCAGGGGAATCTGGAGGCCTAGCTTAGCTTTGTGAAAAAGAACATGTATTGATGCCTGTAAAATGTCCCAGATTCAGTGGTGGGATTCAAATATGTGAATAACTGGTTCTCTGTGTAGATGCTGCTTCCAGAAGTCCATTCTGGGCCTGGGCAACAAAAACTTAGCTACCGGTTCTGCCGAAGTGGTGCGAACTGGCTGAATACCACCACTGCCCAGATTCAATCCTTAATATATTCATATAAAAGATTAGTTTATGTTGGAAAACTCCTAGCCAGGCAAGGAGGAGGAATCAAGCTGGGAACTAGCCTTGAGTCCTTGAATAGCTACAAGAAACCTAGGCCTGACACACACATACCCAAGTCCCATGGAACCTTATCTGTTTGTTCCCAAAGAAAGAAAAGCAGTCTGGGAGATTTTTGTACTACAGGTAAAATGCAATAAAGTAAACAACTTGAGCCCTTCATGTGTGGATCTGGTTGCTTACACGTGATAGTTTAAGAATCTTAGAAATCATTGCTAGTCATTGGAAAGAATATTTTTTCTGATGAGGCTTGCATTCCCTTGAGATGCAAAGGAATGCAATTCCCATTAGGGAATGCATTAAAGTAGTAGCTTTGCCAGATCCAAAGGCAGATGAGGTCATCGTGTTCCGACACTACCTTTCTTCTTTCTCTTATTCTGCTATCATGTCTTTTTATCCCTTTACTCATTTCAATATCCTAGTATCCTAGAACATTCTTAATTCTGTAACTCTCTGAATGATAATATTAAAAGAATTGAACAAATATTATGTAAATTTTGGTCCAGGAAAAATGTTTCAGTCTTGACTGGAATAATAAAATTTTATGCAAGATGAATATCCTTAGAAAAACCATTTCACAGATTAGGCATTCTCTACTGAAACAGCTGTTTGCTATCAGCTAGCCTTCACAAGACTGGTCTGGTAATCTGCTGAAATATGTCAAGGAAACCTCATTGTATTTTGCAAATTCATATCCCAAGACATTTCTAACATGAAAGATTAGTATCCTCAATCTTGAATTGTACTTGGAAACATCCAACAGATGAGATCAAAGTAAGACAAACCCCCCTCCCCATCACTGGAGACAATCCCCATCTCCTGCAGAGCTTCAAATTGATTGCTCTTTTGTGTTTCAGGAACTTGTTTTCCCAAAAACCTGCTCCTCCATCTTTGCTCTGGGTGAGAAGAGTATGGTGAGGTGAGGCAAAGAAGAAGGTACCTTTTCCCAAATTAATTTAAGCTGATCAGTTTATCCCTGGCTAGAACTCTCTGGTTTAAGACTCTTTGGGCTTTTTCACTTTTTAAGAGTTGGCAGATACTTGCTGTGTGTACTACATAGGCCAATAAGCTTTGCACTTTCTCATGGGGACAAAAACTCAATCTTTGTGCTTACTGACTGGAAAGTCTGGGTCTCTGAAGCACTTTTGGTGGAGATTTGGGGGAATCCATTCCACGTGCCAGTTCCTTGATGCTGATAGGCAGTATGATTTGTTGATTACTGCAACGTCATATTACTACTATAAAATATTGTTTGGTGTTCAGTCAGTGTAGCCACATGTTTCCTGGAGCTTACCAGCAGGAAGATTTTCCACAAGATCAATATTTTGTAGACAAATATAAGTTGCTAGGTGAGGTTCTGCTCTTTCCAACAACCAAAGCAGAAATGGCCATTGTGGTATACATTGTGGTAGTTCTGCAGCTGGATAGGGAAGCAGTCCTCCAATAGGTCGACTGAAACTCAAAGACTTCTTCATGAGCACTAAATTATTCTCAGAGCAGATTTTCTTCTAGTTTCCCATGGACAGCACCACTTTCTTGCCAGATTACCTTCATCTAACTTCAGACTGTCTCAGCACCATGCTGGTAACAGGATGAAGGTTCTGCTTTGCAAAAGGTAGATGGGCTGTTCTTGAACAAGAGCAAGAAGGATATGCTGGGTGAGCTGTTAATGAATATCCTTTTTAATTAGCAGAATGCAAGCAACTGTTTTCATATTGCATGTGTATAGTACAGTATTTTCTAACATTCTTCCATTATGAAAAACCATATTTTCTTTTTAAATAACTATCATTACAAACCTCTGTTCACAAAATCCATTAAATAACAACTAAAGAAAATAAAGCCTAAAGGACTTGTATTCAATATGTATGTACAGTATGCCGTATTGTCAGACCTATATAGAAGAAAGTTATATAAAGTAGGTATGTTGACAAGATCAGAAGCAAACTCCTGAGACTGGACTCTTATGTTATAGGAACCTTACATAGATATAACCACTCCTTCTATCCAAAGTGTGATGTTCTAAGCCCATGATGCTACAGAGATGAAAGAAGTTCTGTGGAGTTCTTCTCACAGCTTTTCCAATTCTTGCAGTAAGCATTGAATCAATGCCCATTTCTAGTTCTAATATTGGTCAAGAGAAGCCTCATGGTATGGTTGTGGGTCAGCCAACATGTTAACGTACACCTTTGGCAGCCTGAGAGTGGGACATTGAATCTTTATTGCCAGCTGGAGTACATCAAGAGTAAACATTGAAAACTCAAAAGTATTCTAAAGAACCAGACTATATACAAGATATGTTAAAAAGATATGTTAAAATAACTAAACACACACACATACATAAAGTGAGACTCTAAAAGAAGGAGTAGGAACATAAGACAGGTGCAATGCAGCATAAAGGGTATGTGAATTATCAAATTACAAAGAACTCTAATATAGCAATCTAGGTACTCATTTGACCTAGTTTATACAGTTGAATCCCAAACACAGGTCAAGTGGATAATTCCAAACATATAACAGCATTCATCCATGGTTAGCTTTAACAATATAGCTACCCATACTGAATAGCACTTGAGATTTAACAAATGCATTGAAGAATAATTGGGTGGAAGCTAGTAATATCAATGTCCTACTATTTCCACTAATATCAAATTGATAATTGAATGAAAATATAAGGAATATATGAGATGATGGGATATACCACTATGAGTATCAATGACATATTTATTGGAATTGATTAGGTTTTGTTGCAAGGGTAAAACTGACATTGTTTGTTCGCAATGCAATACAGTTTTTTTGGGGGGAGGAGGTGTATTTCCAGAGCATGCATATTAATATAGCATGAACATGAAATAATAATGTACATGAAGCTGAAGCATTCAAGTTTCTTTTTATGCAACCTCTAATATGTCATATTGCTTTGTACTTCTTTGCCTATTCAGTGTTACATTTTTTTAGTTTTTTATTTTCCCCAGGCCACGGTAATCTTTAGATGTCCTGTTTTCTTAACTGGAACCCTCAGTTACATAGCCTCACATTTTTGTCTTCTTCCCAGATGGCTTCCTCATTGGAAATTGGGAACAATCTATGCAGAAAATCATTGGCACGAGCCCAGTGCCATAGACTGTTGCACAATATGATCTGTATAAGTATAAAGCTTCAGAATAATTAGAAGCCGCATTTAAAAGACTGGAACTGCCAATTCAGAAGAAAGAATAAGAATGGCTTGGTGATCTTTTGTTTTAGCCTGGCCAGCACTTAATACTGATAGTCATTCAGCTGGGTTGGTAGCAATATACTTGAATATATCAGCTGTGTGGCAGCATGTGCCCTTGCTCTATTCTCAGCAACTCTGAAATTGAGGCATTTCCATTTCATTTGCATCTCTTTTTTTAAAAGTAAATAAAGAAGTATAACAAGTTCATTTGTGTTGCTAAAATTCATTACGTCTGTCTACAGAGGGGTATTTTTCAGTCCCATGTACAGTATTTTTTTAATGGCATTGTTCAAAAATTAAAGATGTGGTTAGATATTCTACAGCAGCTTTTCTTGGGTTGATGTGCAAAATTTTATCATTCTGACTGTCACCTGCACAATCTATAAACTTCTATTTTTGGTCTTAAATTTATAGTTCAAAAGAAACAATATTATTAGCCCTTTGCTTCAAAATACAGAAAAAAGGTTATATATAAAATGATTAAGGATATGTATGTATGTACACACACACACACACATATATATATACATACATACATACATACATACATACATACATACATACATACGTTGAGAAAAGTAGTCAAACACTGGGATAAATATAAAAACAACTGTTTAATAAACTAACAATTGTTTGATAAACTTAGCTTTCATCGTCACTCGTCAGAGTGGAATGCCATGCCGGAGTCTTGAAAGCCTGCTCATAAGACTGACAGTTTGTGTACTCTGCTCATAGAACGCATCACCGGTATACCCACCCCAGTTGACCGTCCTTTTAACTGCCAGTGGGGGAAACAGCTACGATCACACATTGCTCCTAGAAGCACGAAGCCGAAAACACCAGCCTGAAGATGACGAATGGGACTTCATCGAAACGTCGCCAAGACACTTCAAATTCTACGTGGGAGAAAACCCGAAGAACCAAAGACCTACATACAAACACCCGCGAAAACCTCAGAAAACAAGTGTGTGTGTGTGTGTTTGTATAGATAGATAGATAGATAGATAGATAGATAGATAGATAGATAGATAGATAGATAGATAGATAGATAGAGATTAACTGATATATACTATTCAGTGAGCTGAACCAAGGAGTATTACCAAGCTCTTACATAATATTTGAGGGGATGAGGGTGAGATAACATATATTACATTACTGCTAATAATATAAATGATAATACTTATTAATGTCAACAACTAAGAATATTTTATTTATTTATTACTTCAACATCTGTGCTGCTCCATTTCCAGGGACCCTAAGCAGAAATATGTTGTTACATTTGATGGCATTTTTGATCTGGTCCTTTCATTTTTATTAACATTTTGTATGCATTTTAAAATCATGCAAAATAAAATTATTAACAGTATTAATAAAATAAATGTCCCCTTTTTGTGAGAGTAGGGCTTGTGATGCTCTGAAGAGGTTGAGAGCTATGCTGGCTGCAGTGTATTCTCCCATAAAGGTCCCCCATGCCAGACAGTTCTTAGCAGAAGAGCCAGACTAAGTGTATCCACTAACCCGTTTAATATGGTGAGAAAACTGGGGGGGGGGAATCCTATACTGCCTTGGTAATTGATTGAGTGAACAAGGACCATGAGAGATGTCAGAGTTTCTGGGCATCTATCAACAAGTGGCCAACCAGGACCTAGCTCTCTAGGATTACCGGAAGACCAACAACAAGAACAACAAGCAAAAGTATACTGTGTTTTAAAATTGTATCATTATGGCCTGATATTGTAAACTGAACCAACAAAGCTGGAATACTTAAAGTGAAAGCTTGAAAAAAATAATGTATCCAAATTCAAATATCACTAAATAACAATTAGCAGATCAAAGAAGATTCATTACCAGAAATAAAATATTCAGGGAAACAGAACCAGAAGAGATTCAAAAAAATAATAGAAGAAAATCAGATAAGAATTGGCAATATAAAGAAGGCAACTGGTATGAATCACACAAATGATAATTTAGAAGAAGTAATAACATAACCAATACAGGTCATCACAGAAACAACCTATGAACAGACCCCCTGACAAGAAGAATTAAAAATGAAGATTATGGCATATGCAGAATTAGATAGGCAAAATACTGCCAACATTGAAAGTAATGCCCCAAAAAGACCTGGCATTTATAGTGAAGGATATGAATAAAGTGTTTGCAAAGTTAAAATATAACATCAATTGAACAGACCAATCCACTTATTTACAGTACAGCTGTGGTGTTTATAAATGAACTAGGTATACAAATTAGAAAAGCAAAAGCAAAATTCTATTCAATTTCAAAGTGGAAGATCAGATTGGAGGCCAAAATAAAAAAAAAAAATAAGATCAGGTGCAAGTAATTTAAAAAACGCAAAAAAGCGAAAATTTAAGAATGCAAGGATAAGGCAGGCCTAATAATAAATATTGGTTAGCACCCAAAAAATGTGAAATCATAAAGCAACTAATAACAAAAAATCTAGGAAGATTGATTGCTATGTGGCATGAATCATCCAATTTATGCAAAATAGCTATTTCAATCAAACCAGAGGCAATTCTACCAAAGAATAAATGGTAACAGAAATTCTGAAAAAGGAAAACCAAACAAAAAGGAAACAATCTAGTTTTGGAAAAATCTATAGGAAACTCAAAAAGACTATGATAAAATGCTGCATGGAAAAAGGAATTTGGTGGATTTAGTAAAAATTAAATGGAAGACCTAATAATAAGAACAGTAATGGTTAAAATCAAGAAGCAAGACTTAAAAACTGGAGATCTCCTGGAAATGATCAATTGCACGACTTTTGGCTCAAATATCTGATAGCTTGCATCCAATTAGAGCTAAACAATGAAGTATTGCATAAAGAAGTCATCAGTAACTGGTTAATAACTGGCAAAACATATCTCGTTCAAAAAGAACCAGTGGAAGGGACAACATCAGGAAGCTATAGGCTAATAATATGCTCACCGACAATGTTTAAAATTTAAATTACAGACAGAATTGTGAACAATTTCCAAGATTATTTAGAAGAAAAAATATCCTTCCAGTAGAACAGAAAGGAAACAAAACAAGAGCAGAGCCACAAAAGTTCAACACTTGATTGATAAAAGAGTTCTGGAGAATTGCAAAAAATAAAAAACAATTTACACATTGTCTGGATTGATTATGAAAAGGCATTTGATTCGTTACCACATAGTTGGATCATCAAATGTTTGGAAACAACTAGTGTCAGTAAAAACAGACTGTTTTCAGAAAAAATAATGAAGCAGTGCAAGATAGAATTGGTGGTTGGAAATGAAAAACATGAGCTTGTCAACATTAGGAGAGGCATCTTCCAGCAAAAATCCATTCTGAACATCTGACTGACTGTGCAACAGACCATAATAATATAATCTGTTAAATGTATATGCCACTCAAGTGATTCTGGACTGTTTACAAATTGTTAAAAACATTTAAAAACATTTAAAAACAATACAAAACCAAAAAGAACAAAGATAGCACAGATGACATACCCAGATTAGAACAAAGAAAAATGGAAGAAAAAAGAAAAAAAAGTTGGTTAACATGTGCTGTGTATCTCATGTCATTTTTGTGCTTCAGTATCTGGTTGTCTTAATTGCTCAGAGACTGAATTTGTAAACTGAAGCCACTTACGAGATTATGAAAGTCTGAACTCTCATTCCTTCTTGCACACATGTTCAATATCTGATATTTTCTGTTAATTGCTCATCAAATAATAGGTGATAATGACTTTTACCTGGTACTCTACTCCAATATAAATGCAGCTTCTTGTTTTTTTTAAATATATTAGCTCAAGGTCTGTTTCTGAAATAGAATACTTTCTATTTTATCTATGACGCCAAACGGCTGAGTTGTGAAAGCCAATAGTCACTGAATAAAATTAATATGAGTTACTTCTATAATACCTTCAGCTTACTAGTGATGCAAGTGACATCTGTCATCTTTTCAGCCCATCAGAATTCATATGCAAATACATATTTTTGGCTGATTTTATTGGAGCTTCAAGGAAACACAGGCCTAATTTCACTTTATTTCAGCTGTTGTTCTGGATGTCTCAAAAGTGCTTTTTCAAGAGGGAACTAGATTTTCTTGTTTTTCTTTGAAGATATTTCACTTCTCATCCAAGAAGCTTCTTCAGCTCTGACTGGATGGTGGGGAATGGAAGAATTTATATTCACTGCTGACAGCTGGTCATTTTCATTCTTTATTTAGACAGTCGTTATCTGTGTCCTCAGGGTCACCTAAGTAATGCAAATGAGTGTGGAGCCTTCTTGGAACTGCTAAAAGGACTGTGTTGTAGAATGGAGATAGATGATGTCACATCCCTCCTCCTCTGTTGAGAGAGGGCTGTTCAGTTTTGACATAGATGGCCTCTTTGACCCCTCTTTCAAACCAGCGGTCATCTTTGTTCAAAATGTGGACTTCGAGAAAGTGGTCTTTGTCTTTAAAATGCAGATGGACTGCTGAATTTTGTCCTGATGGGTTTGTTCCCCTATGTTGTGCTATGCGTTTATGAAGTGGTTGTTTTGTTTGCCAATGTACAAGTCTGCACATGTCTCACTGCATTGTACTGCATATAGCATATTGCTCAATTTGTGTCTAGTGGTTTTATTATTGAGGTGGACAAACTTCTGCCTTAGTGTATTCTTGGATTTGAAGTGTGCATGTTTGTTGTGTGGGCTGAAGATCCTCCTGAGCTTTTCCGATATTCCTGCAATGTATGGAATGACAACATTGCTTCCTCCCTAGGAGAGAACAATAAACAAAACAATGGGAAAAAATACACACACAAACATAGAAAGATTATTTTTGTTCTACATCTTTTATTTATAAAACTGAATCCTTGAGGAGTCTTGGATAGCGTTTAAAGAACCACCAACACCCACGTATACAGTTATTGAAAAACTTACAATTATTCTTTTATGTTTTTGATTGTTAGCTTCTCAGAGTCTTTGAAAATGAGTGGCATTCAAAATAGTAATAAGTAAATATATATTTTTTAAAAAATGTTAAAGCTGAAAGGTGAAAAAAGAAGAAAAAATAATAAATGATTATTACTAAATGACTTATCTCATAAAGCACCTTTGTCTGACTTTACATTTTCCATATAAATGGAATAGGCTTAAATAGGCTTGAAACTCATATAATTTCCAGCTACATGGCCAGTTCTAGAAGCTACCCCTAACACAGACAATTTGGGGAAAACAATTTGGGGACAGCTATCTTGAGAAAAGAAGGTAACATCTTCACGGGTTTTTTGCAGTGTTCTAGAAGAAACTGCACATTTGCGTAAACATATTCCTGTCAAGGTTCTGACTAATGAAACCAAATAAATCAGAACTCCAAGGGTTGAAGTTTTCTCAAAGCATATATTTATTGGATACATAATATTGTCACAGTCAGAAGTGAAACCAACTCTAAAATTATTCCTAGAGATTCAAGGTCACTAAATGTAACATTCCCTTCCCCTCTATTATGTTATAGATTATGCTACACAATGAAAGTAATTGGCGGGCTTTGCAACTCATATTTGCTCCTTCTACCACCTGTGGGAATGACCTTGGTTCCCACAGAACCATTCCATGTTTAGTCTAGCATAGTTTCATTTTCTTTCCCCCTTCCCCCCAACCTATGTGGCAACTTAGAATGACAAAGATGGCTTCAGCCAGGCTCATTTCAGAAGTTGACAGCCGGACTCCACTAAAGAGAAAGTAGTTCCTGAAAGATAACAAACATAGATGCACATTAATGTTTTGTTAATCCTCTATTCTATTTCCTGATGGTTGCCTAGGCTTTTGGGGATGTTTGTCATGAATCTTTTGTATTAACCTCTCTGCCTTTACATCTCTATTCTTTACCCATGTAGCTTCTGACAAAGAGTAACCTTTCCATTAAACTAGACACTGAATACAGTCCAGAGTCAAGAATTCATTTTATTTCATAATGGGTATCACCCTCCACTATAATGGGACCTGGGGTGGTTTGGGGTGTTGATCTCATTGTCAATTCTATAACTGGTTTCAACAAACTGCAATGAAAAACTGGATGTAGTTTTCCTAATAGTCGTGGGAGCTTTAGCTCAACCATGACAGGGTTAATAATCTTTACAATGGGGAAAGGACCAATAAATTTAGGTCCCAACTTTTTACAAGGCAGTTTTAATCTTAAGTATTTGGTTGAGAGATAGACTTTCTCTCCTATATGAAATGGTTTCTGGGGGGGGGTTGCCTCCTATCTGCTTGCTCCTTTTGAATTTTTGTGGCTTTTGCTAAGGCATGTTTGATGTTTGCCCAAGCTTTCTGCAGCATTTTTACCCACCCGGTTAGTGTTTGTGAGGAGGGGGATTCATGAGGATATTCAAGCATAGGTACAAACTCCCTGCCTGTAGCTACTTTAAAACAGGGGTCTCCAACCTGTGGGCCGCGGCCTGGTACTGGCCGCAGGAATGGCTGGCAAGTACACGCACCCACACTTGTGCTAGTGGCCCCGTTTGCACATGTGTGGGAGTGTTAGTGATGCCACCAGCATCACATGGCCACTAGTGGTCCATTTGCTCATGACTGTAGTCACTAGCTGTTTGTGGGTGCTAGCAGCCCACTTGCATGAGCACGCAGGCACCAGCACTGCCACCAGCACTGCCGCAGGTGTGTGCAGTCTGCTTGCGCATGCACGTGGATGCTGGCACTGCTGCTGTATGCAGATACATTTTTCTGGTTCTTCCTTTCCCTCTGGACTGCCAACCTGGAAAGGTTGGAGAACTCTGCTTTAAAAGGAATAAGTCCAGTACTGTTGTGCACAGTATTGTTGTATGCTACTTCAGCAAAAGGCAGGAGATCTGCCCAGTTAGTTTGCTAATAGTTAACATAGCATCTCAGCTATTACTTCACCATTGTGTTCGCTCATTCAGCAGCTCTATTCATACTCAGATGAAAAGCTGAACTGAGCCCCTGGTTGGATCCGATCAGCTTCACAAACTCCCTCCAAAATTTGGCAGTGAACTGGACCCGTCAATCTGATATGATTCTTCTTGGCATTCCATGGAGCCAGTAGATATGTTTTAAAAACAGCTTCACCAGTTTCTGAGCTAAGGGAAGATCATGACAGGCTATAAAGTGAGCCTGTTTGGAGAAAAGGTTAATGACAGTCCAAATTATTGTATTTCTGCTATTTTCAGGGAGTTCAATAATGAAATCCATTGTGATTTCCTCCCAGGGCTGGGATGATTCCACTACCTGCTATAACAACCCAGGGGATTTTTCTGGTCTTTTTTCATGGCGGCACAAATAATACAGCTTTTAACATAGCTTTCAATGTCTTTTTTCATCCTGGGCCAACAGAACTGCTGCCTTACTAAGGGCAAAGTTTTTAAAAATCAAAAGTGACTGACTTGCTTAGCATCGTGGCTTTGTTGCAGGGCTTGGACCCTGAGGGTCTAGGAAGATACAACTTACAACCTTTCCATGCTAGTTCATCCCTATAAGTTAACAGTTGTCTGTTGTCTTTGATCCAGGGGATAGATTTCAGTTTAGTTCTGAGTTTCTGGGTTAAGCTGCTGTCAGGGCTGATGGATTGCTTTCAGGCTTGATGTCTAGTGGTAACTTGAGAGGCTTTTTGAGGAGAGGGGATGATTGCATTTACCACCTCCTCCTGATGGCTTTTATACTGTGGCATCCTAGACAAGGCATCAGCCAGGAAGTTTTTTCCTCCAGGAATATACTTGAGGGAGAGATTGAAGCGATTGAAATGTGATGCCCATCAAACTTACTTAGGGAATAATTTGTGTGGAGATTTTAGCACCTCAAGGTTCTTATGGTCAGTCCACACTTCAAAGAGTATCTTACTCCCCTCTAGGAAGTGACGCCAGGTTAGCAATACTCACTGTACAGCAAATGCCTCCTTCTCCCATACAGCCCAATGCCACTCTGTGTCGGTGAATTTTCTAGAGGTATATGCACATGGTTACAGTTCTCCCTTGTTATTTTTCTGAAGGAATACTGCACCCACTGCAACACCGCTTGCATCCACTTAGGTAATGAACTACTCCTCAGGGCTGGGATGTTTGAGGGTTGGTTCTCCCGCGAATAACCTTTTGAGTTGTTCAAACGTTGCTTGGCATTCTATAGTCCATTTTAAAGGTTGACTAGGATGGGGTTTGCCCCCCCACCTGTTTTCAAGAGCTTGGTAATTGGCAAGGCTACTTTTGTGAAGGAAGGGGTGAATTGCCAGTAAAAGTTAGCAATCCCCAAAAAACTCTGTAGCTGCTTGCAAGCCCAAGGGGGCTGTCACTCCAAAATGGCTTTAATCTTCCCTGGGTCCATCTCCACCCCTTCATTTGAGATTCAGTATACTAGGTAGTTGAGACATGTTTGATGGAACTGATATTTAGACAGTTTGGCATAAAGGGTTGTTTTTAGTAATTTCTTAAGCACTTCGTGAACCAGTTTGACATATTTCTCCATTGTTTCTGTGAAGATGAGAATGTCATAAAGATAAACTAGGATCCTCTTGTATAGGTAGTCATGTAGTACCTCATTTATCAGCTGCATGAACACAGCAAAAGCTCCCTGGATGCCAAAGGGCATCACCTTGAACTGGAAACTTCCAAGCTGGCAATTAAAGGTGATTACCCACTCATCCCCTTCCTTAATTCTTACTTGGTAGTAAGTAGATCAGATACTACCACTCATACAGTTTTGGAATCAGACTTAATAGTACATTTATTGTGAGATCATAGTATTCATACAGTTGCAGAGAGCCAGAGAAAAATTAGTTTTTAAATACTAGAGCACTAGAGAATTTAGATCAGGGATGTCAAACTCACAACATCACATGACCTGTTGTGATGTATTGCGACTTTTTTTCCATTGCCGGCAATGGGGTGGGCGTGGTTTTGCCATGACGCATCCGGCCCATGTGCCGGCAGTTTGACACCCCTGATTTAGATGATCAAATCCTATCAACCTGTGCAAGCAGGTTGCTTCACTTGGAAGATAAAATTATATTTATTCTAAGCAACTGCAAAATAGGTAATCCATAGTCCAGCAAACATACTGACAAACAAGCCATTAGTTTTATGTTGGCTTGTACATCTGTATTTCTAAACACATTTTGTTTATTTTTTGGTTACTTGTTGAACTTTCACATGATATGTCACTGAAAGTTAATGTTTGACTTTCCATCTGGTGATTTGCTTTACAAATCCTATTTGCCTTCCTGTCTGCCAAGTTTCAGATTGCAGAAACTTTATAATAAAACAAAGCAAAACAGAAAGTAAATACTAGTTTCAAGTTCAGAACTCCTTATTGAGAAATATGAGGAAAACACTTTTTTGTTCAAAACAAAAAATACTTTTATCAATATGACTAGAAAATTTCAGGGGTGTAAGTGGCTTAAGTCAATCAACAGATTCTTGAAAGACCAACAGTGTTTGACTATTTACAAGGGATATAGTGGCCTATAAATTTTCCATCAATAAATATTGGGTGACTGTGGCTGAAAAAGCAAACAAGCAAAGCTCTGAAATGTATTATTTATAAAAATAGGAGTTCCATTGTGAACAGCAAAGTTTCAGATATGAAGCTAAAATGTTTTTTATTAACTCTTTGTGCCAAATAGGTGCAGGACCCCAATCCAGAACTGAGATGTCAATCAAGCTATCTTCAGGTCAAAAAAAAAAAAAGGATTTCTGATTTTTGTTGCATTTTATTATGCAAAACCCAAAACATTTAAACATGTGATTTCACATCAACAAAACTAATATAATGTGATATAGGATTCTCTATTTTAAGGTTTAAACCACAACTCTGGCCCCACTTACTGCAGTAACTCCATTAGATTTCATTTCTGAGTTCATATTCTGAGAATTGCACTGTTAATCTTTATCTCCCATTAACTTTTATTGTTCTATCACGTTATATTAGCAATAGTATAAGGAGACCTTGTACATTTGTACATTTGCATTTCAATATGATTTAAAATACTGTAGATTAATGCTGAAATAGGTTCACAAAGGAGATATTTGCTTGGCAGTTATTAGTAAAATTCCATCCTTCTCTTTGTTGCTATTTTATCTTATGATGTCCTTACAAACAACCCACATGCTTCCAGTAAATAAACAATGCAGTCTGGTTTTTTTTATATCAATACAGCACAGTTCATCTTAAAAGAATAATTACAGAATTATCAGGAACTATCTATGAGCTCTCAAATTATTATACGTTCTGATCACATTTTCCCCAGTAAAATAATTCCCAAGAACAGTAAAGAGCAAGTAATATACCAATAGTATTTGATAGCCTGCAGAATCAGATTTCAGAATCAAGTGCTTCTAAAGCTATAGGTGTGTTGCATGTGCCAATTGTTTTCTCAGATATCTAGGTACAATATGTAAGACACTTGCAAAGTTTTTATGCAGTACAGTAATCTTGTATTGACAAAAATGCAGACTTAATTGGGATTGGAATTAATATCTTTCCTTGGTGCAATAAGGTTAACATATTTCTGGTTGTGCCATTTTTAGAAGGCTGGTTGATGAGCAGAGTTCACCTTTCAGGGAAGAGACTGAGTAACCTCAAAATTGAAATCGCAAGGATAATATATCAGTGCTAAACACAACTAATGTCAACATACTGGCCATGTCCAGTCGACACATGTTAAATGAATATGTGTGTTAACGGGTAGAATGGCATCCGTCAGAACTCTGGAGAGAGTGCATGGAACATATTGAAGGGAACAGAAATAAGAGGTTCTTTGCAGTTTGATTAATCAGCTTGTTACTTCATACTGATATTATTCGGCACAATATTGACAAGGGATTTGGAGGAGATGCTAAACGGATTCAGTCAATCAGAATAGAGCTGGATGGAACCTTGGAGGTCTTCTAGTCCATCTTCCTGCTCAAGCAAGAGACCCTATACTATTCCAGACAAGTGGCTGCCCAATCTCTTCTTAAAAACCTCCAGTGATGAAGCACCTACAACGTCTGAAGGCAAGCTGTTCCACTGGTTAATTGTTCTCACTATTAGGAAGTTTCTCCTTAATTCCAGGTTGCATCTCTTCTTGATTAGTTTCTTGTCTTGACTTCTGGTGCTTTGGAAAATAATGTCAGATCTCCCTGACTTGGCTTGGGGGGAGGCTCACAGGCATCGTGCCATAAAAAATAAGAAGGGAGGGAAAGGATGAAAGGGAGAAGGAGGGGAAGAAGAAAGAGAAAAAAAGATGATTTGTTTTCTGTGTACATGATAGGAAATCTGGGGGAAAGGGGGAATGACAGGTGAGAAGGACCAAAACATCTGGATCCTGTTTGTACCAGCATCCCATGGCCAGGCACCCTGAGAAGTATGCAGATTATCCCCAAACATCTCAAGAGTTCTCAAAACATCTTGGCGAGCTCTGGTTGGCTGGAAACTGACTGGTCACAAGGGAAGGGATGAGCTGGGAGCAAACCTACACCTTATTTTTGTAGCCAGTGAGCATGGATTTCAGAGCTGGCTTGACTTTACTGCAACCATCACTCTTAGTAAAAGAACCCTTTGCTTTAACCAAATGGAGTCAAAGACTTTTCTTTCCTAAGGGATTGGATTGGGGCTTGTCTGACATTAAGCCAGCTTTGCAGTTGTGGTCAACCCAGAGAGGAAACCACCTCTGCCAAGGGTATTGTGCAAATGATGTCAGCTCAAGGGAGCAACCTTGAGATCTGGGGGAAGCATCCTTGAAATCCCCTGGAGGGCTGGATCTATCTGAATGGCTGGGAGAGGACAACTGGTCAAAACCACAATGGTCCCTTGAGATTGGAAAAAAAAGAATTGGAAGAGAAATCTATGGGAATGACATTTACCAATGGGGGCTGAGGCAGCTGCCAGTAAGAGACCTGAATGGAGCTGGAGGAACTGGAGAAAGAATCGAGTCCAGGTGAGCCAGAGCAAGAGGACTGGATCTGGAGCAAGCCATAAAGTTCCTGATGGAGGCTTTTGGTAGTCTCAAAGCTCAAGAAGCCCTAGCCTGGGTGGCACATCCCACTGACCAGCCATGGCAAGCAAGAGGGCAAATACTTCTGCCACCTCTGCATCAGTGAGCCCCTTGCAACCGCAACCAGCCCAGCACCTGGCCACATAGCCCAGCCTGCACTGTCTGCAGGAGCAGATCCCATGCCACCAACCCACTGCTGCTTCAGGTGTGGGAATGAGGGTCACCAAGCTGCTGACTGCCGAGCTGCATGCCCAGCCCAGAAGGCAATTCTTGGTCTTGCCAAAAAATCCAGCAAAACCACAGCAGCAAGCCTAGGAGTAGAAGTTGTAGAGTTCACCCCCATCCCCCACAGTGGGAGAACTCTGACTGACCCGGTGGGCACACCAGTGGAAAGCGAGTCAGACTACGACAATGATCCCTTGTAAGTCACCCAGACTTATCCCCATAGAACTGGTGGTTCAATCCTTGGGGCGAAAGGGGAGCCTAGTAGCCCTACTGGATTCAAGGTGCACCAGATGCCTGGTCAACCCTGCCCTGGTCAAGAAATGGTGTGAGACTCAAACAGCTTAAAGTGCCTGTAGCTTTTTGCCAGCTGGACAGCTCAGTGGCAGGAGGCCATTAACATTTGTTATTGAACCAACAAGAGATGAGGATGGACGCACACAGAGAGACCCTGAGCTTCACTGTAGCCCCTGGAATGGAAAGGCCCCTTGGGTTATGACTGTCTTGGCTCCAGAAATGGAACTCCATATGAACTGGAGAAGAGGGCTACTAAAAATCTGACTTGCTGGCTGTGAAGGGGGAAGGGAAAGGGCCGTAAAAGACTGCTCCAAAGTTGCAACAGGTGAAACCAAAAAGGGATATGGGAATAGCTGCCAAAGATCAACCCCAAGGTGACTCTCAGATTCCCAAGGAGTATTGAGACTTATGGGATGTCTTCAGTGAGAAGGGATCAGACACGCTCCCATCCCACAGGCCAACTGACTGTACTGGTGGCCAAACTACCCAAACCTAAACTGTATTCCATGACTCCTAGGGAATTGGAGTCATGTGGACTTTTTATAGACAAAAACCGGAAGCATGGATTCATCCAATCTTCCAAACTAAGGTGGCTGCCCCGGTACTATTTAGAGAGAAGAAAGACGGGGCCCTTTCTCTATGCATTGACTATTGTGGGCTTAACGCTGTGTGTGTGAAAAATGTTTACCCATCCCCTTTCATGAAAGACATGCTGACCCACTTGGCCAAAGGAAATGCCTTCATCAAGTTGGATTTGCGGGAAGCGTACTACTGAGTGAGGATCAAAGCAGGAGTTGAGTGAAAAACAACTTTCAATTACTTCTTAAGATGCTTCCAGTTCTGGATCCTCCCTTTTGGACTGCAAGGGGCCCCTGCTGTGTTTATGCAGCTAATAAACAAAGTACTGCATGAACACTTGTATAAGGGAGTGTTAGTTTACCTAGGTGACATTTTAATCTATACTGAGACCATGGCAGAACTCCAGAACATATAAAACTAGTCAGAGCTGGGTTTAGTTGAGGCTAGACGCGAGGGGTGGAAAAAGGCTCACTAATTCAGACGTTTTCAATGACTAATACTTAGTATTGTATATCAGGTGCCATGATGATTGCTGCACAATATGTTTTTATGTTCAATGTTGATTGTTTTAATAAAAGAATTTTATATATTTAAAAAAAAAAAAAAAGAAGCTTCGAGTGGCCAAACTATATACCAATCTGTCAAAGTGCAAATTCCACCAAGGTAAAATCAACTATCTGGGCTACTGCATCTCTCTTTTACAATAAGTTAACCTCCCTTTTCTTTGGGGCAGCCCCTCAAATACTGGAATACTGCTGTCAGGTCCCCCCAAATCCTTTTTTTCTCTAGACTAGCCATACCCACTTCTTGCAATCGTTCTTCATATGTTTTAGTTTCTAGACCTTTAAGCATCTTAGTTGTTCTTCTCTGCACTTTTTCCAAAGTCTCAACTTTGTTATTGTTCTAACAGTCTTTCCATTCATCCATATTCTGGATAATACTTCAAATGGGAGTGTTTACTTTTTTGATGGCAAAGAATAATAATGGCAATATATGTTTTTACAGAAAACATTTTCATGCCACTCTTCCTAGAAAATAAATGCCAAAAACTTCATTAAGGATCGTTTTGCATACATGCATGAAAAACATAGTACAGCAATCAACAGTACTTCAGGATACAGTAAAAATACATTGAAAGTCTGCTAAAATAGGTTTCTGCTGGATCTTAAAATATTAGTGCCAGGCTTTCCATGGTTGGTATGTCATGCCTAAAAAAAGCCCCTGCTTTCCTGTTGCCATTTAAATTGCTTCTGTTCTTTGGAAAAGATTAATTATGTGTGATTTTAGCAGACCACAAGTTAGTACCGGAGTATTTAATTGTATGAGAATGGTGTGCAAATGCAGTATTTCTAAGAACAATGTTGAATGTAGATAGTCCTCGACTTAACAACAATTCATTTAGTGACTATTCAAAGTTACAACTACAGTGAAAAAAGTGACTTATGACCATTTTTCACACTTTCAACCATTGCAGCATCCCCATGGTCACATGATCAAAATTCAGATGCTTGGCAACTGGTACATATTTATGACGATCGCAGTTTCACGGGGTCATGTGATCCCCTTTTGCAGTCTTCTGACAAGCCAAGTCAACAGGGAAGCCAGATTCACTTAACAATCTTATTATTAACTTAACAACTGCAATGATTCACTTAACAACTGTGGCAAGAAAAGTCGTAAAATGGGCAAAACTCACTTAACAAATGTTTCACTTAGTAACATAAATTTTGGGCTAAATTGTGGTCATAAGTTGAGGACTACCTGTACTGAAGATCTGTGGATTTCCCCCTCAAAAAAATTCTATTCTTTTTTCAGCTTTTAACGTTATTTGACAGAATGAGAAAATCTCAGTGTCCTTGACCTCCAAGATTCCTTTTAAGTTGAAATGTCAGAATTTAATAGTAAATCTATCCCACATCTTGAGTCTATCATAAATTTCTTTTAAATTCAGAGCAGATAGAAAATTGTACTTTTTGATTGCTCAAATATGCAGCATAGAAATAAAGTGATATAAGCAGGGCTGTTTAAATTGAACTCTCTCTCTCTCTCTCTCTCTCTCTCTCTCTCTCTGGAATAGATTTGATAAAATTGCTTTTATTTAGTTTTGCAGTTCCACAATTTTTGAAAATCAGTACTTCAAATAATGCTGATGAATCATGTATAGTAAATCACTTCAGGATGTAACAATGTCTATTAAAAGAATATCTGTATTATTTAAAGGTTACTAATATAATATTATAAAATACTGCTTTTACAATGCTATTTAGTTTTTGTAGGACCTTCTAAATTTGCAGGTCATTGAATAATTAACTGCTAAGTTAGCTGATAGAGGATGTTGGTACAAACTCTTTTCTAAGACTGAAAAGGCAAATGCCCTGTCAGATATATTCTTTATTAATACTATTTAACTATGATGACTTAATTGCAAATTCTTGAAAAGTAAGCTATGTTTGTCACACACAGCAATTCTTAAGGATTGTTCCTACCTTTTTGATTTTTAAGTGAGTAAGTTCCTTT
Source organism: Bothrops alternatus (assembly GCA_034064705.1). Classification (NCBI taxonomy): domain Eukaryota; kingdom Metazoa; phylum Chordata; class Lepidosauria; order Squamata; family Viperidae; genus Bothrops; species Bothrops alternatus. Next base: position 11,301,942 of record JARGCV010000006.1, read on the forward strand.
TCAAGCAAAAACTTACCAGTTACTTTTATAAGTCACTTCTGCATACTGTTCTTTTTTTTACCTGTCAGCATTTGAACCATTGATCTGATCAGCTAACAATAGGTAATTCTTTCTGGGAGAAAAAAAATCTGTAGTGCCAATCTAGCCATAAGGCCAGATGAGCTTCCTAAACAAAGCAGAATAGGACAAGTAGCCTCACATGTTGTTCCTCATTTTATCTCACAAAGCTGGGACCCAACATATAGCCCGGGTTAATTTGGGCCATTCAACATAGGAGCAGATCTGAGGGTATGCAGAATGTCTTTGCTGAAGTTATAGTTGCACTTGGAGAGGGGGATAAGGAGGTAACCAGTCAAAGTTCTGATTGTGCAGTTACCACTGTTATGATTGCATCCCATGGACAGAGAGGAGAAGATCCAAATAATTAAAAGTTGTGCTTTTCAGCCGTTCACTCACCTAATAGTTCATTAGTTCATTCATTAATTCATTCACTTGATCACTTTCTATTTGTCAATGGGGGTTCTCAGGAAGGAAGAAGCCTCTTAATGGACCAGCTTTGGGGCACCTGAGGAAAACTCAACAGTACACCCAGGTCATTTGTTCAGCTCATCCTATGTAAACCTGAATAAAACACGGGTCACATCCATCCTCCAAAATAAAGCTCTTTCATGACTACCCATGACTTATACTTATTTTAGACTTCTATAAAGATGTAAAAGTGTTCCATGCACCTTGACGTGTAGTTGTGCTGGCCACATGACCACTGAAGTATCTTTGGACAATGCTGGCTCCCTTGGCTAAGGAACAGATATGAGCACTGCCCCTAGAGCCAGACTCAACTGGACAGGAGAAGACTTTACCTTTTTATAAAGACGTAAAATATAGCTCTGTATCTCTCCAAACAATTAAATGGACAAGTGCTCTGTTTGAGTTTGTGTTCTCTATATATCAGGGGTGTCAAACTGCCGGCCTGTGGGCCAGACGTGTCACGCAGAAGCCGCACCCACCCCATTGCTGGCAATGGCAAAACAGTCCTGATACATTGCGTGACGTCACGTGACATCGCAAGTTTGACATGTCTGCTATATATTCTTGAATATATAGCCAAGATTGTATTCAGACAGCTAGCTTGTATCAAGCTAAATGAGGTGAAGTTCAGCTTGACACTCTAGAGTGTTTCATGTTTTTTAAAAATAGTCTTGTTTCTTTGAAGAAGAAAAATCAAGGCAGTTCCTTTTTTCTTAGTTGAAGCAAGGGATTCTTGACAGAGATATTTGATCTCTGTAGTTGGACAAAGGTGTGTCAGTGCACCAGAATCTGTACCTTACTATTCCCAAATTCTTCACTTAATAGGATGAAACATTATGCAAACATGCAGTATTAGATGACACTAACTACTGCAGCACCAGTCTCTTGAAGATAAAATATCTATGTTTACAGGGCTTCTGGTTACGGTTTGTGGTGGTGCGGTTGGGCGAAGGGAATTGTCCCTTTGCCGACTGAGTTTCTCCAGCACTTGGAGATGGAGAATCCACCAATGGGTTTCGACTGTATTCCTGCCCAATCAGATCAAGTCAGCCAAAGCTGCCACGCCCGTCCTGGACCATAGAGATCCTAGTTTTTGACTTGATCTTGCCCAGGACGGACATGCAGCGTGACTCCTAGGCAGGTACAGTCTCCATGGGTGGATTCTCTGTTTCAAGGGTAGTGTAGAGTAGTGGTTAGCAAAGCCTTATTTTCCTCCTTTTAGGAAGAGGTTTGGAGCCTTGCTCCCAGCTCTCCTTAACTGAGGGAAGCTAGGCAAGGAAGGGGCTCCTTCCTTCTACCCCCCCCCATTTAAACATATTTGACCAGGAGCGATTGGGATTAACGGCTGTTAGCCCAGTCACCTGAGGTAAATAAAGCTCTGATCTCAGCTCACCTCCCTGGATCACAGAGAAGAGTAAATAAAGCTCCGTGGCCAGCCAGATCAGACGAGGCAGGCCGGCAATCGGAGCAAGCGGGGGGGGGGGCTTGCGCACGTCGCAATCACCGTTTCTAAGCAATTGCCGGTAGTTTTATGAGCCCTCCAAGCCAGCGCCAATCAGCTGGCCAGCAGGCGATTGCAGGGTGTGCGGTAGCATTTTTTCCCGTTTTCGCGATTCCAGAGTGCTCCGAAGGCCGAAGGCCTGCTCCTTTCCCCACGGCGGTTGCCATCTTGGCCTTGCGGCACATTCAGCCTCCCAGGGGAGCACAGGGGAAGGGGGCCTTTCCCCCCACCCAGCGAGGCCTTGCCAGGGGAGTTTATTCAAAACTGCGGGTGTGCTTGACCAGGTCCTTAGCTCACGGCCACCTTCGGGCCTACTCTCAGGGAGGCCCCATTATTAATGGCCGCCATCTTGGTTAACCCAACCAGGCCTTCTAACCGAGGCCTACTACAGCAGGCCTCTTTACACCTTCCCTCAGTTAGATCAGCTGACCTAGTGGTTCCCTTAAACACACAGCCTGTTCCTTTTAAAGTTCTGGTGTCTCCTATTGCCTGCTAGTCACCATTAGTACAGTTGGCTCCACTCGGATTCCAGGCACCCCCAGTAGTGTGTCTGTCCTTATCTGAGTAATGATACGTGGATTCCAGGCGCCTCCTGTAGTGTGCCTGTCCTTATCCACAGTATATCAGGCCGGATTCCAGGCACCCCCAGCAGTGTGTCTGTCCTTATCCGTGCACAGCCACAGTTGGATTCCAGGCGTCCCCAGTAGTGCGCCTGTCCTTATCCACACAGAGACTGTATCTGGGTTCCAGACGTCCCCTGCAGTACGCCTGTCCTTACCCAGTGTGTAATACTCTCTAGATACCTGGAGCCCCCTATCGTGTTCCAGCGCTATCAGAGAATGGAGGAGGCCTCGCTTGCCTCAACAGGAGCCTTGCCACCCTCATCAGGACAGCCTGGTCTGGAGGGCATTGACAGGACGGCAGCCAAATCTAAGGTCAGATCTGCCACCAAGACTTCCAAGAGGTCAGACAAGCAGGACAAGAGGAGACACCAGGCCTTGGAAAAGGAGTTCACCAAGGCACAGAAAAGAGCCAGGTTTGCGTCACACCAGCCCAAGGACTTAGCCTTAGAGCTACCAATGGGACCAGCAATCTCTCCCCGGGGGATTTGGTCAACGGTAGAGCCCTCACACTCTCCAGCGCAGTATGGCATAGGCGAGCCCCATTCCACGGCCCAAGCTCCAATTGTACGGGTTCCTCAACAGACCCCCGAGGCCACATTCACCCCCACAGTGGCCAGACTCCACCCAAGCGAACAGACTGCCTTCCCAACGGAAGACCGCCTAGCCCTACTGATCGCTCAGGCGGTAGATCGAGCCCTGGATGCCAGGGCTCAAACTTCCAGACCAGTGGCCACATCTCACAGGCACATCCAACAGCCTGAGACGGAGACTACAATAGCCCTTCCTCCCCTTCTGAGTCTCTAGCATCTGAAGACTCCTACCTCGATCAGCCGGCCACGGAACAGGGAATACTAATGTCCGAGGAGGAGGAGGATCTGCCAGAGGCCCCTTCCTTCGGTGGCCTGTTCAACCCCTCCTTCTTCATCACCCTGCTACGCAAGGCCACATCCACCGCTCATCTGGGACCTGAACACCCGACGACAACCCCCCCGATCCACAGGATTTGGAGACGGACCCTAACTTCTTAGAACCAGTCGCGATGCAACACCACATCCCTTGCCCCTCCCTGTTCCTGAACGCAGTCAGGAAACAGTGGACATCACTGGCCTCTCTTCCCATTCCGGGTAGCACGGACAACAAATTGTACAGTGTCGCCAAGAAATTGGAAGAGACACTGGAAGTGCCTACTGTGGACAAGTCCCTAGGGCGCCTAGTAGCATCCACCGCCATTTCTGGGGACTTCTCTGAGGCCCTCAAGGCTGAGGATCGCAAGTGCGAGTCCACCTACCGCAGAATGCACCAAGTGTCCGCATGGGCGATCAGAGCGGCAACCTCCGCTTCCTTCTTTAACAGGGCCTCCCTCTGTTGGCTCTGGCAGCTCCAAGCCCGGATCCCAGCGGAGACTATCCAGACACACCAAGACCTTAGTAAGTTGGTGGCGGCCACTGAGTATGCGGCACACGCGACTCTCCAGGCCGCCAGATTCTCCTCCAGGGCTATGCCATCCAGTATTACCGGTCGCCGTATGCTCTGGCTGAAACATTGGCAAGCCAATGCAAAGTCCAAGTGGAAGCTAGCAGCGGTCCCATACCAGGGAGGCAAGTTATTTGGGGACGCCTTAAACCCCTACATAACTGAAAACAAGGACAAACGTAAGGTCCTTAACCATTTGATCAAAAAGCAGGACAGGCGCTCTGGATACTACCCACGACGGCAGCCCTTTCGTGCAGGAGCTAGATACAGTTAGCCCTTCCAATCCTTTCCAGCCAGACAAGACAGACAGGAGAGATAGGCTGATAGACAAGCTCCCAGACCCAAACAACAACCTCAGGGAAAGTGCCCCTTTTGAGGGAACAACAGGCCATTCCGGCGCACCAGATGACACCCCATCAGTACCTCCCATAGGGGGCAGGCTCACCTTGTTTGCTCAACAGTGGGAGGCCACCACCATGGACGCATGGGTGCTCAGCACCATCTGCCACGGCCTCTCCTTGGAATTTGTCACCGACCCCCCAAATAGGTTCCTTTCTTGTCCAACCCCCAGGAACCGAACAAAGAAGGGGTTGATGAACGAAGCAGTTCATCATCTTCTTCACATACGGGCCATAGAACCGGTACCGCTGGGCCAGAGAGGCCAGGGATTTTACTCCATCCTCTGTCGTTCCAAAGGTGTCAGGGGGATGGAGAGCCATTCTAGACCTCAAGGGCTTGAATTATCATCTTGCATACCACAAATTCAAGATGCAAATGCTCCGGTCCATCTTGGGAAGCGTACGAAAGGGGGACCTACTGACGTCTATCGACCTCACAGAGGCGTACCTCCATATCCCGATCTCTCTGTCCCACCGACGGTTCCTACGGTTCACTTACAAGGGACGCCACTTTCAGTACAGGACGCTCCCATTCGGACTGTCCTCGGCCCCAAGGGTCTTCACCAAAATCCTGGCAGCTCTAGCAGCACACCTGAGAATGATACCGGTCAGAGTCCAATGCTACTTGGATGACATACTAATCCAGTCCGCATCCTCCCAGTCCGCTCTGTCAGACCTAGATCTGGTGGTAAAGCTGCTCCAGAGCCACGGGTTCTCGGTAAACTTCCCCAAGAGCCACTTGGTTCCTTCAACAAGATTACTACACCTCAGCGCCATCATAGACACCGTGGAGTGCCGGGTATACCTATCCCAAGAGCGCCGGGACAGCATAAGACATTCAGTCCTCCAGATTCACAGGAGTCAAGCCGTAACATTGATCTCGGCCATTGCAGTCGTGCCATGGTCCAGGCTCCACTCCAGGGAGCTGCAATGGTTCATGCTGCCTTTCCAGAGGCGGAACCTCAGTGCTTCCCACCAAAGAGTACAAATTCCACAGCAGGTACTGCGATCCCTCAAGTGGTGGCTATCACCAGCCACACGAAGAGGGTCATGCTTCAAGGAGCCAGACCGGATAGTACTCACGACAGATGCCAGCCTGTTCAGCTGGGGAGTGCACCTTCACTCACAGTGGGCACAGGGCCGGTGGTCCAAATCAGACCTCCAACACAACATAAATTGGCTCAAACTACGGGCCATCCACCTAGCCCTCCGTCACTTTCGAGATAGAGTGGCGCGTCACCATGTCCTGGTCCTTACCGACAATGTGGCAGCCAAGGCTCACATAAACCGCCGGGGGGCACCCGGTCCTGGAGCCTTTTGGCCAAGGCTCTCCTACTGGGAACCTGGGCAGAACAAAACCTAGCCTCCATCAAGGCCGATCACATATCAGGGGTAGCGAACACTCAGGCCGATTTCCTGAGCAGAACAATTGTGGATCACTCGGAGTGGCGCATTCACCCGAGGATCTTCAGAGAAATTTGTCACCGTGTCGGATTGCCGCGGGTGGACCTCTTTGCATCCCCACTCAACGCTCAGCTGCCTCGCTTCTTCTCCCGATTCCCAGCCATAGGGGCGGAGCAGACGGATGCTCTTCGGAGCCCGTGGCCCCAAGGTCTGCTTTATGCCTTTCCCCCCCACCCCTCCTCCCGGCGGTAATATGCAAGCTCCTCCGGGAACAGGCGGAGGTACTCCTGGTGGCCCCTTACTGGGCAAGGAGACCTTGGTTCGCCGACCTAATGAGTCTCTCCCTCACGGAGCCTTGGAGGATCCCCCCGGAACGAGTTTCACTCAGCCAGGGGGTCATTCTCCACCCAGATCCCCAGTGGCTCCAGTTAGCCGTCTGGCACTTGAGTGCTCGATCTTAGCAAGGGAGCTCTGTTCCCCAGGGGTCATCACAATAATTCAGGCCTCTCGTCGCCCTTCCACCAACGGAATTTACGAGGCCACGTGGATAAACTTCCAATTATGGTGCTCCTGACGACAGTTGTCGCTCTCGGATCTCACAATTTCCCATATCCTGGACTACTTGTTAGCCGGGCTGGACAGGGGCCTGGCCCCAAATACACTGCGTCGACAGGTTGCAGCGCTGGCAACGGTCCTCACATGCGACTCAGCGGGAACCTTGAGCCACCACCCCTTAATCCGATCATTCCTTAAAGGGGCCTTCAACACCAGACCCCCTGCCGTACACAGGTACCCTTCGTGGGAATTACCATGGGTCCTTCGGGCCCTCACCCAGCGGCCCTTCGAACCCCTAACGATATGCGACGTGCGTCACCTGTCCCACAAAGTGGCATTCCTGGTGGCAATCATGTCTGCATGGTGCATCTCCGAATTGGCAGCGCTCTCAGTCAGGGATGACTTGTGCATATTCCATCAGGATAGAGTGATCCTGCGACTCGACCCCACCTTCGTACCGAAGGTAAATTCCCTATTCCATAGGTCACAGGACATAGTAATACCAGATTTTTGCCCTAACCCATCGCACGCTCAGGAGCGACAATGGCATAGCTTGGACGTCCGTAGAGCGCTTAGGTACTATATTTCACGGACAGCGGAATTCCGCAAATCCGAAGCTCTGTTCATATCCTTCCATTCTTCCTCCAAAGGTCGGAAGGTCTCCTCTTCCACAATTGGCAGGTGGATCAGGGCATGCATTGCCAGGGCATATCAGGCTGAAACATTGCCAGTCCCATGACGAGTCACGGCCCATTCCACATGAAGTGCAGCTACTTCTGTGGCCTGGTCCACACAGGCGTCTATTGAGGAGGTATGCAGGGCAGCCACATGGGCTTCACCATCCCCTTTCATTTGGCACTACAAAATTGATAGGTTTGCCTCGGCTGAGGTGTCCTTTGGCAGGAGAGTTCTCCAACAGGTTACTCACCAAAGTGCCACACCAGACCAGTCTGCTTCCCACCCTAAGGGACCGTAGGCTTTGGTATGTCCCATTGGTGGATTCTCCATCTCCAAGTGCTGGAGAAGGGGCGTTGTCTTACCTGAATGCCTTTTCTTAGCACGGAGATGGAGAATCCACTCCCACCCTAGTAGGTCACTTAGGCCTAGGGTTAGCATTAGCTGGAGGAGCCACAATGCCGTGCTGTCAATCAATGGCTATGCTCGTGTCAAAACTGGGATCTCTATGGTCCAGGATGGGCGTGGTGTCATTACAGCGAAGCAGTGGAAGTGATGAACTGGTGCCTGGAGGCTGTTGAGGTCTGGATGGGTGCCAACAGGCTCAGGCTCAATCCCGACAAGACGGAGTGGCTATTGGCTCTGCCTCCCAAGGACAATTCCAACTGTCCATCCATTACCTTGGGGGGAGAAGTTCTGTCCCCCTCGGAGAGGGTTCGCAACTTGGGTGTCCTCCTCGATCTACAGCTAAGTCTAGAACATCATTTTTCGGCTGTGGCGAGGGGGGCATTCGCCCAGGTTCGCCTGGTGCGCCAGTTGCGGCCCTATTTGGACCAGGAGTCACTCCTCACAGTCACTCATGCCCTTGTCACCTCAAGATTTGACTACTGTAATGCTCTCTACATGGGGCAACCTTTGAAGAATGTCCGGAGACTGCAGGTAGTCCAGAATGCAGCTGCGCGAGCCGTCTTGGGTCTCCCAAGACATGCTCATATCACTCCAGCTCTCCGTGAGCTGCACTGGCTACCAATTGGTCTCCGAACACAATTCAAAGTGTTGGTTATGACCTATAAAGCCCTTTATGGCAATGGACCAGGTTACTTGCGGGACCGTCTTCGGCCTCATGAATCCCAGCGACCGGTTAGGGCACATAGAGTTGGCCTCCTACGAGTCCCGTCTATTAGGCAATGTCATCTGGCGGGGCCTAGGGCAAGGGCCTTCTCCGTCGCTGCTCCAGCCCTCTAGAACCAGCGTCCCACAGAGGTTCGCACTGCTTCCTCCCTCCTAGTTTTCCGGAAATTATTGAAGACTCATTTATGCCGACAGGCTTGGGGTGTATGAACTGTACTCTTCCCCTGGGCCTACGAACGTACATCAGTGACTGTGTGTTGATTGTGATTGTATGCTGTATGAATGTGTTTCGGATTGAATGAGTGTGTTTTGGATTGGATGGTTGATTGTCATTGGTAAATTAATTCTCCAGCACTGGGAGATGGAGAATCCACCCATGGGTTATGACTGTATTCCTGCCCTATCAAATCAAGTCATCCAAAGCTGCCACGCCCCCTTCCTGGACCTTATCCCCAGATTTGACTTGATTTCGCCCTGGAAGGACATGAAGCGTGGCTCCTAGGCAGATACAGGTTTTCACTCATGGGTGGATTCTTACCAGTTTAGAAGAGCTTATTTAGAAGATAACTAGGTTAAGCAGAGGCTGGGAGCGTGCTCTCCTAGCCTCTCCACTAACATTCTTACCCATTAAGGATCTTTTTCCTCTCTTCCCCTCTTCCTCCCTCCTTCATTCATCAGGCAGCCGGCTGAAGGGAACACACAAAACGTAAGTACCCTTCGGTGGGCGCGGGGGAGGGCGGAAGGGGGGGGCGAAGGGGAGGGGGGTCCCCTCACCCTTCGCCATTCGCGTCCCCCCCTCCGTACAAGGATCGCGGGGGGCTAAGTTCGGCACCGATCAGCTGATCGGCGCCCCGGGCACCGCGTGGGCCTTGGGATCGGCTCCAAACGCGGAGCGCCCAAGGAGAAGCCGACCAGCCTCGGCGACCACGCGGGCCGAGCAAAACAGGTGAGAGGCGGCAGCGCGCCGGCGTTTTCACTCGGTGGCCGGCGCGGCCGTTTGCGCGCCGACCAGCTGTTCGGCGGCCGCGGGGCCCGAACCTTTTAAAAGAAGCCGGCGCTGACCAGCTGATCGGCGCCGGAGAGCTGAGCGGCGGCTAGCGCGCCGGCGTTTTCGGGTGGCCGGCGCGGCCGTTTGCAGAGGACTTAAAAGAGGCCGGCGCGGACCAGCTGATCGGCGCCGGAGCTGCGGCCGCTACCGCACGGTCTCCAGAAAGCCGGGGCTGGGCAGCTGATCGGCGCTGGGGCAGCCGCGGCCATTGCCCACGTGGCCGGCGACCGGAACAAAGCCGGCGCCGATCGCCGGTGCCGATCGGCTGGGCGGCGCTAGGCGGCCGGCGACTGGAGCTAAGCCGGCGCCGATCAGCTGTGCGGTGCTGGGTGACCGGCCGAACAAAGCCGGTGGTGGCCAGCTGCGCGGCGCTGGGGTGACCCGCGGCCTTGCAGCACGTGGTTGGCGGCTGGAACAAAGCCAGCGCCGATCAGCTGTGCGGCCGCGGATCGCGCGGTCGCAGCGGGATCAAAGCAACCCCGGCCACAGTTCAAGCTCTACCACAGTCCAAGCCCTACCTAGGGAGTTCCACACTAGCTAGGCCACCTCAAACTCCCATCCCAAACCTGGTGTCTCCCATTGTCCGTTCTTAGCTCCCTGGCCTTTGGCCCCTCTGGATCTTAGGTCCTCTCGGAGTCCAGGCACCCCCATCAGCGTGCCTGTCGTTATCCGAGCATCTGGCCGGACCCTTAGATCTTGGCTCCACCCGAGTCCAGGCACCAACATTAGCGTGCCTGGCGTTATACGAGCAACCCCACGTGGATCCCAGGCGCCCCCCCCACAGTGGGCCTGTGGCATCCAAGGGTTCCTCTACCGGACTGCAGGCGCCCCTCATAGTGTGCCTGCCCCATCCGTGCACAGCCGTAGTGGGTCCCCAACTGTGCGGGCAGTGTGTCGCCCTTACCCATTCTTAGGCTGTCCCTGGGTTCCAGGGGCCCCTCCCGCGCACCTGCGACAACCCAGGGGGCTATAGCTCCTAGATACCCGGGACCCCCCTATCGCGCCCCGGCGATATCGGAGCATGGAAGAGGCTACCTCGCCTTCTTCAGGAGCCCCGCCGTCCTCATCAGGTCAACCTGGTCTGGAAGGCAATAGCAGGTCGGCAGCCAAATCTAGCGTTAGATCTGCCACTATGACCTCTAAGAGAGCAGACAGACAGGACAAGAGGAGACACCAGGCATTGGAAAGGGAGTTTTCCAAGGCGCAGAAAAAAGCAAAATTAGCGCCGGAATCGGCCTTGGGAACGTCCACAGACGACCCCCAACCCACGGGCAGCGAGCAAGCGACCCTCCCAAACGAGGACCGGCTGGCTCTGCTTATCGCCCAGGCGGTGGAGCGCGCCCTAGAGGCCAGAACGCAGGTTCCTGCGACTCGCAAGCGCAGTCCACACCGAGAGCCGAGGGCGCTCGATAACCCCACATCCCCCTCAACCTCTCAGGCCTCGGAGGAATCATACATAGAGGAGGAAATGGCGGAACAGGGGGTGCCAATGTCTGACGAAGAGGAGGACCCACCGGAGGTACCCGCCTCCAAAGGGTTATTCAACCCCTCTTCCTTCCTGACCTTGCTACGCAAGGCCGCATCCACGGCACACCTGGGGCCCGAAACCCCAGCGGCAACGGTTTCCGACCCACAGGAAACTGATGCAGAGGCACACCCTAGCTTCGTGGAGCCGGTCACGACCAAGCATCACATCCCCTGTCCCGCCATGTTCCTAAAAGCAATCAAGGCACAGTGGAAATCACCGGCCTCTCTTCCCACACCAAGCAGTACCGACAAAAAGCTGTTCGGGGTGGCACCAAAATTGGAGGAGGCCCTGGAGGTACCTACAGTGGACGAGCCCCTAGCACCCCTAGTGTCGTCCACCACCTTTTCAGGAGACCTCGCTGAAGCCCTCAAAGGTGAGGACCGCAAGGGCGAGGCCACGTTCCGCAGAACGCACCAAGCGACCGCTTGGGCGATCAGAGCGTCCACCTCCGCCTCATTCTTCATCAGGGCCGCCCACGGTTGGCTCCAGGAGCTTCAGGGTAAGATCCCTGCAGAGGACTTCCGCACACAACAGGACCTCAGTAAGATGGTGGCGGCCGCAGAGTACGCGGCAGACGCAACTCTCCAGGCCGCCCGGTTCTCATCCAGAGCTATGGCTTCCAACATCACTGGCAGACGTTTGCTCTGGCTGAAACATTGGCAGGCAGACGTTAGGTCCAAGTGGAAACTCGCAGCAGCACCATACCAAGGGGGAAAGTTGTTCGGGGACGCCCTGAACCCCTATACAACAGAGAACAAGGACAAACGCAGGGTCCTAAAGCACGTTTTTAGGAGAGTGGACAGACGCCCTGGAGCCTACCCACGGCGGCAGCCCTTTCGGGCCGGAGCCAGGTACAACCAGTACCAGACATCTCAGGCCTTCCCGGCCAGGCAGGACAGGCAGGACAGGCAGGACAGACAGGCAGACAGGCAAAGCCCCAGACCAAGACAACAGCCACAGGGCAAGCGGCCCTTTCGAGGCTCCAACAGGCCCTTCCGACGATCAAAATGACACCTCATCAGGACCTCCCATCGGGGGCAGACTCTCCCTGTTCGCCCACCAGTGGGAGGTCACCACCACAGACGCATGGGTTCTCAACATCATCCGCCAAGGCCTCTTCCTAGAATTCGTCTCCACCCCCCCAAACAGGTTCCTCCCTTGTCCAAACCCTCGCAACCGAATAAGAAGGAGGTTAATGGACGAGGCAGTAGACCATTTACTCCACATACGGGCCGTGGAACCGGTTCCGCTGGACCAGAGAGGTCAGGGATTCTATTCCATCCTTTTCGTAGTCCAAAAGGCATCAGGGGGATGGAGAGCCATACTAGACCTCAAGGGACTAAATTATCACTTGGCATACCACAAATTCAAGATGCAAACACTCCGATCAATCTTGGGAAGCATCAGAAAGGGAGACCTCCTGACATCTGTCGATCTCACGGAGGCGTACCTCCACATCCCAATCTCTCTGGCCCACCGACGGTTCCTCCGGTTCGCCTACAGGGGGCGCCACTTCCAGTACAGGGCGCTCCCATTCGGCCTGTCCTCCGCCCCGAGGGTCTTCACCAAGACCCTGGCAGCTCTAGCAGCCAGTCTACGGATGGTGCCGATCAGAGTCCAGTGCTACCTGGACGACATTCTAATTCAGTCCACGTCCACCCAGGCCGCCGAGTCGGACCTGCAGACGGTGGTAGGACTACTCCAAAGCCACGGGTTCTCCGTAAACTTTCCCAAAAGTCACCTAATTCCCTCAACAAGGTTGCTCCACCTCGGCGCCATCATAGACACCGTAGAGTGCCGGGTCTACCTATCCCAGGAACGCCGGGAAAGCATAAGGAGCTTGATCCTCCAGATTCACAGGAGTCGATCAGTAGCGTTGGCCAGCCTATCCCAACTGCTAGGGAAGATGATTTCGGCCATCGCAATAGTGCCTTGGGCCAGGCTTCACTCCAGGGAACTTCAATGGTTCCTGTTGCCCTTCCAGAAGCAAAATCTCAGCGCCTCACCACAGAGAGTTCGCCTCCCGCCAAAGGTACTACATTCCCTCAGATGGTGGCTATCACCAGCCATAAGCAAAGGGTCAGACTTCAGGGAGCCGGACCGCATAGTACTCACAACGGACGCCAGCCTCTTCGGCTGGGGAGCACACATACAGTCACAGTGGGCACAGGGCCGGTGGTCCAGCGCGGACCTCCGCCACAGCATCAATTGGCTCGAGTTACGGGCCATCCACCTGGCCCTCCGTCACTTCCAGGAGCAAGTGGCACGACAACACGTCCTGGTCCTCACCGACAACGTGACAGCCAAGGCTCACGTAAACCGTCAGGGGGGCACTCGGTCCCAGAACCTCATGGCAGAGGCTCTCCTCCTGGGGATCTGGGCAGAACACAACCTAGCTTCCATCAGGGCCGACCACATATCAGGGGAAGCGAACACTCAGGCCGACTTCCTGAGCAGAACAATAGTAGACCACTCAGAGTGGCGACTTCACCCGAGGATCTTCAAAGAGATCTGCCACCGATTCGGCTTGCCACAGGTGGACCTCTTTGCTTCCCCACACAACGCCCAGCTGCCCCGATTCTTTTCCCGTTTCCACGACAGGAGGGCGGAACAAACAGACGCCCTCCGGAGTCCGTGGCCACAGGGCCTTCTTTACGCCTTCCCCCCCCTGCCCCTCCTCCCGGCAGTGATACGCAAGATCATCAGGGAACGGGCAGTGGTTCTCCTAGTGGCCCCCCATTGGCCAAGGAGACCATGGTTCGCCGACCTGATGAGTCTCTCCCGGACGGAACCCTGGAGAATTCCCCCGGAACGGGTGGCACTCAGTCAGGGAGCCATTCACCACCCAGATCCCCAGTGGCTCCAGTTAGCCGCCTGGCACTTGAGCGCTCGATCCTGACGGAGGAACTCTGTTCCCCGGGGGTCATAGCAATAATACAGACCTCCCGCCGTCCCTCCACCAACCGCATCTATGATGCCTCGTGGAAAAACTTCCAATTGTGGTGCTCCAGGCGGCGGCTGTCGCTTGGGGAGCTCACAATCGCCCATATCCTGGACTACTTACTAGCCGGATTCAACAGGGGCTTGGCCCCAAACACACTGCGCAGACAAGTGGCAGCCCTGGCAACGGTACTCACATGCGACTCCGCAGAGACCCTGAGTCGCCATCCCCGTATCAGGTCCTTCTTAAAAGGAGCCTCCAACGCCAGACCACCCACGGTACACAGGTACCCCTCATGGGAGCTACCACGGGTACTCCAGGCCCTCACGCAGCGGCCCTTCGAACCCCTAGCGACATGCGACGTGCGCTACCTGTCCCACAAGGTGGCGTTCCTAGTGGCGATCACATCCGCACGACGCATCTCCGAATTAGCTGCGCTCTCAGTCAGGGGAGACTTGTGCGTCTTCCATCAGGATAGGGTGACCCTGCGCCTGGACCCCACCTTCATCCCGAAGGTAAATTCTCTATTCCATAGGTCGCAGGACATAGTACTACCGGATTTTTGCCCCAATCCGTCTAACGATAGGGAGCGACAGTGGCACAGCCTCGACGTACGTAGGGCGCTAAAGCGCTACATTGCCCGTACAGCGGAATTCCGTAGGTCCGAGGCTCTGTTCATATCGTTCCACCCCTCTTATAGGGGTCAGAAAGCACACTCCTCCACAATTGGCAGGTGGATCAGGGCGTGCATAGCCGGGGCGTATCAGGCGGAAGCCTTGCCAGTCCCAAGAGGGATCACGGCACACTCCACACGAAGTGCAGCTACCTCCACGGCCTGGGACACACAGGCATCCATCGAGGAGGTATGCAGGGCAGCCACATGGACTACACCAGTCCCGTTCATTAGAAACTACAAGATCGATAAGTTTGCCTCGGCCGAAGGCGCCTTTGGCCGGAGAATTATCCAACAGGTTATTCGCCAAAGTGCCACACCGGACCAGTCTATTGCCCACCCTTAGGGACAGTAGGCTTTGGTAGGTCCCATGGGTGGATTCTCCATCTCCCAGTGCTGGAGAAGGGGCGTTGTCTTACCTGAACGCCTTTCTCAGCACGGAGATGGAGAAGCCACCCCCACCCTGGTAGGCTAGATAGGCCTAGGATTAGCATAGTAGAAGGAGCCACGATGCCGCACAGTCATTCAAGGGCTACGCTCGCGTCAAACCTGGGGATAAGGTCCAGGAAGGGGGCGTGGCAGCTTTGGATGACTTGATTTGATAGGGCAGGAATACAGTCATAACCCATGGGTGGCTTCTCCATCTCCGTGCTGAGAAAGGCGTTCAGGTAAGACAACGCCCCTTTTATTGTATTATTGTTGTAAGCCACCCTGGGTCTCAGGAGAAGGGCGGCATAGAAATTTAAATAAAGTAAAGTAAAAGTGGCCGCTTTGGCTGACTTGATCTGATTGGGCAGAAATACAGTCTAAACCCATTGGTGGATTCTCCATCTCCGTGCTGAGAAAAGGCGTTCAGGTAAGACAACGCCCCTTCCCCTGCCGGTAGACCCCTGAGAGGGTCAAAAAGACGCTCTGGAGGAGCGTCTACCATTGAGGCTTCTCGGATAGTTGCAGAGGAGCAGCGGCATCCTCTGTGCACCGAGTATCTCCTTTGGGCCAACAGGGTAAAGATCGACCAGTAAAATAGCCGATCATTTAGCTGTGCCAACCACAAGCCACAAGATCAGCTAAGCAAACGGACCCACTGTGGAGCACTTGGTGAGACTTTCCTTTCACCTCTATTTTCTTTATGCCTGTGAAAAGTTTTTTTTTTCTTGGAATTATTCCCTTTTCTGGTGAAGCGGTTTTTTAAATGGGGGAAGAGAAGCTCTAAGGATTAAATTTATTTTTGTTTTAATGGTTGATTTTATTTTTGGCTATTGGGAGCCACAAGAAAGTTTTTCATAATATTTGGAGAATATTGTTTGCTTTTACCTCTATGGTATCTGGAAGGATTGAATATCTGACTAATCTTGATTATCTTCTGGAGGACATTCTCTGACAAATCTATTCATTGTACTTGTTATCTTTTTTTCACCAGAAAGGCTTTCATTTTGTACAAAGGAAAAAGACGAGGAAGCTGGGAGGAGATGGATATTGTGATCGTTTTTTCAATATAGTCTCCTTCAAAAGGATAAGGATTTTAAATATAATAAAAATGGCGGAAACTGGTGTAGATCTTACTTATAAGTATATTCTGGACAAAATTTTGGAAAATACGGAGAAGATAATTGCTTGCTCAAAGGAGATTTCTTTGTATCGACAAGGCAAAATACAAGGATTAAGTGAAACATTAGTTTATACACAAGAGACCTGTGCTCCACTTACCGAGTTGGAAGAAGTAAACTCACAGTTGGACTATCAATTGATTTTGGAAAAAAGACTTAATACCAACGGACAAAGGACTTATGATAAGGAACTGGAGGATCTCGCTTCAGAAGGACAAGTTGGCTTGCAGACGCCATTTGACTTTGAGATAGAGAAAAAAACATGGGAAGAAGAGAAAAACTAGATCAAAGAGGACGATATAAAAGAAAGGATTTTAATTGAAATTTATTCAACGTTAAAAGAAAGGGGAAATGATGTTCTGCTACAAATTACCCAGATCAACTATAACTTTCATACTAACTTAACAAAATGCACAATGGGAGCTTTCTTTTTGGAGTATATAGTGAGGCCCGATTATGGAAACCTGTTTGGAATAGAAAGAAACCCAGAATAAGATATAAATATTAAATCTGATTATAGTAATGTGGTAAAGGTTTTATAGTGATCTGGATTGATTTGGATTTGAATTTTGTTAAAAGGGCTTTATATGTTTTTAATATTAGAGATGGTATAATGAGAAAAGAACTGAAATATGGGAAAAGATAGAATTAATTATTGGAGATTTGGAGAAACAGTGAAAAACAATAGAATATTGGTGAGAAAGAGAAGAATTTATTTTTGGAGTTAATAATGCTTAAATAAAAAAAACACTTGGGACACCTGAATGGTAAATGAATATGTTAGTTTAAGATTAAATATTTGCAAAATTAAGAAACCATGATACAGGATCTTTGGGATGGATAATGAGTTTTTGTTCATTTTTATTGATTAATGAAATGTATATTGAGTGATATATTCAATGAAAATTTGTTTTAGAAATGTTTTAATGAACTTATAACAATATAAATAAATAGAGAATGTTAGTCTATCTTTAATTATATAACCTAGATCAGGCTTTTCAACCAGTGGTATGCGTACCACTTGTGGCACATTAATGAGTGGCAGGTGGTACGCAGCCCTGCCTAGCCAAGTGTAGTGGGGGAGGGAAAGAGCCAGCACAGGCAAGGACTTGCAGTGAGAGAGTCCTCTGGAATTACAAAGGCCCCAGGCTCACTTCTGGCTTACCCTCCCCCATGAGAAAGGAAGGGGGCGGAGACAGGAGAGCCTATAAAAGGAGGCAGTTTGGGCAGGAGAGGGAGAGAAAAAAAGCAGTAGCCTTGGGAGGAGGCAGAGTCAGCTGCACTGAAGGGAAGAAGGAGGGGGAGGGGAGAGGAGAGGAGATCAAGCAGGCTGGCCATGAGCCGATCTACAACTGCTGTGGCAGCCACCTGTGCTGGCAGCAGCAAAAAGGCAAGAAATGCAGCGGGGAAGTGGTCGCCCTCCAAGAGGAATGAAAAAAGGCAGCAATGGCTGGAGGTGAGGCACGGAGGAGGGAAGGAGATGGAGAGTGGAAGGATTCTTATGTGCTTTTGTGACTTTGAAGTTCTGGGATTTGTGCAATGAGGGCTTTGTGTTCTTAAGGAGTGTTTGGCAATTTCTATTTGGCTGATGGCTGCTGTTCTCGTGTTAGCTTCTATTGCTCTGCTGTTGTTAGCTGTAAGTTTTGCTGCAAGGGATTTTGAAGTATTTTTCTCCTGAATGGATTTTGCCTGTAACATTCCTTTACTTATGAATGGAGCCATTTGGGGAGGTTGCCTTAGCTGGCAGCCAGTACTTACATTTTTTTTCTTCCTTAAGTGCCGGCTGCACTCCTTACTTTCCTTTCTAGCCAGTAGCTAATTCTTCAAGGGGAATGTGCCCTTTTAAGCTAGTTCACTCAGCAGCTTGTCTTTTCTGTCTCTGGGGGGGGGTCAAATTCTTCCTTCAGAAGGAGATGGGAATGAGAAAAAGGGAGGCAGGGAAGGGAGGGAGGAAGTCCTGCCTTAGTACTTAGCCACCAGCAGCTCTGCCATTGACTTTGCTTGTCAAAAGATTACGGAAGGGGATCACATGACCCTGGAACACTGTGACCATTATAAATATGAATCAGTTGCCAAGCATCCAAATATAAATCACATGACCCTGGGCATGCTGCAATGGTCATAAGTCATTTCAGTGCAATTGCAACTTTGAACAGTGTTTTTTTTTTGGTCATCAAGTTTTTGACACCTTGTTAGGTGGTACTTGAATACTGCCATATCCTAAAAGTGGTACAATTGGTAAAAAAGTTGAAAAGCCCTGACCTAGATGAAATGTTATATTAGTGAATGAATTGGTTTTAGAAAGATATTGATTTGATTATAATTTTTTAAATAAATGGAGAGTTCTTTAAGTTTAAATGTGTGAAGAAATATAGGTTTCTATAGATGGAAAAATTTTTATTGATTAATGCAGTTGATGTTTAGATATAGTAATGAATGAATTTATCTGAAAATGTATTAAATTGATTATAATATTCTATGTAGATAGAGGGAAATTTTTAAGAAATATTGTGTATATATTTACTATGTTATTGTTTGTTTTTTAAAAATAATTGATCACCATGTTTTCACGTGGGTTCTTAAGCTGTGTTGGTGTAAAATGGAAAACTAATAAAAATTGTTTTGAAAAAAAATCTATATTTACAGTACCAATTTCTAGTTTGTTTTCTCTATTTAATTTTTTCTTGCCTTAACTCACATATGTGAATTGGGCACAAAACAGGATGCTGTAAAGAAACTATGCATCTCCAACCATACAAAACTGCAAAAAAAAAAAAAGGGTTTTAATGACTAAAAAAAGGTTGTGTTACTGATCATCATTTGCATAGCATGATAAAATAAAAATGAAGGACTCATTTAATGATTTAGCTTGATTTGTAAGTCCCAGATCTTTTTTTATCATGTCCCATTTTATTGTAAAGAGCCTGAGGATGTTTGTGGTCAATTTAATCTGTTGGTGAAAGGAAGCCATAAGTATAGCATTCACTTTCCTTGGAGGAAGGGGTCTGTCTCATGTTTTTAGAATGTTATTTCTACTCTAGTGATCCCTCCCTTTTTTTGAGGCAGGGGGAACATGTTTCAGCATCTTCAGCCATGGCTTCCATATCTAGTTATATGCAGTGCTTTTTTTCTTTAAAAAAAAAAGTTCCGGAACTCACACACATCATACAACCCTCCTTGCCTATCCTACAAGGTTCTATCCAAAAAAGGTACCGGAACTCCATTCTGGGCATTCTATGACAAAAAAAGCCCTGGTTTTATCTATGTACAATGTATGAGTGAATATAGTTAGAACAATATTGCAGTTTTTCAGTTTTTTTTATAAAGGTGCAAGATTATTTTGAGGGATCATTGCCCTATAGTAGGCTGATGTTTTTTGGTAGTAAGATTTCCAACTCTTTTGGTTTATCCACTGCCTGGGCAGTGATATTGCCAATGCTTCATAATGACCCAGAAATGTAAAACCAATATATTTCAAGTTATTTAGTATTTTCATTTGTTCCCTGTAACATCCCTTCCTTCATCCAAAACAGTCGTTAGCATTTTTGAATTAGCATTTCTATCAGAACAGTGGGTTTAAAATCTCTGAAGGCACCATTATGATGATGTTAATCTTTTGGCTGGGATTTGCAGAACAATCTCTGCAGAGTTTGCTAGACAAGACTATTAAATTAACCCAAGGAAGCTGCCAAGGGAAAACCATGCTATCAACCTGCTTGAGGGAAGTAGTAATGAATCTCTGAGGCTTAACTAATAATCCTCAGCCTGCAATCCCAACAGCAAGACAAAGAATAGCTTTCTTGCCAGTCAGATCACCACTTCTGATGGGGACTTTTGTCCCAGACCTGCATAGGAGGCCACAATTCAGGAGAAGCTACTGTGGCACAGTGTTTTGATACAGCCCTCTGGAAAGAAAAACAGGCAAAGAGCACATCTTTGAATTGTTAAGCAACTGGTTAACAATTCCTTTCCAGGAACAATTTAAAGTGTGAGTGTTAACCTTTTCCCATTTACAATTTTCTCCATATCAGGATGCCTATTCACAAATATTAAATGTAACTATTATATTGTATATTTTAGCATAGTTTGAGAAATCTAATTTCTCTTTCAAATGTGGTTTGAAAGTCAAAATTGTTAAAAACACTATAACATTTGTATGAAAAGCAATTGAAAATCATTATTAGAAACTTAAACCAAATGAAGCAGCTTTATATTTATTTAACCAGATTGTTGGTCCAGTACTTTTTCCTGCAATAGCAATAGGTATATCCAATTGAGATCTTTGCAACTAGAGGTTTGGCAAAATGAAGCTGCAGTATTATGCATATAAAACGTGTTTTGTTATTGAAGAATGGATTGAGTCACCAAAATAAACTTTTAGAATAAGCAGCATTAATATTTTCATTAGTAGCACTTACCACTATCATTTCCTTTCTTCCTTCAGTAATATTTCTGTGCTGCCTGTTAAAAAGCAACCAAAATGATTCACAGTGAACCAGTAATAACAGTAACAATAACAAATATTTAAAACGCTAAAGCAATAAAATCTGCAAAGTAATTTAAAAGACATAGTGAAAGGAACAGTATAGTTCCTAAATGCTGCTTTTAGAAATCAGAAAGTGAGTACTGATCTCCTGATCTACTATGAGCTTAACAAAAGAAACCCACTTTCTGCATCTGAGACAAGTTTATAATAAGACAGTCAGACCCTTTGATTGCCCAGTAGTCTTTAGCCAGGTAAGATTGTAAGGATCAAAGCCCATAAATTGAATTGGACCAGAAAATAACTTGTTTTCAGAATAGGTCATTATTATAACTATAAATAATTATAAGCTATAGTAGATATTTTTAAAATTAGTTAAATTTGTACCAACAAATACAGTGACCAAGGTCATGTAATTTTGAATTACAAGAATCCCAGGGAACAAAAAAAAAATCTCTTTAATGACTCTCCAAAAAAGAAACACTTTTGGTTTTCAAAGTTTATATAAATTACATTGCAAACTAATGAAAATGTTATTTCTCTGATCACTTTTATGGGAATATTATATTTTAAGGTATTGAAGATTTTTGCACTGAATTCACATGAAACCATGCTGATGTCAAGGTTCCGAATGATGAACCCAATGATCTGAAATGATCCAATCTCTAATGCAAAACTTTATTGAGCACATCATTTCGGTACAGGTGAAAGGAAACCAGCTCTGGTTATTTCCCACCTAATTTGCTATATTAAAAGTATAAAAGTCTCCCTTCCCCTATTAGTGCAGGTCACATTATCCAATTATAATTCAGATAACTATTATGAGAGAATATCTTTAGTTCTCAATAAACAAATCTTGAATGTCCTTGGTTCTCATGGACTGGCCTCTTGATATCAGAAGTCTGCATTCCATTCTTCCCTCCCTTCTCTCCGAGTTGTAGGCAAGCTAAGAAGCAATAATAGCTGAAACAGCATAAGCATTCTTTGAGGCTTGATAGCTGAATTATTTCCTGTGGATTTCCCCCAATGTTAATTGCAAGGCAATAGGCATTGCGCAGTCTGGGTTTTCTTAACAAATTAGCTAATGTGAGAAATATACTGTTATGTTCTCCTGTGTCATCATTCTTCTTAGTTTACGTTCATGTTGCCTTATTTGGCAAAACCATACTTCTAGGCCACTATAGTTATTTGACATGTGAAAAGCAATTGCTTGAGCCATAACATGATTTGCAGAGGGGTTTTTTTAAGGTGTTGATAGCCATATATGTGAAAACATAGAAAGAAAGGGAGAAATATATTAAACACAGTCTAGCAATAAAGGAAAATAAAATGCAAGTTATAACATAAAGACATTGTGTTTGAGTGCAAAAAACAAATATATGCAAAATATATTCAGGGTAGCTATGATCATTTACAATCAAAGGCCAAAGGAAATAATTTTGCACATTTATAAGTGTAATTGTAAACATCATGCCCATGCTTAGGATTAAATAACTATCATGGCAATTCTGGCAATTCTGTGTGCCAGAAAGTATGACACTTGATATATAACAAGCAATTTTTAGAAGGGTATAGTTGAGCAGTCAAAAAGCTTGAAATGTAACCTCCTACTTGTTGATAATTATAGCTTTGGTCTCCACAGAGCTGTTCAGCATGCTACTTACATGATCACAGTATATTTGGCAAGATTTGAGAGTATATTTGCCAATTCATTTCTCTCTTGAGACAAACTTAACTGTAGCTGCAAATTCCTCCAACCCCCCCCCCCCCAGCTGGGATCTTTTTTGCTCCTGAAACCACTGGAAATATTTTATCTCTGATCTCTACAGTATTTTCTTCCTCTGAAGGATGAAACCGGACAGTTAAAAAATTAAATACATTTTCTATATACACAAATTACATAAAGTCACATGTAAAAATTTGCATACTGCTTATTTAAGAACATAAGAATATCCTACTGAATCAAACCCAAGGCCCATACTAGTTTTAACTTTTTGAATCCCATATAGTCAACCATATGTTTCTGGTTGCAAATTGAAAATATAGACATATCTTTCTCCTAATGGCTGTTATATATGGGGAAAATGTACAGAAAGTTCCTTGACATTAGAAAGATAAGAATAAGATGCTAAAAAGAGAAAGGTGTTTGGCCACATTTGACTTAATGTTGATATTATTAAATACCCATCTTTAGGCAAAACTACTTGCATTTCCATTGAAGATACAGCATTACATAGAAGATGTGCAAAACAATTGAAATATATACACACATGCCTTTCATGTTTCACAAAGTTTAACTCTGTTAAGATGTGTGTCTTGTGAACACGATACCTACAAACAACATGTGCATACAAACAAAAAATGTACATACAAAAAACAATGTAATATAATCATAAGATACTAGTAGGAGAAGGTAATAGAAAAGCTGAGAAGGATAATAGTAATACTACACGGGCAAATATCCTTAGACACAAGACAGGGAATTAGATGTTCGGCAGAGTGATGGCGTGAGGAAAAAAACCTGCCTTTGCATCTAGTTGTTTTGGCATGCAGTTGTTTTTGCTCTGTCCCAAGGAGAGGAATTGAAATAGTTTATGTCTAGGATATGAGGGGGTCTAGATATTTTCTCAGCCCTCTTTCTGTCACGTGTAGTATATAGGTTGGAATGCAGCCTGGTTGCAATTGTTTTTTCTGCATATATTCATATTTTTTATTTCAGATTATGATAAAGGGAAAACCAGGCAAATCATTAGTGACTGTCAGAACCCATTTCTTTGGTGGGGGAGCCTTTTCCTTTCCCTTTTTCTTTTCCTCTCTCTGGGTTCTGCCATACTCCTGGGGGGAGGGGAGAGGCTTTTGGGGGATTGTATTTGTATTGGCCTTTCACTTAGCTGCTATAATGTATCCTCTCCATTTCCTCTATCTGCTTGCTCTTTGAACTATTCTCCCCTTGATGCCAACCTGGGGTGAGAAAGGAATGTGCCTCTGGTCATCTGGCTTATCTCTCGCTGTGGAAGGGAAGGTGCAAAGGCCCAACAACGTTTTCACAACCTTGGGAACGGAGTCTTATCAGCCTCGTTCCCACAGCGGACTTAACACCTGGGGATTGGCCCATTTGATCTGACCAGATGAACTGTTGGGGTGGGGTTTGTTTTTTGCTCCTTTAACCTATTGATTTGAGTGGGAAACCAACAGATCCTGCCTTCTATGCCTGCTGTCAACCTCTCCTAATAAAAGTTCCTTTTGGAGTTCTGCTTTCTTGGGAAGAGGTTTTGAAGTGGATCCTTACACTGACCTTTTTTGTCTTTCTCTTTCAGTGAGTATGTTTTTGAACACATTAACACCCAAATTCTACGTTGCCTTGACAGGCACTTCTTCGTTAATCTCAGGGCTTATTTTGGTAAGTACTAGATCTATTTTTAAAATATTTTATAATCTTCTATAATACATTAGATTTTACAACTATATGTTTTTTGTCTTTTTTCCTTCAAGTTTCCATATTTATGTATCTTGTATAATTCATGTTAGTCACAAATTAATCTGAACATTAAGTCTTGTTCTGTGGAGCAAATTTGCTTCAGTACATACTAGAGAAATCATACTTTTGTCAATTAGCATAGAAAAAACCAATTTATTTAAAGTACACTCTGTGTCTTAGTTCAAATTTCTGGCCATGAAAATAGAGACATATATATAAAAACAAAGACTCTAATGCAGGGTTTCCCAACCGGGGTGCTTGCACCCCCTGGGGCTGCTAGACGATATTCCAGGGGGTGCAAAAACTTGGATTTAGACGTTTCAAAATTATAGTGTATATGCATAATTCATTATTTTGAACTTTTGTAAGAGGTGCTAGAATATATCAGAAGTGTTCTAGGGGTGCAGGGTATAGAAAAGGTTGGGAGTCATTTCTCTAATGGCACATTAAAGATAAATACATCACGGTTTAATTTATTAGATGTATGCATGATACCTAACATATGAGGGCAATTCAGAAATAAACCTGTTTGGGTATCAATGACAGACACTCTCAGATAAAGAACTTTTATTATACACATTAGAAAACTACAATATTACATTACATTATTTTTTGACATAATCGCCATTCAAACTGAGGCACTTCTCAGAACTTCTTACAAGGTTTGAAATTCATTAGTAGTAGTTGCTCGGTGCCAAATCTGGCCTATGGGGGGTGATCAAAAACATCCCAATGGAACTGCTTCAAAAGTTCTTGGGTGCATCTAGTGGTCTGCAGGTGAGCATTATCTTGAACCAGCACCAGCAGGCCACGACACTTGTTATGGATGGCTCGTCTGAGTTTAATGTCTAATGTTTCACAGTAGACTTCTGAATTGATGGTCAAACCACACTCCATGAACTTCACTAGCAGTATTCCTTTGACATCTTCACATTAGGTGGGATTTTCTATGGCACCACTTCCGGTGTGGTGTTGGCTACCAGACTGGGTTTTATATTATCAAGCAGCTGTATTAACATGGTTAAAAGAGTGGATAACCTTTAGACACAAAAGACTACTATATCTAGAGGGACACGACCTACAACTTGGATGACATGCTTTTCTATGGTGTGGAAAGAACAAAATCCATAAATACTTTCAAAATCACTATATAAGAAATGCCTTACTTCTGACATGGGAAAAGATAAAAATGAAAATCTATATGAAAATACCAGGATGGATCTCGACAATGGAAGCGTTTGTGCACCCAAATTTAATCAACTATGAGAAACTTGTGAAATACAGAGACATTTTGAATACTGATGAGAAATTAAAACTAAACAAGAATTAGAAGAGCAGGACATTGAGCTATCATGGTGGCCACACTTGTAAATGCAAATGAGATACAAAAAAGATGCCAAAACATACGGTTTTTATAAAGATCAAACAGTGTTTGACCAGATACTATTGTCATCAGATAAGAAATTGATTAAAAATCTCTATAAATTTTTGTTAAACCTAAAGATGGAAGATGAACAAGTTAAAGAAATAATGATAACTTTGGCAAAAAAATTGGATACAATATAGAATTAGAAAAATGGCAAAATTTGTGGGAAAGAAACTATAAAATAATAGGGGCAGCTACTTATAAAGAAAATCTATATAAATGTTTTATAGATGGCATTTACCACCTGCAAGATTAGCAAAAATATTTCTTATAAATGGCTAGAAAAGCAGAATAGAAAGTAAAAATGGAAGTTGTATTACTATCAATGTTAAATATGTAAACCCAGACAACACGTTGTTTATTAAGCACTAAAGATATGTAACTATAAAAACTTAATAAAATAGCTATTAAAATAGACAACCTTAGAAAAAAAAAGGTTTGGGTAAACCCAGAATATCAGAATAATTCTTGAGATAATCTACTTTCTGAATTAAATCTATGGATTGACTTTTCTAATTTGACTTCTGGATGAACTTCTTTCCAGAAAGTGGTTTCTTTCCCTTAAATAATTAATTTTTTTAATTAGCCAGAAAAGTCCAAACTTACAAAATATTCCAAACCCACCATTAACGTAACAGAAAGAAAAGACATATACCCAGAGGATATACCAAACACAGCTGTTTTGTCTACATCTACAAGTTCTCTTTAGTCCCTCAAGATACTTAGAGCTCATTCAGGAAAAGCTTTCTGAAGAATAACATGTCTGCCAAAGAGATTGAGAGACTTTGTTGTTTCTAAGCAATAAAGAAATAATTACTTTCCTAATGAGTGTATCTTGGATATTCCATGATCTAATTTTATCTCAGGGTATATGATCAAAGATGAAAATAAAACACAAATGAAAGTTTTCAGACAAATGATTTGAATTTTGTAGGATAGAGTGGGGGGGGGAGCAATAATTCCAACAATGAAACATTAATTTTCAGAATTTATATTTTACCTTTAGGTACAAATTTTAACCTTAGCAAAGGAATAAGTGAGGGTATTTTGCCAAGTTTAGATAAAATGTAATTTTGTTTTAAGGGGTATTGCTGCAGTGAAAGGACAAGGGGGAAAAACAGGAGGGGTCAATCTTATTATTTTTTTTACATTTTTATTGACCTTTTCCTTCTGGATCCATCATTGTGGTAACTGTTGTTACTGCTGTAACATTCTTAAAACAAATTCTGATCTAATTAATAATGATTCATTAATATCCTACTTCTGCAGGATGCAGAATAACTGGGTATTCATCAAAGAGAAGAAAGCTTGTTTACACAGAGAGCAATACATAAGGCCCAAGAATGCAGGTGGTCGATTCCATTACTTCTCTGTTTAGAATTCTTTATTGGCCAAGCGTGATTAAACACACAAGGAATTTGTCTCAAGTACATAAGCTCTCCTTGTACATGCAAGCAACAAGAGATAAATCATGATCATAATCATAAATACAATAATCATAAATCATAAGATAAATTCTCAGTGTTAGTCATAGGATACTAAATAAGCAATCAACATAAACCATAATAGGATACTAAATAAAAGCAATCAACATAAATCAAACGATACAGACAACAAAGTTATAGCCATAAGATGCTAAAGGAATAAGTAATATGAAAGACAAGAAGGATAATAGTAATACTGTCCTACTACATGGTTTGATACCCTAGGGCAGACTTGTCGAACACAGATGCGGCCCACAAAGTGGTTTCATGTGGCCCGCAAAGCCATCCTGGAAACAGTGAGGGAACGGCCCCTGCTGCCTTGGCCCTGGCCCAGGCTGGCCAGGAGCCAATGTACAATTTTGTGGTGGCCATCTATGCTGAAACGCATTCAGTCTTAGCACCACAAGGCCGTCTAGAAACAGCAAGGAACCAGCCCCTGCTGTGTTGGCCCACGCCCTGGGTGTATGCTGGGAAGGTGTCACCCTTTGTGAGGAATGAAGAAATGGACCATGCCTTGGCGCTTGCCCCGGTCCCACCCCCTTCTGCCAGAGACCCTAAGATCTGTCCACTCCTGCCCAGGCCCCCACAGGCACCCTTGACGCGAACGATGTAGAGCTGGCCATGCCCACCCAGTAGGCCACCCAGTAGGCCACCTACTCCATCCACGCCCACCCAGTAGGCTGCATCCCCCCGGACCCCCGAGGGCAACTGCAATGCTGATGCGGCCCTCAGTGAAATTGAGTTTGACACCCCTACCCTAGGGCATAAGACATAAGCCAGGGTTGTGGAAATTAGCAGAGTAATGGTGGGGGAGGGGAAAACTGCTTGTATCTAGTTGTTTTGGCATGCAATGCCCTAGAGCATTGTCTTGAGAGAAGAAATTGAAATAGTTTATATCCAGGATGTGAGGAGTCTGTAGATATTTTCACAGCTCTCTTTCTGGCTTGTGCAGTGTACAGATCCACAATGGAAAGCTGGTAGCAATTATTTTTTCTGCAGTCCTAACTATCTATTGAAGTCTGTGTCTCTCCTGTTTGGTTGCTGTGTCAAACCAGACAGTTATAGAGGTGCAAATGACAGAGTCAATAATTCCTCTGTACAACTATATCAGTAGCTCCTTG
This sequence comes from Bothrops alternatus, assembly GCA_034064705.1. Classification (NCBI taxonomy): domain Eukaryota; kingdom Metazoa; phylum Chordata; class Lepidosauria; order Squamata; family Viperidae; genus Bothrops; species Bothrops alternatus. Next base: position 11,330,019 of record JARGCV010000006.1, read on the forward strand.
GGCAGTATAGGTTTCTGAGTTGGCACAGGAAGAACATTCTTTGTTGTGCTTTTTTGATGACTTTGTGTTAGGTGTCCATTTCAAGTCCTGAGATATTACAGAACCACGAAACTTGAAGGTCTCTACTGTTGATACTGTGTTGTCTAGTGTTGTAAGAGATGATAGAATAGGAGGTCTTCTCCTAAAATCTACCTTCATCTCTACAGTTTTGAGTGTGTTCAGTTCAAGATTGTTCCAGCCATACCACAGGGCCAGTTGTTCAACTTGCCATTTATATGCAGATTCATCATCATCTCGAATGAGACCAATGACTGTTGTATTATCTGCAAACTTCAGTACTTTAACAGAGGGATCATTTGAGATGCAGTCATTGGTATAGAGAGAAAAGAGCAATGGAGAGAGCACACAGCCTTGGGGGCACATGTGCTAATTGTATAGGTATCCGATATGATTTTGACTAGCTTCACCTTCTGCTTCCTATCTGTTAGAAAGCTTATGATCCACTTACAAATGGGGTCAGGCACAGCTAGTCAGTTTAGCGAGAAGAGTATCTGGAATGATAGTATTGAATGCTGAGCTGAAGTTTACGAAAAGGACCCTTGCATATGTCCTTGGAAATTCAAGATGTTATAAGATGTAGTGCAGTGCCATAATAACACCATCATCTGCATCATCATATCTATGTGCACAGTGGGAAAACTGCAAGGGGTCTAACTGCAGATCCGTGATGGTTTTCAGGTGAGCCAGCACTAATCTTCTGAAGTTTTTCATAACTACAGATGTCAGACCAACTGGTCTGTAGTCATTGAGCTCCTTGATGGAGGGTTTCTTAAGCATTGGGGTGATAGTAGAGCATTTGATGCAAGAAGGAACATAAAATATCTCTAGTGATTTTTTAATGATGCAGGTTGTCATGGTTCCGATAGATGAAACCAATTGAAAGAACTTCAAGGCAAAGATTTCTTCCTTAAAGAACATTTTATTTAGGAAACAAAGTATCAGCACTTACATAGTTGAACCCAAGACTAAAGTTCCCTCCCCCCTGGTACAATGTAACAAGTTACAATTCCCACCCCAGAAAGGCTGTCATAAATCACATTCACCAATTAATCTAAAACAAGGGCTCTCCTCCCCTGGCCAAAACTTTATCTAGAATTGACCTTGAAGCTCACCCAGCTGCAATTGTTTAGGCTAACTGAAAATGCTCAAGCATTCCCCCCTTCCCCCCTTCTACATCTGAGAATCCCAAGCAACATAAAAAGCACAAGCAAAGCAAAAAGTAAAATGGCTGCAATTTCTTACTTGTCACAGCATTGACACAGGTGAAGATGGAGGCCAGTTGGTTAGCACAGACTTTCAAGCAAGAAGGAGTTTCCCTGTCTTGGCCTGGTGCTTTCTCAGGTTTTTGTCTGTGAAATAGACCTCCCACATCTTTTTTGTGATCACCAGAGGTGTGGAGCCCAGAGAATGGAGTCAGTTGTAGGAGACTTGGCTATTGGTGTATCTGAGAGGGAGAGGGTGGAGATAGTTGACAATGGTTTCCTCTCAAACCTACAGTAAAACACATTCAGGTTTGCTGTAGTCAATGATATTTTTAAGGGTTTTCCAAACATTTGATAGTTCATTTATTGAGAGATGATTTCTTAGCTTTTCAGAGTAGCTTCTTTTTGCTGCTCTGATCTCCCTTATTAACACATTCCTGGCCTGAATGCACAGAATTCTATCCTCTTTCCTGTAGGCTTCCTATTTGGCATGGTGTAATAGTTGAGTTTAGCTGTGAAGTAAGGTTTGTTGTTACTGTATATCCTCAGGTTTCTGGTCAGCAGAAATATTACCTATTGCAAATATGTTATAAAAAATAAATGGCTCATTGTCACCTTAAAAAAACATCAGTGCACTTGTCTTTTAAATAATGGTAGCTTTTATGAAATTATTTTTTTCCCGAGTCTTCATATTGAGTATTATTGTTTATATAATAATAGACATTTATAAGAATAAATCGGTATAGTTACAACTGATATTTGGTAAAACAGTAATATTCCTTTAAATAATTAACATAGTTGATAGCATAACAACTATTTCCAATCATCAACCTTAATACTTAATATAATAAAGCTCTAAAATCTCTTCTTATTCTAACGTGTTTCAACCCACTGATAAAATTTTCCCCAGGTTTTAAAAAAGATTGAATCTTCTTTCCCCTTCATCATCTTTTCTAACCATCTATGAATCTTAGACCAATATTTTTTTGCAATAGAACATGTCCACCAGGCATGATAATAAGTACCCGGTTTTTGCTTACATTTCCAACATGTACCAAATAAAAAAAATTTTTAAAACATTTTTATTAATAGATATATATTTGTACATGTAAACCAGGAAAAGATTCAAGTTAACTGCTATTCAACTTAATACAATCGATTTAAATTTGTAAACATTCTTCACTCCGTATGTCAAGATTTAACTATAAGCCAGATACATTTTCTTTGATTGGTGTTTCTCTTGTATGTAGTCTATCCAGTGTTTCCAGTCCAACATATATTGTTCATTTGAGCGATCCTTCAAATATGCCGATATTTTAGCCATTTCTGCCACAGCAGCGAGACTGATGGTGGGACAATACTGGAAGAAGCCAGAAATACCATCTTTTATGAAATTATTAAGACTAATTGAAAAATGGCTTTTCATCCCTGTCATATTGAATTCAAGTTCTTGGAAATTATGTATTGAGGCTTCTGTGCATTTGCTTAACAGTTATCTTCTATTTTTTGTTATATCTCCACCTCTAAGTCTCCTCTTTAGGATCATCACATTGCTTGAAGGGCTTTTATAGTGCAATAATAAGTGTGTGAGAATGAAAATAATTCCCCTGCTTCTACTGCTTGGCCAATAAGCCCCAGCCTAGGAGAAGGAAATGCCTAGGATCTTACATTCCATTGGGGAGATGTGGAAGTCCTCTCCTTGTTGGAACATATTCAATACATTCAAAGTTGGCTGAATCCTCTTCTTCCCTATCTGTGGAACATCTCATATTGCTGCTTTTCACTTGTAGGATCACCGCTGGTTGTAGGTTTATATATATGAAGCTTTTCCCTGGTATAAGTAGAACTATAAAGTGAAGTAGAATCAGCATGGATGAATCACAGAAATATAGAAATAAAATAGCCATTTAAGTTAACTTCTTATTTGGGAACTATCAAATAATTCCATTGCTCATTAGATTTGTTTTTTAGTCTCCTTCCCCAGGTGTTGAATTCAAACTCTACCCAAAAGATACATCTCTTTTCTGATCATTCATTATTCCCCTTAGTGCTCCTCACTCAAATTTTAAAATATCTGTTATTTCATGTGTCCACATTCCTTGTCAATGTTTCCACCCATTCTTTCTTTTTCCTGTTTTAATATATAGGAAATCTAGTATACCACATAGCACTGTATAAATTATAACAAATATTTTATCCAAAATATATTTCAGTATTAAGTTTACATTCTGTAAATGTGAATGGCAGTAGAAATAGCTTAGAAAGCCAAATAATTACATGTTTTTGCATCTAATTTAGATATTTGAATGGTGGTATTTTCGGAAGTATGGAACTTCCTTCATCGAGCAAGTCTCTGTGAGTCACTTGCGCCCTCTACTGGGTGGGGTGGACAATAATTCCCCCAGTAACTCAAATACAAGCAATGGGGACTCAGATTCAAACCGACAGAGTGTTTCAGGTAAAATAATTATAATTTAATCATCACTTCAATTTAACAATGTACTAATTATGAATAATTAATTTAAATAATTGTTTTATATTTTAAGCAGGACAAGTTAACTATATCAGTTAAAAGTCCTTTCTGCAGATTGAGCACATCACTGCTTATTTTTTTTATCATTTATGATGTTTGATATATTTGGGAAAGCTTGATTTGCTCACTTCTGCAAACACTAATCAGCCTTGGTGAGAAATCACAAGAAAATCCCAGGGTTTAAAACTGGGCCAGAAAGTTTTTTTTAAATGTTTTTTGTTAGTGTGGGTGTATTTTTCTTTATTTTATCTTTTCCACTAAAATTCTTGCGTAGCTTTACTGCTCACTGTGTCAGAACAAAACAAAGCTAGGGAACCATTTTGATAAATGGGGTACTGGAATCTCCAAATTGGCTCTCAGACAGTATGGAGTTCTCTGCCTTTATTTCTCTATTTTCTTGTCAATGTGAGATTATTTAATAGAATCAGAGTAATCTAATTGTTAAAATACAAACTAGAAAGCCAGAGACCATGAGTTCACGTCCTGTCTTAGTGAGGAAATCCTTTTATGTGACTTTGGGTCAGTCATTCTCTCTCAGCCCAACCCACACCACAGGGTGGTTTTTGTGGGGAAAATAGGATGAGGAAGATTTGTTGGATATATTTGCTGCCTTGATTTATTTTGTAAAAATAATAATAATAGGATACAAATAAATAATCATAGCTGGAGTCTTATTTTATTTATTACGTAACAGCAGAGGAAGATTACAAAAAGCTGACTATTGTATTATTCTGCTGATCTGTACTGTAAACTAGTTAGTATAACATTGCTGAAGTAATAATTAGGCCCAAAGTGACTAAAGAAAATACTTCAACAATTCTGATTTCTAAGCTCACATGTGAATCCACTTGCTACTTGGTGTTAATTCCCACAGGATGAATTGTGGCAACAGATCACAGTTGGCAAATGGCTAATCTAGAATGAAATCATTTACAATATAACAGCTTTCAGAGGACAGTTCTTTTCATTCAGTTACTTTATTCAAGCCATACTCAGGGACATTATCTATGCAATGTTTGTTTTGTTAACAAATCACCTTTTTATTCTCATTTAAAATACTTGGGAATCATTCTGAAACATACTTTTTTGCTTTTTAAAGAAATATTTATTGAAAGGGTTTATTTTACCTCAATGAGTTTTGATGTATTAGTAATTTTACAGTATTGGAAAGCATTCATCTTTATTTGTTCCTGTAGGTACCAATAATTCGTGAAATCATAGAAGTGATTATAATTCTTATTAAATATAACATGTTAAGTGTCAATCATTTAAAGGTGCCCAATCTATAGTAAATACATTATTACCATTTGGTTGTCTATTTAAGTGTTTCAGATGTACCACCTGGGATAACTAATTAGAATTTGTTTCCAAATAAATATTAGCATTCAATTATAATTAGAGGCATTTTTGTTTTTGTGGCAGAATGTAAAGTCTGGCGAAATCCCTTAAATCTGTTTAGAGGAGCTGAATATAACCGGTGAGTGCTTTGTAGATTTGTTATTCAAATATGTTAGCCTGTTTGGAAATTATTTTTAAACACTGGTTACATATGCTAGTCTATTTAGAAAGTAGTTTTAAGCATTAGCTCATCATTGTAAACTTCAAGAAGTCAGGTGTGTCTTTCAGATGTTTATCTTATGCAGATAGTTCAAATAAGGATAAATGGACTTTGGATCCAGTCTCTTCTACTTTGTCCTTATGTTGGTTGGAGAATGAACACTTGACACTACCCTGCATAGATAAGTAAGTACCCTGCATAGTTAGACTTCAGTTTTTGGAAATATATAGGAAAACAGGACAAGAAGACACATTCCCCTGCAGAAGTTTCCACTTTAGCATACCAAGAATAACAGTGCTGAAGTACATGAATCTGTTAAGGTTGGTCTTGGTGTCTTCCAGATAATTCTAAACGTAAGGATGATGAATGCATGAACTACCGGTAGATTACCGTTTCATTCAGGCAGTGTTAATTTGTAAATTTCTCTTAGTACCTCTATTAGTCTATATCAAGAATCTCATTAACAACAATATTTTACTTTTTTTAAATTTATATATTATAGTTTTTCTTAAGCACTCAATGCAGTGTACATAGAGTCATCTATCATTTTAATCCTCACTATAACAGTTCTGCAAATTAGATCAGACTAAGCTCAAAGTCACCCAATGAGCTTTGTGATTGAATGGGAATTTGAATTTGAGTACCTCAATCACTGAACCACCTTAGCTTCATCTCCTCCCAAATCAAAAGCCTCAAGATAAAGGGGAGAAGCTGAAAATAATACAATAGCTTCTTTAAATATAGAGTAGCTTCCTTAACATAATCAAAACATATATTATACGCCCCTGGTAGCTACCTCTCCCTGGTATTTGCTGATTCTCATACTTCTCGTTGGGAGAGGGAGCTGACGAAGAAACTCCACTTGCTAGGTTTTACGGGGGATGCTCTGGGAGATTATGGTCTTAAGGACGCTCAGTTTAGGGTAGTCCAACGGCTTGTGGACATAGATTTGCAATACTGAAGAGCCAGAGCCAACAAAACCTGCTCCCCTTTGATCTTTAGCCATTCTAATAATTATGGATTGAGGATGGCCTCTTATTTCTATACTCTAACCATCCCCAAGTATAGAAGAGTTTTTTCCCTAGCCCGTTTCAATGTCTTGTCCTCAGCACTACTCGATGGGCGATTCAAGAGGCTCCCATTTAGTGAGCGACTATGCCCCTGTGACAGGGCTGAAGTTGAAACTGTGGAGCATGTCTTATCATACTGCCCTATGTATAATACAGCCAGAATTAAATTATTGCCTCTCCTTGGAATTGATCCCTCTGGTTCTAATGTTAGTAATTTGATCTTATATTGTCTAGGGGATGGCTCCTCCTATATTACTTCTCAGGTTTCTAAATTTCTTTTAAGAGCTGTAACTATTAGAGGAGAACGTTGTAATTCCCTTTAACCAAGGCTTCTGGTGTTAATTGTTTGTGATTATATTTTTCTTGTGTTTTCTTTTGTTGTACTTGCATTTTGGTCTGTGATCGCAAAATAAATTTTATACATACATACATACATACATACATACATACATACATACATACATACATACATACATACATATATATATATATATATATATATATATATATATATATATATATATATATATATATATATATATATATATATATATATGTGTTTTCTGAGGTTTTCGCGGGTGTCTGTATGTAGGTCTTTGGTTCTTCGGGTTTTCTCCCACGTAGAATTTGAAGTGTCTTGGCAACGTTTCGATGAAATCTCATTCATCATCGTCAGGCTGGTGCTTTTGGCTTCTGCTACTAGGAGCAATGGATCCTAGTAGCAGAAGCCAAAAGCACCAGCCTGACGATGATGAATGAGATTTCATCGAAACGTTGCCAAGACACTTCAAATTCTACGTGGGAGAAAACCCGAAGAACCAAAGACCTACATATATATATATATATATATATATATATATATATATATATATATATATATATATATATATATATATATATATATATATATATATATATATATATATATATATATATATATATATATATATATATATATATATATATATATATATATATATATATATATATATGTCAAGTGTTTATTTTTTAGATTGCACCCTGTAAACCCAAATATGGGAGGAAGGAATCATTCTTTCCTTTTGCTTGTTTCAGCTCAACCCAGAGCCATCTTACAAGCACAAATATATATATGTTGTTTAAAATTGTTGACCATACAAATAGAGGTACTAAGAGAACAATTTTAAACAACATATATATATTTGTGCTTGTAAGATGGCTCTGGGTTGAGCTGAAACAAGCAAAAGGAAAGAATGATTCCTTCCTCCCATATTTGGGTTTACAGGGTGCAATCTAAAAAATAAACACTTGACACATATCCTTACTCCCTGACTACTGACAAAGCGGGAGAGAACTTGTGGCTCAATAGGTTAAAGCATCTGCTTAGCATGCAGACTGCCCAGGTTCGAATCCCGGAAGGGTGAGTTCTGACTGAAGAGAGTTAAGAAACTCGAAATGGCTATATCAGAAATCCCTTATTTCTTTGTCAACAATTTTAAACAATATATATATATATATAATAGAACTGATGTAAGTACATCCATAACTATTTTAAACCAATTAAGCCAGCCTTCAAGATTATTTTAAATTCAATTTATTAAATGTGCCAGTGTATATCAATGATATCACTATAGAACAATACTTCAATAACTTCTCAATTTTTCTTCAACTTAAAGCAATTACAATTCTTTCCAAAATCACTTTTTAGTACCATAGTTGGATTTGTAGATGGAGGTTACTATATTAAGAAGAATGAAGGATGCATGTGGATACATTTTTACCAAAAGAAAAAGCAGCATAAGGAAAATCACCACAGTATGAATGTATGATGTTTATTTTTACAATTTCTCATCCTGCACATCTGTCCTGAATGCACAAAACACAACTCTATTTTCAGATACACCTGGGTGACTGGAAGAGAACCATTGACATATTACGATATGAATCTTTCAGCACAAGATCATCAAACATTTTTCACATGTGATACTGACCATTTAAGGCCTGCAGATGCCAGTAAGAATTTTATTAAATTTATTTGAATTTGTAGCAAATTATAAAGTCTGTTTTAAGAAATTGGGGATAAAGGATATCACAGATGTCTTGATTCTTAACAATGCTTGTGTTTCATTTAATAATTTATATAAGATATTTATATAAATATTTCCTGATACGGTAATTTGGAATTTGGATTATGTGATCATATGTATTTCCAAATGCTGTTTCCCCTTGCTGTAGAATAGCACTCATGGTTGTATTGTGTTATCATCATTGGTTCTGGGAACTTACTGTTATTTTTTTAAAGGGAACCGGTTTTTTCCCCTCAGAATAGTCAAAAATGCCTTAAGTGGTTGCTAGAGCATTGAAGGACCAGCATGTTATCTTTTGTTAAGGATCTACTTAATTACATTGATAGTTTTCATAGCTGCTTTGGAGTAATCTATTCTTATCACATTTGTACATAATGCATTGCTGACATTAACTAATAGTTGTAAGTTCATTCTTCTTGAAACATATTGAAAGAGTACCTCTTCTATCATCAGTATCTGATTAAATTTTTGGATTTAATTAATTATTTGTATGGTGAAATGCTCTGCTAATATGTTAGTACTTTAGATAAGTCTAACATTACCTCCAAATTACTGCATTTAAAAAAAATGTTTCATTTCATAGTAATGCAAAAGGCTTGGAGAGAAAGAAACCCACAGGCCAGAATTTCTGCAGCACATGAAGCTTTAGAGTTAAATGAGTAAGTCTATTAAAAGTCCTTTGATTTTTTTTATTGATTTGCTTTGTTATAATTTCTTATTACTTGGGGAGTCTTGTGCCAGTTTCTTGTCATTGGAAAAATCTTGTACAAACTGAGAAAACTTGAAATAGTATTCTGTACAATTAGCACCTGAGCAATGTGTGTATGGAATCTATACCTTTACATTTGTTGAAGCTAAAATTGTATTTGTGTGATATAATTTTTTTTTCTAAATTAAGAAGAGGATGAGTTGGAGTTGATGCAGGAGAAACATTTCTTTCATACTAATCATGATAGACATGAACTGATATATTTTCTGAGCTTTTAAGAGACAGTATCTTTTTGATGTATTCTCATCTACTTATTTCAGACATGATGTATAACACTTACTGTGCCCCTTTCACCCTTTTGCCATATCCATTTACAATGGTCTTTGTTTGCCTGTTGGGCTTTCTATCTTAGTTGTTCTTTGGATATTATTTGTTCAGTCATGGGTTGCATATACAGTATGGTTCCAAAATAAAACCAATCATGTTGCTAGTTGAAACATATGGAATTTGGTATTTGCACAACCTGAATTTTAATTGGTAGTTCGCTGCCCAGATCCATAGCTTCAGGATTGGATAGCTTTGAACTTGCAGAATTGGGCACATGCAAAGTTGTATTCTGTTGAAGTGAATAAGGTTGCTTGGTAGATCTGAAAATATGTTGCAGAGTTTCCATGCCTGCAGCCAGTTGCTGGATTGAGGTATACATTTTACCTAAAAGAATCAGGTATGCCCAAATCACTTATCCACCTAATGTACCCTAACAATGTATCCTATTATTTTTCTCTTTGTGATGATTACTTTGTCATTTCATTGACAGGTGTGCCACTGCTTACATTCTCTTGGCAGAAGAGGAAGCAACAACTATTGTGGAAGCAGAAAAACTGTTTAAACAGGCTCTGAAAGCAGGTGAAGGCTGTTACAGACGTAGCCAACAATTACAGCATCATGGTACCCAATATGAAGCTCAGCACAGTAAGAATCTTTCCTTCTATTACCAATTCTTTAGATCAGAAGGTCTCTGTAGGGCCTTTTGTGACTCATAGGTTCACTTCATTAGATGCTTGGAATGGCTAAACTGATGTAAGGTTTAAATTAGGATGAGGCGATAGGAAAAAAATAAAAGACAGGATGGTTACCTTCATTCACTTTCTCATCCCGATTTAATCCTGCATCAGTTTAGCCATTCCATATGCGTGCATTATGAAGTGAGCTATAGTTCACAAAAGCTTATGCCTTTTAATAAACATATTAGTCTGAAAAGATGCTGTCACACTCCTCATAACTTTTGGCTATCATAGTCTAATACAGCTGTCTTCCTATAATATGTAGAGATCTCTGAGAAACAAGTGTCTTGCAATTGACTAAGAATAATTTAACTACAAAGAAATACTGTAGCTTGAACATTGTATTCTATTTATTATAAAAACTGAGTAGTGCAATAGTTCTGTGAAAACACTGTGAAATTCAGTAATATAAGATATATGTAAATAATTTGCAAAACTGGAAAAAAAGAAAAAATGCAAAAAGTGTAATGGAAGAATTAAGTCTAGGGGTGTACAACTTAAGATAGCTAAAAAGAATACATTTTTGACTTCTTATGAACTTATTAGGTTATTGGAGAAAATAATACATAGTTTCTAGTTACAGCCACCTGCATGCAGAAAAGATGAATTCAAAGTGGGATAAGAGCAATGAATTTCTTTAATCACAAAAATGAAATATGTCATTCAAAAAAAGAATCTGGAAGAATTTGATTGTTTAATTTGTAAAATAAAAACAAGTGGATCATATTTAGAAAATTCTTTTGCATTTACTTTTTCTTTTTGATGTTTTATGAAAAAAATGTTCCTTTTTCAGCTCACATTTTTCAAAATATGTTTAGTGACATTATTTTGTGGTGTGTGTGTTTGTGTGTGTGTGTTACTAAGGTTTCAGCCCAATCAATGCACTGGATTCTCCATGCTTTTCTTCCAAAATGGGCAAATGCAAGTAATTAGTAGTAAGTCTATAAAACTGAGAATTATATGTCACAGAATGACATTGTTACATTTATTATGATTGAATCATTAACAGTAAATTAAAATTTGCCTATTTTTTTGTCTGCATGTTGATGTTATTGGAGAAATGGTAGAAAGGCTAAAGCTTGAGAAGATAGAGGCTGTTTATAAGAAGCAAATTAGCTAATCAAGAGTAAAATTTCTAGATACATTGAATGAAATTAATTATCTAATAAAGGATTATTTTCAAATTGTAAAAGAATAGCACCATTTCATAGAGTCTGAGAATGTGGGTTTTGGTCAAGAGCTCTCGGATGGATGATAATATATGATAATAAATTTTCTGCACAGAAATGATTTTTCTAAAAAATAGAGAACTTGCAGTGTCTTTATAGTGGCACAATATAGAAGGATATGATTATCAGACATAGTCAAAAAATCAAATCAAAGGTTGCCATTATAGAATGAACAGGACTTGTCCTTATCTGGTTTACATGGTTTAGATTAGGGAAGGACAGTAGTAATTGGTTCACTTTCTGATATCTTACATGTCATAATTTCTACCAGCGTAGCAAATGACAGATGATAGGAATTGCACTCTAGCAATATTCAGGTTGTCCTCTTCCATTAATCTAAATTGCCTATCAAAAACTAAAACAAAAATAAAACAGAAGAGGGCCTCTGAATACCTCTGGAGATTCAACAAAGACATAAATTAAAACATAACAAAACTTGAAAACTTGCTGGTCAGAATCTGTACTCCCATAGTATGTGTGAAGCTCTTGGTAAATACATTCAGTGATCTAGGTTTTATCTTTCTAACCCAATATGCGCATTGCAGTCTTCAGTGATAAAAATGAGAGGAATGACTCTTCTACTAATTTACTGTATCTACCAAGGTTGGCTTCCTTCTTTTTAAAATTAAGATAACATGCCAAATATTATTGATATCACTGAAAATTTTATTTAATGTTTCAGTTCATTGATACACAATACATTATAGCCATATTTACCTGGATGATTTTACCGTTTTAAAGATGAATGTTTTGTAGTAATACTAGCATATGCTTCTAAAGAAATTCTATAATTGCTTAAAGTCACTCCTGACTTAATGGCATGTTTAGGTTGGTCACATAGTTAACCAGGTGTTTTTATTGCATTTGGCATTTTTATTTCTCTTCAATTCATGCATTATCTGGTATTGCAGTATCAATGAACCAGACTTTTTTCTTTTCCACATTAGTGATGTCAGGCGTGTTGTGGCCAGATGTCTGTCTTTTTGGATGGGAAAGTCCCACAAGATCTTGACTTGCTCATTTTCAAGAACATTATCAATTTGGTGTTCCTGGTAATTTTTGCTGCATTCAAACCCAAACTTCTGGAAAAGCTTCCAATGTATAATTTTGGCAAAATCATGACGTTGTAGATAATCAATCTGTGAGATTTCGCTCCTGCTGCTGCTGCTGCTGCTGCTGCTGCTGCTGCTGCTGCTGCTGCTGCTGCTGCTGCTGCTGCTGCTACTACTACTACTACTACTACTAATAGTAATAATAATAATAATAATAATAAATAATAATTTAAATGTACATGTTGCCTGACCATCAGCAACTTTAAATAGTTTATAAATTGTTAAAAATATTTTAAAAGACAATATAAGACAATATAAGAAGCACAAAACAAAATAATAAAAAAACCAAAGATGGCAGAGAGAATAAATCCCAGTAGAAATGGGAAAAGGGAAGAAAGGGGGCATCAATTGTCCTCACCAACAGCCTTCAGAATAGGATCATTTGAATTTTGAGGGGAGCCTCATTCCAGAAGACATGTGCTCTTACAGAAGAGGCACACTTTTAGAATCTTGCTAGGTGGCATAGTTTAAGAAACCCAGAACACATCAACCCTGTCAGAACAAACCAGCTAAGCAGATACTAGAAAAAGAGACATCCCCTCAAGTAACTATCCCCTATGTCCTATAAGACTTTAGAGGTAGTAAAAACACCTTGACTCACACTCAGAAACAAACAGGCAATCAGTACAGTTCATAAAGCAGAGGTATTATTACATGGGCAAACTGAGAGAGCCATGATGGTGCACTGGTGAGAATGCTGTATTGCAGGCTAATTCTGCTGACTGCCAGAAGTACGATCCTCACCGGCTCATGGTTGATTCAACCTTCCATCCTTTCCAGGTCAGCAAAATGAGGACCCAAATTGTTGGGGGCAATATGCTGATGTTGTAAAGTGCTTAGAGAATGCTGTAAAGTACTGTGAAGCAGTAGATAAGTCTAAATGCTATTGTTATCACTAAGCCCATGCCACTGCATTCTGGACCAGCTGATACTTCCAGGTGGTCTTCAAGAACAATTCCACGTACAGAACAGTCAACCAATATTAGCATATTAAGACAAATAATTATTTAGCAATAACACTTAAACTTATATACTGCTCCATAGTGCTTTACAGCAGGGGTCACCAACCTGTGGGCCATGGCCCACTACCGGACCATGGCTTCCTGACCATTGGGCCGTGGGACAGGCACATGTGCACATGTGTGTGCACAACCCCCTCACTTGTGCTAGTGCTGTGGCTACGGGGTGCGAAAATGGGATGCCATGCTATGGGGTGCAAAAACGGGCTGTCACCATGCCTCAGACTGTGAAAATGGGATGCCATGCCACAGGGTGCAAAAATGGACTGCTGTCACACCATGGGGTATGAAAATGGGCTGCCGCTACCCTATGGGGCACAAAAATTGACCGCCGCCACATCTCGGGCCGCAAAAATGAGACACCATGCCTTGGGGTGCAAAAAACGGGAAAGTGAAAAGCGGGATGCCGCCATCCCACAGGATACAAAAACGGGGCACCACATCATGTAAGAACAGGGCAGGTCTAGCGAGTATCACATGGGTGATAGCATTGCCCCATTTGCATTGCATGAGCGCTCCTGGCCCCATTCACACGTGTGCACACACGTGCAAAATGCTGCCCCTTCCCTTTCCCCCCCGGTCCACCAACCGAGAAAGGTTGGTGACCTCTGCTTTACAGTACTCTCTGGACAGTTTACAATGTCAGCACATTGGGTCCAACAATCTGGGTCCTCATTTTACTGACGTAAAAGGTGAAAGAATATTTTATAGGGTTTATTAGGGTTATAAATGTTCTAGTACTATAGATTTCATTTTCAGCAGTGGAGCACCATTGATAAAATAAATATCCAGACTAGAAAATTAGCTCTACCATGTTTTCCCCAAAATAAGACCCAACTAAAAAATAAGCCATAGCCTGATTTTTCAGCATGCTCCTAATATAAGCCCTACCCTAAATATAAGTCCCAGTTAAGATCATCAGCCCTGGGGGGTGGGTTTGACCAGCACAGGAGGTGGCTAGCACATGGGGGCTGATGGTGTCTGGCAGCAGCCGCAGTCTACACAGTGCAGGTAAGTTCAAGCGCTGTGACCACTGGGCTGGCCTCCAAGCAGAGGCGTTGGGGGGGGCAGGTGATCCCAATGTGTGGCAGCATCAGCAGCAGGCAGAGGCAGAGGCATGGGAGGGAGGCAGGTGATTCTGACATGCCACGTGGCTACCCACCCACTCCGTCCCACTGTCTCTCACCATGCCCACAGCCATGATGGGGCAGGCAGTTGCCTGCCTGCCCCCCACGCCTCTGCCTTCAAAAACCTGTGGGAGATGGAACATCCCAAAAGTTGTGGGAGACTGAACAATGGTGACCCTCTTAATCTGGAGACATTTCCTAGAAGGGAGTAAAATCCCTTTCCAAGTCTGAACTGATCATAAGAATCTTGAAACTTTGAAAACTCCCAGGAGGTTATCTCCAAACAGGCATGCTGGGCCCAGCACTTCTGTTGTTTTAACTTTTCCATCCACTATCTGTCTGGGGGAAACAACTTCCTAGCAGACGCTTTGTCATGAATGCCACAATAGAACAGTGTGAAGGCAGAAGTGGTTAAACCTCCACTTTCCCCACAACAACTGGCTGCCCCAGCCACTACGAGGGCATAGACTAAAAAACCCCCACCATTAAACAATGGGGTGATAGGGGACAAGTGGTTCAGCAGCCATAAAAATATCTGTTTAGTGTAAGATGGGTTGGCTTGGGTGGGAGGAAAGCTGTATGTGCCTGCAAATCAGAGACTGAGAATCATGCAGGTCTGTCACGATTCAAAAAATGGTAGGACACTTCGGGTTTGTAAAGACTCTTCACCTGCTAAAGAGGCAATTTTGGTGGCCTTTCTTAAAGAAGGACATCAAAAGTTATGTGGCTAGCTGCCCTACTTGTGCTGCTGCTAAATGTTGGCAGGGAAAAATGCCTGGCCTCCTGCAACCGGTGGCAAGCCCTTCAGCACCCTGGAGAGAGCTTTTATTGTCGAGCTACCCAAAAGTGCTGGAAACCCTGTCATCTGGGTTGTCACTGACCTGTTTTCTAAATAAGCGCATTTTATTCCATGTCAGAAGATCCCGACCGCAAAGACTTAGGCTAAGTTGTTTGTGCAGCATATTTATCATCTTCATGGTGCTCCAAAACATATAATATCCGATAGGGGTGTTCAATTCACCTCCATGTTCTGGAAAGCCTTTTTGGACCTTTTAGATCATCTAGTCAAGAAAATAATGGAGCCTAAGCCTTTCCATGTTGGAGACAGAGTTTACCTTTCCACTAGATTTTTGCAGTTACTGCAGCCATCAAAAGAAGCTGGGGCCAAAGTTTATTGGTCCATTTCCTATTAAACATATTATCAATCCTGTCACAGTGGAGCTGGAACTCTCTAAGAGCTTGAGACAAATTCACCCAGTAAACCACTATTATTGAAACCTGAGATTACCTGCAAATTACAATCTATCACTACTCCAGCTCCTCAGCCTATTATGGTTGAGGGTAAGCAACACTTTGAAATCAGAGATATTCTAGATTCTCATAAACATCAGAGCTCCACCCAGTATTTAGTGGCCTGGAAAGATTTGCCTGCTTCCCAGAATGAGTAGGTTTATAAAAAAACATGTCGGGGGCCCTAGATTGCTTAAATGCTTTCATGCATGCTATCTCAATAAACCTGATTAATGTATTTAATTTTGTTTTCCTTTCCCCCTTCCTAAGTGGGGGACGGAATGTCAGAGTCCCTCAAATGTATTTGCCTTTAATCCTACTATCTTTCCCTTTATTTGCTTTTACCTATGTATTTTCGGGGCTTGCTATAGTGTTGGGGGAGGGTGCTTACATGAGGTATAATGTTCGCTTTGCTCTGCTTTGTACAAGGTGCCCACCCTCTGGGCAAGAGGAATGTGACCTGAAAACATCTGCCTTATCTTCAGACAATGGAGCTGAAACCATTGGGAAACAAAACCAAGAGAGACCTCAAGAAGCATGATAAATCTCCAGCTTCTCATAACATGGTAGCACCTGTGGATTGGCTGGGTTTCAGCTAGATGGTTGGACACTTGGGGGAGGAGTTTTGAATTGCCTTTTTAATGTAATCCTTTACGCACCAAATCTTTAGACCTTGCTTTGCTCTCTTGCCATCACTAACTCTCAATAAAAGTTCCTTTTGAGACAATGCCTGTTTCAAGAGTTCTGCTTTCTTGGGAGATCTAGTTGAGGCAAGTCCTTACAAGAGTGTTCCTAATCTCTGCTTGTTACCTGTATAACAGACACTTGTCCACAGAAGCAATCAATCAATCAAATATCAAACTCTCCAGGCAGCTCTGCAAGATTCAAGGTAGCTGGGACCATAGTCACCAAGAAAGCAGTTGGTAACACACTACGCCGTGAAGGACTGAAATCCTGCAGCGCCCACAAGGTCCCCCTGCTCAAAAAGCACATGTACAGGCCTGTCTGAAATTTGCCAATGAACATCTGAATGATTCAGAGGAGAACTGGGTGAAAGTGTGGTCAGATGAGACCTAAATCAAGCTTTTTGGCATCAACTCAACTCGCCGTGTTTGGAAGAGGAAGAATGCTGCCTATGACTCCAAGAACACCATCCCACTGTCAACCATGGAGGTGGAAACATTATGCTTTGGGGGTGTTTTTCTGCTAAGGGGACAGGACAACTTCACCGCATCAAAGGGATAATAGACAGGGTCATATACCGTCAAATCTTGGGTGAGAACCTCCTTCCCTCAGTCAGGGCCTTGAAAATATGTTGTGGATGTGTATTCCAGCATGGCAATGACCCCAAAAACACAGCCAAAGCAATAAAGGAGTGGCTCAAGAAGAAGCACATTAAGGTCCTGGAGTGGCCTAGCCATTCTCCAGATCTTAATCCCATTAGAAAATCTGTGGAGGGAGCTGAAGGTTCGAGCTGCCAAACGTCAGTCTCGAAACCTTAATGTCTCAGAGAGGATCTGCAAAGAGGAGTGGGACAAAATCCCTCCTGAGATGTATGCAAACCTGGTGGCCAACTACAAGAAACGTCTGACCTCTGTGATTGCCAACAAGGGTTTTGCCACCAAGTATTAAGTCATGTTTTGCGAGGGGGTCAACCTATTTCACTCATTAAAATGCAAATCAATTTATAACTTTTTTGAAATGTGTTTTTCTGGATTTGTTTTGTTGTTATTTGTCTCTCACTGTTAAAATAAACTTACCATTAAAATTATACACTGATCTTTTCTTTGTCAATGGGCAAACGTACAAAATCAGCAGGGCGTCAAATAATTTCCCCCCTCACTGTATTTAGTCACTAAGTGTTGATACCAATTTGATGACACATAATAAGATTTACAAGGGGGAAAAAATCCTGAGTATGTTCTCTTACTACTTGCTGACTTTTGAGGGTTGTCCCTGTCTTATTCTTTAGTATGTATCTCACTTGTTTTTTCACCTTATACAGAAGGATCAGTTCTCATGGAGTATCAAAATTGCTGCAGTAATCTGTTAAGCACCAAGTTCCTCACTTTTGCAAACTAATCATACACACTCACAGATGTTCAAAGAACTAAGATTTTTAAAAATGATAATTGCAAATTATTATTAAATGTGAGCTATCAATAGTATGAAAAGAAATTGCATTACACAAATAGCAATGTATCTCTTACCACTGTTCAATGTATACAGTGCCAGTGTGCAGAAAGCAAATTCAAGGAGCTTTCTTAAGATTGTTGTGCTGGTTTGTGTAAATAGGCCTATATTAGCTCTATGAAATTCCAAGCAGTTTACTGTGTACAAAATTATCTGGCAGGAATAGTTAATTTAAAAATGTTTTTCTGTCATCTCTGGTATTTAAAAAAAAACACGGGGGTGGGGGGAGTAGACTGGATCGACTATGAATAAGTCGATCCCTTTAATCTTGTATAACTTCTCCCAGTTATGTAACAAAATAGGGACTCTCCCGTTGATTGAAACCCTTTCTCAGTCTCCCTGGCTAGTGCCTGTCTTTTATTTTGATCTGTGGGTCCTTTGCTAAAATAAATGTTTTGCTTAGCTGTTACTTTGTCATAAAAATAAAAAACCTGTTACAAAAAGAAAAAAAATGTTTTTCTGCATCCTATCAGAATTTCTATGCTGCATTAGCAAAATATTGAGCAAAGTGTAGATGTAGGCTGATGGCCCAGATCTGTGGCATGTTGTACAGATGAGCTGTTATTTCAGAGGGGGATGCACAGAAAGAACACTTGCCTAAATAAAACATGTTGTGGAAGTTACTATACTGTGGTGATGTGAAAGTATCTCAATGATCTAATATCTAACTGGTACTATATTATAGACATAATGAAAATATCCCTTCCATCTATATTAATGTATTTCTCTAACATGATTAGCAATGGAGAGGTTTTAGATCTTTTTTATTGTGTTGGCCTACTATCTCTATTAAGTAATAAATTCTAAGAAAAGACATTTCTTTGGAGATGTCAAAATAGACCTTTTGTTCTGTCAGTTTCTATAAACACTCAATCTCTTCAAACCTTTTCCCCTTCTTCTCTCTTTCTTTCTTTCTTTCTTTCTTTCCTTCTTTTTCTTTCTTCCCAGGACGGGACACTAATGTATTAGTCTACATTAAAAGGAGGCTGGCAATGTGTGCAAGAAAACTGGGGAGAACCAGGGAAGCTGTGAAAATGATGAGAGATGTGAGTTTGGATTTGTGTTAATATTTGTCTTTTACATAACTAGTCACAATCATAGAGAGGAATTTCCTTTTGCTATAGAACCAACCTATCTACATAAAACAGTGCTGATATCTAGAGTGCTTAACCTGCTTTCTTTGTTTCTGGTCCTTTCCCTATTATCCCCATATTTCTGTAGAAGGTGAAAGATTTGTGCCCTTTATTGTTTATTGCTCCTGTCTTGTCTAGTTACTTTTATATGGAACTTCATATTAAAATCTGATTTTTCTTATGAATTCAACATCTATATAAGAAAAATCTGCAGTCTCCTATTGCTGTATTATGAAAGGTATGAAGAAGGACACCATTAAGCAAAGAATCATCCCTGATTTTACCATAAACATATAAGCGGAAAAAAGATTAGTTACAGTATTTTAGAAAAACTAGTATGTAGTACTGAAGAAGGAAGTTTATGTGGCCCACAGATGCATTTCAACTCAGTCCCCGAGGCATATGTTGTTAGTTATGGGACAGTTTTGAGGGTGATTTTAAGGAATCTTGCAGATGCATAAAGTACCCAATCCTGTGCCTTTTTTTTTTACTTGATTTTGCCAAAAACAAAAGGAAAAAATGCATTGTTGAAAATCAGTGATTTTGTTATCCCCTCAAGGTACTCTGGCAGCTTTAGGCAGGCCATAAATTGCCATTTAATGAATGAAAAAAAATCCATTTCTTAAAATGAAAGAAATGTGAAGAATGCAAAGTAATGCAATTAATTTACAATTTCAAAAGGATTAAGAGAGATGAAGAATGTCAGAAATTGTTCCACCTCCTGCACAGTTTTTCTGTTTTCAGGATGAGAGACAGCATACAGTACTTTAGTGATCAAAATGTTAGAGTGGTATCAAGAAGTCTAGTGTCAGCCATGTAAACTTCCTGGATTACTGATTGCAAATTACTCTTTCTCAACCCAACTTTTATTGTATAGCTGGAATCTTATCTTTAAAAGTAATCCAATCTGCTTTACCTCTTCTTATTCCTCAATTTGAAGAAACTAAGTTCCTCCCTTCCACTATCTAGCGTGGGAAAAACATAAAAACATTTTGGTATTTTGATTTTTTAGTATAAGGAGTCCTTGCTTAAGGAATTGGAATCTCAGTTATTGAACAAAGCAGTTGTTAACTGCTTAACTCTTGGCACTCCTGACTGTGGTCATTAAGCAATCTCCTGGCTCATTAAGCAGATGGAGCAAAAGAACTGCTTAACAAAAGATTTTATCTCTATGCAGAGTTTCATATGGAGCTGAAATCCTCTAGCAGGCAGCGCTTTCCCTTTCAATGTTCCTTCAGCCCACCAAAGGATTTCAGTTCCCCAGCACGCACAGAGGGGCTTTGTGAGGCTGCAAGAACCAAGTTGAAATCTTCAGGATTTTAGCTCTGTTCTGCAACTTGCTAAAAGGTTTCCCTTCCCTTCCATGCATTCTTCCAGTCCCACAAAGGATTTCATCTCCCTTCGATTTATAACCACAGGGAGTGTGGTATTATCAAAAGTGCTTTAGAGACTATATAGCATTCTTTCCAAAAGTGTCATTAATCCAAACAGTCATTAAGTGATTAGTTGTTAAGCGAGAACTACCTGCAAAAAAATTAAAATATTGTAAAGAGGAATTATATCAAATTTCATAGAAATCAAGATAAAAATTTTGAGTGACATGCTTTTAAAAAGGTTTGCTTTTTTAAAAAAAGTCTATAGAATTTTTTGCTTTTTACACAAATCAGCCAAAAATTTACAGTAAAGCCAAATTGCAATTAAGAGATTAAATGTGCCAAATCTGATAGAGCTCAATGCAGGGCTTTCAATGCTTGTTTAATTTCTCATTTAAAATGTACATA
Organism: Bothrops alternatus; assembly: GCA_034064705.1. Lineage (NCBI taxonomy): Eukaryota > Metazoa > Chordata > Lepidosauria > Squamata > Viperidae > Bothrops > Bothrops alternatus. The sequence goes on from JARGCV010000006.1 coordinate 11,351,165, forward strand.
ATTTGTTTGAGTGGAAAATGTAATGAAATTTGCTGCAAAAATATGTCCTGGAGTGATAAATATACTGTATATGTCACTCAAATTTCATTCAGAGGGATTGATCAGTTTTTATGCAAAAGATAGAGTGACAAGAGGCATTAACTCTTTTTGTGAATTTATTACAGCCAACAGGTATGGAGGTTTCAGAGAAATACAAGTAATGAATATATTTATGTTTTCTTTAAAAGAGAGTATTCCTTAAACTATTTGAGTAGATAAGATAGCCGTAGAAATGCTTCTGTGAATTGCTTCATAGAATAAAGTTTCTGTGAGTGAAAGAAAATGAAAGACTAAGCAGGATTTCTTCTTTCAAGACTTTCCATACTTGCAACGTTCTTAGATTGGGATAATTTATATAAATCACAAAGATCCAATTTTTTTTGGTAATTTCCATAAATATTTAGGTCAGATTCTCTGGTATTGTTCAACTTGTCAAAGTTGTGTGTCCTCAATGAAATTTTTAAGATGTAAATAAGAAAGACATTAACATGTCAAAATGTTATTACCTAATAAGTATATTGGATGAGCTTTTTATATAATGAGTTTGCATAACTGTGGAACACTGCAATCTTTTTCATCAATAGGAAAACGAAATGGAACCGGATATTCTTAAATAAGATATAATATACCATACAATCCTATATGTATTCAGTAGGAAATTATTTCCTAGAATAGAATAGAATAACAGAGCTGGAAGGGACCTTGGAGGTCATCTAGTCCAACCCCCTGCTCAGGCAGGAAACCTTATACCATTTCAGACAAATGGTTGTCCAATCTTTTCTTTAAAACTTCCAGTGTTGGAACATTCACAACTTCTGGAGGCAAGTTGTTCCACCGATTAACTGTTCTAACTGTCAGGAAAGGTTTCTTCTCTTCTTGATTAGTTTCCATCCTGGCCTGCCTTCAGGTGCTTTGGAGAATAGCTTGACTCCCTCTTCTTTGTGGCAGCCCCTGAGATATTGGAACACTGCTATCATGTCACCCCTCGTCCTTCTCTTCGTTAAACTAGACGTACCCAATTCCAGCAATTGTTCTTTATGTGTTTTAGCTTCCAGTCCTCTGATCATCTTTGTTGCTCTTCTCTGTACTCTGTACTTTGACAGGGGTGTCAAACTCAATTTCACTTAGGGCCGCATCAGCATTGCAGTTGCCCTCGAGGTGCTGGGTGGGTGTGGCCAGGGTGGGTGCGGCCTACTGGGTGGGTGTGGATGGAGTGGGTGTGGCCTACTGGGTGGGCATGGCCAGCTCTACATCGTTCGTGTCAAGGGTGCGTGTGGGAGCCTGGGCAACACTGGGACAGATCTGAGGGCCTCTGGTAGAAGGGGATGGGACCAGGGCAAGTGCCAAGGCATGGTCCACTGGAGGAGCTTCACTGTTCCTCTCAGGCCATGCGGGGGGGGGCTGGATGGTGATGCAGGTTGCCCAGAGCCCTGGGCAGCAGAGGTCAAACTCCCAGTCTGGCCCTCGAGCACCTGCGGCATCAAGCCCAGCTCCACTTCCCCAAGGGAGCACCCAGCTGCACTTACTTCCTCTTCAAGGCTGCTGCTGCTGTGCTTGCTCTCCTTAGCCAGGTTGCTCAGGATGGGTACGAGGGCAAAGTCAGAGGGAGGCCCGTTCCCTCTCCATGGGAGGAGACCTGGCTTTGTATCCAAAGCTTTCTTAGCAATAGGATGGGAGACTCTCAGGATAGGCCAGGAGGAAGGGGCAGCAAGGGGATGGTGAAAGGGCAGCAGGGCAGGACTAAGGCAGGACTTCCCTCAGACCCTCCCTCTCCTTCTTTCCTTCTTTCCTTTCTTCCTTCCTAAGTACAGAGTGGTGGGAAAATATTTGAGATGAGGAAGGGAGAAAAACAGGCAAGAAACGCAGCTGGGGAGGTGTCACCTTTCGTAAGGAATGAAGAAATGCACCATCACCTGGAAGTTGCCAGCACATGGCCCTCACCTACTTCACATATCTGGCTTGGTGGGCTCTGGGGGAGGGGATGCCATGAACAGTGTGAGAGTCAATGTTACCTGGGCAATGCCGCCTAGCCCCCAGCCTGCTCGATTTCGGCAGGCAGTGGGGCGCTCTCCTCACAGTGCTGACAGGTTGAGTCGGGAGGTGCGAAGCTCGCCAGCTTTGCACCTTACTTCCTGCTGAAACTGGGCAGGCTGGGAGCTGGGCGGCGTCACACTTCTTTTTATTTATTTATTTATTATTTATTAATTTGATTTGTATGCCGCTCCTCTCCGGAGACTCGGAGCGGCTCACAACATATACAAAACATCAAAATATTAAAAATAGATACCCAACACACGTACAACTTTCGAACCACAACCCACAATCATCCCCAGGCCTGCCGGCAAAGATAAGTTTTAAGGTTCTTTCGGAAGGCCGGGAGAAACGCGGACTTCAAGGGGCAGTTGATTCCAGAGGGTGGGTGCCACAACAGAGAAGGCCCTCCCCTAGGACCCGCCAAACGACATTGTTTCACTGATGGGACCCGGAGGAGGCCGACCCTGTGCGCTCTCACCGGTCGTAGGGAAGTATGTGGCAGAAGACGGTCCCGTAAGTATCCTGGTCCAGAGCCAAATTTTGGATTTGCACTGCCCAGCTCAGCCTCTCAGCGCTGTGAGAAGGCCAGCTGCCTGCCAAAACCCCTCCCCTGGAGCCCATCAAGCCGGATAAGTGAAATAGGTGAGGGCCATTTGCTGGCCACTTCCAGGCGATGGTGCATTTCTTCATTCCTCACAAAGGGTAACACCTCCCCAGCATGCACCCAGGGGGCAGGGCCGACATGGCAGGGGCTGGTTCCTTGCTGTTTCCAGATGGCCTTGTGGAGCTAAGACTGAATGCATTTCAGCATAGATGGCCACCACAAAATTGTACATTGGGTCCCGGCTGGCCTGGGCCAGGGCCAAGGCAGTGGGGGCCGTTCCCTCACTGTTTCCAGGATGGCTTCGTGGGCCACATGAAACCACGTTGCAGGCTGCATCCGGCCCCCGGGGCTTGTATTTGACATGTCTGTTCTAGAATCTCAACATCTTTTTTACATCATGGTGACCAAGCTGGATGCAGTATTCCAAGTATGGCCTTACCAAGGTATCATAAAGTGGTATTAACACTTCACATGATCTTGATTCTTAATGCAGCCTAGAACTGTGTTGGCTTCTTTAGCAGCTGCAGCACACTGCTGGCTCATATTTAAGTGATTGTCCACTAGGACTCCAAGATCCCTCTCACAGTTACTACTGTTGAGACAGGTACCACCTATATTGTACCTACTGTATGCATTTAGTTTTTCTTGCCTAAAAGTAGAACCTTACTTTTTTCACCATTGAATTTCATTTTGTTAGATAGCACCCAATGTTCAAGACCAGCAAGATCCTTCTGTATCTTAAGCCTATCTTCTGGAGTGTTGGGTATTCCTGCCAGCTTAGTGTCATCTGCAAATTTGATGAGTTCCCCATCTATCCCCTCATCCAAATAATTAATGAAGATATTGAAAAGTACTGGGCCTAAAACAGCCTGGGGTACCCCATTGCATACTTCCCTCCATGTAGATGCAGTTCCATTGACAACTACACAATGAGTGCGGTTGGTCAGCCAGTTACAAATCCATATGGTGGTGATGCTGTCTAACCCACATTTTTCTATCTTATCAAGTAGTAGGTTGTGGTCTACTTTATCAAATGCCTTACTGAAGTCCAGGTAAATTATATGCACAGCATTCCTCTGGTCCACTAATTTTGTCACTTTGTCAAAGAATGCAATAAGTTTTGTCTGGCATGAACTGTTTTTGACAAACCCATGTTGGCTTTTGGTTCATTCCAGTCTTACTGCTGGTATTAAGAATCTTAGAATGAAGTTTTAATTAAAGTGTTCAGTCTATCCCTGTATGCAATTTCATTACCTCTATACTAATAATGTGTAGACAGATGTGCAAACCTTCCAGGCAAGATTTCCTAGATTTATTGATAATTCTAGTTCACAGTCAGGGACACCCTCCCTCCCCCTTTTTTAAAAAAATGGTCTTAGCATATTTATGTATTTTATTGTAATTTCTATCATGTTGTAAGCCGCCCTGAGTTCTCCGGAATAGGGCGGCATAGAAATTAAATAATAATAATAATAATAATAATAATAATAATAATAATAATAATAATAATAATAATAATAATAATAAGGCCCCAGTAAGATCAAACTGTATGTCAGGCTTTGAATGTCTGTTATTGGTACACCTTAATTTACTCATTGTCCAACAAATAATTTTTATATCAGTTCATGCATTCTTAACTCTGATTGTGTTTCTATAAGTAGCCTTCTTCTATAGTATCTAAAGGCACTAGGTTGTTATGGGTTGCTCTAGAGTGTTTGTAAAGGAAAATACTAACTTTTATTAGGAGAAGCTGATGGCAGGCATAGAAGGCAGGATCTGAGGGTTTCCTGTTCAGATCAATAGGTTAAAAGAGTCCCAAGCAAACCCCACCCCAATAGTTCATCTGGTCAGTTTAAATGAGCCAATCCCCAGATGTTAAGTCCAGTGTAGGAATGGAGCTGAGAACGGGGTCCTTCCCATGCTTGTGAAGATGCTGTTAGTTCTTCCCACCTTCCCTTCCACAGCAAGAGATAAGCCAGATGGTTGGAGGCACATTCCTTTCTCAACCCAGGTTGACATCAAGGGAGAAACAGTTCAAAGAGTAAGTATGTAGAAACAGTGGAAGGGATACATTGTAGCAAAGCAGAAAAACATACCACAGAGCCTCCCCCCCTCAGGAGAATGGCAGAACCCTCAGAAAGAAATGGAAAGAATTGAAATAGATCCCCTCCCAGGAAAGGAATGGGTTCTGACATCTGCCTCCCTTAGAAAAAAAAGAGAGACCCACCTGTAGAAAATAAAACAGAAAAAAGGGAGACAAAGATTAGTCTGGTTTATCTGGATATGCAGCGTGAAATTTACTAAGTAATCTAGGGGCTCTGACATGACATTTCTGAACCCACTCATTTTGGGAGGGAGGCAGATGTTTCCATGCCACTAGATATTGGGTGGAACCATGGTGTTTTCTGGAATCTAGAATTTCCTTTATTTCAAAATATTGTTCACCTTCTACCATGGTTGGATGAGGGGAAGGAACCACAGTTGGCCTTAAGGATGATTGCAGTTTGCGTTTCAGAAGGTTGCAGTGAAAAATTGGGTGAACCTATCAGAATGTCTTAGGGAGCTCCAATTCTACCGTGACAGGATTGATTATTACTTGATAAGATAGTTAGACAGCATCACCACCAGATGGATCCATAGCTGGCTGACCAGCCGTACTCAGCGTGTGGTCCTCAATGGAACCGCATCTACATGGAGGGAAGTGTGTAGTGGGGTGCCCCAGGGCTCTGTTCTGGGCCCAGTGCTCTTCAACATCTTCATCAATGATTTGGATGAGGGGATAGATGGAGAAATCATCAAATTTGCAGACAACACCAAGCTGGCAGGAATAGCCAACACTCCAGAAGACAGGCTTAGGATACAGGAGGATCTGGATAGACATGAACACTGGGCGCTATCTAACAAAATGAAATTCAATGGTGAAAAAAGTAAGGTTCTACATTTAGGCAAGAAAAACCAAATGTACAAGTATAGTATAGGGCAGCGCTTTTCAACCTTTTTACCAATTGTACCACTTTTAGGATATGGCAATATTCGAGTACCACCTAGCAAGGTGTCAAAAAATTGATGACCAAAAAAAAAACTTGTTCAAAGTTGCAATTGCACTGAAATGTCTTATGACCATTTTTTCACACTTATGACCATTGCAGCATGCCCAGGGTCATGTGATTTATATTTGGATGTTTGGCAACTGATTCATATTTATAATGGTCACAGTGTTCCAGGGTCATGTGATCCCCTTCTGCAACCTTTTGACAAGCAAAGTTAATGGCAGAGCTGCTGGTGGCCAAGTGCTAAGGCAGGACTTCCTTTCCTCCCTCCCTTCCCTGCCTCCCTTTTTCTCATTCCCATCTCCTTCTGAAGAATTTGAACCCCGCCCCCATATTTTCCCTCTTCCATATATTGATCAAACAAGGAAAGGCCTCCAGAGACAGAAAAGACAAGCTGCTGAGTGAACTAGCTTAAAAAGGTTCTTAACCCCTTTAAAAATTAGCTACTGGCTAGAAAGGAAAGTAAGGAGTGCAGCCGGCACTTAAGGAAGAAAAAAAAATGTAAGTACTGGCTGCCAGCTAAGGCAACCTCCCCAAATGGCTCCATTCATAAGTAAAGGAATGTTACAGGCAAAATCCATTCAGGAGAAAAATACTTCAAAATCCCTTGCAGCAAAACTTACAGCTAACAACAGCAGAGCAATAGAAGCTAACACGAGAACAGCAGCCATCAGCCAAATAGAAATTGCCAAACACTCCTTAAGAACACAAAGCCCTCATTGCACAAATCCCAGAACTTCAAAGTCACAAAAGCACATAAGAATCCTTCCACTCTCCATCTCCTTCCCTCCTCCGTGCCTCATCTCCAGCCATTGCTGCCTTTTTTCATTCCTCTTGGAGGGCGACCACTTCCCCGCTGCATTTCTTGCCTGTTTGCTTCTACCAGCACAGGTGGCTGCCACAGCAGTTGTAGATCGGCTCATGGCCAGCCTGCTTGATCTCCTCTCCCCCCACCCTCCCCCTCCGGTGCAGCTGACTCTGCCTCCTCCCAAGGCTACTGCTTTTTTTCTCTCTCCCTCTCCTGCCCAAACTGTCTCCTTTTATAGGCTCTCCTGTCTCCGCCCTCCTCCTTTCTCATGGGGGAGGGTGAGCCAGAAGTGAGCCTGGGGCCTTTGCAGCTCCAGAGGACTCACTGCAAGTCCTTGCCTGTGCTGGCTCTTTCCCTCCCCCACTACACTTGGCTAGGCAGGGCTGCGTACCACCTGCCACTCATTAATGTACCACAAGTGGTACGCGTACCACTGGTTGAAAAGCCCTGGTACAGGGGTACCTTGCTCAATAGTAGTAACTGTGAGAGGGACCTCGGAGTCCTAGTGGACAATCACTTAAATATGAGCCAGCAGTGTGCTGCAGCTGCCAAAAAGGCCAACACAGTGCTGGGCTGCATTAACAGGGATAGAATCAAGATCACATGAAGTATTAATACCACTTTACAATGCCTTGGTAAGGCCACACTTGGAATACTGCATCCAGTTTTGGCCACCACGATGTAAAAAAGATGTTGAGACTCTAGAAAGAGTACAGAGAAGAGCAACAAAGATGATTAGGGGACTGGAGGCTAAAGCATATAAGGAACGGCTGCTGGAATTGGGTATGTCTAGTTTAATGAAGAGAAGGACGAGGGGGGACATGATAGCAGTATTCCAATATCTCAGGGGCTGCCACAAAGAAGAGGGAATCAGGCTATTTCCCAAGGCGCCTGAAGGCAGGACAAGAAGCAACGGATGGAAGCTAATTAAGGAGAGAAGCAACCTAGAACTAAGGAGAAACTTCCTGACAGTTAGAACAATTAACCAGTGGAACAACCTGCCTCCAGAAATGGTGTATGGTCCAACACTGGAAGTTTTTAAGAAGAGACTGAACAGCCATTTGTCTGAAATGGTATAGGGTTTCCTGCCTGAGCAGGGGGTTGGACTAGATGACCTCCAAGGTCCCTTCCAACTTTATTACTACTACTACTACTACTACTACTACTATTATTATTATTATTATTATTATTATTATTATTATTATTATTATTATTATTATTATTATTATTATTTTAATGGGAAATAGTCCCAAAAATTTGGTTCTAACTTCTTTGAGGGCTGAAGGGATTTTAGGTATTTTATTGACAGGTAAACTTTCTCTCTTACTTGAAAAGGGTTGGGTTCACTTCGTTTTTTATCTGCCTAGAATTTATATGCTTCCTTAGCCTCATCTAAAGCCTTTCTTACAACTGGCCAGGTATTTTGTAATTGTACAATCCATTCCTTCAGGGAAGGGATGGTCGGTCCGTTCGATGGAAGTTCAGGCATTGGGTTGAAGCTTTGTCCCATTGCCACCTGGAAAGGAGTGTAGCCTGTGCTGGAATGTACTGTGTTGTTATAAGCGACTTCTGCGAATGGGAGTAGTTCAGTCCAATTACCTTGCTGGTAGCTAATGAAGCATCTTAGGTACTGCTCTAGTACTGAGTTCAACCGTTCAGTCCCACCATTTGTCTGTGGATGATAACTAAATGACAACCTCTGAGTGGTCCTAAAAGTCCAGGAATGTGTTCCAAAACTTTGATGTGAATTATACTCCTCTATCTGAAGTCGACAAATGTGTTGGACAAACAGCTTTGCAAGTGTCTTTGCATTGGGGATTTTTTGGCATGGGATAAAATGTACTTGTTTAGAGAACAAATCCGTCACGACCCAAATGACTGTATTCCCCCCACTTTCCGGTAACTCCACAACAAAATCCATAGAAATTTCTTTCCAAGGCGCTGATGGGGTCACTACTAGTTGCAACAAGCCTGGGGTCTTCCCTTGTCTTCTCTTAGCTGCAGCACAAATTGGGCAACTAGCCATATAGCTTTCAATGTCCTTTTTTTATCAATGTCCACCAAAACTACCGTTTCACTAGGTGTAAAGTTTGTACGAATCCGAAATGACCAGCTGATTTTGAATCATGGCATAGCTGCATAAATGTCAGTTTCTGGCTTTTTGGGATGTACAGCTTTCCTCCCACGCATGGCAAACCATGGGTCATGGTGTATAGGTTCTTGTGGCTTAGGAACCATTCGTCGGTTTCTAGCATTTTTTTTTTAATTCAATCCCTGCTTGGCTCGCTAGGGGCTTCTGGAGTTTGGCTTGTGCTTGGGTGGTGACTTGCGCTGCTAATTGTTTTGATGGCATGAGTGGGTCTGTTATCTCTGTTCTCTTGCTGTTGTATTGGGGCAAGCTGGACAATGCATCAGCTAAGAAATTCTTTCCTCCTGGTAAGTGCTTTAGAGTGAAGTTAAATCGGTGGAAATGCTGTGAACCCACAGAAAGAAATGGAAAGAACTGAAATAGATCCCCCCCAGGAAAGGAATGGGTTCTGACACCTAGCTTGTTTTCAGATCTACATTCCAAGCAATGATATAGATTGACAAAGTGTGAATAATGATTCTTAGTGACAACAATATAGTGAGAAACCCAGAAATAAGCACCAAAGAAAACAATTGTGTATTAAAATCAGGAACTCCTTGTAAGAATATAGGGGGAAAAAAAACCAATCAAATTACATGACAAAGCCTAAAAAGAGATGCCGTTTTGGGATTGGGATGTCAAACTAGATAGCAAAATAAGTTGTATATTTCCCTATGGTTTTAAACAAGGGTATAATAAATAATTGTTTATTGTGTAAGAATTTACAGAGAAAGTTGAGTTTCAATAACTGTCATCCTATAAGGCTACCATGTAATTCAGTTTAGTTATTTAGAAATTCTCCTGACAGGCAGTCCTTTCCTGATGAAAGATTTCAACTCCTCTCCGTGCATGGAGGGAAATGCTTTGTGGTAACAGTGAAATCTTGAATTCCATGTTACAAAAAAAGACAAATGTAGCTCAGTATGTGAAGCACATTGGTGTTCTTTTTTTATTGCATTTATTTTAAGACTCGTGGGATGGTTTTTGTACAATCCAAAATCATTTTAATCAGGTAAACAAGGCACTTTAAAAAGAGATCTTTTCTAATAAAATTGTTATTGGTTTCCAAGTCTTCCCATCTAGACAATACTTTTCTTCTTATTCTTTTCATGTCTTCTTTTAAAATAAGGAACAAAAAGATTGATACAATGAAACAAATATATATTTTAATTTGCAATGAATTCCTTTTTTATTTGCTATCTCAGAGTTTAGTAAGGGAAGCACTTTCAGTTAGATTATTTGCAACCTACCATTTATGTCATGCATTTTAAAATTTGATTCTGTTTTTTTACTCAGAGTAGATCATTGTGGCTTTCTGTTTCTGCAATAAAAATGGGCTTTCATTAATCATTCTCCCACCTTCTCACCACCCCAAGCATAAAGATTTCTACATGCATAGAAGTTGCTTTAAAAATTATAATAGTTTTGTGCTCCTGTCAAATGCAGCCTATATATAATCACAGTTCTTCACAATTGGACTAAATTGATACCTTCTCTTTCTGGACCAGAGTTGTCCAATCTTGGCAACTTTAAGATTTGTGAACTTCAATTTGCAGAATTTCCCAGCCTCATGCACCCCTGTTTTAGACCAACTCTTGGAGGATATTTTTAACCAAGCGGTGAAAGATTGAGTTTTTTTTTAATTCATCTATTTAGGAAAGTGTAGTTTTTCCAGTCCAGTTTTGGTTGTTCTTTTCTCACTGTTTTGTGATACAGATATCTTTAGACTTGACAGGACATTTATTTTCATTTTAAAACATTTTCTATAATAAGCATAGCAATATTTAAGTAAATTTTGGAGCTGGCTTCAATGTCTTAACTCAATCCTGGAAAGTTAATAATGATAAATTTTGAATATTTCAGTATAGATATATTGACCCTGAATATTTCATCTAGTCAGTCTTTGACTTTTTTAGATACAAATGGCTCTGGAGAATGCAATTGAATGTGCTAGTAAAATTAAAATACTCCTTTCTGATCTTCGTAAGTAAAATTAGGAATACAAGAACTGTTGCTGCATGATTAAACAAATGATTATATATCCCTAGAACAAATGTCCATGTCTTGAATGGGATCAATTTAATTTAGCATATTCTTGCTGTGTTTTGATAATTACATTTTTAAGCCAGCTTAGTTATATTTTACTATCATTACTCATCCATATAATTATAGTTTGTTAGTTCTCACCAAATCTTTTAATGGCAGTTGTTTTATGAATGTATTTCTTCAGATGGGTCTTGGATGCTATCCACTTCTTGATTTTTCCATCATTTCTCAATCCTTTGCTCCTTCCTTTTTCTAATTTTTAATTGACTTCTGGAACCCACAATGTGTTAGTAGAATGTAATACTATGACAAACAATTTTTTGATGTTTTCATTGTTTTATTAATTGTTTTAACTTTTCTATAGTTTTAAAAGCCACCCAGAGTTACTTGGCTGGGATGGCACGCTATAGAAATCAATCAATCAAATAAACAAATAAAACATCTTTAACCTCTTTCTTATGCTCCCTATCAGGAAATCATATGAAAATGTCTTATTTTTTAATAAAAGTTTTATTGATTCTTTAAAATTACAGTCTTTAGTGCTTAGTGAACAACAGTTATCTGGGTTCAAATATTTAACATTAGCTTCTTCAATATAAATCTGTTCAATACTATACAATCCAGTATTTTTTTCCCTGATCATCTTTTCTTCTCCATATTTTTTCCATTTCCCCCTCATTATACCATTACAGTTTTTGGTACTGTTAACGTATACAAAGTTAAATATAAGCATCTTCATCATATTTTACTAATATCATACAAATAATAATATAAATCCATAAATCAATAATGTCAATTCATTAATCAATATCCTGGTTTTTGTGCTCTTGTTAAGGTTTGATTCCCCATCAGTATGAGAAATATCTTTATCAGTTATGATTTTTTTCAATATTAATTACATTTATATAGCTAAAAGTTTTATTCAAATCAATCCTCCTATATCAAAAAAGAGAAAAAAATGCTATCTTAATTCTAAATCATATCTTTCATTATAAAAGTCTAATTATATCTAAGGGTCATCTATTCTTTCAGTCTTATTCAAACAAGTATTTAAACATATAATGCCCCCTCTAGGTCAAATCTTCTGATTTTAAATCTGACTCTCACTTTCTTTCTTTGCCAAGTCGCTTTCCAAGCCAGGGCAATTAGATCACCCAGGAATTTTCTTTCTATTTTTGCAAAAATTGCTTGGCGTGAGGAAGACAATTTAGGTAGGGTATTTTTGGGGGGAAACCCGCCCATTTATATTCCTTAAATAATTCCCACCTCCTTTTCTCCCTCCATTTTTCTTTTCATTCCCTGTCTCCCAAGTTGTGACATTTCCCTTAACAGCTCTATATTCCTTTTTTTAAAATCTTCCTTTCCATCAGATATATTTTGCAGACCTAAGGGGTAAAAGGTCTTTTGCATTTTCATTGTTAGGTCTTGCAGTATTTTGTTTGTATATAGTTGTTTATATTTCCCCTCTTTTATCTCTTCCATCTCTAAATCCATTTTCTCTGTTTCATCTTCTGATTTCTGGATTATTTGTTCATACTTTGTAGTTGTTATATGGGAACTTTCTAGTTGTAGATTTAATTTGGAGATTAGCTCATTTATATTGTCTAAATTGTTTTTAGTCTCATTATGATTTCTTTTCATGTCCTCTTGGTATTCAACAATTAGTTGTAGCATAAAATATATTTCTTTCTGAAAGGTTGTTTGTTTTTTCTTGAGGCATCAATCCTGGAGATCGTTTAGTATCACCAGACTCAGTAAGAGTAGATCAAAATTTCCTTTAGTTTTCCGGTTTTTATATGTATCCTTTATAATCCAATAGATTCCAAAGTATAGGTTCAGTTCTGAAAGCAATATTTTATAATAATCCTTTGTCTAAAGTATCCAAAAAATTGTCAACCAGGCAAGGTTGTAATCCACAATGTTCGAAGTGTTCAAAATGTTCAACCTGTCTGAAAATAGCTCAAAAATATCTCCCAGCTAGGCACACTTCAAGGTTAAATTTTTCTTTCTCTCCCACTAGCTCTTGAAGTTAAAAGTCCAAGCTCAGTAGGTATTTATAATCCAAGAACATCAGGGTGATAAGTATGTCAAAATATTTTCCTTTATTGCCAGCTGTTCTCCCAAGCTAGGAATCACCAAGCAGCCAGGAAGCAAATTATATTGCTATACACAAATCCACCACTAGATGTCATTCAAAGTCTATTTTCCACTCTTAAAACAAAGGATTGTTTTCTTATATTTCGCCTCAATGTTTTTTTTTCAAAGAGAAAATCTTAACAATTATCTCAGTTCTCAAATTTATCAAAAATGTAGCTTTATGTTACTTCAATATTGTATGTTTCTATCCCACATAAAATTAAAATGTTGCTTCCATTTACATTCAGAGGTTTTAGCTTCTTGGGAGCCTTTGCCAGGAAACTCAGTTGTAAAATAGTAAGGAAAGGATCAATATTCTCACCCAGTTCCAAACATGCTGTTTATGATCTATTAAGTAGTGGTTTTTTCTTCTTTGGTTGTCAGCAGCTAATGGCCGGCCACAGGAATATAGTTGGTCTTTCCCCTGCTGGTTTGGAGGGCTTCCCTTGGATCGAATGGAAACACCACCATCTCTCCATGATCAACAAGGCACCCCTCCTCTTCATCCCCTTTTGGGGGGATTTTAGGCCCTTTTTAGGGCCCCAAGCAGGGCGAAATCGGGCACGAAAGGCAGAGCTCTGCCTTTCTGCGCCCCATCTCACTGAGTCACAAGCCAGAAGTCTCAAGAAATCATATGAAAATGTCTTAATAAAGCATGAGAAATTGGGCTTAAAGAAAGTTTATCTTAAAGCTAAGTATACCCTGCCAGCATTTCAGAATATCCAGTTGATCCAAATCAGGTTCTCGTTATAATATATGGAAGCCTAGTTAAGCCCTAACTCATCAATTTTCCATTCTCTTGGTTGCAGGATAGAAAACTGTTGTTCCTCAGCTTAGTCTCTTTGATCCATCTAGCTTAGTACTTGCTTTACTAGAAAATTTCAGTGCATTGTTTTTAATGCAGCTTTTCTTGGATTTATTAAACCAACCATATATGTCTATGCATTGTTTTCATGTTCTAAGTTCAGAGAAGGGCGGGATGAGATTATTAAATGTGAATGGTCATTATAATTTTATTTTATATTTGCCATGTAAAATACCTGCTAAATATTAAGCCTACTTTCTTTCCTTCTTTACAGTTGATGAAGGAATTCCCTCTTCTTAGTATGTTCAACATCCATGAAAATTTGCTAGAAGCTTTGCTGGAGTTACAAGCATATGCAGATGTTCAAGCTGTTTTAGCAAAATATGATGGTAAGTGAAGTAGCTCTTTATATACCCTGATACTCTGTGTCTGTATGGATATAAAACAAAGGAGAGCAATGTCCTTTAACAAAATCATATTTAAGGAGGGAAAGGTCCATGTTCTGAATTTCTTTTTCTTTGTATTGCAGGGTTTTCTTATGCAGTTATAGTAAGTTGTAGCTTCCAAATAATTTCATTTAATTTATGATACCTAGTTTTTAAATGTTGTAGTAGCGAAGGACAATTACTCCTGCCTCTCATCATTCTATTTTTTTCTTGGTGAACTTCAGTTTTACTAACTCTTCTATGAGTTTGTGAGGTATAAATATTTTTTGTCAGTGACTTTGTACCGTTTTGTTTTACAAAAAACCTAATTTCATTAGAACCTAAGGTGAAGTTATAGGACCTAAGCAAGAACTATTTATTTCTTCCATATTTTCTTACTTTAGAAGTGCTACTCAAACTGTTGAAAACAGGTACAGATAAGGAAGCCTTGGAGGAAGAAAATAAGTGAATGAGTCATTTTCTTCCAGCAGCCTCCAAAATTGCTAACTGCAGAAACTACAAATGGGGAATCTAAGATTGCTTCTGGCCAGAACAATTTCTCTTTCTGTTGCATTCTTCTTGGATAACTAATTTTTAAAGGACATCTAAAATAACCCGTTTTTTAAAACTTGAAAGTATCCATTTTTATGCTAAGCCACCCATCAATCTTTTGCTGTAGGATGGCATATAAATGAGGTTTTTGAGCAGTATGTAAATTAGTACATTGTTCCTTATCCTTATTGCCATTGTTAGATCAGTACTTCAATCCATAGACTCTTACAAAGCTGCTAAAAAAGAATTGCCACAGGCTTGAATAAATAGAAAAAGACTTAAAATAAAGACTTAAAACTTAAAATGTTTTTAAGAGACTGAGAAATAGTGCCATAAGTGCCACTGGGACACTAGGTCAATCTCCTCTAAGCATACTAATTTAATATTTCTTCACATTTCTTAGTTGAAGTAGCCTTCTAAGATGTTCTTTGGTGCCTGTTCCACTAACATAAAACCTGTTTTCAGCAAGATTTCTCTTCAACGTATATGGTACTCTACAAGACATTAAACTCCTCCAAAATTTGCTGTGTGCATTCTGAGAAATCTAACTGCTGTGATCCTCAGTATGGCACTTAGGAGTTCTAGGAAAAGAGGTCCCCATATGTCACCTCTATATTTGCTGTCCCACTTGATTTTTTTTTACATTCTATATTTTGTAAAATAATAAAGAATTTGCAACATGAAAAGTACCTTAGGCATAATTTTTTTTTCTTAGAGTGTCCTGGTCCATAAATGGGCTTCATAAGATTTCATAGAAATTAAATGCTTGAAGTATTAAATGCTTGAAGTTAGGATTGGAGAAAAATCTGCAGCAATATAAGGCACTAGAGGGAATTGCATTTTGATAAATGTCCCCCATATGAACCAGGACCTTTCAATCAATCAATTTATTATTGTAGCCAAAGGCCAACACATAAATTAAACATTCAAATAAAACCAAACTAAACAAAACCAACACAAGAAGACATAGCAATATATTATAATTAATGATGTAATCAATGGGTGACCAAGGTCTGCCTAGTTTTACAAAACAAAAACTAGCTACCTTCAGAAAAACTGAATTATACTGACCTGACAAAAATACACTGAGTATATAGACTGAATATCCAGTCTAATGCTGGATAAGAACACATAATAAAATTAATTATAAAAGATTATTAAAAAGATCTAAAATATTTATTTATGTTTCTGGCGAATCCTCAATGCTGCTGCAAAGAATCTAGCCATCTGCGCCATGATCACTGCCTGCTCGTCCTTAAGCAGCCACTGGAGATAAATACTTTCCAAATGACCAGGATACTTTATTATTATTATTATTATTATTATTATTATTATTATTATTATTATTATTATTATTATTATTATTATTATTATTATTATTAATTTAATTTCTATGCCGCCCTATTCCGGAGAACTCAGGGCGGCTCACAGCATAATAGAAATTACATACATATAAAAAACCCTTAAGTTAAAAAAAAACAAAAAACAAAAAACAAAAAACCAATCATTCCACGAACATACACTGGCTAGGGGCAAGATGTTAGCTGCCCCAGGCCTGCCGGCAAAAGTGTGTTTTAAGCAATTTACGAAAGGCGGAGAGGGTGGGGGCGACACAGATCTCCGGGGGAAGTTGGTTCCAGAGGGCCGGGGCCGCAACAGAGAAGGCTCTTCCCCTAGGCCCCGCCAGGCGACACTGTCTGGCTGACGGGACCTGGAGAAGGCCCACTCTATGGGCCCTAACCGGCCGCTGGGATTCATGAGGTAGCAGACGGTCCCGTAAATAACCTGGTCCGATGCCATGTAGGGCTTTATAGGTCATAACCAACACTTTGAATTGGGTTCGGAGACCAATTGGCAGCCAATGCAGCTCGCAGAGTGATGCCGAAATGTGGGCATTTCTAGGCAAGCCCAACACTGCTCGCGCGGCTGCATTCTGCATTACCTGAAGTCTCCGAACATTTTTCAAAGGTAGCCCCATGTAGAGAGCATTGCAGTAATCGAACCTCGAGGTGATAAGAGCATGAGTGACTGTGAGAAGAGACTCCCGGTCCAAATAGGGCCGCAACTGGTGCACCAGGTGAACCTGGGCAAATGTTCTCCTCGCCACAGCCGAAAGATGATATTCCAAATTTAGCTGTGGATCGAGGAGGACGCCCAAGTTGCGGACCTTCTACTTACCAATTATGGAGAGGATATGTTTTTTCCGAATAACTCTGTAGAAGGAACATCGAAGGAGTATGTGTCCAATAGTCTCCACCTCTCCTGAGCCACAGGAGCAGAATCTTTCAGCCAATGGTGTCTTTTTATACTTGCCGTACAGGACGGCCAATGGAAACACATGGCACCATACAAATGAGAATGCTTTCCAGTGGTTTACTGACTCCAACTGACTAAGATACTTGATAGGTGTAACCACATATCTAATAGAATCTAGAGCCAGAAACAGCGGAGCCATACCTAAGTCTGCTTGCCTCTCAATGTCCTTTTGAAAATAGACATTTTGCTAGAAAGTGCACAACTAGTCCTCAGAATTTCAGATATGTCACATTTGAACAAAAAGCCTAATTGCATTTTTCAGTTGTCTTCAGACATCTATTTTGATTTACTATTGAAGGATTTTAACTGTCTTTGTTCTGAAAGACATTGCTTTTATAACAAAAATATTCTAAGAAAAAAAGAAGTTCTGGCTTTTTAGGTAGCAAAAGGGTGTGTGGAAAGATACACAAACTAATGGAATAGATTACATAGAAGTGACAAACTGACAATTGCTGAACTACAAAACCTTAATTATGTTTTCTAGTAACAGTACATATCTTATTGTAGGCATTGCTTCCCTGTTGATCTTGACTTGTTGCCAGGTGCACCATATGAATTGGCTATGTAATTACATATTATTTGTTTATAAATAGGGCACTTGCTTGTAACAAAATCAAAACAATGAACTAGAAGTGTCAGACAGATTTAGTAAACTCTGGTTTTAAAATTTAATAAAATTCATGCTATCTATTTATTTAATGGGCTTGGAAACCATTTTTATTCATAGACTGCTCTAAAGACTCCAATTGTATAATAAAGATTACCACAACCTGCAGTTGCAAATGAATATGCCTCCAGCTTCTTCATCTTGCAGGAAGTAAGCCTGAATTTGTTCATTCCTATCCAAACCCTGACAATCCCAAAGCACTAGAACAGTGCTTTGACCATCTATTCTGTTTGGCCTGAAATTGAGATGAGCAATGGGCATCATGATATTTGATCCTGTGTTGATGAATCACTTACCATTGCTGCTTAAACTATGGAGCAGAGAAAGTTGAACATTGTGGAACCTTTCGGACTTGACTTTTCCCTTCCCATCACCACCAGTTGAAATAGGTCCCAGAGAATCTATAGCACTATGTTTCCTTTTCCAGTCCCAGAGACAGTTCAAAATGGCTCTATAATTGATGTGATAAAAGGCAACTGAGAAGTTGAAGAGGACTAGGAATCTTGCCATATATCCCCCACCAGAACAATTTGTGTGTTCTTGATAAGATACCCTAGCGTGAAACCCATCTAAAAAGAGTCCAAATAATCCATCTCATCTAGAACCTTCCAATCTCAGCTTTAGCCCGTCCTCAATAATCTTTGCTATAAAAGAAAGGTTCAAGACTGGGTGATGGTTCTGCCAGCTATCTGAAAACCATCAAGCAATGAAAACAGTGCTGTTTTCAAGGTCAGTAACACTACCTCTTCTCTCAAGGATGCATTTGCTGTCATTCTAACCCAGCAACCTTTCATCAGCCTAGAGGCTTTTACTAGCCGTTAGTGAAGGTATCTAATCACAATGCTCTGATGGTATTACCAAGACCACATCCATTTCTTCAGGATGAATAGATTCAATTTCCCAGAAAGCTTCACAAGGTGAAATATTTTCATCTCAGCTGAATATGACTAGCTAATGTCCAATTCTGCATGGATCTAAATTGTTATATCATTCAGTTATACTGCAAATCTTTACAGTCATCCAGCAAATATTCTGTCATTCTTCCTAAAAGATATGAGCACACTTCAGAAAAGGCTGCTAATCAGCAATCTCAGGACAGAATAAAGGTATAGAAAAAAAAACAAGCCTTACCCATGATTGGACATATCCATTGTCCAATCTTGTCTTCCACCAACATTCCTCTCTGCATCTTTTTTGCCACTTCAATTCTCAGAGCTCTTTGGTAAATCAGGTCTGCAAGTGTAGCAACAAACCAAGAAAGGCTGCACAGGTGCAATTCTGTCCAAAGCAATGGTTGCCCATACATTCAGTTGATTGGCCAAGAACTCTGGAAATGCTCAGCAAAATCTCAGAAGAAATTTCTTGGAAGACAGAAGATCCAGTAGGTGCTTGTACAGACCAATCAAATACTTCCATCCATTTGCAGAGGGGTGATAAGCTGTTTTAATGGTGATGAACATGAAAATTAGTTAAGACATATACAGTGATACCTTGGTACTCAATTGCTTTGAAACTTATCTAATTTGGTACTCAACACATTTTGACATGAAACTTTGTTCTTGTACCCATTGTTTGGTTCTCAATGCCCAAGCTAGAACTTGTTGATGTCAGCTGCCTTGTGACTCATTACATTATTCCTTATGGGAAAAAAATTGTTTTGTACCTATTGTTGTCACACCTCTCGGAGCCAATTAAGGATGAATATTGAAGTATCACTGTACTTTATATTGTGCCCCTTATTTTTCATTACTTATAAAATACTGAGCTTCAATTCATGATTAATAAATATTATTAGTGTTGAACAGTCTTGATTCACTAGAAATCCTATATTCTAAGAGAAATTCCAGTCTTTTCCATGTACCTGACACAGCCTTTGCACTCCAATCATCAATATCATCCCTGTAAAAGTTTCCCAAATGCACAAAAAGCTTTTTTCGTGAAACATAAGAAGACTTAATATAATATAACAGCAATACAGTATTTCTATCTGAATGTATGCACATTTTATTATAGTTAAAATAATTTAAAACATTTAAAATATTAGGTCTATCAGATTAGGCAACCTCTTGATGGCAGCAAAAATGTATTGAAACCCCAATTTTATTTACTTTTTATTAGTCATATGAATTTTTTGCAGCCCTGATATTATTATAAGAGTTGTGTAGGATGAATATAAAGCCACAACTTCAGATGTTGCTTCTTTTTTTTTCAAATATATTTTATTAATTTTATAATTTTAACAATAAATACATAAAATCCCAGAATAATAAGCTATTAAAGAAAAAAAAACCTAGATATACAACTCAACATAATACATCCTCTTCCATCTTTCAACATACATAAGTTTAAATACCTACACTTATAGGTGTTGCCCGGACAGCACCCCCTACACCACATCCACCCTCTTTCTTCCTCCCTATCTTCTCCTACTTCCCCCTACCTCCATCTCTCTCCTTCCCTTCCCTTCCTCTCCACTTCACCTCTTCTCCCCCAACCTTCCTACTTCCCTCTCCCTCGCACCCCCCTTCAGATGTAGTCCAGAGGTACCATCCGAGCAACTCCTCTCTCTCAGTAAGCATTTTTTATTATATGTTACAAGTATTACAGTTGAGTATAAAACAATCTAACACCCTCCCCAACATACCCCCCCAACTTCCCAAAGTGAATACAGGGTAAACAAAATTAATATATAAATCCTAATAAAAATTTAACTATATGCTAAAAACAATTTCTTGGATTGATATTTCCCTTGGATATACTCTATCCATTTTTTCCAGTCCAACATATATTTTTCATTTGAATGATCTTTCAAGTAAGCAGATACTTTGGCCATTTCCGCCAAATTTATAACTTTCAAAGTCCATTCTGCAATAGATGGTAATTCTGCCTTCTTCCAATATTGTCCCACCAACAGTCTCGCTGCTGTAATCAAGTTCAAAATCAAGTTCATCTCTATGGTGGAACAATCTTTTATAATACCTAGTAAAAACAACTGTGGTGAAAATTCAATACGTTTTTTCAGAATATTTTGAAGTATCCACCAAATGTTTATCCAAAAAGCCTTCGTTTTTTTACAAGTCCACCATACATGAAAATAAGTAGCATCCGTACATTCACATCTCCAACATTTAGGTTGTAAATTAGGGTACATACATGAAAGTTTTTTCGGATCCAAATGCCATCTATAAAACATTTTATAAAAATTTTCTCTTAAATGTTGCGCTTGTGTAAATTTTACATTTTTCACCCAAATTCTCTCCCAAGTTTCCATCATAACTGGTTGTCCAAAATTTTGTGCCCACTTTATCATACAATCCTTAACTAATTCAGTTTATGAATCAATTTCAATCAATGCATTATACAATCTTTTAATATGCATTGGCCTTTGATCTCTGATTTGTTTAATTAAATTTTCATCTATTTGAGCTAAGCCAATCTTCTGATCTTTTTTCCATCTAGTCTACAATTGTAAATATTGAAACCAAGTAAGAATCATTCTTTCGTCCCTTAAGGTGTTCAGGGACTTCAATTGTAAAGCATTCCCTTCTTTAAATAGGAGTTTCTCATATCGCACCACATCATATAATTGTTCTCTATTTATATTCTCTATTGCGTGTCTGGGAACTGTCCAAACAGGAATCTTATCGTTTAATTTATACTGATATTTTTTCCAGACACGCAGCAGAGCATTTCTCAATAGGTGCTCTTTGAAACTCCTATCCAACTTCTTATATAAACTAAATAAGCATGCCATCCATATAATAAATCATACCCTTCAATATTCAATATTCTATCATTAGTTAAATTAACCCAATCACTTATTGCTACTAAAACAGCTGCATCATAATATAACTTGAGATTAGGCATTTTCAAACCACCTCTTTCCCTTGTGTCCTGAATTATTTTTAACTTAACCCTTGGTTTCTTCCCATTCCAAATAAATCTATTAATGCCCCTCTGCCACTCCTCTAAGTTAGCATCTTTTTTAAGTATAGGTATCATTTGAAAGAGAAATAAAAATTTAGGCAATACATTCATTTTAACTGCTGCTATCCTACCCAGTATAGATAATTGAAGTTTCTTCCATTTTTCCAATTCTATTTGTACATTACTCCACAAAACTTCGTAATTATTTTTATATAACTTCCCATTGGAAGTTTCAATATCAATTCCTAAGTATTTAATTTTCTTAACTATCTCACATCCTGTTATTCTTTCCAATTCCTGTTTTAAATTAATATTTAAATTTTTAACTAACATCTTTGTTTTAGCTATATTTAATTTAAACCCTGATACCTTACCATAAAGTTTAATTATCTCCATCAATCTCTTAGCTGACTGTATTGGTTGAGTCAGTGTCACAACCAAATCATCTGCAAAGGCACGTAATCTATAGTCTTGTTGTCTAATCACTATACCTTTTAAATCTTCTGCTCCTCTTATCTTATTCAATAAAACTTCTAAAGTTAAAACAAACAACAACGGGGATAAGGGACATCCCTGTCTGGTACCTTTCTCTATATTAAATGAATCTGTTAAGTCCTCATTCACAATCACCTGGGCTGTTTGTTTCTGATAAATCGCCAATATTGAATTAATGAACTGATCCCCCATTTGCATCCTAACAATCAATTATTTCAAAAACAACCAATTCAATCTGTCAAATGCTTTTTCTGCATCCAAAAACATAAGAACTGCAGGCACCTGAGTATTCTTCTCCAAATATTCTATTATATTAATAATTTGTCTAACATTAGTTTTCATCTGCCTCCCTTGTAAAAAAACAGTTTGATCAGTATGAATTGTTTGTTGTAAAACTGTCATTAATCTATTAGCCATTACTTTTGCAAAAATCTTGTAATCCGTATTCAACAAAGAAATAGGTCTAAAATTTTCTGGTTGAAGATTATCTCATCCCTCTTTAGGAATTAAAGAAACATAGGCTGTTTTCCATGAAAGTGGAACCTGACCCCCTTTTTGTATATTAACAAATAACTCTCTAACAGGTTCCACCATTTCCATATGAAGATGCTTATAATAATCCGCCGTTAACCTATCAGTCCCAGGAGATTTTCCCATTTTCAATTGTTTAATCACTGAAATTATTTCTTCTGAAGTAATCAATGTATTTAATCTTTCTCTTTGTTCATTAGTAATTACTAATATATTTTCATTTCGCAAAAAATATCTATGTCATTTCTTGTATCTTCTCCTCAGCATATAATCTAGAATAAAATTCTAAAAATGCTTTCTTAATAATTTCTTGTTGAAACACCTCTTTCCCTTTATACTCTATTTTTTCAATTATCGGGATTTTTGTTTTTTCCTTAATATATAGGCCAACCATCTGCCAGGCTTATTAGAGTTAAAAAATTATTATGTTTTGCATATTGTATATTCCTAGCAACTTGGTCTGCCATCAACAAATCAAATTGTTTCCGTAGGACCTTTATCCCCTCTTGAATATTTTTATCATCTGGTCTTTTTATTTATAACTGTTCCTTCTTTCTTATTTCCTCTTCTAACTCCTTCCGTTTTTTCTCTTGTTTATCTCTATGCCTTTTATTCAAATCAATTAAAATCCCATGCATATATACTTTGCTTGCATCCCATACCATTTCTATAGTTGTACCCTTATGCATATTTAACATGAAAAATTCCTTCATTAAATTTTTACATTCCTTCACATTTATATCATATTTAAACAAGTTTTCATTTAATCTCCAGGATCTTTTAGGTCTTTGTCCTTCCGTTAATTCCATCCAAACCAGATTATGATCTGTTAAAGCTTTAGGTAAAATCTTCACCTTCTTTAAACTAAAAAGAAAATCACTTGAAGTTAATATAAAGTCAATTCTGGGAAATGACTGGTGCCTGTCAGAAAAGAAAGTGATTTCTTGCTCTTTACCGTTTCTTTCTCTCCATATATCTATCAAGTCAAAATCATCCTTTATATCAAAAAAAGATTTAGGCAACTTAGCACGTATTTGGGGAATTGATGATATCTTCTTTTTATCTAAATCAATATCTATCACACCATTCCAATCACCCATTATAATACAAGACCTATAATCAAATTGTATTAACTTTTTATGTATTAACTTATAAAATTTTGTTTGTTGTTGGTTTGGTGCATATATTCCCATCAAAAGTACTTTTTCCCTTTCTTTTAAAATTTCAATTGCCTTGTATGTCTGATTCTATTAATTTAGATCTTATATGATTTTTAACATAAATAACAATTCCATTCTTCTTCTCAGCAGCCGCTGCAACAAAATGTGTGCCTAATTTATTATTTATCAAATATTTTTGATCATTAATTCTAATATGTGTTTCTTGCAAACAAGTTAAATCATTTTTACATTGATTCAAATAGTGAAATATCTTCTTCCTCTTCTGTGGAGAATTTAAACCATTAACATTCCATGTCAAAAATTTATTTGACATGACCAACTCCAGAAAGCCTTTGCAAGACCAATTCAAAATTTTCATCTTTCTTCTTTGGTCAAGCTCCCATGGCTTCCACACTTGTAGGTAGTACCTCTTGAATTGTGGAGCGGTCTTGTTCCTTTTTTTGTTGTTCCTTACATTTGGTAGTTGCCCGAGTTTGCTTTTGATCTCTAGGCATCTCTACTTGAAGGGGCTGAAATATATCAAGGCTCCGTTCAGCCAAATCCAATAAATCTCCTTTATCAACTCCTGTTGCAGCTTGAGGTTGTGAATCTTCAAATTGTAGGTGTTCTTTTTGCTCTTTAATTACTTCTGTATGTGGTTCAGTAGTTTTCGATGTTGGAGATGGGGGTTCACCAGCCTTCAACACATTCACAAAGAAATCTTTTGCTTTCCAAATAGAATTCAGACGGTATCTTACATCCTGGTAAAGTAATGACAATCCAGCTGGGGCCTCCCACCTATATTGTAAACCACGTTTTTAAAGTTCATCCACCAAGAATGCATAGTCTTTTCTTGCTCTTAACATCTTTGGAGGAATCTCCTTCATTATCACAACCTCTTGACCAGCCACCATTAATTTCTTGTTATACGATATTGTAAGCACATGATTTCTAAATCTCTTTGTAACAAAATAAATCAGAATGTCTCTAGGTAAATTTCTTTGTCTAGCAATCCATGAGTTAACTCGGTAGATCCTGTCTACAAGACAAATCTTGTACCCCCTCATTTATAAATACTGCAAGAGCTTCTCCAAAAATCCTTCTCAAATCCTCCTGAGTCTGATTTGCTTCTTTCAGCCCTCTAATTCTAACAGCCCACATCATCTGATTGTATTGTGCCATAATAGCTTGATCTTCCACAGCACTTTTAATTTCTAGCATCTGTTTCTCAAGTTGTTGTTCCACCCCATCCACTTTTTCTTCCACTCTCAAAGTATAATCCCAGACCCCCCTAAAAGCTTCGACAATATCTTTTCTTATCACTGTATTATGAGTCTCAATAATTTCTTTAATTTTGCCCAATTCTCCAGTTACTCCTTTAATTTGTTCCTCAGTGTGAGTTACAATCTTTTTCTCCAATTCATCCCCAAATTTCTCAAAATTCCTCTCCATATTTTTCTCCATACTTCTCTCAATATTATCTGTCAGTGTTAATAATGCAGCCTGTAGATCTTTCATAGTCAACATTTCTGAAGGAGGTTGAATAGACAAAGAAGATTGAGGCTGTGTAGAAGTTAAAGAAGCCGGGGGAGCAGAAAAACTAGATGTTTGTACCTTAGAGGGCTGAGCCGGTGAAGATACTGCAGCCTTCATAGCTGTTATTTTGGTTTGTCTGGCAGCCATTCTATAATCAGTCCGTTTTTTTTATAAAAAGTCTCAAAAAGCTGCTTTTAATGAAAAATTCTCTTACAAATATATTGCAAGATTTTTTCCTTTCTTCTTTCAAATCCAAGATTTTAGTAAAAGTTTATAGAATTTTGAGCTTTAAGCTTAAATGAACACTATGCCTTTATTGTAGAAAGTTACTTTCACTACTTTCACTTTTCTATCGAAAGCGGTCGCCATCTTAAAGCCATTATGTTGATTGTAAAAATAATTGTAGTCTGAATTTAAATGTGAAGAATTATTTGCAATATCGATCTCCTCTATTCACTCTGCCTGCGTACAGTTCGCTCTCAGATTCTTATTTTCCGCAGGGGTGGTCGCGGCGTCTTTTTCTGTCTATTGACAGAAGCGTCCCGGGCTGGAGCATCTTCGAGCGCTTGGGGGGCTCTCACTCTTTCCCCCTGAAATCTTTTCAGGGGTTTTTTAGAGGAGCTTAACCCACGCCCGATGCTCTTCACCCCTTCTCCCAAAGGGGGGTTTTTCCACCGCAAAAAACAGCTGATAATTGCTGTTTTTGCGGCTAACAGTTCCCGGGAAAACGGAGCCTCCAAAGGAGGCTGTGGCGACGCCAAACGGTGTCACCGGAAGTCCAGATGTTGCTTCTAGTGTCTGATATAATATTCCAATTGCAAAGAATTCAAGTTAAGCATTTTGTTTTTATGATGGCCAGACAGGAAAAAAAAAATCAGAAGCAACATGTGAGAACAAGAATTCCCTTATTTAATTTTTTTCTCAGCAGCTAATGTCCAGAAATTTACGAATCAGTTACTTCTGGTCTCTGATTCAACAAACAGTTTTTTCCTCACCCCATTTGCAAAGTGAGTCATTGAGTCTTTCCTTGACAAACTACACATTATACCAAAATATGCAAGTTTCAGCAATCTGGTGTCAAAGATTAAAATTATTACAATGCATAAATTTATATAAAGTCTGGTTTGAACATAAAACAAATAAGAAATTAACATTTGATGTGTATTTTTGAATATCAGTGGATCAATTTTTTTTTCATGATCCGAATGGAGTTTTGAAAGCCTAAAACCTGACTGGGTATTAGTTTGTTTGCTTAGTGAGGCAAAACTGAGAGTGACCATTAGATTAACCACATACTGAATGGAGAGGTCCAACTATAGTTCAGACACTATTCTATTAAAATCTCAATGGAATGCGATAGAGTAGGCTGTTTCGTGTAATGTTTGTTAGTGTTTGCTATGGTGTTTGAGTTCTGGAAACAACTTGCTTCTCTCTGTTTATTTATGTATTTTTCTTTTGTGGTTATTATGTTTGCCTGACATTTAGGACTTTGATGATGGTAACTGGCCATTTATCTTGTCTATTTGCTGTGAATATGAAAAGAGCAGAATATCAATTGGTTAAATAAATAATAAGGGCAACAACAGTGAAATTATAGCAGTTTGGATGCACAAATTGGATTGTTTGATTCAAGGACTAAACCTTCCAAGTACTGATGGTTTGAGATTGATTAAGCATATTCTATTTTGGTAAATGGAAAAAAAGATCTATTGATTGATATCTGCTTGCTTCTCTGGCCTCTTTTTTGCTTTTGTCTCTGGAGATATCTGCACATGTTCCACAGATGCCAACGAGCTTTAAAATGCATTACTCCTCTTAAATTTCAAAGAACCTTAAGAATAGTTGACTAATGGAGACTATACTTAGACCACAATCATGCTAAAAATATTACATTTTTCTGTGAATTTATATCTAGTCTCATAAGATAGATAAGGATATGCATCTTAGTTTAAGGAAATCATAGATGAAGGAATCTGAACCCTTATCCACCTAGCCTATGGGTAGATTGTGACTTCAAATTATTCTGCCAGCCTGGCTCACTTCCAGTGTCTGAGTCATCCCTGTGAGGAAGGAAAAAGGATAGAGAAACCAAAGAATGGAAACCTTAGCTTTATGTATCAGTGTGCACTGATTTGTGAACACTGTTGATATTTCAAGTAGGCTACAGTACCACACGCAGGAGTAACAAACATTTATTACCCAGTGTCCTTCATCCATAAGGCATCTGAAAATTGTGGACCCATGTTATGAAAAGATAAATACAATAGTGCAGCCTCCCCAAATTTGGTGATTTCCTTTGCCTACACTGGATGGGAATTGTGTGCTCTGTGTTGAGGAAGACTGCAGAATGGTAACTACCGGTAGTTACTGGATAAGCATTATTTATAAACCAAGAAACTATTTAATTTTTAAAATATATCTGGAAAATATATATTCATACTATCTATCTTAGCATTTAATAAGGTCCAGCTCTGTGTATGCTACATGTTGTTTGATGAAAGCTTTGGCCCAATACTGAGTAAATCCCAAGGATGTGATTTTAGATGTCTCAGTCTTTTTCCATGTGGACTGAAAAAAAATCTTCATACCGTAGTTAGTGGGGCAAGGACAACAAGGAAAAGGGATCTTTTAAGCTAGTAGTGGTATGGTTACCCACACTCTAGCCTCTACTTTCATGAGGCCTGACTCTAGCCTTAAGATAGCATTAGAGACACATTTTGGGGCTTGAAGGATTGATCTTAGTAATTTGGACTGGAACAAGTTCTAATGGTGCAAAATTAAAAAAAAAGGGACCCAGCTGGGCATCATAGAAAAGTTGTGCTATTGGCTTGACTTTAAATAATTTGTATGTAATGTAATGGGCACCCCTTTTCCTGAGGAATTTAAACATGGTAAATGAACTCCTTTAAGCATTTTCAGCAACACAGTCACCGTAGGGAGTCCCAGTATTTGTAAAACAGGAAACCTGCTCGAATTTATTGCCATCTATCCTCCAAGAGTGATTTTTGGGCCTTTAGACAAATGCCATGATTTTGATTTTCTGATACTTCATAAAAGGTTTTCCCATTTCATCAAATTAACTTCTACTGAGTATTGATAGCTGTCTATGTCTTATTCTTTATCCTTTCATTTTCTCTACTGCCCACTTATAATAATCCATCTTCGATGCAGACATAGAAGAATCATACATTTTTAATTTTATTTTCTTTCCAACAGATATAAGTTTACCAAAATCAGCAACAATATGCTACACAGCTGCCCTTCTCAAAGCTAGAGCTGTCTCTGACAAGTAAGTTTAGAAGAATTCCTGCCTGCTGAAATTTTACTCTGTAAATGTGGCAAAACATTTTGCATAGTTGAAGTTTATTCATCCTGGCAGGAAAACATTAGGCCTGCCATAAGTATGCAATATATTTACTACCAAGAATGGATACTGTGGGGACAATGAATTCCATATTGTTTAATTAGAAAAAACAGCTAGCCGCTTGCTTTCTGCAAGCAAAAGAAATTTGAATGCAATAAATGTCATTCTGGCAACATAGCTTTTACCAGCAGAATAATAAGTGTGGTGTTGGACTGGGAAGGGGCTAAACTTTATTTGAGGCAGATAGACCAAGTGCTTACTGCATAAAAATTCCTGGCAGGCAAGTGATGGCCTTTTAACTTGTATGTAAAACATAACTCTGCAGCTCTGTAAAGTGTCTGGCCCTCTCATATGGTTGCTGTCAAAGCACAGCACCAGACCCGAGCCAGGGTCTGATCAGAGGTGGAAGTGAGCCGATCCCAAGCAGTAGATATCCCATCATCGCCATGCTTTCTGAGTTCAGCCAAGTGGGTGGGGAGCAGGCTGCATGGGAAAGTCTGCTTTCCTTCCTGCTTTTTTCAGAGAGTTTGCTATTGTAGTGTATGTGCACTTCAAGACCTGAGTAATTTTTTTTTCTTTCATTCTTTTTGTCCTGTAGATCGCCAGTACCAACTGCAACATCTTTCCTCCCTACACAGCGACTCCAGCTTGGGAGGGCAGGGCTACGTTTGTCACAGCTTTCCCTGTGGTGGCTGCCTGCCAAGTACAGCTATGGAGTTAGCCGTGGGGTGTGAGGTGAGAAAGAGATTGCATGGTCTGGGTATTTTTCTCCCCATCTTCCACTCTCTGGGGCAGATAATATTTGCCCTCAGTATGCGTACATGGTCAGGTATGGATGTAGCTGGGAGCAGATCTGCTACTGCTGCTGCACCAGTCTTTCAACTCAACTTGTCTCATTGGGTTGAGAAGTCCTGAAGCCATGCTAAAATGTAATTTATAAATTTATTGGGATTTTTTTTTCTTACACCTTTCCATGCCCTCCCTCCCAGCCCAGAGATTTTGGTCCAGATTTTAAAAGCAAACATATAGAATAAATTTAGATTAGCAGGCAGACAGAAATAGAACATGGACTGCTTGAACATTATTATGATAAGTTTCAAACATGCTTTTGACTTCTGCTGGGATTTTTAATATCTCTATAATTTAGTTGTTCAGATGTTTTTTTGACATGGAGGTTTGATAAGAGCTTAGGGAACTGGCTCAGCTGATTTCAAAGACCCCTTTAACTTAGTTCTTCCTTTTATGCTTCTTTGTGATGCCAAAATTAATCTCCATGCTTCTCTTTTCTTTGTTCTGTATAGGTTTTCTCCAGAGGCAGCTTCAAGAAGAGGTCTCAGCACAGCAGAAATGAATGCAGTGGAAGCTATTCACAGAGCAGTAGAATTTAATCCACATGTGCCAAAAGTGAGTTGTTGTGAATCTCTACTACTATTTGGTATAAGAATCAAAATGAATTTAAGTAGCAACTTAATTGTCAAATGGTATCTCCTTCTGTGAAAAAAATATCCAATACAGTCACTTAGAACAAAATTGTCTTTTGCCTCCATCTTTTGTCCTCTTTTTTTCTCATTCAAAACTTTATTTTTCAGATGTCCTTTACATTTCTTGACATGCTTTTAATCAAATATAATGCTGACAGAAATATGTACACAGCTTTTGATTATTGACATGTAGCATTAAGTTGGGAATAAAATTCAATTCATTTGGGTTTTCTTCTGAATAAATATGGGTGAGCTTGTCAGTGGAGTTTTAGACAGCTCTTAGCTTACTCATAAGATTTAAAGTGTGCGATTGAAATAAGAAAATACAATTCAATAGTTGCTTCGTATCTGCTGGGTCACTGATCAGCTGCCATTATTGGAAGCCAAAGTCGTAATAAGTTACTTTTCAGAGAGGAATTTTGGCAAAACAAGGAGAATGTGACCAGGAAAGGATATGACTTCATTTTAACTATCATAGTATCAGAAATGAAATAGGGATGCACAAAATATGGCAAATAATAAGACAAGAAATTGTAGTTGGAAATCAAGTTTTATTTTAATTGCCCAAAGCATTTTGTATTTAGAGGAGTTTAGAAGACTTTCAAGATCACAAATTTCTCCATTCTCAAGATTTTGGCTCATAACTGGATTCCATCCTCTCTTGGATGGTTATTGTTACAACTAAAATGTGAACTATTTTGTTTGTTAAATCTTGTGTTTGCAGTAAGAAGTAATAAAACATACATCTAATGCTTCCATGTGAGATTTGCTTGATGCTGAAGCCTTTGCATTGGACAAGCATGTGTAAACTCACCTGCTTGATACATATATTGTAAATAATCTCTGTGCGATTGCATTTTTTCTTTTTCTTCTGTAATGCAACCTGCCAGGTCTGTCTTCTGTCCTTGTCACTCTGTTGTATCAGTTGTTGTTGTTGTTAATTGTGAAGTCATGTCCGACCCATCGTGACCCCATGGACAACATTCCTCCAGGTCTTCCTGTCCTCTACCATCTTCTGGAGTCCATTTAAGTTCACGCCTACTGCTTCAGTGACTCCATCCAGCCACCTCATTCTCTGTTGTCCCCTTCTTCTAGTGTCCTCAATCTTTCCCAGCATTAGGCCCTTCTCCAGTGAGTCCTTCCTTCTCATTAGGTGGCCAAGGTATTTGAGTTTCAACTTCAGGATCTGGCCTTCTAAAGAGCAGTCGGGGTTGCTCTCTTCTAGGACTGACCGGTTTGAACGCCTTGCAGTCCAAGGGACTTGCAGGAGTCTTCTCCAGCACCATAGTTCAAAGGCCTCAATTCTTTGTCACTCAGCCTTTCTTATGGTCCAACTTTCACATCCATACATTGCAACTGGGAAAACCATGGCCTTGACTATAGGCACTTTTATTGGCAGGGTGATGTCTCTGCTTTTTAGTATGCTGTCTAGATTTGCCATAGCTTTCCTCCCCAGGAGAAAGCGTCTTTTAATTTCTTGGCTGCATTCCCCATCTGAGGTGATCTTGGAGCCCAGGAAAATAAAATCTGTCACTACCTCCATTTCTTGCATTCTCCTTCTTCACCCGGATCAAGAGGCTCTTTAGTTCCTCTTCACTTTCTGCCATTAGAGTGGTATCATCTGCATATCTTAGGTTGTTGAAATTTCTCCCAGCAATCTTAATTCCAACTTTTGATTCATCTAGCCCTGCCTTTCTCATGATGTGCTCTGCATATAAGTTAAATAGGCAGGGTGACAGAATACAACCTTGCCGGACTTCTTTCCCAATTTTGAACCAATCAGTGGTTCCATGTCCAGTTCTCACTGTTGCTTCTTGACCCACATATAGGTTTCTCAAGGGACAAATAAGATGGTCTGGTACTCCCATCTCTTTGCCACAATTGCCACAATTTGTTGTGATCCACACAATCAAAGGCTTTAGCATAGTCTCAAATCTTCACCTAGATCTTTTTAAACCTCAGGATCTGTTTTTTGAATTTGAGTAATACTTCCTGGGTTCCTCCTCTTCTTTGAAACATTTTATGGGACTTTACTGCTTTAGCTATTAAGACTTTTCACAAGTGATGAGTAATCCTTTTTTCATTTCCTTGTTCTTTTAATCAGAATGTAAAACTCTATCAGGTGGATTGTCAATTCAGCTAGAATGTCAAAATATGAATTTAAAACCTCTGCTCCCTTATTCATGTTACATAAGTGTCAGAATTTCATAATGTGAGTTGTTCTGAATTTTACTTGTAAAGCTGTCCTTGAAAGATTTGCTTGTTGTTCCTTTTATATGTCCTTATTCTTAGTGTCTTAGAATTACTTGCATTTTCATGTTGGCCTTCATATTGCAAAAAGGGCATATTTCTGTACTTCATTAACACTATTTCCTTTTCCGTATTTGATCCATAATATAATTTAAAAGAAGCCTCAAAAATGTTTTCTCACCCAGAACTTTTTAAGTTTTGTGTATGTTATCATGATAGATTTTATTATATTTCATCTGTGTAAACTACCAGGTGTTGTAGGAATGAATGGCATACTGTATATTGTATATATAAGCAGCAAGTACACTGAGAATAAATGTGGTGAGAAGTACCTAATATGCCATTTTTCTTTAAAGACAAAAAACAACAATCAAGGGGCCACTCTAGATGTCAATATGCAATGCACAATGCACATCAAGTTCAAATATTTGCCCTTTAATATATTCAACAATTACTATAAAATAAAAGGAAAATCAGTTTTTAATAATGATTAAAACAATGTTGGAACTGGTTGCAATCTAGCTATCATAGAAATGTCATTATTTATTACATTATTTAGGTATAACATTGTAAATAATAATAAATAATTTATTTGTAAGTAATTAGAATAGTTACTGAGTCTGTATAACAAATCACTCCATCACTTATTTGCTTAGTTAATCACCAAGCCCATTAGAGACAGCATAAAATATATAGACATTTTTTTGTTTTTTAATGTGTGTTTCTGAAAATGCAATCTGTGCTTTAGTCTTGGTTAATTTATGAATTTAAACCTAACTTGTAATTTGTTTTTCTATTAAATTAAATTATAGGAACTGTTATAATATAGTTGGTATTTTAAATCACGTAGGATCGTTTTGGATAGTGAGATGGGTGCATAAAATTTTAAATTTAAAAAAATAATAAAAAACCAGTCTGTCAAAATCCTATTAAATATTTTATTTTGTTTTCTATTTATATTCATTTTAATACTTTCCCTTTTCCCACATATATATAGCCCTAAATTGTAATTTTATTTCAAAGGTTCAGGAAATTATCCTTTTATTTGCTTTTGATAATTTTAAGTGATATTTTTATTATTTTATCATAATCAAATAAAAAGATTGTTGTGTTAATAATCTGCTTAATTTGGAAGCCACTTCTGACATGCGCCTTCACAAATGCCAAATATGTTTCATTATGGCATTCTGATCTTTTTCCTAACTACAATGAACCAAACTTTTTGTGTAGCAGTGGGAGAAACCACTTTTAAGGGATGGTGCATTTCCTCCAGTTTCTCCTCTGAGAAGTGGGAGCTGGGTGGAAGTTTATTAAAGAAACACAGTTCCAAGTCTCATGTAAAGCCCAAGGAAAACAAAATTTTTCAGAGAGGTTGCATGTCAGTGGCAGCAGACTCAGATATAAACTTAAGACACAAATTCTATGAGTTGATTTGGTTTCTGATTTTGGGGTAGATTTTCTTCAAAGCAATTTATTGTAAACCGCTTAGAGTCACTTTAAACTGCAAGAAGGGTGGCAAATAAATTTGATAACAATAATTGAATAGTTCCTTTATTGGAATGGATATACAACAGAACATCATGTTGTGCTCTTCTATATAAATTACAGAAGTTTTTAAGATGTTTCATTTAGGTTTGATTAAATTGAAGTATAATTTAAAGACCTTTGAAAGACTTTCTTAAAAATGAACACACTAATTCAATTCTCTTTTTTAATAGTAATGTTAGTAAAAGTAACAAAAAACTATAAATACAAAAAAGAAAAAAGAATAGAAAGTGTGGAAAACAAAAAATAGAAAAGAAAAGGAATATAGAAAGAAATGATTTCTCCCTTTATAACAAGTTGTGAAAATTGTAGTAACTTATAACTTTCTCTTACAATACAACTAATGATCTCTTCTTCCCATATGGCATTTCTTACATACCGTGTTTCCCCGATAGTAAGACACTCCCGATTGTAAGACGTATCAGGGTTTTCAGGGGGTCGGCTAATATAAGCCGTACCTCGAAAGTAAGACATATTACTCCTGCCCACTTCCGCCTCCTGCTTAAAATACTTAAATACTTAAAATACTTAAATACTTAAAATACTTAAAATACTTAATATACTTAAAATACTTAAAATAAAACTGGCAATTGTTTTCCAATCAATATAAGCCGTACCCCGAAAGTAAGACATAGTGGGGCTTTTGGGGATAAAAAGAAAGTAAGACACTTCTTCCTTTCGGGGAAACACGGTATATATCAATTGTTCATGGATTCTACATTCCCTACATGCTGGAGAACAACTATATATTCCTCCTTTTGCTTCTAAGAATCTTGATATTTAGTTCCTTCAAATAATGTTCTAGAATTTTATTTTATTTTTTATTTTTTCTTTGTCCCTTGTCACAAAAATTTTCAAAGCTTTCACAAGCTTCTTTTGTAAATCCAATGTAAGAAAATTATCCAAGTTATTCTCTTGGATTGTTATTTGTTATTTTAATGATTAAGACATCAGCTGGTTTCTTTTCTATGTCCAGTGTAACACTTTTACTTTTTGTCACTCTTGTGGTCTGTTATTTGTAAATCCACTTTCAACTCAGTCTTGATCTTTTCAGGTAAAATTTGTTCCTCTTCTATAACATCTTTTAAATGCAGTCTATCTATAGAGGCAGACACACTTAAAATTAACTTTTGGGTTTATTTTTCAAAAATATTCTTCAATACGTCGAATATTAAAATATTTTACTCCATTATATATTAAAAAATCAAATTTAAGTGTTCTTTTGCTTTTAATTGTAATCTTTAGTTCCTTATGGTTCCCTCTAGTGTCCAATCTTCAAAGTCTACCTTGTAATGTTTTTAAAGAGAATTCAAAACATAATTTTCCCACAGTAAATATTCTTATAATTAAATCCAAAATCTTATTTCAAATTTATTTCAAATTTACCTTAGTATGTAATTTTACAAAATTAAAATTTGGATTTGCTATTTATTTCAAAATAATTTAAGACCTTTAAATTCTTTCACTAAGGATTAAAGGAGACTTTCCCAGTGCTGTAAAATGTATTGATCCAAAGGTTCCTTAAAAGCAGTTAATAAGCAATTTCTAAAAGTGACTAAAAAAGGATGTGTGCAAACCTAGTATCTATTGAAAGCACTAATCAAAAAGATGTCTATTTTATCTCTTAGAGCTATAAACTCACTGGTGTCTTGTGGTATTCTCACAAGGATCAACTGTGTGGAGCATTTGAGGGTGAACTCATGTTCTCTCCTTGCCCTGAGAAGAATTATAAAGAGCTGGTGTACTTGTCTGCTTTTCATTTTGCTGCTTGTAGCCACCTAAAGCCCCATGGAAAGAGATATCAATGTACTTTATAGTAGAACTGACTGAAAGCTCGAGCAATACAGTAATTTGGGTGATAATCAACTTGTTTTCAAAACAAATGTATTTTATACCCTGTCAAAAAATCCTCTCTGCTTGCACTTTGGCTAAGCTATTTGTGCAGCATGTCTACCAGTTGCATGGTGCTCCAGAAAGAATAATATCAGATTGTGGAGTCCAATTCATTTCACTGTTTTGGCAGGAGTTCCTAAAACTCTTGGAACCACTCAGAGGTTCAGTTCCTCCCATCATCCAGCTACTAATGATGCTTGTGAACCTATGAATGGGGTCTTGGAGCAGTACCTCAGGTGTTACATTAATTACTAACAAGACAATTAGGCAGAAAAGACAATTTTGCAGACCTTCTCCCTTTTGTGGGGGTCGCCTACAATAACTCAGTACACAGTACCAGATTCACTCCAGTTAAAGTGGCCACAAGATAGGACTTTGTATCTATCCCTGAGTTGCCTCAGCTCCCCTCTCCCTATCAACTGCATCTCTAAAAGAGTCAGTCACCCTACTACAGAATACCTGGCTGGTGGTGAGAAAAACTTTGGATGAAGCTAGGAAAGCATATAAAAAACATGCCAATAAAAAGTGCATTAAGTCAAGGACTTTATAGTGGGAGATATGGCCTATCTATCTACCAAATTTTTAAAATCTAGACAACCATCCCAAAAATTGGGGCTGAAATATATTGGTCCTTTCCCCATAAAAATGATTATTAACCCAGTGACCATAGAACTTGACCTGCCAAAAACACTCAGATCGTACACCGTGTTTCATTGCAATCTTTTGAAACCAGAGATCACGTCTTCCCTACACACTAAGTCTCAACCACCCCCTTATCCGATTAGGATTGAGGGAGAGCAACACTTTGAAGTCAAGAACAGTTTGGATTCATCAAGGAAAACCCAGTACTTGGTAGCATGGAAAGACTTCCCTCCCTCGGAGACTGAATAGGTTGATTCCCAACATATTAAAGCCTCTAGATCAGTGATGGCGAACCTTTTAGAGACTGAATGCCCAAACTGCAACCCAAAACCCACTTATGCATCGTCGAGTGCCGGGTGGGTGTGGCCAATTGGGTGGGCATGGCTGCAGTGGTAATGGCAGACTGGGTGTAAAGTCTTACCCCGCGTGGGCAAGCCTTCAATTCCCATGATGGGTCCTACACACGTGAGCCGAATATTAGAGATGAATACATGACTCCAGTCAGCTTTCTCTCTGGGGCGTGAGGGCAACAGACAAAAGGTGCCTTCCCCTTTTATTCACTGTTACAGTGGGCGGTTACACAATGCATCACATGGTTACAAACAGCCAATGACAATGTTATTTCTTCAGCCAATGACAAGGCCACACTGCAAGGCCACCCTGTGGCCAATGGATTCAAATCTTGGTACAACTGTCCATCCACCTATTAGCCCCCCTTATTTCCTGTCCCTAGGCCATTATGGCAAGTCCTTTGTCTTTTGTTCCAGAGCACATGGCCTGTGGCTCTTCTGATGTGGCCAATGGACTCCATTTTCTGGCTCCGCCTCCATTTCCTGTTGCTCTAAAACAGCATGGTAAAGTCACGTGGTACAGTCTCTTTGTCCCAAGCCTCATGCATCACAACATATTACAACATATCAACTTTTTTATTTTATTTTTTAGCAGCTGTGGGTTATTTCACCTATGCGCCGTCCAGTTCTGTACACGTCCTCTGTACATGATCCTAGGCCATAAGCTGTCATCTGTCCAGTCCTCAGCCATCATAGAAACATCTCTGTCCATTCATAAGAGGCAGGAGTTGGTTCTTGGCTCTTTTACAGGAGATGGTTAGAAAAGGGAGGCTTACACAGGTTTTACACAGGTTCAACAGGGGGAGAAATACATTTGTACATAGCAACAGATTGTTACACAAAATACTAGAAACATGATACTAAAAACCCATTCCTTGAGCCACCCAGCATTAGGTGGCCAGGAAAATGTCAATCAAACAAGGCATACAGTTTCTTGTGATAAGGGATTGTTTTGTACCATATTTTCCATGTGAGCAATTGTGGCAGTAATGTTGTGTGTGTTCAGAAATGTACCAGACCAATTCTGGGGTGTTGACCAGTGTGCAGTTTTTACACATAAGAACTAATCTTTATCAGATGTGAGAGCATTGTCTTTTGAGAAGTTGTACAAAGTTTCAAAGTTTTCACCAAAATCAAACAAGGGAACAGAATCAGCATATGCTTTCTTGTTGTCATTGCTTCTCATCTTGCTTTATAATCTAGCTGCAAGAGATAGTTGTGTTACAAGATCTTGTTACTAACTGATGAAACTGTGTGATTCATAGTGAAAAAGGAGAGATTACATTCATCCATGTGAACATATTAAGGAAAAGGTTTGTGAGGCAAGGCAAACTCCTAAGGCAGACCATTAAGGGAGAAAACATGTTTGTTCTGTGCTGAAATGTTATCAGATCCAACAATTGGATGCATACAGCAACATAGCATGGTGAGAAACAAAAAAATGCAAAGCAGCAATGATTTGTCACAAAATTTAAATCATTAAAGAAAAATAAGAAAGAGACAAAAATTAAATTCATTAAGACTAGGAAATATAAAATTCAAGATAGGCAAGGAAAAATGAGAAAAGACAAATTTGGCAGAGAATCAGAAAGGCAGAATTGGCAAAGAAATCATAATAAAGAAAAGAAGCTATGGTTTATTAAGCAAGATGACCAGAGGAAGGGGGGGTGAGAGAGAGGAGGGGGGGAACAGATTCAAAGAGGAAATTCCAATTCAAATGTAATTTGAGTCTCCGTTTACAGCCATCCAAGTTTCCTTGGAAACCAGGGAAGACCACCTCATGTAGATGGGAATATGAGATCTCATTCACAGCCACCCTTTTGTTCCTTGGAAACTTAAAGCTTTGGCCCATTTATGGTCTTCAGGCGACAAACAGTCTTCAAATAAACCTCTGGAAAAGGACAAAAGAAGGGGGGGGAGAAAATGGCCCTGCAGGGAAGGAAGAGTTAACAAGCAAACAAGGCATTTTGAATCAATGGATTAACAAGAAGTATTTTCCCATTTTTCAATTATAAGGAATCAGAAGCAACAGGCTTCAGATTTTTTTTTTAACAAGTTGAAAGGTAACACAGTAAAGACTGAATTAGCATAGGAAAGCATTTTCTGAGTCAGAAGAAGTAGGAGGGGGAGAGGGGGAGGTTTTTTTTGCAAGTTAAAAAGTAAGAGAAGACTGAATTAGCATCAGAAAGGGAAAAAGACTTAAGATTGTTTAGGAGACAGGGCAGGAGAAACAGAAAGAATCCTGCAAGCCAATAGCTACAGGACAT
The DNA here is from genome assembly GCA_034064705.1 of Bothrops alternatus. Taxonomy (NCBI): domain Eukaryota; kingdom Metazoa; phylum Chordata; class Lepidosauria; order Squamata; family Viperidae; genus Bothrops; species Bothrops alternatus. The sequence goes on from JARGCV010000006.1 coordinate 11,390,216, forward strand.
GTATACAATTCTTTCACATAAGGAGAATTTGGGGAAGAAGCAGAGAGCTCCTCCATAAGCCAATTTTAATCCAATCAGCAATTTTTAATGGTCCCTTTAAGATGTAAGAGACAATGCCAAACAAACAATAATAATACTTTTAAACTCCTTACGCGAAGGCAAATTGTGAATCTTTGTTAGTTGCATAATTAAGGTTCTAACAATTAACATCAATCCCTCCCCTTTGATCCTTGGAGAATTCCACCCACATACTCACAGGGGGGGTGATCTTTGCTGAAGAAACGCCACGAGGTTTGTTCCTCCAGCTGGCCAAATTTAGAGTCAGATCGTAAGATTTTTTTTTTCTCTCAGGGCTTGCTTTGAAAGCCTGAGAATTAGCCAATTTAGCTTGCTCTGTTTTTGCATAGTGTAAAGTCAACATGTGACAATACAGCCTCTCATGGGCTAGGAAATCTGGCGAGGCTCTCAGCAATTGAGCCAGGTACCTATTGCCATGTGGCGAGGTCTAATTGCTAAGATTTTTTCAAAAAAGCCAATAAAAGACATAGATCTTTTTGAGTGACAGGGAAAACAGTCTAATTAAGTTTCTGAACATAATTTGCTCTCCTGACTAAGCTAAGCAATTGTTTCAGGTACACAGCCCAAGTTTTGCAAAGCTTCTGTTCCCCACTTACCATAAGCGTACACATGGTCTATTCCAGACGTAGTAAGAGATGAGATGTCAGAAGGATGTGATTCCGCATCACATCAGGGGTCACCACTTAAAGTCTTACCCCGCGTGGGCAAGCCTTCAATTCCCATGATGGGTCCTACACACGTGAGCCGAATATTAGAGATGAATACATGACTCCAGTCAGCTTTCTCTCTGGGGCGTGAGGGCAACAGACAAAAGGTGCCTTCCCCTTTTATTCACTGTTACAGTGGGCGGTTACACAATGCATCACATGGTTACAAACAGCCAATGACAATGTTATTTCTTCAGCCAATGACAAGGCCACACTGCAAGGCCACCCTGTGGCCAATGGATTCAAATCTTGGTACAACTGTCCATCCACCTATTAGCCCCCCTTATTTCCTGTCCCTAGGCCATTATGGCAAGTCCTTTGTCTTTTGTTCCAGAGCACATGGCCTGTGGCTCTTCTGATGTGGCCAATGGACTCCATTTTCTGGCTCCGCCTCCATTTCCTGTTGCTCTAAAACAGCATGGTAAAGTCACGTGGTACAGTCTCTTTGTCCCAAGCCTCATGCATCACAACATATTACAACATGGGTGGGACTAAAAAGTTCAATCAATCAATCAATTCCAACTTTGCAAGAACTTCCCCCCCAAGTTGAAATTGACTGATTGAACCCCCCCTTTTTTGCACATGGTGATGGAGGCCTCAAAAGAAAAGGTTTTATAAAACCCAGCTGAAGTTCTAGGACTGGGGCGACGATGCGCGTGCCCACAGAGAGGGCTCTGAGTGCTGCTTCTGGCACCCGTGCCATAGGTTTGCCACCACTGCTCTAGACTGCTTAAAAAATTCCATGTATAGTACTGAGATAAACCTTATTGAACTATCTGCTAATTAGAGACTTTCTGTTTTTCTGTCCCTCCGCTCTTTTTTTATTCCTTTCTAGGACTAATGTCTTTATCAAAGGGGGCACAATGTCAGGTCTGCCAGGCTCGACTTGGTGCCTCATTGGCATCCTGCCATCAAAGGCTAGAAGGGGGAGGAAGATAGATAGACAATAAAGCTGTGTGTGTACGTGATGGGAAACAGGGAGGGGGGAATAACAGGTGATAAAGATCAGAGAAGCTCAGAATCAGTTTGTACCAGCATCCAAGGCCAGGTGCCATGAAAAAGAATGTGGATTACCTCAAAACATCTCAGCATTCTCAAAACATTTCGGCAAGTTTCAATTGGCTGAAGACACACTGGTCATGGGGGAAGGGCTGGTATGAGGGGAAACCTTTCTGTATCTTTTAAGCGCAGGAAACCCAGACCTAGTCTGACTTTACTGCAGCTTTTTAGTAAAACTTCAACCAAATGGAGTCGATGGTCTTTCTTTCCTAAGGGATCAGATTGGGGCAGGTCTGCTGTATGCATAATTTTACCCTGGCCTATATTTTGTAGAAAACTATTAACCCAATGTATGTTCTTGCAATGTCTTATGTATACTTATTTCACACACTCAATTTATACATTCAGTACAAAAGGTTTTTTTGATAATGCTTTCGATTTAAAAAATAACCTTTTTTGTATCTTTTTAAGGAGAGAGATGCTTATTATTTTCTGCTGTCTGAAAAGAACTGAAGAACATGGCACTTGCCATTTGCTGGTATTTTTTAGTATTTATGATACATAAGCAATTTATTATCAAAAGCAATGGGTGATATTATAGATTTAATAAAACTTCTGCAGCTGAACAGTAAGCAGTGCCAGGTGGGCTGTGGTATAATGATCTTTCCTTTTTATGCCTGTGTTATGACTGTATGCTTGCTGTTTTTCTGTTGTAGTATCTCCTGGAAATGAAAAGCTTAATATTACCCCCTGAACATATTTTAAAGCGAGGCGACAGTGAAGCGATTGCTTATGCTTTCTTTCACCTTCAGCACTGGAAAAGAGTCGAGGGGGCTCTGAATCTCTTACATTGTACGTGGGAAGGCAGTAAGTAATTCACTTTCTTAAAGCATGTGGCAGGAAATGAATGCCAAATGCTTTTAGATATTTTTCTTTGCAAAGAAACACCTAAAATAAAAGCCTTTTCTGCTCAGTTCAAAGTACTATTTAATCATACAATGACTGTGTCATGGTTCCGACAGATGAAACTCTTCAAAGAACTTTGAGGCATTGATTACCTTAAAGAATCATTATTCGAGAAGCATAGCATCAGCACTTACATAACCAAAGCCAAAATCTGAATTCCCCTCCCCTGAGCACGTATTCTCAAAGCACAATTTCCTCCGCTAATTTACAATCATAAATCACATTCTCCAATTAGTTTGAAATGGAGACTTTCTGTCCAGTTCTCCAACCCGCCAATTCTTATCATCTCTTATTTCAAAAGCCTTGGTTCTCACACTAATTACAGTATTGTTATGTCTAACTAAACTCCCATGCACATTCCTCCTCCTTCCCCCAGTATCATCTAATTCTAACTCTAATTCTAAGAGTAAAACATAAGAAGGAAAATGGTTGCATGTTGTCAAAGTAAAAACATCCGATGTTAGCAGCATTGACAGACTAAGCATGTTTTAGTTGAAACTGTAATAGGTAATTTATATACAGGTATGCCTGAGAGAGGCATCATAAGTTCACACCCAATTTTTTTACCTTTTTTGATGAAGTTCTTAAGCAAATAACTGCAGTTGTTAAGTGAGAAATCACATGACTGCAATTTGTGGCCTTCCCTGTTGGTTTTCCCATTGATTTCACTTGTTAGAAGTCATCTGGGAAGGTTACACATAGTGATCACATGACTGTGCAACACTGTGATCGTCATAAATGCACAATGGTCACCAAAGTCCCCCAATCACGGTCACGTAACATCAGGGACACTGACAGTCATAAGTGCAAGAGCCAGTCATAAATCACTTTTTCAGTATAGTCATAACTTGGGTGACCAAATGAATGGTTGTAAGTTGACAACCTGTATATAATATAAGATTTATATCATTTGGATAATAGAAGAATATTGTTAGTAAGTTAGAAGACTTTCCTTAAGTTTACTAAATTAAATTGGAGCAGATCTCCAAATCAAGGCAGATGCAAATTTTCAGCCTAAATGCCTATTTTGCAGAATAATGGCAGTCCCACAAATGGTCAACAGTCTTAAGAAATATAATGGTCCAGTTTGGTGCCAGACACCGGAATGCTGATTGGAGCTGCTCAGTTAGTAGCAGCATTTGTCCAACTTATAGCTTTAAGTTTAAAGCTTTGAACTTCAAGTAAACAACATCATGCTTGGGTAGTACTTGGATGAAAGACTTCCAGAGTTCACCAAGCCTGTAGAGCAGATCGAGAAGCTGAAAAATATCGTGGAATGCACACTTTCATAGCCTTCCTGTTTCTAAATGGTTATTCAAAATACACAGCAATGCAAAAGTAGCACCTCTCTGAATTTACTTTAAATTTGCTATGGTTTTTCTAGGATTGGGAGGGAATTAAACCTTGAATTTTGAATAAAATCTTGAATAAAACCTTGAATAAAATCTTGAATGTTCAAGATGGCAACAGAGAAAGCAGAGATGGTTACATCACGGGGAGAAAGTTGCTATTAAACTAAGACAAAACAGTAGGAGGAGAGATGGAGAGGGAAAGATAAGTCATAGAAAGAGAAAAAAGACTGGAGAAGGGAAAAGGAGAGGAAAGATTGGAGAAATTAGGAGGAAAACACCAACAAAGGAAGTGGCCTGCAGCAAACCTGCCTGCTGAGAGAAGACCAGCTGCACTCAAGAGGCCTACCTAAGAAACCCATTGAGCAGAGAGGCGAAATGACTGCAGGCAGCAAAATGAACCAGTGGAGAACAAAGAGGCAAGCTGGTGAGTGATTGGGACCAGCTGCAGAACTGAGAGGAGAGTCAGCTGTGGGGCAGAGAGGAGACCTAACTGAGGGCAGTGCAACGACTGGCAGAAAACAAAGAGGTGGGCTGGTGAGGTAGCAGAACAGGGAGGAGAGCCAGCTGCAGAGAGGAGAGGAGTGCCTACTGTGGTCAGTGACCTGCCCCAGGTGGAGGACTTGTGGGGGACTTGATCAACATTCTCTCTCCAGTGAGATCAGCAGCCCCCCCCCACCTCCTGCTAGCTGGGCAGACCTTCCCTGGAGGAGGACAGAGGGCCTGAAGCAACCCATCCAACAAAAGCTGAGAGAAATTGGTGGTGGCAGAATCAGTGGAGGGGAGAAACGCAGCAGTAGAATTGGTGGAGGGGAGATTGCAGCAGCAGAGACAGGCAGCACAACAGATCTGTAAAGCTGAGTGGCGGGCTGAGAGAGCAGAGACAAGGCTGAAAAGACTTGAGCACAGAAAGACAGAACAGAGCTGGCAGAGAAAAACGATAAGAGGCTGGAGCAGCAAATGATGGAAGTGAAGGCAACATATAAGCTTGAGGTCCCAATAGGAAGGGAGGGAAGACCCCAATAGAGAATAAAAATAAATACAGACCAGAAAATAAAAGATAAATAAATAGGCAAATAATAAGGACAAGAGTGGAACATTAGAAATCAAGGAAGAATAAGATTAATAAAGAGGCAAATCTTAACAAGGCAAATCTTAAATAATAAGGTAGGGAGAAATTTGAACTAAAAAACTTTTAAAAAATATAGGAAAAAGATAAATAAAACTAACATAATAGTAAGCAAGTTAAATAAATAAGGTAGAAAAACAAGCACAAAAAAGGCAGAAAAGGGGATGGGAAAAAATAGGCATAATTACCTAGAACAGAGAAGGTAGAAACATGGTTAAAAGCAAAGCACATCTACCAATCAAAAAAGGGATTTTCAAACAACAAACTCATGGAACAGGTGACTGATACTATTGTGGTATGCAATACATGTTCCATGTATGTACTTATGCCGAAAGAACACCCAAATTATACATGTATAAAATGTAAACTAGAGGAAAAAGTAAGGAATCTAGACGCAACTCTAGCCAAACTCTAACCTATGCAAGAAAGCTATTTCCAAATCAAACCAAATAATGAACAAATAGCTCCTAGAGTATTTGACCCTGCTGATAAACCTTTGAAGGAAGCGAAATGGATGTATGTTACACATAGAAGGAAACACAATAATCAAAGAAAGAAGCAGCATATATCTAACAAACCCCTACTGCCCAATCTAATCCAACCAGAAGCAGCCCCATTAAAACTGAGCAATCGACTTCTCCCCCTAGATGAAAATACGCAGACCCACAACCTCCCCCTCAAAGAAAACATGCAGACACCTAGAAAAGAAACTTCACCAAATATCCCTAAAAAGTCACATCAACAAACACACCTGACATAAATAGAAAAGCACCCAGACTGTACCCCCAAAAGAGAAGTGATGGTGATAGGAGATTCTATTCTCAAAGGTACAGAACCAGCCATCTGCAGACCAGAAATAAAATCTAGGGGAGTATATTGTCTCCCTGGAGCAAAAATCAAAGATGTGTCTGAGAACCTAACCAAAATAATTAGGCTCACAGATTACTACCCTTTCTTCCTCCTTCACATTGGGACTGTGAATGACACAACAAAGAATTTGAGTACAATATTGAGAGATTATAAGCAACTAGGCAGTAGGTTAAGGAGCTAGGAGCATAATCAGTACTCCCAACAAAAGGTCAACACCCATTGATGGGAAAAAAGAATTATAGAACTAAACCGCTGGCTAAAGGGTTGGTGTCACCCAAAAAACTTTGGTTTCCTGGACCATGGACTGCATTACCTACGTGAAGGACTCTTGCAAGGGATGGGCTGCACCTCACGAAAACAGGGAAAATGTACTCTGAAAAAGACTGGCCCAACTCATCAGAAGGGCTTTAAACTAAAATTGATGGGGAAGGGTGACTAATCTTTAGAATTTCTAGAACACACAACCAATCATAAATCCCAAGAAAACAAATCAATGAGGTAGGAAGTGATGAGAAAAAAAGAAAAAAAACTCAGACAATTAGGAGATGTAGAAAACATATCCACGAACAGGCATAAAAGTCTTAAATGCTTATAAACAAGCACTCAAAGCTTGGGGAACAAACAGGGTGCACTAAAAGCAATGGACACGAGGGTAGGTATGACATAGTTGCCATTACAGAAACCTGGTGGGATGAAACCCATGACTGGAATGTACGAATGGAGGATACAAATTGTTCAACAGAAACAGATCAAAAGAGGAAGAGGAGTTGCACTATATGTAAGAGAACACTACAGTGAGGGAAAAAATATTTGATCCCCTGCTGATTTTGTACGTTTCCCCACTGACAAAGAAATTATCAGTCCATAATTTTAATGGTAGGTTTATTTTAACAGTGAGAGACAGAAAAACAAAACAAAAAATCCAGAAAAATGCATTTCAAAAAAGTTATAAATTGATTTGCATTTTAATGAGTGAAATAAGTATTTGATCCCCTATCAATCAGCAAGATTTCTGGCTCCCAGGTGTCTTTTATTTATTTATTTATTTATTTATTAAATTTCTATGCCGCCCTTCTCCTGGGACCCAGGGCGGCTTACAGCAATAATATAACAACAGGTAAGAAATTTAACAATAACAATTAACCATTTAATCTAAAACACATTTCATTCAATCTAAAACACATTCATACAACATACAATCACAATCTCTCTCTTAAAGGCAGTGCTCCTAATCTCAGCCTGTTACCTGTATAAAAGACACCTGTCCACAGAAGCAATCAATCAGATTCCTCTACCATGCCAAGATCAAAGGGCTGACCAATGATGTCAGGGACAAGATTGTAGACATACACAAGGCTGGAATGGGCTACAAGACTATCGCTAAGTAGCTTGGTGAGAAGGTGACAACAGTTGGTGCGATTATTTGCAAATTAAGAAACACAAAATAACTCTCAATCTCCCTCAAGGTGGATTCCATGCAAGATCTCACCTCATAGAGTTTCAATGATCATGAGAACAGTGAGGAATCAGTCCAGAACTACATGGGAGGATCTTGTCAATGATCTCAAGGCAGCTGGGACCATAGTCACCAAGAAAACAGCTGGTAACACATTATGCCATGAAGGACTGAAATCCTGCAGTGCCCGCAAGATCCTCCTGCTCAAGAAAGCACATGTACAGGCCCATCTGAAATTTGCCAGTGAACATCTGAATGATTCAGAGGAGAACTGGGTGAAAGTGTTGTGGTCAGATGAGACCAAAATCGAGCTTTTTGGCATCAACTCAACTCGCCGTGTTTGGAGGAGGAATGCTGCCTATGACCCAAAGTACACCATCTCCACTGTCAAACATGGAGGTGGAAACATTATGCTTTGGGGGTGTTTTTCTGCTAAGGGGACAGGACAACTTCACCGCATCAAAGTGATGGTGGACAGGGTCATGTACCATCAAATTTTGGGTGAGAACCTTTCCTCATCCAGGGCATTGAAAATGGGTCATGGATGGGTATTCCAGCATGACAATGACCCAAAACACATGGCCAAGGCAACAAAGGAGTGGCTCAAAAAGAAGCACATTAAGGTCTTGGAGTGGCCTAACCAGTCTCCAGACCTTAATCCCATAGAAAATCTGTGGAGGGAGCTGAAGGTTTGAGCTGCCAAACGTCAGCCTCGAAACCTTGATGACTTGGAGAGGATCTGCAAAGAAGAGTGGGATTTTATTCCACTCCTGAGATATGTGAAATGTTTGCAAAACTGGTGGCCAACTGCAAGAAACATCTGACCTCTGTGACTGCCAACAAGGTTTTTGCCACCAAATACTAAGTTATGTTTTGCAAAGAGGTCAAATACTTATTTCATTCATTAAAATGCAAATCTATAACTTTTTTTGAAATGTGTTTTTCTGGATTTTTTTTTGTTATTCTGTCTCTCACTGTTAAAATAAACCTACCTTTAAAATTATAGACTGATCATTTCTTTGTCAGTGGCCAAATGTACAAAATCAGCAGAGGATCAAATAATTTTTCCCTCACTGTACATATCTACAGAAACGCACATGATCAAAGATAAAACCCTTCGAGAATGTACTGTATATGGGTCAATGTAAAAGTAAAAACAGTGACATTGCCATAGGTGTACATTACAGGCCACCCAACCAATCAGAAGAAATAGATCAACTCTTTGCCAACCAGTTAACAAATGTATGTAGAAAGATACCACAGTACTATTGGGAAACTTCAACTACCCAGATATCAACTGGGAGACAGACTCTGCAGTGAGTGGGATTTCAAACAGATTCCTAACCAACATAGCCGACAGCTTTGTCATCAAAAATGTATAGGAGGGAAGTAGACGTAAAGCTATACTGGACCTAATTCTTACTAATAGAGAAGAAGTGATAGAAGGAGTTGAAGTTGCTGGAACCTTGGGTGAAAGTGACCACATCATATTAGAATTCAATAAAATGCAAACAAGCAATAGAAAATAATCCAACCAGTTTCTTAAACTTTAAAAGAGCTGATTTTAACAAACTCAGAGAGAACCTAGGAAAGATTCCATGGATGAAAATCCTAAAGGAGGAAACAACTCAAGAAGCATGGGAAGCTCTGAAAAATGCAATCATAAAAGCCCAGACCAACATAATACCACTGAAAAAGAAATTCAAGAAGGAACCAGCATGGTTGCACCAAGATCTCTCTGACAAACTGAAAGACAAAAAGGATAAGTACAAAAAATGAAAAGAGGGACACCTAACTAAGGCTGATTATCAGCAGACAGCCAGAACAGGGAAAGATGAAGTCAGGAAAGTAAAGGCTCAGAATGAACAAAAACTTGCAACAGAAGTCAAGGACAATTTTAAAAAGTTTCTTTCAACACATTAATAACAAGAAAAAAGTCAAGGAAACAGTAGGTCCACTAAAGAGAAAAGATGGCAAGGAAGTAACAAGGAGTAGGGAGAAAGCAGATCTGCTTAAATCATTCTTTGCATCAGTCTTCACACAAAAAGAAATTATAGCCCAACATACCAAAAAACTACTGTAAAAGACAAACTAGAAATAAAAATTAAAATAAGCAAGAAAATGGTAAGAGAACACCTCTCTTACTTTGACTAATATAAATCACCGAGGCCTGACAGATTACACCCCAGAGTTCTGAAGGAGCTGGCAGATGTTATCTCAGAACCATTGTACCATATCTTTCAAGAATCCTGGAACACCAGGGAAGTACCTGAGGATTGGAAAAGGGCTGATGTGGTTCCCATCTTCAAGAAGATAAAAAAATCACTGAGGAAACTACAGACCAATCAGTCTGATATCAATACCTGGAAATATCCTGGAAAAGATAACTAGAAGCCAACTTATAGCTAGTAGCCAGCATGTGTTTGTTAAAAACAGATCATGCCAAATCAATCTTATTTCATTCGTTGATGAAGTGACTAAACTAGTAGACCAGTAAAATGCTGTGAACATAGTATACTTAGATTTCAGTAAGGCATTTGACAAAGTAGACCACAACCTACTTCTTGGTAAACTAGAAAAATGTGGAATAGACAACATCACAACGAGATGGATTTATAGCTGGCTGACAAACTGTACTTAACGAGTAGTCCTCCACTGTACTACATCCACACAGAGAGAAGCAGTGGGATACCATAAAGCTCCATCTTAAGCCCAGTACTCTTCCATATCTTCATAAATAACTTAGCTGAGGGAATAGAAAGGGAACTTATCAAATTTGCAAATGACACTAAACTGGCAGGAATAGCCAACACCCCAGAGTACAAGCTCAGGATCCAAAACGATCTTGACAAACTGGAATAATAGGCCCTATCCAACCAAATTAATTTTAATGTGGAGACAAGCAAAGTTTTACTTTAGGCAGGAAAAATCAAAGGTATAAGTACAGATTAGGCAAGACCTGGCTCAAAAACAGTAACTGTGAGAGGGACCTTGTAGTTCTTGTGGATAATCACTTGACTATGAGCCAGTAGTTTGCAGCAGCAGCCAAAAAAGCTAATACAGTCCTGGATTGTATAAATAGAGACATAGAATCAAGATCACGTGAAGTATTATTACCGCTTTATAAAACCCTAGTAAGACCACACCTGGAATACTGCAGCCAATCTTGGTCACCTTATCACAAAAAAGATGTTGAGACTTTAGAAAAAGTTCAGAGAAGAGCAACTAAGATAATCAAAGGTCTGGAGACTAAAACATATGAAGAACGGCTGCAGGACTTGGTTTTGGCTAGTCTAAAGAAAAGAAGAAATAGCGGTGACATGATAGCAGTATTCAGTATTTGAGGGGCTGCCACAAAGAAGAGGGGGTCAAATTAGTCTCCAAAGCACCAGAGGACAGGGCAAGAAACAATTGTTGGAAACTAACCAAAGAGAGAAGCAACCTGGAATTAAGGAGAAACTTCCTAACAGTGAGGACAATTAACCAGTGGAACAGCTTGCTTTCAGAAATTGTGGGCGCTCCATCACTGGAGGTTTTTAAGAAGAGGCTAGACAGTCACTTATCTGAAATGGTATAGGTTCTCCTGCTCGAGCAGGGGATTGGACTAGAGAAGACCTCCAAGGTCCCTTCCAGATCTATTCTGTTCTGTTCTGTTCTATACCAGAAGCACTCCACAGCCCTAATACAATTGCAATATTGCTCTAATGTTTTGCATCTAATAGGCTTATTATAGTGGAAGATGTATAATAGCAATTATCTATGGTTACATATTATTTACAACATATTTTCCTGTAGTACTTATGGCCTCCACTCTTGTCTACACGAATCTGTTTCTAATAGCTTTCAATTTATTGCACTTTCCAGTTTTCCAATTTAAAGTTAATGTGTTTGTTGTTTTTAAAGAGAAAGCTGCTATACTGCAGAATAAAGCTTTATCTCTAGAATTCCTTGGAACTCACACCCAAGAAATAAGACTGCTGGGTACAGCTCATTCATTTTGATATACATCTAGAAAAAAGTTAAGTGTTTGAAGGGTGTAGATGAGATAGTGGATTACACTGTATCATTTCTTTTTGATGCAAGTATATACTGTAGGTGTTATATGGATGCATATGTTTTAGAGTGCAGTTCACATTTCTGTCCTGTTAAGTAAATGATTTTTTGCTTTTAACTACTTTGGCTTCTGAGAAAGGTGTTTTATAACTGGATATGCTAACTTCGGTAACTGTTTTATAAAAGAGGGACACAACTCCTATGTCAATAATTTTGTGAGAACATCCACAAAATCTTCTTAGAATACAAATAACCCTACCACCACTAAAAGACTAGAGGGTATATATGTTAAATCCATTGTAATTAATGGGACTTACTTTTCAATAGACATGTTTAAGATATTTTGATGATCCTCCTTTGCCATATTATATATAGATGTTATTTCCTTCTAAAGGCAGGAAAATCAAATTCTTAAACATACCATATATTGATTCAATTTATTTGTATAGGAATATGCTTTGTGGCACATTATGGATAAACAAATGGAAGCTATATTAACAGTTCAGAACAAGGTGGACTATATGCAACTTCAAAGAGAAGTTCAAAAGTTCACTGGATTTCTCTGCATTGAACTCTACCTAAAAGATATAGTGGACTTAACACCTGTAATTTCAATCAAGCAGACCTATCATTAGCCATACTGAATAGGGATTTTGGGAATTGAAAGGCCACACATCTAGAATCCATTAAATTGGAGAAAGTTACTCTGCAGTCTTCAAAACTTGTTTTCTTTTTCTTTAGCTTTCAGAATGATCCCTTATCCTTTGGAAAAAGGGCACCTTTTTTATCCTTATCCCATTTGTACTGAAACAGCAGATAGAGAACTTCTTCCATGTAAGTTTGAATCTTTTCTGGTTTTATCTTTAAGTAAGCAAGATTAAACAATTTGTCTATCAGTTGGCTCATAAGCAAGGAAAGTTTCTGCTGTATAACTTTATCCAGTTATCTCAAAGGTGCTTTTTCAAGAGGCAACTAGACTTTGTTTTTCTTTGAAGATGTTTCGCTCCTTGTCCAAGAACCTTCTTGGATGAGAAGTGAAACATCTTCAAAGTAAAGCAAGAAAGTCTAGTTGCCTCTCGAAAAAGCACCTTTGAGACAACCATGACCTGGAGGACTGAGAATCGCCATAGACGAGTTTATCCAATTATTCTCAGAACGGAATATAAGGCTTATCCATATTTGGTTTTCCACAGAGGTCTGTCACTGCATGAGATGTAGCAACCAGGTTTGAGTTGGATTACAAGCCCATTATTACATTTTTGTCAGTACACTACTCCCAGATTGAAAGTTGTAAAATAAACTCACTAGATTTAACAGTTAATTTCTTTGCTAACCTGGAATTAAAATCTGACATAACTGTTTTTACTGGGATTGGGAAAGAAAAATGTTAGTTCCTGAAGCTAATTCAGTTTGTGCTATACACAAGTCTTTGAAGATCCCCAATTACTTCTTTCATTAAAAAGCTGTGATTGTGCGTATTGTAAAGGAGGCAACTGAATTTATTTTGATGTGTTCATGATTTGGCTTGCAAGCGTTTAGTCAAGAATACTCAATGTAACAAAATAAAGAGATTCAAGCTGGGATCTTTAATATGAAATTATCTTCATTGAACAGAAATTCAGTTAAGTATGTGTACATGTATTGCTTTGTTAAACAAGCAAAAATAACATTGGTAAAAGGATACACATAACAAACTTGGTATTATATAAATATTAATAAAACATACAAATTAATAATTAGCAAAAACTGAACTAAGTATAGTCTGATAACAATTTAATTGTCCTTTTTTTAAAAAGAGATAAGGATAACTGAATAATTTGATCAGTTGTTATTTTGTTCTTGAGATTAAGTCCAAGGTCCCTTTTCATACTTGGGTGTTGTGTTATTGCATAATTTTCTTTTTGTTAGTTTAATAAAAAAGTTATTTAATTATTAACAGCATAAAACCAAGTACAGTATAAAATTAATTGTAAGAATCATGGAGATTTATAATAAAAATAATTTTAGGAAATTTAACCAGATTGGTTGAATATCTGTAACTTTGTTTAAAACAGTGTTTTGCTTGTTTTTTTTTTCCTTTAACGTCTTGGCAGCATTTCATGAAGTCTCTGTTTACCCCAAGAAAGAGCTTCCATTCTTTATTCTGTTCACTGCTGGACTATGTTCTTTCACAGCTATGTTGGCCCTTCTGACACATCAGTTCCCAGAACTAATGGGAGTTTTTGCAAAAGCAGTGAGTAGCATGTTTTCTTGTTTGCTTATTTTGGGATGGTTCAAGGGGAGGGGTGAGTAAATGAATGAATGAAATGGGATAACAGATTTTTTTAATCAGCAAGCACAACAGTTGCTGTTTTTTTTTGCCATATGGCAATTATCCTTTACAAATCATTATTTGTCACTGTATTTTAGAAATGAGTTGGAGGAATGTGATTTGAGTTACTAATCTGTTGCCAGGGCTCTTCCAATATGAGAACATATCATTTCAAATGAAATGAGTAAAATATATGGTTTATTCAAAGAAACATGCCACTTTTTAAATGTATTATGACAGGAGCACTTAAATTGTTATATTCACATATGGGCAGAATAGTTGAGAACACATAAAGTATTATTGTTTACAACCAGCATCATGTCAATAGTTAATGTTAGATTTTTATTTCTTGCATTTAATTTTGATATTGAGACCAGCCAAACTCCTTAACAAGTCTGGGCAGCTTACAATTAAAAAAGAAAAAAAAACCATCTGTGAACATATATGAGATCATATATAATAGAATCAGGAGATGAAATGCTACAACACAGTAATGAAATATAAGTCAGATAAAATGCAAACTAAGTTACTGTTGCTGAATAGCCAGTTTCAATAGAGATAAACAAATCCATACTTACCACCTAAGCAAGGGAATTCCAGGAGTATATATTTAGCTCTTGCTACTCTTTCATTCCATTTTTAGTGATAAATTATCAGTTAAAAAAACAGAGGGGGAAGGCTGATATACTTTTATATCCTACTGCAGCCCTATCGGAATATTGCTCTTATGATCTGACTAAATGCTGTTTTTTTATTATTTGTTCAATTTCTGGCTGGCTTATCCCCAAAATTTCATTTTGATGTATGCTGATTGGTGTACATTCAAAGTGACAAAGTTGTTGTTATATCCTTAAGAATCCCTATCAAACTATTCTTTATATTGTAAAAATGCTGTCACTGCCTTTGGACACCAGCCTTTCCTATCCTCATGCCCTTCAGAAGTAAGGAAATTCCAGAGTTAAGAATTCTGAAAGTTGACTGAAGGGCACCATAAGAGAGATGAGAGGCCAGTAAGTTCACATGAGGTGAAAACCAGAACAAAATTCTTGGGAAAAACAGACCATGATTGAGATGAGGATGATCTGTTTAATGAGGATAGGAACATTGGGAGAAAATTTTATGGTATAATTAAGCAAGAGCCCCATGATTAAAACAGTCATCAGAGAAGGCCAACAAAGAGTACTGGAAAACCTAGTCATAATAGAAAAGAGATCCTCAGTGAGTTGAGGAACAGGGCTTAAATCATACATCAAAATATATCTGAACTATAAATGATTTCCTTTGTAGCATGCTATCGATAGAAATGTCAACAGGACAGTTTTGTTCTGCAGATTAAATAAACTTTATATTAATATATTGATTCGAATGTATCTACTAAATATATTAAAATTATTTCAAATGAAAATGTGTTATTCCAAGCTAGGTTGAGTGTTACAGATCAAATAACCATAACTCATAACCATAATTTTCTTGCAGTTTCTTAGTACTCTCTTTGCTCCCTTGAACTTTGTGATGGAAAAAGTTGAAAGCATCCTCCCCTCCAGTCTCTGGCATCAGCTAACAAGGATCTAAAGGAAAACAGTTCTCAATGACTGCCATATTTTCTGTGCCAACTTCTTGTTGACTACCAGAACGCATGATTTCTTTTTTAAAAGAGAGCCCACGTTAAGCTCCTCATAATTGTGTTATCATAATTTTTGTTGTACAAAATACATTGATGTTTGATTCTATTTTGCTTCCAAAAAACAAAAACTAAAAAAAATAAACTTTTGTGTATGGCAACCATTTGATCTTGTTTTAATTCTCTTCCAGCTTCCATGAGGAACTGAGTGTCATGATTGATTAAGTAGGGGAATACAAAGTACCTCCTCCCATGTTATATTCCAGAAGAGTGGGGAAACTAAGGACAGATTTAGAGGGTGAGGTGAAAGGATGTAACTAAGGAGAGCTGGGAGTTTAGGAAGACCTCTGTCACAGGGAGAGTGTTAAATATTTAGTTCCAGGGAAGGCAAGAACTGACAGCCTGTAAATATAATTATAAACTAATATTAACCAATTTCCTTGTTTAAACAATACAAAGGGACTATGGTGTTCTGCAGCTTCTTATTTCTGAGTCATGTTTTGTTAAATATATAAAAGAGAAGATAAAAGGCCATTTCCAAACCAGGAAAGGGTTTAGTAGTGGCAGCAAAACCAATAGACTTTTCAGCGATTATTTCCATTTTAATAGGATTACACTTTTGATTCTAATGATTAAAAAAAGTTAAAGTATGCTCACAACACTGTATATACACAAGACGTGCCAAATATGAAGTTAAACGTTAGGAAACAAAAAGGACAGCTCATGAGACAGAATAATACCAAACAATAATGAGGTAAAAATTGTCAGAAAAATCATTAACTGTCAACTATAATTGGAAACACAAGAACAGAAAGTTTTTTCACACAAGACAATTCTGGCTCCAAAACTTGTCAGTAAACAGGTCACTTTTGTTAATATAATGTATCAGAGGAAATAGGATTCCCCATCATAAGAAACTATGTTGCAGGGTAGTGTACATAAGGAAAGAGGACAGATAAAACCCACCAGGGAATAATTGGAAAGTCTGAAATGGAAGAACTGAGGAATCCAGAGGGAAAAAAATGACCCATAATGTGGTATGTGAGAAATACCAGCAACCTTTGACTGCAATTAGAACAAATACAGCGTGCACAACTATTTGCCAAGTGAATATTTTGACCATATCATTTTTCATGCATATTTTCCACCTCCAAACTGTAATCTTAAATGCTTAGTGGATATAAGCATATCAGATGATGTGTATTTGTTCACAACCAGGGGGGCAAAAATTTGGGTTTTCAAAATTATATGCATAATTCATTGCCATTATTTCAAACTTTTGTTAAGGGGTGCATAATTATTAGGCAGCTTTTTTTCCTCAGGCAAAATGGGCCAAAAAAAGATTTAACTGACTGAAAAGTTAAACATTGTAAAAAGTCTTTCAGAGGGATGTGGCGCTCTTGAAATTGCTACGATATTGGGGCGTGATCACAAAATCATCAAATGTTTTGTTGCAAGCACAGTTACAAGAAACATGTTAAGAAAAAAAGATACATATTAACTGCCAAAGATTTGAAAAGAATCAAATGTGAAGCTACCAAGAATACATTATCCTCCAATACTGTCATATTGCAGAACTGCTACCTACCTGGAGTGCCCAGAAGTAAAAGATGTTCAGTGCTCAGAGACGTGGCCAAGGTAAGGAAGGCTGAAACCCAACCACCACTGAACAAGACATGTAAGTTGAAACTGAAAGACTGGGCCAAGAAGTATCTGAAGACAAGATTTATGGACCGATGAGTAATGCATGACTGATTAGATGGATGGACCCATGGCTGGTCCAGTAACGGGCAGAGCTCCACTTCAACTCAGATGCCAGCATGGTGGAGATGGAGTACTGGTATGGGCTGGTATTATTAAAGATGAGCTAGTTGGACCTTTTCGGATTGAAGATGAAACTCAAAATCAACTCCCAAACCTGCCAGTTTTTAGAAGACACTTTCTTTAAGCAGTGGTACAGGAAAAAGTCTGCATCTTTCAAGAAGACCATGATTTTTATGCAGGACAATGCTCCATCACATGCACTGAAGTACTCCATTGCTTGGCTAGCCAGTAAAGGTCTTAAAGATGAAATAATGACATGGCCCCCTTCCTCACCTGACCTAAACCCTATTGAGAACTTGTGGACCCTTCTTAAACATGAGATTTATGGTGAAGGAAAACAGTACACTTCTCTGAACGGTGTCTGGGAGGCTGTGGTTGCTACTGCACAAAAGTTGATTGTCAACAGATCAAGAAACTAACAGACTCCATGAACAGAAGGCTTATGATTGTTATTGAAAAGAAGGGTGGCTATATTGGTCACTGATTTTTTTTTGAAATACCAGAAATATTTATTTGTACATTTTGAGTTATTATTCTCACTTTAAAAGTTGCAAATAAATGAGATGGGCAAATTTTCATTTAGTTGTGTAATTCTCCACACTAATAGTTGCCCAATAATTGTACACACACATATATTCTCCTAAGAAAGCCAAAACCTCACTTTTACTTTTTTAATATTCATGTTTGAGGTTTATTAACATTTTGGATTGACCGAGAGCATTGTAGTTGTTCAATAAAAAAAATTAATCCTCCAAAATACAACTTGCCTAATAATTGTGTCCAGGCAAAGAAAATAATTATTTTAATCTACAGACCCTAAATTTATATTTTAAAATACTTTTTAGGTTATAATAAACCCAGTGCTGGTGGTCATTTTAGGTACTGGAAATCAGTGGAACAATATTTTTATATTTGCATTAGCTGACATCATTGCTGCTGCCATTTTCCACTATAAAATGGACATGCCTTTACATACTGCCAGCAAAAAGAAAATCTTTAGGACCTACATCCATTCCTTTCTAATGAGGAATCAGCTTTAGTGGCATTGGAGGTAATGTTGCCAGGATTAAAAAAAAAAAAGCAATTGAGTCAGCAGCTTTGAACTGTCATTCGTTTTGTGGATGTTGATGTTAAACACATGTGCAAAGAGTAGAGCTTCAATTGTTTTGCTACAACTGCAGCCTAGACTCTTTAACTCCCAATGGACACTGCTGATTATATTCTATATTTCATGAATCCAAAGATCATGAACTTGCAAGTTTTTAGTATTTAATTCAACATAACAATGTTTGTAATGTATTTCTCATATCAAACCATATTAACAAAAAGCAAACATGAACCGAAACCAAAGACAAGTCAAAATCACGTATGGTACAATAAATATCCCCTCCTTTATATTTTTATCATAAAAGAGTTGATATGTATTCCGTAACAGAACTGGCTTTCTACTCAAAGCTTAAGTCCAACTTTATTAGCAAAATAAATAGAAAAAAGCTGTTTATGTACAAATAAAAGTGTAACAGAAGGCTTCAACACAATAACCAGGAATTACATGAATGGAAAAACAAATGTGATTTTTGATTCCAGTCACTCTTGTTACTTTTCCACATTTTAGCCCTTTCCAGTTTTTTGCACATCCATTTTATCAAGGCATAGAATAATTTATAATCCTAAGGATGTCAAAACATCTAGCACAGCCAAGAACATCACAAATATCACTGCCATGAAAATTAGGTTTGCAAGTTTGGTCAGTGTATCAAATTCTATGAGAAAAAAACTCATTATTATACTATACAAAAAGACCAACATGAAGTACATAATGTTCTATGTCCAAACAATGTTTGTATAAAGAATCTTTCCTCGGGGCAAAAAGAGGTGAGATTATTATTGGGTAAAGTGGCATTCTCTTACACTGTAATTTTTTTCTTAAGTTAGATGCTCTATTGGTTTTGCAATTCCCCAATCTAAGGCACATGAAAGTTGGTTTTAGTATAACACACATTATCCATCCATAAACTATTTGGTAACAGTGGAAAGCCTTTGAACCTGCTATAGCATATGTATTGCTTGAATATGTAGTGCTGAATGATTAAACAGTCAACTGAATTCACACATCATTTTATATACCATAATGTGCGCCATCTCTTATACTTATTAATCACATTTCTACACTGTTGTGATTAAGAGATATTCAGTGGTTTACATAAATCATCTAGGCAGAAATAAGTAACTACAAAAATAATTTAAAAATACAACATAAAGTACAAATAAACATAGAAACATTAACATTAGGAGCTTTCCAAAACAATTCAGTCTTCTCCAAAGGACTAACAAAAGAATCTGATCTTCTCATGGAAGATGTACCACAAAATTGACAGTATTACAGATCACTTCACCACACTCCCCCAAACATCTCAAAATGCAGGATTCACAGTGTTTCTCTTTTCTACTACTGACGGGAGTAGGTTGTTCTGAAGGTACCCAGATACCAACCCATAAGGGTCTTCATTGATCAATAAAACTACCTTAAGTTGGACCTGGAAATCAACTGAAATCAATGTGAAGTCCACCAAATGTAATGATGTATGCCATTGCATTTTGGACCAATGATTGTTTCCGAGTACTTTTAAAGGGTAGCACCAAGTAGAGTGCATTACAAGTAGTCTAACTGGGTGGTGATAAGGGAGCTTTACTACTACCAGGTCATCTGGTCCGAGGTGATGCTATAACAGCTAAAGCCATGACCAATCCATTGGCCATGGATTCCACTTATTGATTCAGATATGCTTAGGTTTGCAAGTTTCACTTGGCCCACACTTGTCCCAAATATTACTCATGAGTACTAAGATTGAGTTCATGAAAAAGCTAAGTGGCCATGTAACCCATTTGTTAAAAGGAATATCTGTTTACAGATGTGTTAGGGAGGAAAATGGCATAGCAAAGATGTTACTTTTAATAATAGTACTAGAAGAGAGCTTTTCCTTTTGAAGGAATAACAAAAGTTGCATTGGTTAAAGTTGATCCTTTGACTTCCGGTGGTGGCATCAGGGCGGAGCGGAGGTAAGGAGACAATCTGTCACCTAACCCCAATTTTTTCACGTTTGGATACCCTTTGGGGGGACGGGGAAGTCTGGAGGACCACGTGTGAGAGAGGGGGATGCCGGAGGAATAACGAGGCGAAAGGCGATCGCCCGTTAGGACGAAGGAAACTCCCTAAATCCAACGTGGAAACTTCTGCCACCAGCTGATGGCGGATCTGAGGCCCTGATAAAATCACAAATGAGGCGGAAGCAAAAGAATCTTAACAGGCTGTGCTAAGTAGCAACTGTAAAAGCCTATAATATTTCTAAATAGAAAAAGAATAAGACAAAAGTCTAATCTGATTTAAGTGTTTACTAAAACGGGTGTTGAAAGGAAACTCAAACGGAGAGGGAAGCAAGCGGCGACCCGGCAGGTAGAGCTGTGACTGACAGATTTAAAGACCCAAAACTTTAAGTAAAACAGCAGTTCTCAACCTTTTTCAGGCCGAGACCCCACCTGGGCTGCCCATGCGTGGCGCGACCCCAACCTGCGCCGCGCATGCGTGGCGCGATGGGCTGAACCACGCATGCGTGGTGTGCACACGACAGGCCGAACCGGGCATGCGGGGTGCGCGCGATGGCCTGAATTGTGCATGCGCGGCGCGGCGCGCGCGACGGCCCGAACCGTGCATGCGCAGCGCGACGGCCCGAACCGCGCATGTGCGGCAGCCTGAATTGAGCTTGCGCGGCGCATGCGCAACAGCCCGAACCATGCATGCGTGGCACGACGGCCCGAATCACGCAAACGCGGCATGCGCGCGACGGCCGAGGGGAAATGGGGGGGAATGGCGGACTGCGGTGTTTGGCGACCCCCGTGAAACGGTCGTTCGACCCCAAATGGGGTCGCGACCTACAGGTTGAGAACCGTTGAAGTAAAAGAAGGAAGACACAAAGAAAGATTGTTTATTAAAAGTTTGAGCGCAAATACACAAAGAGCTGGAAGACCGAGACGAAGTTGGAGTTGATAGAGCCTGTAAAGTAGAGTGAGAGAGGAGAAAGAAAATGGCGGTTTAGAAAGAATGAAGGTGTAATTGGATTTTGGAAGAAGCAGCTGGAGGAAAAACTTTGAAACAGACCTGAGGGTAGTGAAGATCGGGAAAACTTGGTGGAGTGTGGCTGGCTGCGGGAGAGTGTGGTCTGCAGTGAAGATCCGAAGGGAGAAGGAGGCATCGAGAAAATACGATAAGCGAAGGAAAGTGAGAACGGACTGAGGTTGGAAGGAAAACCTGGAGTTTGAGAGAAAACAGGAGGGAGCCAAGAGCGAAGGAACGGAGAGACATTTGGGGGAAAAGTGACAGGAAACAGAGCTGAAAAGGACTGATCGATGGTGGGTGAGACAAGCTAGGAATGAAGTTTGGAATTTGACAGAGACAGCATTTCTTAAGGAGACGAGTAAAAGGACTGATTGATGGTGAGAGAGATAAGCTGGGAACGAAGTTTGGAATTTGACAGAGACAGTGTTTCTTAAGGAGACGAGTAAAAGGACTGATCGATGGTGAGAGAGATAAGCTGGGAACGAAGTTTGGAATTTGACAGAGACAGTGTTTCTTATTGAGACGAGTGAACGGAAGAGACGACGAGATACGACGTTGGGAGTGGCAGGAGAGTGGACGAGGTTTGGGAAGAGCAAAAAAATGGACTAGTGATTGAAAGTATATATCTGTGAAATAAGCAAGAAAGTGTAAAGAAAGTGAAGAAAGTTAGAGAGAGGTTGAAGTAATCTGGTACTGTGAAATAAGTAAGAAAATGTAAAGAAAGTGAAGAAAGTTTAGAGAGAGGTTGAAGCAATCTGTGGTAGTGGAGGAAAGTTCAGAGAAGGTAGGAAAATTAGAAGTTCAGAAGCCATTGGTCAATTAAAGGAATAGTCAGAATTTTAGAGAAGTAGGAGCTAATTATGGCAACATTGAGGACAGGAAAAGAAACGGTATCTAGTTTAACATTGACACCTTCATCACCACCTGGTCAAAGATCAATAGAAGGGATGTTGGGCACAGAAAAACAAAATGTGTTAATTAATATGCAAACTATGCAATCAACACTTCTTGTTATCCAAGAAACCATGTTGAAAATGCAAGAGACAATATCAAAAAATCATGTAGAAATGAGAGGTGATATAAACAAATTGGATAATAGAGTGGAGATGTTACAACAAACAATTGAGAATAACGAAGTAAGAATACAATCTGTAGAGGTGGGCTTAGACAAAATTGTGAAAAAGTTGACATATTATAAACACAGAATTGATAGCATCTAACAAAAAAATGGAGGAAGAAATTATTTACTTAGAAATGGATAAGGCAGCATTTTATTTACGCTTCCAAAATGTGATAGAGGAGAAGGAAGAAGATTTGAGGGATATCATGGCAGATTTGATTTCTTTTTTTAATACATAAATATTTTAATTTTTGTGATTATAAGAAAAAAAAGAATCAAATTAAATACAACTCAACTTAATACAATCATTTTTAACTTTAAGAAAATATAAAAACTTGCATAGAATAAATAAAAGAACTATGGGTGTTGCTCGGCAGCATCCCCCACATCACCCTCTTCTTCCTCCTTACCTACTCCATCCCCCCACCTTCTCTCTCTCCCTCTCTTCACCCTCCTACAACCTACCTACTTTCCTACACCTTCACTCCTCACACTCCAACCCCTCCAGATGCAGTGCAGATTTGATTTCTGATGCATTGCAAAGAGAAAAACAAGAAATTTTAATGGAGATAGATGAGGCATTCAGAATACAGACAAATTATGCTAGACGGAATAAACTTCCACGGGAGGTACATATTAGGTTTACCAGAAAAAGGGTGAGAAATATAATTTATAAAATAACAAGAGATAAGCCAATGATCTATAAAGGTGTAGAAATACTAACCTTAAAACAGATACCAAAAAGGATAAGAGATCAAAGAAGGGACTATAAATTTTTGAGCTATTTAATAAAAAAAAAGTATACCTTTTAGATGGTTAATTCCGGAAGGAATGTTGATATCCTGGAGAGAGAGGAAGATTAAAATAGATAATCTAGAGAAAGCCAGAGAATTTTATGACCAATTGGAAGGAACAGAGGAAGAGAACAGTAGCAAGGAAGAACTGGAATCCAAAAGTCAGGAAGACCAACAGCAAGAAATTAGGGAAAGAGAACAGGGGAGAGAAAGTAAGGGGGAAAACGGACAGAGGAAGGAGAAAGGAACAGGCCCAAGAACAAGACAAGCTCACAAGTAAAACACACAAGTAGAAAATAGAAAAGGAGATTAGGTTATTATCTATCAATATTAATGGATTAAACGCACCAGCAAAGAGAAAGCAAATATTAACAAAACTAGCCAAACAACACATAGATATTGTCTGCTTGCAAGAAGTACATATTAAAGAGCAACATAGGCACCATTTAGAGTTTCCCAAATTAGGATCATTATTTACAGCATTAGCTAACCAAAAGCAAAGAGGAAGAGCAGTTTATATCAAAAAAGAGATAAATGCAAATTTAAAATATCAAGATATGGATGGAAGGGTACTAATAATAGAAATACAAAATGAACAGAAGACCTGGCTCTTAGTAGTAATATATGCACCGAATGAGAACCAATACAATTTTTATCAGAAATTACACGAGAAATTGATAGAACTGGGTCATTCAAATATTTGTATTGTGGGTGATTATAATGCGGTGGTGGATGCAAAAAAAGATTATATCACTGATAAGAAAAATAAAAAGAAAAGGAAAATTTTACCAAAGACCTTCGATCTAGCACATGAACTTAACCTATTAGACCAATGGAGAAAGAGAAATCAAAAAGAAAAAGGATATACATTCTTTTCAAATCCACACGAATCATGGTCTCGAATAGATATGATATGGACAAATGAAGAATTGGGAGAGGATATAGAGACTATAGAAATAAAACCAAATGTATGGGCAGATCATAACGCGATAGAAATAGTCTGGAAGGGGCGAAAAAACCTAGAAAAAGATGGGTAATGAACTCTTATATCTTAAAGGAAAAAGAATTTATTACACAGACTAGAAAGGAAATGGATTATTTCTTTAAAGAAAATACAAAACAACAAACATCAATACAAATTATCTGGGATACAGCGAAGGCGTATTTAAGGGGACTAGCAATAGGTTATATAGCACAGAAAAATAGGGAGAAAAGACAAAGGCAAAACATACTACAGGAAGAGATCAAAAAAGTTGAATTTAAATTACAAGAAAAGCCTCAGGATGAATCAATTAAAGCGGGATTAGCATTAGCCAAACAAATTAAATGTGATGGAACAAGAGGAAAGAGTTAAAGAATTGAAAATGGTAAAACAAAAATTTTTTGAACACGCAAATAAACCTGGGAGATGGCTTTCTTATAAATTAAAAAAAGAGAAAAAAAATCATTCAGGAACTTTATGACAGAAATGGAGAATTACAATATAAAATGGATAAAAAGAAAGAAATAATCCAAACCTTCTTTGAATCATTATATAAAAAAGATGAAATAGATGGGGAAAAGATCAAACAATATATAAAAGTTAATGGTCTCCCAGAATTAAAAGAAGAACAAAGAGCCATACTGAATGGGAAAATAACAGCTACGGAATTAAAAAGGGCGGTCCAAAAACAAAAAAATAATAAGACTCCGGGACCGGATGGTTTTCCAGGGGAGCTGTACAAAACCTTTTATGAAGAGTTCAAAAAGATATTATTAGAGGTATATAATGATGTGTTGGAGAAATCAAATCTACCAGACTCCTGGATAGAGGCTATCATATCTCTTATTCCAAAAGAAGGCACAGACCCTAAACAGATTAAAAACTATAGGCCAATCTCGCTCCTAAATACTGATTACAAAATTTTTACTAATATAATGGTGGAAAGATTAAAGTTAATTTTGCAGGATATAATACATCCAGACCAAAATGGCTTTTTGCCTCAAAGACAAATTAGAAACAATATTAGAACGGTGTTAAATGTCCTTGAATACTATGAAATACATCCAGGAAAACAGGCAGCGTTGATCTTCGTAGACGCGCAGAAAGCATTTGATAACCTCAATTGGCAATTTATGTTCCAACAGATTGAGGATATGAAATTTGGGGACAAATTTAGTAATATAATAAAGGCAATATATAGAACACAGAGGGCCAGTGTGATAATTAATGGAGAGAACACAAAAAGTTTTGAAATAAACAAAGGGGTAAGACAGGGATGCCCAATTTCACCTCTACTCTTTATTTTGTCTCTTGAAGTATTACTAGTTCAAATTAGACGGAATGAAGAAATAAAAGGGGTACAGGTCAAAGCAGAGGAATATAAGTTACAGGCATTTGCTGATGACCTGATTTTCTTTATTGAGGAACCTATAGAGAGGAAATATTCTTATGGGTGAAATAGAAAAATTTGGAATGGTGGCAGGTTTAAAAATTAACAGAGACAAAACTAAAATGTTAGTAAAAAATTTAACTGATAAACAAAAAAGGAAATTGGAAGAGAATTTGGATTTACAAGTAGCAAAAAAGATTAAATATTTAGGAATTTGGATAACTTCAAGGTGTTCCTCAATAAAAGCAGACAATTATACAAAATTGATACTAAAAATGAAACAAGATCTTGAAACCTGGGGAAATTTCCGATCATCATTATTAGGTAGGATTGCAGTGACTAAAATGAACATATTACCAAGACTATTGTATTTATTTCAAACAATTCCAATAAAATTAGAGAAAACTTTTTTTAAAGAATTGGATAAAATAATATATTTGGGCGGGCAAAAAAGCTAGGATAAATATGAAAACGTTACAGGACAGTAAGAGTAGAGGTGGACTTGGACTCCCTAAATGGAAAATTTATTATTATGCAGCAGGGTTATTATGGATTAAAGACTGGATAAATTTGGATAATGATAGGATATTAACGATTGAAGGACATGATTTACAGATGGGCTGGCATGCATTTCTGTGGGGGAAACAGAAGAAAATACATACATACTTTCAACAACACCAGGTAAGAGGAGCATTGATTGGGATATGGGAAAAAATAAAAAAAGACATTATGGGGAAATCCCAAATTGGTTTTCGCCGATGGAGGCAGTAATTCACCCTAATACTCTAGAGAAAAAAAAGATGACGAGATACAAAGAATTACTGGATAACCAAGGCAACCTTAAGCCAAGAGAAGAGTTGGAGGAACAAAGAATACCCATAGATTGGTGGTCTTATCTACAAATTAAATCTAGATATAATAGAGACAGGCAAGAATATGGAATAAATCAGACCCCACACTTACTCGATAAAATCCTAATAAGCAAGGAAGGAAAATCATTATCAAAAATCTATAAATATTTATTAGAAATAGAGTTAGAGGAAGAAATAGTGAAGGGGTCCATGTTAGCGTGGGGAGAAATATAAACCTAGAGGAATGGGAAAGATTATGGAACGTAAATTGTAAATTAACGTTATCAACTGCATATAGAGAGAATCAATACAAAATGATTTATAGATGGCATTTAACACCAGCGAAATTGGCCAAAATCCATAAAAATATAGATCCGAAGTGTTGGAAATATAGAATTAGAGAAGGAACATTCTACCACATGTGGTGGCTGTGCCCCAAAGCAAAAAAGTATTGGGAACGAATAAGAGATCGGATACAGGAGATAACAGAGATAAAAATGGATTTTAAACCGGAATTATTTCTATTGGGCATAATAAACTCAAAGATTAAAAATCAACTCCAACACATCATTATATATATATATATATATATATATATATATATATATTGACTGCAGCTTGCATATGCCCAATGTTGGAAGAATGAAAATATACCCACAGATGAAATGGTTATTTATAAAATTTTGGAATGCGCAGAAATGAATAAACTCACGCTAGAATTAAAAGACAAGGAGGCGACAGAATTTTATGAAATTTGGAATGTTATATTTGGCTAGAACAGAGAAAGAAAAAGATATAATGATCGAATGTAAATAAAATGTAAATAAGATGTAATAGAATAGTTAGAATGTATAGCACGGTTCTGTTAAAAGAAAAGACTTTTGTTTATATATGTATAGTTTGTTTTTGGTGTATGGTGCATGGTGAAAAAATAAAAAAAAGTTGATCCTTCTTTACAAATCCTGTTCATAGTAAGGATGGAAGTTGGTTATTTGAGAAATATTGAACAACAAGTTGCTTTTTATTTGGTTTGGGTATTACTTAGTTATTGGACCAACTGCAATAAGCCACCTCACAGGATAGTTGTTGTGGGGAAAATAGGAGGATGGAGGTGTTTTAGGTATGTTGGTTTTATTATTTATAAAAATAATAAAGGTGGCATAAAAATTAACTCCCGAATTAACCCTGTATTGTTGAAAATCCTGAACATAATTTAACGTAGCATAATTTCTGTCTAGGTATTTTCTAGTAACACTAGAAGGCTGAAGACTTCCAAAATATTTGAATGAATATTTTTTCTTTTGTATTCTGTATGGTGGTTATCTGTTAAAACCCTGATTTTACTAAATTCAGGCTACTACAGCCATGTGCTATACTTTCACAACACTAATATTTCTTAACTTTTAAAATAAAATAATGTTGCTAAAGTTGTAATTTATGGATATTGACTTCGACTTGGCCACCCTAATTCATTAATATACTCTAAGCATACAGGCTTTTGACTGGTGTGTTAATTTCTTAATGGCACCATGTTGCCCATTTGTTAAGACATATCTGATTTTAAAATGCACTGTAAGCAATAAAACTCAAGGGAGTTTATTGAATATCAGTAGTCTTCTTTCAGTTTTTTAAATAAAGTATTCTTGAGAATTTCAGTAACAGTTTGTGATACATAATCATGTAAACCCCAACAGTAGTGTTTTAATAGAACCAGGAATATATATGTGACAACCCCTCACAGAGGTAGTCTCATAAGTAGGCCATGGTGATTTAACAAACAAAGTCTTTTCCATTATAACTCATTTGGTTATTGATCTGTTACTTGCACTGCCTAAAATATATAGTGAATATGAAAAATAAACCCACAATGAAAGGGCGAACATTTTGTAAATCTACAGATTGGTATTATTTCTATTTTCACTTCAGCATTCAGTATTAATTCAAAATATACCACGTGATGCAGAGATCAAGCTATTGTGGTTTCTTTATGGCATGATATAAAATTAAACAAGGGCAGCCTGGTAAAATATGTGAATCCAAGCTAAACAGGCTGTTTTTCATGAGTTAATAATTTATTAATTCCTAATAATGGGGGCATTTTGCATATTAAGCAATTACATTGCTATAATCATAAAGTAATTTTGCTGAGATCTTTTGATCTTGCTTTTAAAAATAAAAGATCAGGAAGTAAACAAATCCAGACAAAAGTAACATTCTTGAATATTAACTTCTTGTAGCAAGGTCAGAATGCAAACTAAGCAAACTTGTGGCCATTGCAAAAAAACATTATAAACAAGATCAAAGTTTATTTTATTTGTTGGATTTGAGTCCCATCTTTCTTCTTCCCAGTTTTCCTAAAATAAGACAACTTCCTTAGGTAGAATCCATAAAGAAATAATTAATAACAGTCAAATATGTTAGTATGAGAGAATATTTCCTGTCTGCTCAAAAAATGCAAAAAATAAATAAATATGATGATGATATATAGAGAGAGAAATAAAAGAACTTAACATACAGCTAATATAACATTCCTATTGGCAGTATAGGGATTACTTGGAGGCATAAATTAATGAATAAAAAATAGTTCTTACTCAGTTACATTATAGGCATAACAATATGTATCTGAAACATAAACATGAATTTAAAATTTGAAAATCTAAGAATTGGGATTTATTGTGGTGACCAATATATGAAAGTGAAGGTTACAACTCAGCCTCATGACTATTCTGAGGGACACTGCCAATTTACCAGCAGAGCCGTCACAAACACACCCTTTTTCCAATTTTAACAGTGAGAGGCAAATTGTTCGTTTTTGCTATAACCCAAAATCATGCTGTCAGAATGTAATAGCAAACAGCGCAAATGTCAGTTGAGTGACTTTGTACCTGACTTGTGCATGACAAAGGATACAATACAAATGGAAGTGGGAACATTTTGCTTCCAAATCCTATCTCCACCCTCATTTTTTTGCAAAGAAAACTTGAAACATTGCACCAGCAAAAATAGGTCAACTTCAATAGCATAATCGGTTTGTGTAAGAGAGTTGCATGCTTAACTTAGAAATGGTGAAAATCAATCTACCTTTTAAAATTAAAACTTGAAAATTATCTAGCTTTATTAACAATACATAAAATCTTATTTTAATTCAATTTTTCTTTAGAGATAACTTGAAAATAAAGAAAACACATCCAGACCCAACCACAGTTAGTACTGCTATTTTAAAAAAAGCTGTCTTCCATCTGCCATATTCCACCAAAGGTTGCATTCGGCAAGGATCATCATTCTGCCCATCTTGGAGCTGATAAAAATGTGTTGAATAGAAGAAAAAATGTTAGAAATCTATACTAATGTATTCCAGAAAAATTAAGTTAGCTTCTGTAAATAGACACAGATTTTATATAAATAGCAGAAAGGCAGCATTGTAATTGCATGTGCAAGCCCTAATTAATTTTGCTGTATCTGCTTACTGGCAATTCTGAATAGGAAAAGACTACTGAGTTTCCAAATTGCATGGCCACATCCCTATTGTTTTTTCTTAGTTACCCATATTTTGCTTTTACAAGTAGTCCTGTTTATTGACTTTCTCATTTAGTGACCATTCATAGATCTGTGAAGTAAAGGAAAGCTAAATATAGTAAGTTCATTCACATAGCAATTGCTTTTCTTAACGAAGTTGACAGTCCCACTTGTGACTACTAGGACGTACTCCTATTCAAATCTAGAATACCAAATCTATTAATCCATTATTTATTAATCAAATTTGAAGACTGCCCATCTACCTCACAAGGCGACTGTGGGCAGAGTATTATTAAAACATTAACAATCATACTGCCTGAACGAACTAATACTTAGAAATCTGTTAGTAATTATCATACGTACTCTATTCATAAAGGGATATATGTACCTTATTCATGAGCATTTTTAGTTTTACCACCTCTGCAGTCAGATCTTCAGCACTCAAAATTAGGTCTTCGCACACTGTAGCAAGACTGTGTGGTGGACTCCATTCAAGAACCAACTAATAAATTAAAAAAATGTCTTTACAGTTACATATGAACTGCATTCCACTGGTATAATTTCACTATTGCAAAGTTTTATTGGTTGAAAAATACACAGGAGCATACACATGTTGAGGTTTTGGATAAGCCTCTCCCATACAAGCTTCCTGCCACATCTTGGAGAGGATTTTCCATCCACAATAAAGTTCACTGAATGAGTGTGGTTTTGTGCTGATATGCAAGCAATGGCAAACGTATGGGGTATCCTGTTTCAGGATCTTGTAGGAGAATTGACCATTTTAAGACATGTTTAAAGTAATGCATATCAAGGTGATTTTTAGATGAAATGTTTGGCAAATCTCTCCACTTAAGAACAGATCTATAGCCAGATAGATTCCAACAGTGTGAAGAGTTTTAAAAATAGTTTTCAACTTACAATAACAACAGGACTGGAATTTCCATCATGAATCCTCGAGTTTTATGACCACCTTTACAATGATTGTTATGCAAATCATGTGGTCATCATTTCTCAATGGGCATTGCAAAAAACGCTGCAAATCACAATCACATGACTGGACTCTGCAACAGGTAAAAATGCAAACAGGTGGCCAAGCAACCAAATTGCAATCATGTGACATTTTGTGACAGTTGGAAGTGCTTTACAGGCCATAAAGCACACTTTCCAAGGCTGACATAACTTTGGAGTACCTTAAACACTGGTCGTAGGCCAAGGACTACCTGTATTTGTGTTAATATATTCTTATATTTTAGGAGTAATTATAACCTTGTCAGTCATGTTGTTTTACAGGTATCACTTTCTAGTCTGGTCTGTATGGTTTGTTTTGGTGTGCTGATCTCCTGGTATGTTCAATCTTGTTACTTATATACAGAGAATCTTCTAGTGTAGTTGCATATGCTGACTGGTACTGTTTTACCATTGGTTTAAAACTTGGCTTTCATCTTTTATGTATATTTCACTTCTATTTGCTCTGGTACTTGGGCAATATTTTTACTGCAAGAATTGTACTCTGCTCAGACTGAGGTATTAGTTTCACTTTACAAAAGTAAGCCTTATGTTGTGCATTCCTTCTGTGGTCAATGACAATCGTATCAGTTATTACTACTATGGCTTTAACTTTTTTTATGCCAAGTTGTGATAAGAGAAAAAGGAATAGACTAGATTAGACTAGCAGCTGGAAGGGACTTTGGAGGTCTTCTAGTCCAGCTCCCTGCTCAAGCAGGAGAACCTAAACCATTTCAGACAAGTGACTGTCTAGTCCAGTGGTAGGCAACCTTGGCTCTTTTATGACTCGTGGACTTCAACTCCCAGAATTCCTGAGCCAGCATGGCTCAGCTTGGAAACCTCTCCCTTTCCCCTCAGCATGGTTGGCTCAGGAATTCTGGGAGTTGAAGTCCACAAGTCATAAAAGAGCCAAGGTTACCTACCCCTGATCTAGTCTCTTCTTAAAAGTTTCCAATGATGAAGCGTGCATGATTTCTGAAGGCAAGCTGTTCCACTTGTCCTCACTGTGAGGAAGTTTCTCCTTAATTCCAGGTTACTTTGGTTAGTTTCCAACCATTGTTTCTTGTCCTGCCCCCTGGTGCTTTGGAGAATAATTTGACGCCCTCTTCGTGGCAGCCCCTCAGATACTGAAATACTGCTATCATGTCACCTCTGTTTCTTCTTCTTTTTAGACTAGCCAAACCCAAATCCTGCAGCTGTTCTTCATGTTTTAGTCTCCAGACCTTTGATCATTTTAGTTGCTCTTCTCTGAACTTTTTCCAAAGTTTCAACATATTTTTTGTAGTATGGTGATGTGTTTCCATTCTTGAATTTCATTATCATCATCACGATATAAGCAGTACAATATCCCAATATCATGCATCTGAAAATAACTTTGTACCAAGGACTTCCCCAGAACTACCAAGATCAAACAAGTTCTTCATAATGGAGAATACATCACGTCTGGTGATTTGTTATGCCCTGGTACTTCAAAAGTTAAGTGGACTAGATGCTGGTCTAGTCCAAGGTGACACTAAGTGATCAATTCAATTCTTTTAGATCTTTTGCTTCTTTATGAAATCTCAAGTTGGTGAGACCCGGTGTGTTCTTTTAAGCAAACTGTTAAGCTTCTTCAACAGAAAAAGAATATAGGTAGTCCTCACTTATCAACCATTCATTCAGCAACTGTTAGAGGACAAAGGAGACTTACAATAGGTTTCTGAAATTCTCACCACTTAGTACGCCCATGGCCAGGTGGATTGCAATCAGTTCGCACTTAGGGTGGATGCAGCATCCCAGTCACATGATTGCCATTTGAGACCATCCCTGCCAGCTTCTTCCAAACAAAGGAAATGAGTAAGCTAGCAGGGAAGGTCAAAATTTCTCCAGTAAGTTGCTTAGATCCTTCTCTAGCCCTTAGTGCTGGCCACTCATGTACCCTCCCCTCCCCAGGTAGAAATCATCCGCTCATGCCTTACCAGCCTATCTGGCACTCATTTAGTGACCTGGGATCCTTGCTTAAGTGGTAATGGGGAGTGCCGGCATTAACTGATGCAGTCAGGTGACAAAATGCTTTGGATTGCATCATTTAGCAATGGAAATTCCAGATCCAATCAATTGGAAAAATAAATACTTTTCTGAATAGTGCCTGGCATTGTGTCCAAACTGACATTTTCCCTTCACATACTGTTCTTCCACAGGACTATAAACTGTTATCGTAAGTGTGCAGTTTTACTGTTCATTTAATAATATATTTTCTGATGTCACTGTCCTGGTACAAGATAACAGACTGGATCCTTCAGGCCTGAGTATGGGATGGAAATAGCATTAGTTATGCTTGTGGACGATTTCTTATCCTGCTAGGACAAGCCCATCCTACTCGTGCTGGCAGAGAGGGCCTACTTTGGATCCTGTCTTTCAAAGAACTCCAACTATCAGGATCCAGAAGAAAAGTCTTCTCTGCTTACAGCACCTGTCCTTTGGAACCTCTTACTCTCTAGGATAAAATCTATCCCCACTCTAACCTTCCACAAGAGCCTGAAGACCTGGCTCTGCTGGTTGGCCTGGGGGCCAAATGGGGGAGTTCTCCACTGGAGATGGCTGCTGGATTGATGGCAGACTTCACTCCCCCTCCTTGCCCTCTGCTCTCCACCCATCCATCTTGCTATCATAGTGCTATATTCTCATTTTCTTTTTCATTGTTTAATTTATTCTATTATTTTACTTCTGTTGTTTACTTTTTCAATTCTTCCTTTTTATTGTTTTAAGCCATTCTAGAGTAGCCACAAGGTAAGATAGGCAGTAAATAAATTTAGCAAATAAATAAGTAACAATGAATTTCTGGCGAGAGTAGAAACAGGCAGTGTACCCATCCTTGTTCGCCTTGACCTCTCAATAGCTTTTGATATCATCAACCATGGTACCCTTTTGGGGCTGGGCAGCATAATATTGTGCTACTTCAGCTCCTCTCTCCAATGCCTGTTTCAATCAGTGTTAATATGGAGAGAGAAGTCCAACCCACAGCCATTCCCTTGTGGAGAATTAATTCATTTTACTTAAGTAAAGGATGATGTTCTGAAAAAACACATTTAGATGAATATTGTACCTTATGAGCATCTGTAGGAAACTGATTAATAATATTCTGCACAGAGGTTTTAAGTTGAATGCATTGTCTTTTTAGTTTCATAAGAAAGGAAAGAAATTCATCACCACTGTAACAAAAATGTTAAACAATTATTCATTTATACTAAAACAGGTAAATTCTTTAAAATTTTAACTTTCATAACTGCAACTAGATGCAAAGGGAGTATTTACTTTCAGATAAGGAATTACTATCAAACTAAATTTTTTTTTTACAATAACTAGGTAGTCTTATTTATTCTCTTATTTTATGCACATGCATAATGGGTGAGGACACTGCTCACTCTAGGTCATGTGAGAATGAATATCCTCAGCTCTGACAAATGAATGAATTACAGTGAGGATAAAAAGTATTTGAACTCCTGCTGATTTTGTATGTTTGCCCCCTGACAAAGAAATGATCAGTCTATAATTTTAATGGTAGGTTTATTTTAACAGTGAGAGACAGAGTAACAAAAAAATCCAGACAGCTCTTTGATCTTGGTCATGGTGGAGAGTTTACAATCTGATTGCTTCTTTTATACAGGTAACAGGCTGAGATAAGGAGCACTCCCTTTAAGAGAGTGCTCCTAATCTATATAAAAGACATCTGGGAGCCAGAAATCTTGCTGATTGATACTTATTTCACTCATTAAAATGCAAATCAAATTATAACTTTTTTGAAATGTGTCTTTTTGGATTTTTTTTTGTTATTCTGTCTCTGTTAAAATAAACCTACCATTAAAATTATAGACTGATCATTTCTTTGTCAGTGGACAAATGTACAAAATCAGCAGGGGATCAAATACTTTTTTCCCTCACTGTAATAGACTTTTAAAAAACTTAATTGCAAACTCAGAAAGTTTCCAGGGAGTAGATATTTAGTTTGCTGCAAAAGAAAAAGCTAAATAAAAATAAATTGATTTATAATGGCACAAGCTTTAGTATTTCACACTAGATCTTTGCAAAATAATAATTTGTCTATTAAATATGAGATCTTTATTACTATTTTTAGTTAAATAAATGGTTCATCTGTCTTTTTATCACTATTTTACCTGAATTCCAAATTTGTCACTGCAGACAGTTCTTCCAACTTTACTTCTTCTATATGTAGTTCTTTAACAGCATCTAAAATTTTTTGTTGATCTCTGGTATTCTTGATGCCAATCTAAAAATTTAAAAACATTTCTAAGGAGTTTTAAACATTCAAATCCTTCAGATATTAATTATGCATTGGGAACTCTGCACTTGACGTAATTTTGTTATCAAGGTAAGAATAAAATAAAAGACTACACATCTGAACAAATAGTACATTTGTTTTATAATGAATTTTAATCAATATATGCAAATTTTAATATTTCCCTAAGTGACATAAGACTCAACAAAAATGCAATACAAAACAGTAGATTTTTTTTGATAAAAAAATAAAAAATTAATTTGTTTCTCGATGAAGACAAGATGCAAAAAGGTATGGTACATTTATTTTGAATCATATTTAAAAATAACAATTCTTCTGGTCAATAAAAATGATACTTTTAAAATCTCCAAGATGTGAATAAGGTAAGGTGTCAACATCCAACTTGAGAATCTAAATAAAACTCAAGATTAAATCTGTTTGTGAAAATCTTCCGGTTTATTGAATACACTGTGTAGTTATGTTGAAGTAAAACTAACTCTGAGGTTCCCACACCAATTCACAGATTTAAACTCCCCGGAGAGGAGCGGCATACAAACCCAAATAAATAAATAAATAAATAAATAAATAAATAATAGTAATAATAATAATAATAAACTGTCAGAACCCATTTCTTTGTTAGGGAGGGGGTGGTTCTGTTCCTTTCGGCTTCTTTCTGTGGGTTCTGTCATTCTCTTGGGGGGAGGGGGGAGGCTCCAGGGAACACATATTTTCTCCTTTTTGCTTAGCCACAATGTATCCTCTCTGCCTTTTCTATCTGCTGGTTCTCTGAACTGTTCCCCCTTGATGTCAACCTGGGGTGAGAAAGGACATCTGGCTTATCTCTCGCTGCGGCGGAGAAAGATGCGAAGACCCAAGAACATCTTCACAAGCACGGTACAGACTCCGTTATCAGCTCTGTTCCCACAGCACACCTAACACCTAGGGATTGGCTCATTTGAATTGTCCAGGTAAACTGTTGGGGTGGGGTTTGCTTGATGCCCTTTTAACCTATTGATTTCAGCGGGAAATCCTCAGATCCTGCCTTCTATGCCTGCTTTCTTGGGATGAGGTTTTGAAGCGGGTCCTTCATAAACAATAGTTTTCCCAGCCAATCCCCCAAGGTCTTACGTAATCCATATCAACAAGTTCACTTTGTTATGGGAACCATCTGCTTCAAATCCACACCCGTTCTGGTGTCATTGACAAGGCTTCAGGCTCCCACGGTCTGTAGCTGACTCGAAAAAGTTTTGTTTCTCTATCTACCCACTTGAGAGTAACACCTCCCCCCTTTATCTAAAGGCAAGTTGAAACGCAGACACATAGCTGCCAGAGTTTGATGCTTGACATAAGGTAAATAAGAACCTATCAGTTTTGCACAAAATAATGCTGATGCCATGCAGCACATTTTATACACTTCATTTCCTTGCTTATATATATATTGTCATGCTTCCGATAGATGAAACTATTTAAAAGAACTTCAAGACAAGTATTTCTTCCTTAAAGAATATTTTTAGTTGGTTACAACATAATAGCACATACAAGGGTGAATCCAAGATTAAATTCCCCTCCATTGGTTACAAAGTTGCAAGTTTCATTTCCCACCCCAAATTGCTGTCATAAATCACATTCACCAATTGTTTGAAATGTGGGAACTCCTCCCAGCTGCTCCAGCCTGCCAAAATGTTATCAACAATGGCCTTGGTTCCCATACATGTGAAATGTTTTGGCTAACTGAAAACTTCTAACTAAATATGTAGCAATGAAGACAAAATGAAAATGGCTTCAGTTCGGTTTGTCACAGCATTGACATTCAGCTCCCCTTAAAAGAAAGGAGAAATCCTGCAAATCAAACAAGAATAACAGTTAAGAATCCCCTCTCGGTTTACTTTGATGTTTATCATAGAATTTGTAAATCAGTCTGTCAGCTTCCACATCAGTACTTGTCACCCAGGTGGCTTCTGACAACAGATATCCCTTCCACTGCACTAAATATTGCAATTTTCCCTTGTATAATCTAGCATCAAGGATACGCTTTACTTCATAATGAGTCTCTCAAGCCACCATAAGTGGGCTAGGTGCTTTTTTAGGAGGGGGTCTTAGAGTTGATTCTCTGAAAGGTTTTAACAGACTGCAGTGGAACACTGGATGGATCTTTCCTAAAAGACGAGGGGGTTTTAATTCCATAGTGACTGGGCTTATGATTTGAACTATGGGAAATGATCCTAAATATTTTGGTTCTAATTTTTTGCTAGGTAATTTTAGTCTTAAATACTTTGTAGAAAGATAAACCTTTTCTCCCACACGGAAAGTTTTCTGAGGTACTCTTTTCTTATCTGCTTGCTTTTTGTAAATCTCTGAAGCTTTTGTCAAAGCTTTCTTTGTGTTGTCCCAAACACCCCTCCAAGCAAATACCCACTGATCTAAAATAAAATAAAATAAAATCCCTTCCAGTGGCTATCTTAAATGGCGTAAGTCCGGTGCTGCTGTGTACACTATTGTTATAAGACACTTCAGCGAAAGGGAGATCAGTCCAATTTGTCTGCTGGTAATCCACATAGTACCTATGATATTGCTCCACCATTGCATTTGCTTTTTCAGCCGCCCCATTCGTAGAGGGATGAAAAGCCAATGACAGTCCTTGTGTAAAACCAATCAGTTTGAGGAAATCTCTCCAGAATCTGGCCGTAAATTGAACTCCCCTGTCAGAAATTATCCATTTTGGCGAACCGTGTAGCTGGTAAATACGCCTGAGAAACAATTTGGATAGTTTCTGGGCAGAGGGGAGGCCTGAGCATGCTATGAAGTGAGCTTGCTTTGAAAAAAGATCAATCACAGTCCATATTACCATATTTCCTCTACTCTCCGGTAATTCAACAATACAATCCATAGCAATCTCTTCCCATGGCTGAGAAGGATCTGCAACAGGCTGTAATAGCCCAGGAGGCTTTCCTGGGATCCTCTTCATGGTAGCACAGACTGCACAATTTTTACAGTTCTCCACATCTTTCTTTAAGCCTGGCCACCAAAATTGCCTTCAAATTAAATGTAGTCTCTTTAAATAACCAATGTGACCAGCTTGCTTAACGTCATGGCTGCGTTGGAACGCTTGGAGCCTGAGCAGTTCAGGCAAATATAATTTCCCCCCTTTCCCAGCCAATCTATCCCTATGAATCAAGATGGTTTGATTCTCCTTGAACCATTGATCATTTTTTAGTTGTTTTAATTTCTCTATTAATGGGTCACTTGGATTAGGTGACCTCACGTGTTGTTGCTTTCTAGGGTTTATCTGAGAAATAATTTGTGATGGTGGCATAATAGGGTTTATAATTTGTTCACATTGGCTTTTATATTGGGGTAACCTAGAGAGGGCATTAGCCCCCCCAAAATTTCCACTCCGGTATATATTTCAGGGTAAAGTTAAAACGGTTAAAATGTTGCACCCAGTGAACTTGTTTGGGAGAGAGTTTGCGGGGAGTTTTCAGTGCTTTAAAGTTCTTGTGATCAGTCCAAACCTCAAAAGGCACCATGTTCCACTCTAGAAAATGACGCCAAGTCAATAAAGCCCATTGGATTGCAAAAACTTTTCTCCCAGACAGCCCATCTCCGTTCTGTGTCAGTGAAGTGTAAGCGCAGGGTTGTAATTCTCCTTTCCGGTTTTTTTGTAATAGGACTGCCCCCACAGCCACATCACTGTGGCTGATAAACTTGAATGATAAACTGCTCTTCAGGATGAGGGTGTTTGAGAACTGGTTCAGTGGCAAACAGTCGTTTTAAGTTTTCAAAAGCAGTCTCTCATGTCCCCCATCGGAGCCTGAATCTGCTGAGGAAAATGAGCTGGAACTGGAGCCGACAGAGGACGAGGGAGAGGTGTCTGTGGGGAAGAGGAATGTGGGAAAGAGTAGGCTGAGGCAGGCCAGGGCCTTTCAGGATTGGGACAGGATGAACATGAGAGACAGAGCTCAGATGATAAACAAGGGCCACCCCCTCCTGATCCTAGAGCACGGAGAGTGGAGAGAAGAAGGGAACAAAGCAGG
The DNA here is from genome assembly GCA_034064705.1 of Bothrops alternatus. Lineage (NCBI taxonomy): Eukaryota > Metazoa > Chordata > Lepidosauria > Squamata > Viperidae > Bothrops > Bothrops alternatus. Next base: position 11,429,661 of record JARGCV010000006.1, read on the forward strand.
CAGGCTCAACTACTTGGGAGGAGAGCGCCCTGCCACTCTCCACAAGACATACCTGGAGATTGAGACTTAAGGAGACACTGTGGGGAGGGGCATTTGTCGGGAACAAACACTTAAGTCTTGGAGGTTTAAGTGCTGTTGCTGATCTTGGAAACAACTCTCTGATCTCTTTTTCTGTGTTGTGATTTCTACTTGGAAACCCTGAAACTCTGACCATTGGACTGGCTGACAAACTTGATTTGGTGTTCAAAGACCCCAGATTGAATTTTGGATTCTCTTCTGAAACTACTCAGGCAAGTTTGTATTTCCACAAACTCGTTAGATTTTGGATGTATGTTTCTTTCCTTGTTATCTACGTGGCCTTGAGTAAATTACTCTTCTAATCTAACTGTGTGTGAGTTGAAACCAGCTTGTTCCATACACATACTTTTCCTGCCTGAAGAGTTAAAAACTTGTGAAATTACTTGCAACCAGAGGCTGCTGAAGATGTGTGTGTCTTACTTTGTTCTGCGGCTTGCTAGAAACGTGGGAGCATTTGGGGAAAATTTGGAGCAAATAAAGGGCGGTTTGAACTGCCAGTTGACTGTTTTGCCTCTGTGCCATGCCCTGGGTCATCACACTCTGGCACTCTAACGACCAGCATAGGGGTTCTTTGCCAGTTTTTAACAGTTCAGTGATGGGCAAAGCAATCTCAGCAAATGAGGGGGTAAATTGGTGGTAGAAATTAACAAATCCTAGAAAGCTCTGAAGTTGTTTTCGAGTTCATGGAGGCTGCCATTCAATTACAGCTTTCACTTTAGCTGAGTTCATCTCTATTCCTTTGCTGCATATTGTGCAACCCAGCTAATCCAAACACGCCTGATGGAATTCGCATTGGAAATTTTGCTTAGAGTTTTGCGTTCAGCAGTTTTTTGAGCACTTCTCATACTAAAATCATATGTTCTGCCACAGTCTCTGTATAGATTTAGATGTCATCAAGATAAACCAAAACCCCTTTATACAAATGATTGTGCAGCACCTGGTTGATCAGCTGCATGAATACAGCAGGAGCTCCTTGTAATCCAAAAGGCATGACTTTAAACTGATAACTTCCCAGGGGGCTGTTAAAGGCAGTTTTCCATTCATCCCCTTCTTATTCTCACACAATAATATGCCTTTTTAAGGTCTAATTTGGTAAATACTCGCCCTTTCGCCAGGGGCTCCTACGGGTTGTTACCGATCTAAGAGAGCCTGTAGTAATCCATACTGTTGCAATTGATCCTGTGGGAGTTCCGCTGCTTGATTAGCTCTTGGCAGGGTTCCTGGACTGGTGTGGCACCGGTGACGTCCAGGACTGATTCGCCAGGGGTGCCACTTGGGACTAAGTCTGTAATGATGATGGCCTGGCCTGGCCTGGTACCAATATCGATCTGGACTAGCCTGACGTGGATATCTATTAGGGCTATTTGGGTATCGGCGGCAATCGGGCTTGCTCTATGCCGATAGCATTCAGGGCTGATCTGGCGCGGGTATCGGTCAGGGCTCTCATAGCATCGGTACCGATTGAGGCTGACATATCGCTGTTGATGGTCAGAACTAGCATAGTGTTGACGGCGATCAGGGCTGCCCGGCTGCCACTGATGATCAGGGATATCACGCCACTGACAGCGGTCTGGCCTTTGCTTCCACTCTGGACTCGAAGTTAAAGCTGATGGCTTTGGTTGTAGGGAGGCAGCTTGGGCCCCAGCTATGGGACTGGGACTTCGCCTGGATTGTGGACGGTCTAGGGGGCATCTGTCATCCCGTTCACTGGAAAATAACTGACGGGTGACCTGCTCCTTTCCTCCCACCTCCAGTCTTTCAAACTTCTCTCTTAACCGCTCAACGGACTGGCTTCGGATCGCAGTCAGATATTTCCATTCACTTGATTCATCCCAAGGTGTTGTGATTCCTCGCCAGCCAGTAGATCCGGCAGCTGAGTCCAAGGAATCAGATGAGGAGGAGAAGCATGGAGTAACATTAGAGTCAGAGGAAGGCTCTGAGGAGCTCCAAGACTTACAGTCGGACAAGGAGCCTGGCCCCTCTACTCGCGCTCAAGCTGAGACACAGCTGTGCTGGGAGCCTGAGTTGCACAGTGATGAAGAACAGTTGGGACAAATCCAGGATGCATGAAATTGTAGGCAAGGGAAGCAAGTAGGACAGAGGAATGCAATGGGGGTGCTCCAAAGGCAAAGAAGGCATTAGGAAGCCATGCCTTGGCTGAATTATAAAAGAAAAGATGTGGGAGGTGCTGGTTGCCAAAGGCAACCGTTTGTGTTGAGGATCGAGTTTCTGTGGACTGTGTTTGTTTGTCTTGGACATTGACTCAGGTCTGTGAGAATAAAGGGGTTGGTTTTTTTCTTGCGGTTCCTGCCTGTTTCTTGGAAGAGGGGTTTCTCCTTGTGAGCATAACAAGGACTCACATAGGCTGGGACAGAACACAAGGTGCCAGTCGCTTGGCCCCTCTTCAATCAGGAGAGCGCGGTTCGTGGGAAGCAGTTAGTGGAAATTCAGCTTCCACGGCCTGTATTAAACTCCTCTTTGCTTGGGCTGCCTGTGCACGCCAAGTGTCACCAATAGATAGGATTCCCTCCGACAGCAATAATGGCTCCAATTGGATCTCACGTTCCTTTGGTCTCGCGCCGATTGCCAGAGTCACAGAAGTCACACTCTCTATCAGGACAATGATCTGCACCCTATCCGCTGATGTGGTTGCTGTAGCTTCGAGGCTAGTAATAGGCTCTTCCTTTTTCTCGATCATGGAATCTTCCCTGAGTCTTTGTTGTCCTCCCAAGGCTTTGGGTAGGCAACCGGAGCTCAGGACCCCGTGGTATTAAAATAGTTTGGAGTCTTGGGTTAATGTCATAGTTCCCATAGATGAGACCATTTAAAAGAACTTCAAGGCAAGCATTTCTTCCTTAAAGGACATTTTTATTTGGCTACAACATAGCAGCACATACAATGGTGAACCCAAGACTAAATTCCCCTCCCCTTGATTACAAAGTTGCAAGTTTCATTTCCCATCCCAAATTGCTGTCATAAATCACATTCACCAATTGTTTGAAACCGCAGGCACTTCTCTCAGCTGCTCCAGCCCACCAAAAGGTTATCAGCAATGACCTTGGTTCTCATACATGTGAAATGTTTTGGCTAACTGAAAACTACACATCCCTCTCCTTCTTCTAACTAAATATGTGGCAACAAAGACAAAATGAAAATGGCTTCAGTTCAGTTTGTCACAACATTGACATATATATTAACTTAATGAACATTCTCCATTTTACTCAGATTACCAATCATTTCAACTGAGAATTGCAAAACATCTTGTACTGATAGTTACAAACATCAACAGACCCTTTGTATAACACTAATTCCTATTAAAGTATATGTCCAGCCTAACCTTTTTTTGTAAAAAAGGGAACAATTAGAGATTCAAATCAGTTAAACAAAAGATACTTTTCTCAAAATAAAATGCAAATCATGTTGAAAATTGTTATGAAGTGAAAAAAATACAGAATTAAAATTTAAAAGAGCAGTATTGTTGTTGTCATAAGAGCAAATATACAATAAATGAATAGGCTAACCTGTATTAAGTCTTCTTTTCCCATTGTCAAAAGCTGTCTTAAAGGTATTTCTCTCTCCTATAAGAGATGAAAGTATATTCCCAGAGATACTTTGGGCCAAGATCCTATTATGTAGGCCAGTAACCCACTTTATTATTAAATTTCAATTATTTTCACAATGAACAGAAAAACAAGCTCAGAAGACATTTTTAATTTGCATTAGACAATATTGCATCATCATTTCAGAAATATTTCCTCATCTAAACAGAGAAACAGAATGGGCACAGGTGGGCAAAAAAACAGTGACAACAACTTCCAACTTCCTGCCGGCTTCCCCATGAGTTTTCTTGTGGGAAGCTCGCAGGGAGAATCTTTCCTTGAACACAGAAAAGAAGCTACTTTTAATTTACATCTGTCAGAATATTATGAACAGTTAATCACATGAATGCTTGAACTTCTGGATTAAACCTAAGCAGTGACATTTTGAACTGTACAGTAATATATTACTATGAAACTTCAATTTAGTGGGCCCGATAAAAAATAATACAAACTACAAAAAACAAGAGAGTCCACTATTGGGGTATCCACTGCACCTAAAGCAATCAATAGGTATGGCATTTAAAATAAGGAAGCACAATTATTTATATCTTGTAAATTATGACATTAAACAAATTACATTATTTATTTTGTATCCAACCTTTTTAATTTACAAATAACTCAAGGTGGTAAACATATCCAACACATCTTCCTCCTCCTAATTTCTCCGCAACAACCCTGTGAGAAGAGATTGTCCCAACTCACTCAGCTGGTTTTCATGGCTAAGGCAGTCTTAAACTCAGTCTCCTGCTTTCTAGTATGATGCCTTAACTACTAGACTAAACTGGGTTTCTTTCATATCAATATAATTATTAAATATTACAAATGATGCAAATTCTCACACCAATTACGCAGCTCATGTTATTATATAATGGCAATAAATTATCCCCACCCTGATTAATCCATTTGAGATTTCACTGCACCCATATGTTTTCAATAAAAAAATCTTACCTTCAGTAATTCTGTTATGTGTTCAAGTTCAAGACCATGTAGAAAGACTTCCATGTCACTAAACGCTGCATAGGAACTTTTCACATGCATTGATTCAATTATTTTTTTAAAATATATAAATAATTTTAATAAATGCTTTAAACCAAAATTAAATTATTTGTTTCAAAGAAAGACATGCTATTATTAATCCATTTTACAGATACTAAAATATATTTGTCTACATTTTAAATACACAGAAAGACAAAAAAAAAAGCCCTAAATATTGGGCTGTAAAATTTCCATTACAGTGAACAGAACATTTGAAAGTACATACTTGTTCTGAAATACTGGATCTAGTTCAAATCTGATTCTACATAAAATTATGTTGGAATTTAAAAATTCATGCTCTGTAATATCTGTATTAATTTCTTCCAAAAGTAAAAAAGAATTTGATGCATGTCAGGTAAATTATTACATGGTATATTAGAAAACAATTGATGATTATGTTCCAAATAATCCAGCATTAAGATATGCATAGATCAGGCATGTCAAACTGCCGGCCCGCAGGCTGGATGCGTCATCCTAAAACCGTGCCCACCCCATTGCCGGCCTGAGTTTTTGGAATAGGGCGGCATAGAAATCGAATTAAATAAATAAATGGAGAAAAAGCTCCGATACGTCGCGCAACGTCACGTGACGTTGCGAGTTTGACATGCCTGGCATAGATCCTTAATTTCTAAAGACTCTATATCAATTTAAACATCCAAGCACAAACTAGCAGTGCAAAACTGTAGTTCATAGGACGTTTGATAGAAGATCTGAACAATTGTCCATTTCAGGCCTAACAGCAGTTTTTCTACTCTAGAACAAAGATTTAAATTAGAACACAACTTTCAAAACATAAGTACTGAAGTCTGAGGTACTACCTGCTTTTATGGCTTTTAAGGGCATCTGGAACTGTAGTTATAAATCTGTGAATAGGTTCTTCTTTAGTCAGGTTCTGGAACTTTCTTTGGAAAGGACTTGCCGTCAAAGAAAGTAAACTGAAAAGCTACAAAAAATCACAGGAAACCATTTTCACCATTTTTATACCTGTAGCAATATGTTCATTCTAAAACAAAAGAAATTGGGAATTCATTGAAGCAGTGAAAATGAGTTTCTAATACAAAAATTTCTGCTAATTTATCTTTTCAATAAAATTATCTGAAATTATTTCTCAATTCTCAATTCCAAGTTATTAAATTAAAAGATTTATTGAACTGATAAACTATCAGGAAAGCCATGCTTATTATAGGAAACATTAAAAACATTAAAAATGGTTTCTTTAGGTATATATGAATATACAGGTTAACCCTATGTAATGAATTTCAGTAAATTTAGCCTGTGAAAACAAAATATTTTGAGATGCTTGGAAGCATTATTTCAGAGAAAACAGAACTATAGAAACATTTATGGCAACCTAATCTAAGCATTTTTAAATGTCCTGCATTTTCTTTTGAAAAATAGGATATAAACTATTTAATGGGAATATTAAGTACTTTGTATTCCATATAAAGAAACAGAACTCAGATACTGAAAACACTTATTGGAAATAAAGTAGCAAGTTTGGAGCAGCAATTAAAGTACCAGCTAGAAATTAGATAGCTGAGTGATCCTTTGACCAGTCAGTCTCTCAGCAAGAGAGGAAGCCAGTGGCAAGCACTTCTGAAAATGTTTATGGATATTGTCAGTCATCCAGGTCATGTTTGTCCCAAAGGTGCTTTTTTTCAAAAAAGCAACTGGACTTTGTCTTTCCTTGAAGACGTTTTTGCTTCTCATCCAATAAGCTTCTTCAGTTCTTTTTTTAAATTTTTTTATTAAAATAATCGACATTAAACATAGGATCATATTAAGAAGCAATCATTATAGAACCTGAAATACAACACTAAGTATTAGTCTTTGTAAACGTCTGACTTGGTAAACATTCTTCACTCCTCCCGTCAAGCCTCAACTATATGCCTGTTACATTTTATCTTTTATGATCCCTAACAAAAGATCCTGAGGTAGAAATTCAATAACCTGAGATAAAAATTCAATCCGCTTTTTCAATATTAAAGTAATCAACATTAAACATAAGATCATATTAAGCAGCAATCATCATAGAACATAACATACATTAGGTATTAGTCTTTGTAAACGTCTGGTTTGGTAAACATTCTTCACTCATCACGTCAAGCCTCAACTATACGCCAGATGCATTTTATTTGATTGGTGTTTCTCTTGTATAAAGTCTATCCACTGTTTCCAGTCTGTCAAATATTGTTCATTTGAGCGATCTTTCAAAAATTTTGACTGAATGGTGGAGGATGGAAAGATTTATATTCCTTGCAGTCATTTGATTGTTAGCACTCTTTCTGAGAGTCATTGAGGTCACTTGTACGTTTATTTGTGCCATCAGGGTCACCTGAATAATGGAGATGGGTGCGGAACTTTCTTGGAACTGCTAATAGGACTGTGCTGTAAACATTACACAGGTGGTATCGTATTCCTCCCCCCCCCTTGAGAAAGAACTGTTCAATCTTAATGCAGCTAGCCTCTTTGACCCCTTTCAAACCAGCAGTGCTCTTTATCCAGAATGTGGATTTGGCTGTCTTCAAAATAGTTAAATCTTGATATACGGAGTGAAGAATGTTTACAAATTTAAATTGATTGTACTAAGTTGAATAGCAGTTAACTTGATTTTTTTCTTTTCTTTTTTTTTTCCCTCCTGGTTTGCATGTACAAATATATATCTATTAATAAAAAATGTTTAAAAAAAGTGACCTTTGTCTTTTAAATGAAGATGGACAGCTGAAACTTGTCCTGATGGGTTTCTTCTATGTAGTGCCATGCATTTGTTTTTCCAATGTATAGATCTATACATGTCTCTATACATGTATTGTACTGCATATATTACATTGCTCAGTAGCTCCCAACCTTTTCTATACCCCACACCCCTAGAACTTCTTCTTGTGCCATATCCTTTATCAGACATTGGTGATCATGTTGGCGATCCTGTTTTTATCAGCAGCTGCACAAAAAAGTTCTGCTGAGTTTTCTCCAAACCAGTCCCTTAGATTTTGAAACCATGATGTTCTTCTTATTTGGAACTCGTTTGCCTTCAATCTTTCCCTGGAGGATTAAATGGAGTAGGCCGTATTTTTCTAGGTGTCGCATCACATGTCTGAAATATTCTAACTTTTGTTTTTTAATTGTTTTGATGATTTCCCTTGGCTTTCCCAGGCAGCTTATCACCTCATTTCTGATCTTGTCAACCCAGCTTATACGTAACAGCCACCTGTAAATACACATTTCAAATGCTTCTAGTCTCTTCAGGTGGCCTTCTGTCAGAGATCAACTCTCTACTCCATAGAGCAGGATAGAAAAAATATAACATCTGACAAGCCTGATTTTCAATCTTAGACTTATCTCGTGACTGCAAAGACCTTTTTCATTCTGAAGAATGCTGTTCGAGCTTTCTCTATCCTTGTCTTTACTTCAGTGGTCATGTCCCAGCTTTCATGTAAATTAGAACTGAGGTGCGTGATCCTTTCAACTTTTTCTAATGGTATTCCTTCTGAATTTATTGGTGGTATATTAATGGGTTTTGTGCTGACAACCATGATCTTGGTTTTTGAGGTGTTAAGCTTCAAGCCGTATTTTCCAGATATTTTTCAGCTTCTGATATATTCTCGCACCCGTTACGAATTATGCATATACATTATAATTTTGAAAACCCGAGTTTTTGTACCTTGGAATAATAATCTCACACCCCCAGGGGGTGCAAGCATCCCCGGTTGGGAACACCTGGTCTAGGTGTTTTATCCTTGTGGTGGACAAGCTTCTGCCTTAGTGTACTTTGGGTTTAAAGTGTGCATGTATATTGTGTTGGATGAAAATCTTCCTGAGCTTTTTCAGATATTCCTTCAATGTATGGAATAACAATGTTGCTTTGTTTGTTGTTCTCTTCTCTGTCTGCTATGGAGGAGCTCCTGCTGGGTCTTTTTTTGGATTTGAAAAAAACACCTTTGGGACACTTCTGAAAATGTTGTCAAAAAACCAGCAGGGACTTGTCCAGATAGTCACTTGAACCCAATAACTTGAAAATACACACACAAAAAGGGAATACACCAGTAAATTGAATCTATAGTTTTTCCCCAGTAAAAGAAGATAGATCTATATGAGTATTTAAAAAAAAATTCATTTGTTAAACTGTCAATTACCTATTGTATCTATTAAACCATCTTTGCCTTTCTTGTCCAAATCCCTTACTTATACCTTATTTTTAATAGAACAATTCCCTAATAAAATGTCAAATGTGTACAGTCTATTTTCAGACATAATTAATTCATGCATTTTTTATCTTTTCATACTAAGTTGATTGTTCCTGTTTTCTGTTCTGCTTTAATTAGTATTTTAATGGAAAGCGGCGTTGTCTTACCTGAACGCCTTTTCTCAGCACAGAGATGGAGAATTCACCAATGGGTTTGCTCTGTCTTCCTGCCCTTGAGACCAAGTCAGCCAAACTTGTCACGCCCCCTGCTGGGCTAGGAGAACCCAATCTTGACGAGGGTGAAAGCAGCTGACGACAGTCCAAAGATGTTGGCTCTCAGACCCCTAACCCTGCCTTACGTACCCCTTGCTGAGGAAAAGCGTTCAGGTAAGACAACACCCCTTCTCCAGCACAGGAGATGGAGAATCCACCAATGGGACATACCAAAGCCTCACTGTCCCAATGGGAGGGAAACAGACAAGGCCGGGTCCACATTCCCAGACACCACCTGCTGAAGGACCCTCTGACCAAAGGAGGCGTCCGCAGAAGCAAAGCAGTCTATTTTATAATGTCTAACAAATGGGGAAGGCGAAGACCATGTCGCAGCCCTACAAATCTCTTTGATGGATGCCTGAGTGGCCCATGCCGCAGAGGTCACAGTGCTGTGAGTGGAATGAGCCATGACACGACTTGGAGCTGGCAGGGAAAACGACTGGTACGCCTCCGCAATGCAAGCCCTGATCCACCTGCCTATAGTGGAGGCAGACACCTTCTGTCCCACAGAGGCAGGGTGAAAAGAAACGAAGAGGGCCTCGGACCTGCGAAAGGACGCCGTTCGCTTGATGTATCAGCGTAGTGCCCTGCGGACGTCCAGCGTGTGCCACTACCACTCCAAGTCATGGGAAGGATTAGGAAAAAAATCCGGCAAAACAATCTCCTGGGCCCTATGAAAAAGAGAGTTAACCTTGGGCATGAATGTGGGATCAAATCAAAGGCCCACCCGGTCCCAGTGGAAGATACAGAGGTCATCCCTGATCGAAAGTGCAGCCAGCTCATCATGGAAACCAGTTTGGCACAGAAAAAAAGCCAGAATTATATTTAAAATTGTGATTTAAAATCTCACTTATTGGGTCAAAAAGGCTTTAGAGATCCAGATTGATTTGAAAATTAACTGAGTATGTAAAATTAGTAAGATGATAATTTGTGTAATGATATGTTTGTTTTAGACATGATAATTATTTTGGTTGAGATTTAAACTTTCTTTAATGGGTTGAAATGTTTCTTTATTTTTTATTCTGGTTATATAGAAAATTACTTTGTAATAGAAGAACTAGAGAGATTTACGATAAGAGAAGGGTATTAACCAATGACCTATTAAATTAAGAAATGGAATATATGTGAAAATATTAGAATGTTATTGTTGGAATACTATGTATATTGTACAAAGGATACCTGAAGTTTTATTAATATGTTTATTTAAGATGAATTTGAATATGTTAATTGAATTTAGTGAAGCTTAAAAGCAGGATGATGATTGTTTGGACTGACTGAATTTTATGAAGAAATTGATTAAACTAAATTTGTTATATCATGTGAGGGAAATAGAGAGGGAAATCTTTAATGTACTAATTTCAGTTATATATGTATGACTTTGTTTTTGGATGATTGATTTCCCCTTCACCACAGTGTTTTCTTGAGCATTTTGATGTAAAAATTAAAAAACCAATAAAATTTGTTTCAAAAAAAGAAAGAAAATGCAGCCAGCTCAGAAATGCGCCTGGCTGACATGATGGCGGCCAGGAAGGCGACCTTGTGGGATAAGGACCGTAGAGCACTAGTTGTGAGAGATTCAAACAGCGGTCTGGTGAGGGCCTGTAGGACCGAAGGTAATTCCCAAGAGATACATGTGTACCACGGGTGGCTTAGTGTTGGTGGCGCCCTTGAGAAAGGCGCGTATCCTGGGATGCTGGGCCAAAGGGACTGAATTGGCACAGGTAAGTAAGGTTGATAGGACCGCAACCTGCCTACGGATGGTATTAGGGATTAAGCCCTTATCAAGGCCGTCTAGAAAGTATTCTAAGATCTGTGGAATTGTCAAGTCCCAGATATCCAGTTGACGCCTTTCGTACCAATGTCAGAAATTCCTCCATGTGGAGTCATAGATGTGATTGGTCGCTGGCCGGCGAGATGCCTGAATCTTGGGAATCGCTCTAGCCGAGAACGACTCCTGGGTCATGATCCGGCGTTCAAGTGCCAGGGGGCTAACTGTAGCCATTGGGGTTATGGATGTCGTAGAACCCCTGGTGGAGAGATACACGATCTGCTGGAATCCTCCATGGGGGAGAGCGGGAGAGGTTCATAAGGTCGGCGAACCAGGGTCTCCGAGGCCAATACGAAGCCACGAAGATTACCTCCGCTCATTCCTGTAGCAGTTTGTGAATGACTGCCGGGATCAGGGGGAGAGGGGGAAATGTGTAGAGCAGACCCCTCGGCCATGGGGTTCGAAGGGCATCCGCTCCCTCCGCCCCTGGGGATGGGAACCAGGAAAAGAATCTCGGGAGCTGGGCGTTCGCCGGAGAAGTGAACAAGTCGAGGACCAGTTGTCTGAACCGTTGTGTCATCTCTGCGAAGAGATCCGGATGCAGGCGCCATTCGGAGTGATCCACGGTCGACCTGCTTAGAAAGTCTTCTTGCTGGTTTGCCTTCCCCGAGATGTGCTCGGCCCTGAGGGAGGAAAGGTTGGTCTGGGCCTCGGCCATGAGGGACCTGGAGTGGATACCCCCTTGCCGGTTCATGTGGGCCTTTGCCGCCACATTGTCCGTAAGGACTAGCACGTGCTGCCTCGCAACTTTGTTGCGGAAGTGGCAGATAGCCAAGGGTATGGCTCTTGACTCCAACCAGTTGATGTTGTGTCTCAGAGCTGCACAGGACCAAAGGCCCTGCACGAACTGAGATTGGAGGTGTGCTCCCCAGCTGAACATGCTGGTGTCCGTTGTAAGTGTAAGACGGACGGGTTCCTTGAATAGTGACCCTCTGGCTACCGCTGGCGAGAACCACCAACGGGTGGTTTGAACAGGAACGCCTAACCTCTGGAAGGGGAGTAGAAACCATTGAAGATTCCGTGAATGGAGTCTGGCCCAAGGGACTATGGCGATGCAAGAAACCATCTTCCCCAGGAGCTGGGAAAGTAGGGCCAGCGACACTATGCGGTCCCTGCACACCTGGAGTGCTAGGTCCCGGATACTGTCCCGATGCTCTTGGGATAGATAGACCAGGCAGTTGACTGTGTCTATGATGGTGCCCAGGTATAGGAGTCGGGTTGAGGGAACTGTCTGACTCTTTTGGAAATTCACCAAGAACCCGTGCTGTTGAAGGACCTGGATCAACAAACTCAGGTCCGACTGGGCCGCCCGAAGGGAGGTCGACTGGATAAGAATGTCGTCCAGGTAGCATTGAATGCGTACCGGCACCAGCCTTAGGTGTGCAGCGAGCACTGCCAGGATCTTTGTGAACACCCTGGGAGTCGAGGAGAGGCCAAACGGGAGGGCCCTGTACTGGAAGTGACGGCCCATATAACAGAACCTGAGAAACCGCCGGTGCTTGGGAAGGATGGGGATGTGGATATACGCTTCCATGAGGTCTATGGACGTCAGGAAGTCTCCTTTCCTGACGCTCCCTAAGATGCACTGGAGCGTTTGCATTTTGAATTTCCGATATGCAATGTGGGAAGGATTGAAGGATTGAAGACACATCTATGCCGACAGGTTTGGGGCATGTGAGCTGTGCTCTGCCCCTCGGCCCTAAGAGTGTCCCGCCATCAGTGCATGTGAATTGATTGAGTTTGTGTGTGGTATGAATGAGTTAATTTTAAAATTATTGTAGTATTTTTTGTTGTGAGCCGCCCTGGGTCTTTGGAGAGGGGCGGCATATAAATGTGATTTAAATAAAATAAATAAATAAATAAATTCAGACCCTTGAGGTCTAGAATCGCCCTCCATCCTCCCGAGGCCTTGGGGACCACAAAGAGGATGGAATAGAATCCCCCTCCCTGCTGACCAGCCGGCACCGGTTCTATGGCCCTGATGTCTAGAAGATGACGAATGGCCTCTTGCATGAGACCCCTTTGATTGGATTCTGTGACTGGGGACAAAGAATGAAGCGCCCTGATGGGCTGGACACAAATTCCACGAACAGGCCGAATTGGATGGTTTGTAGGACCTAGGAGTCTGTGGTGGTGAGCTCCCACTGATGGAAAAAGAGGGACAGCCTGCCACCTATGGGAGAGACAGCCCGAGAGTCACTCAGACCTCCTGAAGGGGCGACCTCCCCCTCAAAAGGGCCGCTTGCTCTGGTGTTGTTGCCTGGGTCTAAAATCTGATCTGTCGTACGGATGGTCCTATCTGTTCTATCCCAGCCTATAGCCGTCCTTGTTAAAGGTACAAGGACCAAACCCCTGTTGAGAAAATAGGCTGGAGACTCAAAACAAAACAAACCCCTTTAAATATGGATAACCAACCTGCCAAATAGTCCAGAAATAAAAGCAGCAAAACACAATCCAAATGGAGGAAATAGTTCACATGAAACACGATGCAAATAGAAAAGTAGTCACCGGCAAGACGAACAGAACATGATCCCATGAAGTACTTTGCAAACAGTTGCCTTCAGCAACCAGCACTGCCCACACCTCCCCTTTTTATACAGCAGTCCCAGGGCGTTGCCTCTCAGTGCCTTCTCCTTTTTCCCTGGAGTTGTCATATTGACTGCTGCTGATCTGCTCTCACTAATTGCCGGCATGTACGAGCATCAATCAGCATGTCCATCAGATGTAAGTCCTCCGAGTCTGGCTCATTCTCCTCACACAGCTGAGCTTCATCAGGAACACCACTGGAGGGCCCAGGCTCTTCATCAAACCGTGAATATTGTAATTCATCAGAGCCTCCCTCTGACCCTGATGGCCCTTCAAATGCCTCCTCCACCTACTCCTCAGATTCAGCTGTTGGGAACACAGGCTGGCATGGAATCACGACACTGTCTGGCCATAAAGGGGCGGGGAGGCTGTGAGGCTCCCGAGCCTGTTCCTGGCCGAAAGGACTGTCTGCGGGCGTAAGGGTTAGCGCCCATCATTCCGCCTGTTGAGGTGGGACATGAATTTCCGCTTGTCCTTATTCTCTGTTAAATAAGGATCCAGGGCCTCTGCAAACAGGTGGCCTCCTTGATAAGGAGCTGCCGCCATACGCCACTTGGACTTGGCATTGGTTGCGTCTGAGACATACTCTGTCACTGCAATCAGCTTATTCAGGTCTTGGTGAGTTCATATGTCTTCCAGCGGGAACCTGGCCTGAAGTTGGCAAAGCCATAGGAGAGAGGTCCTGACAAAAAAGGAAGCGCAAGTGGCCATCTTTATTGCCCAGGTTGCCGCCTGATGAACTCTGTGGAAGGTCAGTTCCCATCTCCTGTCCTCCATCTTTAGCATCTCAGCCATATCTCCCGACATTGCGGACGAGGATACGAGAGGGGCCAAGGCTTTGTCCACCTTTGGTACGTCCCTAGCATCAGTTAAATCTGGTGAAGTACTGAATAGCTTTTTGTCTGTTCCTCCCAGAGAAGGAAAGGAACCCGGGGAGAACCATTGTTTCCGAACAGCGTTGAGAAAGAGAGATGGGCAAGGGACGTGGTGTTGAGCCGCAACTGTCTCAAAGAACACCGGATTTGGGTTTGAACCAGACGGGGGGTCCGGTTGAGGGACCCGATCGAGCCCTATGTTGGCTGTCGTGCTAGCCTTCCATAGCAGCGGCAGGAAAAGGGCCGGGTTGAAGAGACATCTGGGTGGAGAAGGGTCTGGGGGGAGTTCTTCCTCCTCCAACCATGGCAAGTCCAGCTGGTCGTACTCCACTGGAGAAAAGGCCCCACTATACAAAGAACGGGAAGGTGATGGGGGACCATGATACCCAGAAGCCCAACTGGGGAAGATAGGATGGAGGTACACGTGGCATCGCTTCTGGTCCGGGCATGCGGTAGGACCGAGCAGCGAGTGCCCGGTCCACCGCCCGAGAGGTCAGCGCTTCAAGTTGACCCTCAGAAGGGATATCTACGGGTCCAACCCCTGAGTCCAGTGACTGTAGGGGTAAAGGTGGCTTCTGGACCCAAGTGCGAAATCCGCGAGGGGAATGCCGTTGGATGGACGCTTGCGTTGTGAGCCACCCCGGAAGGGGAAAAGTGTGTGGTGGAAGCCTCCTCCAGAGACCACACCCTCTGGGAAGAGGTTGAAGGTCCCAGAGGAAGGTCAAAGTCTGGGGCCACTGTCTGGTCCACCTCTGCCCTGGCCTGCCTCTGCGCTCTGGAGAACTCCTTCTCCAGAGCCTGGTGCCTTCTGCTGGCTTGCTTCTCTGCCAATTTGGAAGGCTTTTTGAGGATGGTCTTTGCCTTATCATTGATCCTGCCTGCCACTTCCTGTTTGGAGGATTTGTGCCTTTCCTGGCTTGTGGATGGGGAGGCGGTGGCTGTAGGTTGGGACACCGTGGAGTCCTCCATCCTGGGGCGAGCTATCTCAGGAGTACTGAGAGGGAACTCTGGCAGGCGATCAATTGGCGGGCAGAGTAGTTGGAACAGGGAACTGTGGGCTGCTCCCCTGGCCAGAAATTCAGTGCCCTCTTGGAGTCCAGTCATGGTTTCTTATTTGTGGCAAAGGCCAAAGCACAGTGAGGCACCAAGTATCTGGCGCCGCCCAGTTGGCCTTAGGTGGTCAGGCCAATACTGCACCAGAGTGCCCAAGGTTGGACGCAGAGGGGCCTAGAACTAGGGCCTGGTTTTTGATGAATGCTGCTTTGGGAACCTTCACGTGGTCAAAATGGTGGCCGTCCAAGGAAATGTTAAGGCAAGGTACAGGCTGGGACTGCTAGCAAGTAACTAAGATGGCGGCTATGCGAGGCTAATGAGGCCTGAGTGGCGCCCCCCCCCCAACACAGATCGGTAAAGAACCACCTGGTTCAGGCTAGTAGCCCCAAGAAGGTGATTGCGCTGCAGAAGTGACAGTGACAGTGAGAGAAGGCCGAAAGGCCTAATGATCCCCTCAGACAAGGAGAGTGAGGCGTGGCCAAAATGGCGGCCGCCCCGAACATTGCAACTGGAAAAGGATTCAATGGCTCCGCGGTGGGAGCGAAAATCTTTCCCCCCGCTCAGAATGATCTAAAGGCAGCGTTTGGGGGCAGTAGCTCTTGAGAAGAACCCCCCCTTCCCCCTCAGAGCTTCAGTTTTTGGCCGTGGCTTTTTCAGAGGCAACCAAAATGGTGGCCACAACTGTCCAACGGTTGGAAAAAGCGTCGGAGGCCAAGAAGCCTCATGGAGCTTCCCTGGGCAGCCGAGAGAGATTGGAACTGCAGTGCTGAGCACAGCGCTAATGGCAGCTAAAAACGAGGGGTGAGGCAAAGAAACAAGAAAATTCCCCAGAGCCCTGGGGAAAGGGAAGAAGTTACACCCCCCTCAGCCTTTAATTAGAGGATCTGAAGCAGCGCTGAGCCTAGCGCTGCTGAGAAGGCTGTGGAGGTGAGAGAAGAGAAATTCCACTAATTCTAAGAATGTGGGTGAGAGGAGATGAAAAATTCACCAATGGGAGACTCAATACCTGTTAAACCTTGAGAGCCAAATCTGACACGTCTTTTAGGGCTAGAGACCAAGTCAAGACTGGGTTCTCCTAGCCCAGCAGGGGGCGTGACAAGTTTGGCTGACTTGGTCTCAAGGGCAGGAAGACAGAGCAAACCCATTGGTGAATTCTCCATCTCCTGTGCTGGAGAACTGCAGATGTTCACTAACTCAAATGTTAGGTAACTTTTTTGAATAACAGATGAAATGAATATATAAGCAGACACATAACAGCTATAAAAGGACAGACCACATTTAAAAATAAAAGACATAAGACATTAATGCAATTGACATTACTGACAACTGCATAAAAATTAATTGCACTGCACATTCGTATTAATATCAATAGTAAATAACTTATCAGTTCTGATGTTTAAAAAACCCTTTATAAAATATACCCCCATAGATAATTAAAAATCTCAACTCAAGGATTGATGCTTCACATAAAACAGTACCTCTAAATGCCTGTTCTTCTTTGCAATCTCTCCTGGGGTCTGTCCATCTTTTGTCTGTATTGATTTATCAGCTCCAAGTTCAAGCAGCTTGAATACTACTTTTTTATGACCCTGGCATGCTGCCCATGTTAATGCCTGTAATGATTATTAGCAGTTGTGATGGTATTTATTTTACAATAATAAAAAGAAAAAACGTCAAAATATAAATTACTTCTGAATGATTCCACCCTATATAACACATGAATAATTTGTCTTCACATCCCAATTCAGCATCATGTCTTGCCAAAGTTTAAAACAAAAATTTGAAATAGGAACAACAGAGAAGAAAGGAAATATGAGAAGAAACTGAGGTTAAAGATAACTGTGGTTTAAGCTGAGATGCAATATGGGAGCACATAAATCAAATTGTGCAAAACATTGTGCACCAGTTGCACCTATTCCTAAATCATGAGGTTCTGCTCAGTTATTCACACCTACTCATCTCCTGAATGGACTACTGTAACAAGCTTTATGTGGGGTTGCCCTTGAAGAGTATATGAAAGCTTTAGCTGGTACAAAATGCAACAGTACGGGCAATTATGTGTGACCCTGGAAAAACATATATTGCACCTCTTCTCCTTGAGCTGCATTGATTATCAGTTTGTTTCCAGGTCCTATTCAAGTTGCTATTTTAATCTACATGGCAAAAATCTGAATTATCTGAAGGATTGCCTCTTCTCGATTACATCTACCCATCTCATCAGGTCCAGCAAAAGAGGCATGCCTTTTCTACCATAACGCCCACACTTTGGAACATAGCTCTGAGGCAAGATTAACCCCAAACCTTACAGCCTCCCCAAAGCCCTCAAAACATAAGTTTTCCATTAGGCCTGGTGAATGCTCTGGCAACAGGGAGCCCATGCAGAGGCTACATTACAAATAATAATTTGGTTTTAATCCTCTCATAATTTTGGTTTTAATAATTGTTTTAATTGGTTTTTATAACTGTTGGTTATACACCTCCCAGAATCACCTTGGGTAACATATGTAGCAATATGTTACAATAGTTTACTTTGTTGAAATATTTGAAGTTTCATAAAGGAAAGTAAATAATCTAGTTAGGATTATACAAAAAGCTCACAGTGTAACCGCCTTTATCTTGAGCATTTACTTGTGATCCATGAACAACAAGGAGAGCAACAACTTGACAATGGCCTTCCCGGGCTGCATACATTAATGGAGTCATTTTCTTCCTACAGAAGAAATCATAATATCTGTTAAAGAAAGAATAGCTAAATTCAAAGCATATTTTAATTTGTTATTAAATAAAAACAGCATTGTCAACCAAATATTTACACATCACATGTTCTGTAAGAAATCTCAGGCCAGAAATTAACTTCAGTGGGATGAATTCTAGGTTCCTTGCTTAACCAACTGATACAACTAATTGCTGATGCAAATGTTATCATGATAATGTTCCATCAAGCATAGAAAAAGACATAAAAATGAGATGACTCAAAAAGAAAAAATATTGCATCATTTTGCTAAAATTTTATTTACAACTGACTGAATCCAGTTCTTGTCAGCATAATACAAAAAAAGACATTAAGACTCTAGAAAGAGTGCAAAGGGGAGCAAGAGAGATGATTAGGGGACTTGAGGGTAAATGGTATGAAGAACAGTTGCAGGAACTAGGTTCATCTTATCTAGTGGTGACATGATAGCAGTGTTACAATATTTGAGGGACTATCACAGAGCAAACTGAGGAACAGATGGACAATTATCAAGGAAATTAGAGATAATTAAGGAATAATTTCCTGACAGTGAGAAGAATTAATCAGTGAAACTGCTTGCCCTCAGAAGTTGTGGGTATTCCATCACTGGAGGTTTTAAACAAGAAATTGGACAACTGATTGTCCAATAAGCATGAGTCAGCTGCTTGAGCAGGCAGTTGGACTAGAAGACCTCCAAGGTCCCTTCAAATTCTGTTATTCTGAATGTTACAGATGTAAGAATATCATAGTTATAATGCACATTATTTAGAGGAATTACTTTAGAATTTTAAAATAATATTGTTAATCACATGTAAAACCACTAGAGGGATCTCTAAACACACACAATTTCCCCGAAGTGACCTTCTTTTCATCCCAATTGTTATGGTTTTTTTGTTAGAAATATATAAACATCTAAAAAAACCTTGTTATAGATAGCAGAAAAGAAAGAAGTCAATAATAAACTTTGTAAAGTAGAATTCTAACATAGACTAGTAATTAAAAAGTGTTGTTATAAACAGTTCAGAAAGGCTACTTTTTCTACCTGTACTGTCAGCTAAATAGGTATGTATGTGTGAATGAAATAAAGCTGGGAGGAATGGCTTGTTCATAAAGTATCTAGAATCATAAATATAGAAATGGCCAAATTACTCTGGATAATAAAGCCAAGTGGGCTGTAAGGACTTCCTAAATAGTTCGCCAAAGTAAACTGGCAAAAAAACAGCAAATGAATGAAAAATTCTGAAAGAGTACAAATTGTAGCATTCAAACTATATCAATAGGATTCAAACAAATAGTAACTAAAGGATTTTTAGGCTGAGGTGAATACATGAAAATATCAATTTAGCTCTGGAAGTTACTAAAATCCAGAAAAATATAGACTAGAAAATGACAAACGAGCAGTAAAAATAACGAAAGGGTAAGGGCATCTTTTGTCAAGGAAACAATAGAACTTTTAGACATGATCAGGAAGAGATGTAAAAGAGATTTAAAAAGTAAGTCTTGATGTGGAGAAAATTGAAACATTTTTTCTCTACCTCTTTTATATAATACCAGAATGAACTTGTTGACCAAATTGTAATGAGTCAATGAAATTGATGGCAGTAGTTTCTGCATTAACTGAAGTAGTGGATGGGCATGATTTTATGATTTAAGCAAATACTTTGCATGAGAAAAGTACTGGAAACTGAATACAGAGAAATCTTTAACCTATTCCTGCTTAATTTAGAGGAAACGTCTTTTGTACCCTAATCTAAAGAACCCAGCAATCAAAAGTACATACAATAATAAAAACAGACCACCTGACTTTTAAATGTTGTTTATGTGTAAATATATTTCATAAAGTTAACAGTTTATGGAAATCACAGTCACAGGTATGGATGGACGTGAGCTTGATAGTTAAATTAGCCATTCAATTCTCTGTAAATCTTAATATAAAACAGAATAATAAAATAGAATGTTAGAATCTATGCTCACTGGGTACTAATAACTGAGAAGGGAAAACTGTCAGAAGAGAGCTATATCGTGATTCCTCCTGGTTTATGGTATTCCCAAAAGTATATGACTGGCAACTGTAAAAATATGGACCTTTGGTCTTATATTTCCCAACTCCTAGTCCTAGTAAGCATTTTAAATTTACTGCAATATACTAGAATGTTAATTTCTAACAATAAAATGAAAATAAACAATGAACAGTGGGAATTGTTACGCAGAAGAATGAGTCATTGTCGCAACAATGGGATGTAATATCATTTTAGTCAAGGCTGACAAAACATCTTCATATGCTGATGTGATAAGATAGTTTGCAGACTGGAGTATAAAGAGAATCTAGAAGTTGATTTAGATGAGCTATGTAACAAAAAACAATTTACCCGATGGTAGAAGTTTTAAATATTAATAAAAGTATTGAATGACTGAAAACAAATATTCCTTGAATTCACCAAACAAACAACAACTTCAACAAAGATTTATAATAAAATTATTCAAGTTGTGAAATAATAACATGTTGGGGGTCTGCAATAATATTCTATAGAAAAAAATAAAATACATAACAACTAAATATTTTAGTAATCGGCAGACTATAATTTTCATTTGTCAGAATTGGGATTGTTCTGATGACAATTTTGAACTCTGGTAGCAATTCAATACAAAAGTTTAGTTATCAGGTACAGAAAAAAATTGTATACATATTAAAATTTGCAAATCCCCAGGAAAACAATTCATATATATCAGAAGATAAATCACATTTTCAACAAATATATTCTATTGCACCTTATAAGGACCCAACCTATGAAAATGTACAAAGTTAAGTCCCACTGATTTTATTGAAGCATATCTGTTCTATGCAAGCTGTGAATCTTATGAGTGAAATGCCAACTTACATATACTCTGCATTCAATTTGTTCGTGTAATGCTGCTAGGTGATATCTTCCTGCATCCCATTCAGTACAGAAGTTGGAAACCCATGAAAATATAGGCACCAATAGCAAAATATTCTTTTAAAAATGGCCACCAACTAGTTATCTCATAAGCAAGCATAAGTTGTCCAGAGTCATTTGGTTTAGTTGGGCGTCTGTAGAAATTGAATGACTGTATCAGGGCCTACTTAAAAACCTCATCCTAAGAAAGCAGAACTCACAGAAGCGGTTTCTTCCAAAAAGAACTTTTATTAGGAGAAGCTGATAGCAGGCATAATAAACAGGATCTGAGGGTTTCCTGCTCAGATCAATAGGTTAAAAGTGTCCCAAGCAAACCCCACCCCAAAGTTCATACGGTCTGTTCACATGGGCCAATCCCCAGGTGTTAATTCCATTGTAGGAAAGAGCAGATAACGCCAGGTTGACTCAGGGTTGCAGCAATGTTTTGTCGGCTCTTCACACCAGTTGCCGGAAGCGCATTCCTTTCTTCTCCCCCCTCTTTCTAGCTGACATCAAGGGGAAAGATAGTTCACAGAGGAAGTATGCCCAAACAGCAAAGTGTTACAATGTAGTGATAGAGGAAAACAGAGCAATAACCCACAGTCTTTTCCTCCCCTCCCCTCCAGGAGCATGGCAGAACCCAGAAGTATAGAGAAAGTAGAGTTTGAGTTAAAGATAGAAAAGAGCCCCCTTAGAATATGGGTTCTGACAGACTGACTGACACAATATGATACCCTTAGGGACTGAATTATCAGTCTCTCCAGAGAATTTTTTTTTTAACGTCAACCTTATAAGATTAAAATATCAAAAGCAAAGGAGTATCTTTGGCCCAAGATTTATAAATATGAATTTATGAATTTTCAGTTCATGAAAATTGAAGGAATTACTGTTTCAAATCTTATCTTCTTATGAACAAAATTATTTAATTCTTCAATTCAGACCAAATAATCTGCAAATGTCTATTTAGAAGTAAAAGTATTGCATTACCAATAATCTTCTAATGAAATGTATAAATCTATACATTTCACATGCATGTGAATTTAATTTCCGCAAAGACCAAAGAACTCTTCTCCTTCCAATTTTTAAGTTTTGAACATTTTCTAACAAAAGGCCCCATTATTTTTCTAAATCAGTGAATAGTAATCCATTGCCTAGATTTCAGAATCACAGCAGCAATATAAAAAAATGATTTAAAATAGCTATTTAACTGTAACCAAAATATAGAGCTTAACTGAATATCAACTACTTATCTCTGTGCCTTATCTCCCGTATTTCATCTCCAGTTGAAATGCGGATACAAAAAATACATTGTAGAGAACAGACAGATGATGTTGAAATTATATTTTTTTACAAAAAAACTAAAAATCTAAAATGTGGTTTTCTGGATCTTATGTTGCTACGAGTTTCATATTCTAAAT
The DNA here is from genome assembly GCA_034064705.1 of Bothrops alternatus. Classification (NCBI taxonomy): domain Eukaryota; kingdom Metazoa; phylum Chordata; class Lepidosauria; order Squamata; family Viperidae; genus Bothrops; species Bothrops alternatus. The sequence goes on from JARGCV010000006.1 coordinate 11,452,235, forward strand.
TCTTTTTTTGCCTTGTACATATTGTATAGTGAGTCTTATGATGGTAAAGGTAATACTGGGAATATTGCAAGGTATTAAAATGTTTTCAATATAATGTAATGCTATGGTTTTCTTTTAAGTACTCCCTATTTTCAAGTTGATTTTATGTATCTTGCAAGGGAGCATACCTCTTACATTTGGAAAAATACCAAAAATTTTCCCACTTAGCCACGGCCAAGAAGCAAAGATTAATTACTGACTAAAACATACAAAACAACTAGTACCAACTATCAGTACTATTAGGTAACTGGCAGCAAAAGACTTCAGAAAGCAGGGAAAGGGAAAAGAATCTCAAATAAAAATAATGTGAGGGAAAATAGGCTGGTGCCATTTGTTCACTCAACATACCTTATTTCCAACTTCAGCAGACACTAGAGAATATAAGCCAAATATTTTAATCCTTATTTTAGGACCCTGTACTCTGAGCAATGCAGCACTTTGGATTTAAAAGGAAAGAGATGCTCTGAAGTGTGTGAAATGTTGACACAGCATCTGTCAGTAAGTCCTTAAAAACCTTACATTTTCCTGAGACTACAGCTACACTATGACACATTAACCCTTTCAAACCCAAAGGACAATATCAAATAGATACTATTTGAACGTTTATCTTTTCTCATAGCTATAAATCAACTTGAATGTCAAGGACATTCAAAATAATTACCTTGAAATAACATGGTCCCAGTGCTTCCCATTCTTTTCTTCCTACTTCTTTCTAATCTAAGGTAATATATCTATCTCTACACCAGTATTTCTCAATCTTAGCAACTTTAAGATATATGGACTACCTTCCAGAAACCTCCATCAGTGATAAAGATTGAGAAACACTGTACTAGATATTCCAAAGGTGCTTTTTCAAAAGGTAACTGGACAGTTCTTCAGAAACTTCTTGGATAAGAAGTGAAGCAAAACAAAGAAAGTCCGGTTGCCTTTTGAAAAAGCGCCTTTGGGACAACCATGACCTGGATAACTGAGAATATCCATAGACACTGTGCTAGATAATGAAATAACCAAAAAGCCAACACAATAATTCAGTATCAGTAAAATTCGGTATCCAGTACGTATCAGGGATTTGCACTTTCCTATTATTAATGTTTCTTCTCTCTAAGAATCCCATCTCATCTGAAAAGACATTCGGCAAGTCTTTTGTTTGGTTTTTCTGTCTCTTACAGAATTGTTGGTTGTTTTCTGGGTTTTGTTTTCAACCAAATAATCTCTACAGAAAATAATGATGTTTTAAAGATTTATCTTTACCTCTAGTAATTAAGAAACCGTTTGAATATGTAACATGTGAATATAATTTAAATAAAGCTTATAGTCCACTAGGAGTGGCTAATAGGGGCATAAAATAAATCATAAAATAGCAAGACAATTCAGCACTATCCAAATAGCTGTGGCAGAAAGGCATGAAGGAATCTTTTATCCCACAGACTTTTCTTTTAATATGCCCTCTTTAATATATAATTATCTCTCAGCACTGGACTAGTTTTATTATGTAAGCTTCTGGGGGGGTTCGTCTTCATGTACTACATGGAAAACCCAACATTATACAATTCACTTTTGAATGGCATTTGTTTATATAAAAAATATGCCAAGGAACGTATGAATTAAACTGATGCTCAAGGGTATGTCTCCAGAACAAGGAACATTGTAATAGTTATAGCTCACATAGAGGAAGTATTTTTTTAAATGCTACAAACTGATGGCTGATAATTTTTCTTCCATGACAAGGAACTACATTATAGTAAATTATTAAGTTTATGTAACTGTTCTCTATCTCTATTTAGATATATTTGTGATAAAGTTTATTAACTAAAGAATAAATGTGACACTTTTCCCAGGCTATTTGCAAGTACTGGGATGTCATTTAACAAAATTAACCATCACAAAATGATAAAGTCAAGGACGATGAAATCACACAGTAGTGCTAACATTGTACTTATCAGCAGCAATAAATATTTTCTGATATAATTAAATATTAAGCAATTGGTTAAATACCTCATGTATTAATCAATCAATCAACAACAACAAAAAAGTTCGACTTAGAATAAAACATCCTTTATGTTACTTCACATAGGACTCCAAATTAGTAACCAAAAATGTTGCAAAAACCGAGTTCACAAGCAGAATATTCTAGAATTCTCTGGAACATTTTGTTCCTCCTTTTGATCACATAGATCCCGACGTGGCCTCACTGTAGATAGTTAATTATTGCATATTCCATCTACTAGGCAAGTCTATCAACAGACATCAGGAAATGACATCACCCCTTTCTTACAGTACTATTTATGACACAGTAGTTAAACCAAACTCAAAAGTTGAAATGACAACTTTAAAGGACAAATTTTGATCATTTTCCAACCCCTGTAAGCACCCAGACTGACTTATAGAGCATTGTGGTATGAAGGAAGAAGGCCATTTACTAAGACTTTGTACAATTCAAAAATGTTTCTGGATACATACTTGATATCTTGCATGACTGTAACACTTCTCCAATGTATATTAAAGCAGCTTTTTTATTTTCAGATCCTGCATGAGCCTGAACAAATATTCTGTTGCTTTTTCCAAAAGGCAATTGAGCTTTTTTGGGTTTTTTTCCTTGAAAACATTTTACTTCCATATTTCTTCCAGATGAAAAGTGAAATGTTTTCAAGGAAAAAAACAAGAAAAACCAGTTGCCTTTTGAAAAGCACCTTTGGGACAACCATGACCTGGGAATCTCCATACACATTCTGTTGCTTGTAAGAAACTGATTAAAGTTGATGGGACTTTTAAAGCAACTCCATTTTCTTATACTTCTTATACAGAAGTCTGAAAAAATATAAGCTTCTTCATTAAATATCACAGAGGTGGTATGCTCACATGAGACTAAAATAACTTTTACATATCATTTTTGAAGCAAGTACCTACCATTTATCTAGCTCTAACTTAGTACAGTGGTAAAAAAAAACACGACAATGTGTACTAGCCATTCAAAGGGTAAAATATATATTACAATTTGGTACAACTACGGGGTAAAATTTAAATATAGAGGAAGATGCACAAGTTTAATCTTTTCTCCCTGTTATTCAATATTCATAGATATAAGTGATCACACTATTCTAGCTACCCACTACCCGTTAACCTGTAATAAGAAGACTTACCCAGCAAAGTTATCTTTTCTAAACTAGAATAAAATTAGTTCTTTCCCTATACTTATTTTCCCTTCACATGCTAAAGGAATGGAAAGGAATGCAGCTTTGGAAGGAATGCAGCTTTGGAGGCCATCACATACACTACTCAAATCATTTCATTCCACTAGAGAAATGCTCCATATTATTGGTAAATACTTCCAACACAGAAATTATTACTTCAAAGCACTTTACTACAGGTAGTCCTTGTCTTACAACAATTCACTTAGCGACCATTCAAAGTTACAACGGCATTGAAAAAGTGACTTATGACCATTTTTCACACTTATGACTGCTGCAGCATCCCCATAGTCACGTAATCAAAATTCAGATACTTGGCAACTGGTTCATATTTATGACTGTTGCAGTATCCTGGGGTCATGTGTGATCCTCTTTTGTGACCTTCTGACAAGTAAAGTCAGTGGGGAAGCCAGATTCACTTAGCAACCATGTTACTAACTAAACAACTGCAATGATTCACTTAACAACTCTGGCAAGAAGGGTCATAAAATGGGGCAAAATTCACTTAACAAATGTTTCACTTGTTTGGGCTCAATTGTGGTCGTAAGTTGAGGACTAACTGTAGTTGAAAATTAATGCATAAGATTAATATAGTAAAGAACCCGAGGTCTTGATTCTTGTCAATTCAGCTGCTGCAACTGTTTCAATTCTTTAAATTAGAAAAAAAAATAAAGCTGAAGTTTCAGTTATGCTTACATAGGTTTAATGGAACTTCCTCTGTGGGGGTCATGTATAGCTTTGTACTAAATGTTCAAGATTACAAAACTGAACAGGTCTATTGGTTCTGTGCAATTTAAGAAACTGCACAATACCAAATTTGCACAGGGACAAATAAAAATGTGCTCCCAGGAATTTACAATCTATAGCTCTTACGAACAATAGTTGTTAAAAAGGAGAAAGGGAATCTCTCTCAAGACAGATTCATCTATGGAAATAGCAATCATAATACACTTCATTACTAGTTCTAAATAATCAACTCCCTTTTGCAGAAATATGATGTCAACTAAATATAGCATTAAAATGATTTATTTAGCAACCTAAATAAATCATAAATGTATATTGAGACTTATCTATATAATAACAATTCTTTTTTGAAAAATCAATTTCAATTACTATATTCCACTCTAGGTCCATGAAACCTGCTATAAATCTCGAAGACTTTATTTGCTAGCACAGACTAATAGTATCAGGAGGTTAAATGGAAAACATCTGCTCTTCCATTCCTTTAATACAGAGCTTTTCAACTGGTGGTATACGTACCACCGGTGGTACTTTATCACCTGGCGAGCCCTAGCCAAGTATAGCGGAAGAGGGAACCAGCTAAAAGTGCTGCTGCACAGACCTGCAGGAGACCAGCTGGAGTTGCAGGGCTGCAGAAGCCCCAGGATTGGCGTGCGGTTACATGCATATGGAGCTTCCAGCTCACCCGAAAGAGAGAAGGGGAAGGAGGGTGGAGAGAGAAGCTATAAAAGGTTTTGGCAGGAAGAGGCTTTTTGTTAGTGAAGCGGCAATGAGAGAGCAAGTGAGAGGGGCCTTTCCAAGCGACGGAGCAGTTAGCGAGCGAGCGAGTGGCCTTGGAAGAGACAGAGTGAGTGAAAGGAAAGCAATTGTCTTCAGCTGGAATCTGAGTTAATTCTACCAGTAAGCACTCTCAGCCATGAGTGCAAAGATTAATGTCAGAAAAACAGGCACAGGTTTCCTGTGGTAAAAGTGTGGTAAGTAGGTGTACTTTATCACTTTTTTCCCTTTTTTGGTCATTAAGTTTTTGACACCTTGCTAAGCCACTGGAATATTGTCATGTCCTAAAGGTGGTACAGTCTGTGAAAAGGTTGAAAAGTCCTGCTCTAATAGACAGACACAATTAGATGCAATTATCTATATCTTTATGGAGAATACAGAATACATTACATATAAATACATTACAAATACTGTAAATAGTCAAACATTTGTCAAATGAACTTGGGAGTGAGTGTTAAAAAACAAAAGATCTAATAAAGATAATAGTAGATATCCAATAAAAAGAATGTAATATTTTATTAGTTAATTAGCTTTATTCAGCAACCATTTTTAAATATATATTTCTCTCTCTCTCCCCATATGTACACATCTGCATATATATATATATATAGTGTGTGTGCTTACTTGCATGCAGCATTAGGATTTGCATTCCTTGAAAGCAGTAATTCTACACTCTTTAAAATCTGTTCTTCTGAACCAGATGCAGTACATGCGGCCATCAATACTGAATAATCATCTAAACAGCAATTGTTAAGAAACAAGTTGGAAAAAAACCCATTAAATCTGTAGAATAAACCAGGCATAATAAATACAAAAACTATACTTATTACAAACATAACACATAACTGAATTGTAAAATGAATTTTTCAATGTTAGTCTCACACCAAGATTTCCAAAAACTTAAAACAGACCAGTTGAATAGGGCCAAGACATATCTTAGAATTTTATTTCTCAGGTTAATCAACAAGTCCTTTCTGGGGTGCACTCAAACAAAAGATAGAGACAGAACAAGCTCTTGACTTTGTTCTCCTTTAATGAGTACATGGAGGTTTGCTACCTCTACTCTGGAGATAACATGCAGTCCTTAACTTACGAATGGTCATTTAACAATTGTGAAGTTACAAGGGATTCAGAAAAAGTTACTCACATGTCTTTTACGTTATAACTATTACAATATCCATGTGGTCATATGATCACATTTCAGGAGCTTAGGAAATCTATTCACACTTATAATCAGTTGCCAAGTACCCTACAATCACGTGATTGTCATTTGCAATGACCTCTGCTGGCTCGCTTAGAAAGTCAATAGGGAAGCCAGCAGGGAAGGTTGCAAGCTGCTACTACCATGTTTCCCCGAAAATAAGACCTGGTCTTACCTTTTTTTTGCCTCCAAGAGAGGTACTATGTCTTATTTTCGGGGAATGTCTTACCTGCTTACCTTAGGATCGCTGCAGCTAGGCCTCCTGTGCCCTGGCACCTGTCGCACCACTGCCCGACTTCTTCTGCGGCGGCTCTCAGCCCCTTGCGGCAGGACACTAAATAGTATGTTGTGTCGTGGTGCCTGTGAGCGGCCTTCTGCGAATAGCCGCCAGCAACCAGAAGTAGACAGGAGTGCTGATACTGGTGTCGCTACTGTGAGGCAAGGCAAGTGTCAGAGCGTGGGAGGCCTGGCTGCCAGGGCCCTGAGGTAAGTGGGTGCGGGGTGCAGCTCCACCCCATTAGCCTAGCTTGATTTTTATGTTTGCACCTCACCCTACCTTGTACAACCAGACGGTGGGACAGAGTGGGCAGGATCTTAACAAGGCTTATTTTGGGGGTAGGGCTTATATTAGGCATGCACATAAAAATCAAGCTAGGTCTTATTTTCGGGAAAACATGGTACCTGCTGAAGGATTTCCCGTCCTACCTCAGGGATGTCAAACTGCTGGCCCACAGGCCGGTTTCATCATACCGAAGCCGTGTCCACCCCATTGCTGGCAATGCAAAAAGAGTCGCGATACGTCGTGACATATCACGTGACGAGTTTGACACCTATGTCCTCTCTGCACCAGAGCATATGGGGGAATGGACTCCTATGCTGGGTTGGAGAAAGAAGCTGAACACTTGTGTTCTATTTCTCCAGCTGAACACTTGTGTTCTATTCTCAGTACAGAGGCGATGGATCTCAAAGAGCTGAACTTTGTTTCTCCAGCTATCAGGCATGAAAGATCAGGACAACACATGAAGTTCTAATTAAACTGACTTATTACTAATTACTCAATTACCAATTAGCACTCTTGACATTGGATAAGGGTCAACATAATTCAAGAGAGGTTGGACTTAGTCCCTTTGTAGAGATTCTAGGCTAACTGATCTTTTGACTTTGCCCCCAGGTTCTACCATTCCTTCTACACCAGCCCAGTGCAGGAGTTCCCTTCCATGTACAGAAGGGAGTTTGCCATCCCTTTTTCAGGAGGCAGCTTTTTCATTCTGTCTGCTTAACAATCACAACTGGAAGAGCCAAACTGCAGTCTTTAAGTGAAGGAGTCATGTGGACATCTCACATAATGACTTATGACCAACATTTCAGACTCAACTGTGGTCATGAGTTAAGGACTATTTATATTGAGTTTCCGTTAGTTGTAGCTTCCAAGGAATGAAGCTGGTGTCTTTCTATTTCTAAAAAGAAAGAAGGCACAATACAGTCACTTAAAACTCTTCCACAACAGAAAAAAATGTATTTGATTTGGGGGAATTTTAGAATAACTTCAGGTTAAAGGCATGGTTATAACATACATTTTGTTCTTTTACTCCCCAAAACAAATGCTAAAGAATAAAAATGTAGATCCCTCATTTTAGGACTGAATGGTCTAAAAATAGGTTATTACTGACTCCTGATGTATTGCTCTTACCAACAGAAAGATCACATTTAAAAAACTGCAATTCTACATGATACTAAAAATACAGTAAAAGTAAAATAAAAGGGCACAATCCAAAAGCAAATTAACCAATTGCAGGATAATGAAGAAAATCACACAAGTAGTGACAAGGTATTTTTGGAATAAAAAGAATACTTTACGCATGATATGTTTAGTTTGGTTTGGCACAGTCACTGTTTCTTTAAATAAACATTTTTTTATTATTATACAGAACATTTAGGATTACATCCTTGAAACGGTCTATTTATAAAAACTCACCCTTCTCAAAGCTTGCATTTGCACCTCTGCTTAGAAGGAGATACATAAGTTCCACATTCGCAACACTAGCTGCATACATGAGGGGAGTCCATCCAAACTTAAGGCTAGATTCTACATTTATACCTGTAACATTTATATACGTATTTAATAAAACATAAATCTGTAATATATATTCTATTATAGAATTTTACACAAGAAAATGGAATATTAAGCAGAGGTATTATGGATGGGGTCATCCACTATCTACTTATGGCTCTGCCAAAAGTTCATTTAAACACAACCCACTATTTAGTCTCCCCAATGATGCTCTGAATAAAAAAGCCCACTCAGTTTCTTATTTCTATGATATCTTTCTATTCTAGACCAGCCTTTTCTTTTAATAACTATAGGTTCCAAATAAGCAACCTCTCACTCCATAGCATGTAAATACAGCAGGTTACCAACAAACCTGTGACAGATTGACTTGTGACATACTGATATAGTTTGTATTAATTTTTATCCAATTTAGGTCGCTTATATCTGCATAATTCTGGCTACATTTAGCCAGTTCTAAATATTTTTTAATTTTTTACACCAATATTTTATGTTAGTCAGTCAGTCTGTTTATCTATTTTATTTGCCACCCATCTCAGGTTCAGGCAACTCTGATTTACACTGCTGATTGATAATTAAATAGTAAATATCATATCACTCTGTCCCTTCACCCACCAATCTGCTACAAATCATAGAAACCAAATGAGTAAACCAATAAGGAATTTTGATTTCTGTAATATCTGCAAAAAACACAAAATTTATATTGCTATATAACTACGGATAATATCCTTTATTTCAAAAGAGCTTCATTTTTTATAAAACAAAAAAGACGCCATTATAATATTCATTTATACAATTAAGTCAAAAACTACATTGTTTCACAGAAATTAAAATGTATTGGCAAATGTAATTTACTGGTATTGCACATTCATAACACACTATCACAATTATTTATCACTTTCATTATACACATAAAAGACATTCAATTATCCATATAAAAAGTCTGTTAAAACAGGAAAATTGAAGTATGAACCAATTCAATTCTTTAATATTTTTAAGGTGGGTCATTTTAATCTAATGTCTCATAGTCAAGATTTCTGATTGCCAGAATATGTAATTCACTTCCATTATGAAGTGTTCAAGATTTCAGTTTCTTTCCAACTAAGAAAAAAAAGTCAATTCTAGTATTTGTTCTTGGAGCACATTGATTATTCTTTTTTTCTATTAACCTATCAGAAATCTTACTTCATATTCAACAAGGGATATATTGATATTCTGGTCCTAACCTATTTGTTCTTGCCAGAAGACAGCTGTTTTCCAATGAAATACCTTCACAAACACAAAAACCAAAAAGTAGAAATTTGATGAAAAAGTATGTCATAAGACCTTATACAGTATTTAATTAAATACAATTATTCTGTGCCTGGAAGAGGAAGAAGTGTTAAATTTATCTGATAATTCATTTGTCATACCTGTATTTAAGAGTTCCTCAATGACAGACAAGTTTCCAGTAGTTAATGCTTTTTTGAAAATTTCATTTTTATCCTGGGTATGCAAGATTTCATCTAAACACTAGATAAATAAGAGATTTATGCTACAATATATAAATTTACTAGTTCATTATCAGCAGAAGTGCTATATGAACTGCTCCATGAGTTACAACACAAGCAAACATTTTAAAAATGAAATTCAAAAATATTTGATTCTTCTAAGATCAATTTTAACCACTAATGTACCTTCATACACCCATATTTTTTTCTGTGATAAAAAAGTAGGTGCACCAATAATTATTGTATACATTCAGAAAAGAGGTTAGAGCAAAAATATTTGTTTAGCTAATCAAAATGCACAGGCCAGCATTTGTAAAGAGAAAATTGGGATGAGATTCAAATGCCATTAGAATCCTCTCTCTCTACCTTTTTTGGGAAGGGGGGGCAACCTCTGAGTGAATAATGTTTGACTTCTGGTGACTGCCTAGATAAGTTCCTGCAGTTTTCTTGCCAAGATTTCATATGTACCACTGCCATTCCTAAAGACGAAATGTTTGGCCCAAGATCACGCAGTCAACTGTTCCTAACCATTGCACCGAACTGGCTCTTAATTAGAATGTCATACCACAAGTATAAGTCTGGTTTATCACTGCCTTCAACCAATAGCCACTGCAATTGGAGTCACTCTTGCCTTAACTGTTGTAAGTTTCATTACTACTGTGTGGAATTACGGATATCCTACAAGGTTACAGTCCTATTTATTTACAGGAGCACTACTGTGCAGTGTGGGATTTATAAAAATGCTTAAGACAGCACAATCTCTCATTCCAGAAGATAAAAAATATACAATTTGAGAAAATCAACTTAATAGCTGGACTAGTGTGATTTATGTTTTTCAGTCTGAAACTTTGAACTGATACAACGCATTGATCATTACTGTAACCAGTATTATCAACATACATACTTGTACGTATGTGTTGTACAAATTCAGCAAATTTGAGGGTAAATGACTTATTTACCTCCTATACTATATTTCAAAATACTTATCGCAATTATGACATGTGAATAAATGCAACGTGGTCATCGGATTTAATTTACAATTAGCATGCACTTAAATAAATACCCTGAAAAAAAATAAAATCAGGTGTAGCGGATAAAGATTTAAAATTAGGAAATGAGGAACTTCTACCCATGAAGATCACTGGATGATCTTGGGCCTAATGTATATTTACTATTCTTTCCGTTCTAACTTCACCTCCTTTTCAAAATTATTACTACAACAAAGTTTTGGGAAGGTGATGAGGAAAAAGAAGCAGCTGCGTAGTTCAAGCACGCGCCTTGGCTTGTCCCAAGGAAATCGAATCACTCTTTAATTTGCACCTGCTCGGCCGTCATCGCCTCTCACCTGGGCCTCGGACATGAACCCGATACCCCAGCCATCATCGTCGCTTTCACTGCTCTCATCTCCCCCGGGTACAACGCGGAAATTCGTGCCGTTAGCCATCCACCCTCACCTCAAATTCTCTAAGTTCTCTTCCCACGACACCCCTCGCTCAAAGCAGCCTTCTAGGAAACGCCGTCCCTCCCTAACGCTTTCACCAGCACGAGCGCAGGCGCGGGAAAAAGTGCGGAGGCGGGAGAAGGCGCACCGCGCGAAGGAGGTCTCTGCGGTCACGTGTTCCGAATTCTGCCCATCAAAGAAAAGAAGGCCCGGAAAAAAAATATTTGGACCGTATTGGTTCTAATAGATGAGGCCGTAGGCTCATGCAGTTTGAAAGAGCTGCTTTCACCCTAAGTAAAGCGTACCTGATAATCTTCTGTTTAAAGGCATCCGGTGAAGGGGAAGGTACCCTTATTTAGAGTACTGGGCTCCGCTGTCGAACTAGCGAAGTTTTAGAATGTGTTTTGATGCATTATTAACTGGAGAGTAAACCGTCTTTACTTCACTGAGACTTCTTACGTTAAGTGTGTAGGACGACTATGAACTTTTCTTTTCCTGAGTTCACTGAGATTTTAAAGTGTCGATGTGGTTTTCTTTGGAGGCAAAATAAGAGTTACTTCTAAATGTACATACTGTAGAATTGATTGCTTGGTAGTCCAACTCCAGTGGATCTTAAGCGCAAAAACTAGAAAAAACAACGGACGGTTCAGACTGAAATAATCTAATAGCAAAACCAACAAAACAAAACAAAACGTGCCATTGAACATCAACTCCAGGCCTGGGACGGGAGCCAGACTTATGGCTTTGAAAGAGTTGTTCTCACTTTGGAATTTCATGGTATTTGCAATGATCCACAATCTAAAGCATGTTTCTTCAGGTATATCTCAAATGCGTTGTATCAAGTTGCTCACTCTGTGGTAAATGTGTTTACGACTAAATTGTCAATAATTAATATTTTTCATTAGATTATGGACAGCATGCTTCAATCCGGAAAATTGAATATTTTATTTTAGGAGGATAATTTATTTTTCCCATCTTTTATTTCCTTCCAATTAATTAAACAGAAAACGTTTATTGGATGAATATTTTATTTATTGATTCTCACCTTTATTATTTTATAAGTAACTCTGTGAAGGTGGTGAACATACATAATATTCTCTCCTATTTTCTCCATAGCCTGTGTAGTATATTTTTTTTCTACAGCCTAATCCAGACTTCGTTAATCAAGCATTCATTCCAACTGGGATATTTGCATTTGTTGAATTTTTAAAAGTTAAAAATAAGTTGCAGAATGAAAATTTCATGAGGCAGTGATATAAATGGACTTTAAAGAAGCAAGATAAGAGAATTGGCAGTTTAAAAATATTTTAAACTGTCAGGAACATTTGGATCAACAGGTATTACAATACTGGATAAATTTCCTTCACTATTTCACCAGAGATGTTTTAAATACAAGTTCTTTTGATTAATAGCAAAAGAGTGATCAAAAATAGATATTAGAAAGTTAGAAATGATCTAAAGGTCCAGATAAATTTGAAATAAGATTTCGGAATTAATTATAGTTAAGATTTTTTTTCTGTGGAAAAATGTGTTTGTTTAGAATTGTTTTTTAAAAAATGTGATAAGTCTTTAAACATTGGATACTAGGGACTAAAAGGAAAGAATCCAGAACAATATTGCACAAAAAAGACAAGCTGTTGCTATCATAGCCAGTAACTATTAAAAAATGCATAGTGGAACAAGCATTAATTGTATGCTCATATAGTTGATATTTAGCTCATCAGTTTAGGAAAAGTATTCCAGACTTGGGGTGTCAGCATAGAAAGCTGTATCACATATCTGTCCAAAGTATTTCACCTGGCAAATTTTACCTTGGATTTATCTAAAGGTTAAAAGGCTTATAGGTATAAAGAGATTACTGTGTGCAATTTCCAGTAGTAGTATGATTGTTTTTCTCCCCTTTACAAGAAGGGGTGCTAAAACTTTTATTTTGTAAGTTCCAAAGCAAATGAATAAATTTTAAATCTATTTTGCACCTGCAGATTTCAAAGATGCTAACATGGAATTAATGAAATAAAATCCTATTTATATAGGATTCCTTAAATCAGGGGTATCAAACTCAAATTTCATTGAGGGCCTCATCAGCATTGTGATTGCCCTGGGGGGGGGTGAGTGTGGCTAGCATAGGCATGGCCTACTGGGTGGGCATGGCTGGGTTGGGTGTGGCCTACTGGGTGAGCATGGCCTGCTGAGTGGGTGTGGCCAGCTTGACATTGCTCGCGTCAGGGGCACCTGTGCAGGCCTGGGACTGATCCAAGGGTCTCCAGCAGAAGAGGGTGGGACTGGGGTGAGCCAGGACATGGTCCAATAGAGGAGCTTCACCATTCCTCTCAGGCCGTGCGGAGGACCCCCAGACGGTGGCACAGGCTGCGCAGAGTCTTGGGCAGCGGAGGTCAAGCACCCAGCCCTCGAGTTCAGGGACCCCACAGCCCAGCCTAACCTAGCCCCACTTCCCCAAGGGGGCGCCCAGCTGCTGCTGTGCTCACTCCCCTTGGCCAGGTTGCTCATGGTGTTGCAGGAGGGAAAAATGTGTGGGTCAGAGGGAGGCCTACTCCCTCTCCCTGAAAGGAGACCCTGCTTTGTAACCAAAGCATCCTCAGCGATAAGATGGGAAACCATCAGGAGAGGTCAGGAGGATGGGACAAGGAGATGGCAAAAGGGCACAGGGCTGGTCATGACCAAGTGCTAAGGCAGGACTTCCCTCAGACCCTTCCTCTCATTATAATCTATTTTCCTTCCTTCCTTTCCCCCTTCTTTCCTCTTCATTCTCCTTTCCTTCTTCTTCCTTCCCCTCTTTCTTCCTTTTTGTTTGTCTTTCCTCTTTCCCTTCTCTTTCCTGTTCCTTCTTGGATGCTCAAATGCAAAAGGGGAGACATTTCTCGATGCCTCTTTGCCTTGTGGTCAAATGCCACTTTTGCTAGTAGTCTGTGGCCACTTAAAAGACCGAGAACAAACCAGGCTCAGTTTATCTCATGCTTGCATTTAGTGGGGGCATCCACAGACAACAGTACAGCAGAACTGTCAAACTGGTGGCTGTGATAGTTGATCAGAGCTTCTCTGTTTTTTATGTGCAACAGCTTTAGCATTTAGGAACAGAGGTAAGTTAGTTGCTTTTCTATTAATACATAATCCTTAAAAGAGCTGTCCTGCAGGGACCCTGCCATGGTCTAATTCAGACTGGAAATATAGCAAAGGAAAATATTTCCCCTTACCCTGCTTTGTCCTGTTTTCCCCACTAGAAATGGCTGTTTGCAACACACAAGGAAGTGATACTTTCCTAAGAGTTCACAATTCGAGAATACCAATACTTGGATTGCCAATAAAGTCCTGTCTGTGACAAAAGAGAACACAAAATTACTTTCTCCTTTGAGCCCAAGTCTCAGTGGATCCAGGATTGAAGCAGAACTGGGACACCTCCAATCAAGTTGCCTCTCCTTCCTTCCTTCCTTCCTTTTTCCCCTCCCTCCCACCCTCCCTTCCCTTTTCCGTTCCTTCCTTCCTCTGTTAGTTCCTTCTCCTTCTCATCTCTTTTCTTCCTCTGTGCTCAGGAAGGGGTGATGGGAGGGGAGAGATTGCCAGAGATTGCTATCCCACGTGGGCGGGCAGGAGCTGTCCTTGTGAAAGAAAGCCGCGAGGCTGGTGGTGCTGGTGGGAGGGGTGGTGGCGCTGATGTACAACCTGGTTGCATCCATCAAAGCCAGAATGCGCTCCATGGGGCAGCCCCATCCTGTTTCCTGGCTGCGCACACACACAAGCAGAGTCCGGTGTCCCTGCTGGCTGTCTTGCCCCGCAGGCTGACTTCACCCAGGATGCAGGCGCTAGCCAGGGGGCAGGACAGAGGCAGCGGGGCTCCAGGGCTAAGGCTGAGTGCGTTCTGGCTTTGATGGACTGAGCAGCATGGCAGCGCTGGCAATCTCTCCCCTTCCCATCACTCCTTCCTGAGCGCGGAGGAAGGAAAGAGATGAGAAGGAAGGAAGAAAGGAAGGGAGGTTCCATGGAGCAGCCCTGAAATCAACAAGGAGCTGCCCACTGCCTTTGCCCCGCCCCCTGGGTGTGCGCAAAGGAGACGACCAGTGCCGGAGTCCTGGGTGAAGTCAGCCTGCGGGGCAAGACAGCCAGCAGGGATGCCGGAGTCTGCTTGGGCACGACTCAGGGGCAGTGCAGGGCTGCCCCATGGATCTAAGGCTGAGCGCGTTCTGGCTTTGATGGATGCAACCAGGTTGTAGATCAGTGCCCGGTTGACCTTGGCTAGGCCGAGGTGCGGCGGACCAGTCCTTCGCTGTTTCCAGAGCAGGTCCCCGGTCCGGACAGAACCACGTATTGGGCCGGTCCCGGCCCGTGGGCCTTGTTTTTGATCTGTCTGCCTTAAACGAATGTTTATTTTTTTATCTGATAGGCTTTAGGAAGATCCACATTATCTAAATATGATATATCATTTGAACAATATATATACTTGAAAAAATAATTCAGCACAAGTATTTCCAACGTACTATTGCATCAGTAGTGCTTACTGATGCATATTTCACTGAAATGAGCCTCACAAGTTACTTTGACTGAATCTTGGAACTGGCTGTTGTATTCCAACTGGCACTCTGCAGAAGACCTGGCAAATGTCCCATGTATTCACTGCATGGGTTTCATGTCTCCATTGTCTGCCAACGGTTCTTATAAATAAAATGTTTTACATTTTTAATAATCTTTTAGTTCAGGGGCAGGGAGGACATTTGCAGAGTTGTGATTTATGCATATCTCAAAGAGTAAACAATTAGTATGTCATAAGATAGATGAGACACAAAACAGAAACATTGTTAGTAAAACTTTAAATAAAAGTTAATTCATTCATTTTTTTAATCTTTATTCACAAAATGGAGAATGAAAAATTAGTAATAAGATGTTATTTAAAGTTTATTTTTTTTGCCTCCTCAGTAAAAGAAACTTTTCTTAATTGCTCATCCTTGAGGTTTTCACCTTTTAACTAAAATTAATTAAAGCATGAAGTGGTTTAAACCAACTCATCAATTAGTTTTGAACATCTTATTCAATATATGTCAGTGGAGACTTGCTTGTATTATGTGAAGAGAGTTGGAATTAAAGTGGAATTGAATGAATATGCAGAAAAAGATCATAAAAGAAAAGAAAGAAATCATAATTTCTTTTCAAAACCATGCTTGAAATAAGTTCATGTCATTTCAATGTAAATACATGTCATTCAAGCTATTGTGTAAGTGTAATGCATGCATTTCATACATTGTCTTGTCAGCGTTTTTTTTTAATTTCATCGATTACATTCAACTTGACTCAGTCTTCCTGCTCTCCTTCCTTGATAAAATTATTCTTCCTTCATAGTTTTTTTTTTTGCAATTCTGTACTTATCCTGTATTTATTCATTCTATCTTCATTCATTTTATCACCTTCTTTCATACAGGTCACACTATATCAGTCAAATTAATTCAGTAAATGTTTGCTGTTATCCTATCTTTTCTTGTTTCACCATTCCCTTATAAATTACTTTTATATTTTTCCCAACTAACTTTCACTAACAAATAGGAAGAAGCACATCCTTATGCCCAGAATATTTTCTTTCAACAAACATTAATTCATCACAAAATACCACTCACTATCTTTCTAATACAATTTATATTTCTTAAACATTCTCTGTTCATTTCCAGTCTTCTGGTTCTATCAAGGCATCTATGTGTTCTACTTTGAGGGCATTTTTGATAATGTGTAACAGTTTATTTTCACTGTCAAATGCCACAGTCTTGATTTTTAATGCATTACTTTTCTGATCCTTATTCTTGTTTCATCACATACTCCATCATTCATGGCAGATAATTTTGGATCTCAGACACCATCATGGCTTCATATCATTACCAAAGTATGTTTATAATGATGTTTCTAACCAGCACACCATTAACATTATCACAAGTAATGATATTTTCCTAATTTACACATGCTTTACTTCCATCATATAACATTCTAAACTACATCCAGCAATCAAGCTCTAATGCAGTGGTTCTCAACCTTTTTTAGGTTGAGACCCCACTTTGCGCCGCCCATGCGCGCTGCGACCCCGACCTGTGGGCGGGTGCGCGTGCGCACACGCGTGCGCGCCCCCGAAAAAAATGGCGGACCGCAACATGCCGATCTGCGCATGCACGTGCGACGGCCGATCTGCGCGTGTGTGTGCGACGGCCGATCTGCGCATGCGTGTGCGACAGGCCCGAACCACGCATGCGCGCGAAGTGCCGAACTGCACATGCGCAGAACCGGCGGGCCCACCGGCTCCAGACCAGGCCGGCCTCACCTCCGGCAGGCACACAAAGGAGCAGTCCGGAGCAGGCGGGCGCAAAGCTGCCTCCTTCCCGCTCCGCTCCGCCACGTCCCAGGCCCGGCCTCAAACTCGCCCTCCGGCAGCCGGCCAAGCGGTCGGGGCAGCCGGACCTTGAGGCGGGCCTGCACTTCACCGAGGCCAGCTCGGCTGTGGCAAGAGGCGCCCGGCGGCCGCCTCCGGCCCCCAAGTCCGCGCTACGGACTGGCGTCCAGGTCGCAGCGCTGCACCTGCCAGGCTCGTCCGGGACACCCGCGCCTTCCGCAGGGCCGGCCGCGGCCGCAGGTAGGTAGGCGGGTGGCAGGACTGGGGACCGGCTCCTTCCCCGGCTCGGCCTCCCCCCACGCCCGGCTCCTTCCCCGGCTCGGCTTCCCCCCATGCCCGGCTCCTTCCCCGGCTCGGCCTCCCCCCACGCCCGGCTCCTTCCCCGGCTCGGCCTCCCCCCATGCCCGGCTCCTTCCCCGGCTCGGCCTCCCCCCACGCCCGGCTCCTTCCCTGGCTCGGCCTCCCCCCACGCCCGGCTCCTTCCCCGGCTCGGCCTCCCCCACGCCCGGCTCCTTCCCCGGCTCGGCCTCCCCCCACGCCCGGCTGGGCGCCTTACCGCCTGCTTTGGCCGCCGCCGCCAACCGAGGGAGGGAGCTGGCCCGGGTGGGCTCTCCAGTCCTGCCGCCCACTTACCTACCTGCGGCCGCTGCCGGCCCTGCGGAAGGCGCGGGAGTCCCGGACGAGCCTGGCAGACGGAGCGCTGGGACCTGGACGCCAGTCCATAGTGCGGACTTGGGGGCCGGAGGCAGCCGCCGGGCGCCTCTCGCCACAGCCGAGCCGGTCTCGTTGAAGTGCAGGCCCGCCTCGAGGTCCGGCTGCCCCGACCCCTTGGCTGGCTGCCGGAGGGTAAGTTAGAGGCCGGGCCTGGGACGTGGCGGAGCGGGAAGGAGGCAGCTTTGCGCCCGCCTGCTCCGGACCGCTCCTCCGTGTGCCTGCCGGAGTTTTGCGCATGCGTGTGCGGATCGGGTCGTTGTGCGCGCCGCACATGCGCACTTCGGCCCGTCGCGTGCACGCGACAGGCCGAACCGCGCATGCACCGGCCAAAAAAAAAATTAAAAAAATTTAAAAAAATTAAAAAAATTAAAAACAAAATGGCGGCCCGCGGTGTCCGGCGACCCCTGCGAAATGGTCTCGCGACCCCAAGGTTGAGAACAGCTGCTCTAATGCTTTATTTATAGAAAAGATTCCATCAGTCTATTTATTTTAATAACCACTT
The DNA here is from genome assembly GCA_034064705.1 of Bothrops alternatus. Taxonomy (NCBI): domain Eukaryota; kingdom Metazoa; phylum Chordata; class Lepidosauria; order Squamata; family Viperidae; genus Bothrops; species Bothrops alternatus. The sequence continues at coordinate 11,470,772 of JARGCV010000006.1, forward strand.
TCTTGGTAAGCTAACCAAGATAAATTAACCCTTATTTTCTCACATTCTCAATGTTATGCTGAAGGGTAAAATCTGAAAGAAAGAATAAAGAGTAGAAGATGCAGGGGGGGGGAAATGAAAAACTTAAAAAGAAATAGAAAAGAAAGGTAATATAGTAAAAAAATAAAAGAAATGTATATGTATGTATGTGACTATAAACAATTTTAGTTACTTGTCTCTTAAAATACAACAGATGATCTCTCTCCCATATCCCATATTTTATCTATAGACCAAGTCATAAATTATCTGTCATTTTAGTCCTGGTGTGAACAATAGTCCACTGAGGGTTATATAATGGAATGTGTAGATGACCTTAGGGAGCAAGGGGAAGAGCTGCTACCTAAGTAAGTCCTCATTGAAAGGGCAGAGAAAGAAATTTTGGAAGAACTCGCCCTAAAATTTAATCCATTCAAATAATGTCATTGAACTTGATTGTTTTATATTTTTTTGTTTGTCCCTTCTCACAAAATTCTTCAAAACATTAACAAACCTCTTTTGTAAATTCAATATAGCAATATAGCAAGTTTTAATTATTAAAACTTTGAGTTAATTTCTTCTGTATGTCCATTGTGACATCTGTTTCCATGTCATTTTTGTAGGCTGTCATTTGAAAATCTACTTTCAACTCAGTCACAATCTTGTCAGGTAAAACTTGTTCCCATCCCACATCTTTTAGACATAGTTTCTCCATAGAGGCAGATATCTCTCATGGAATTAAAATGCAGGACTCAAAGCAAATAATCAAGACATATTGCAATATTTATAGTTAACAGTACACACTGAAAGAATTCCTTCCAGAAAATAGTGGGAGGAATTCCTCCAGACAAAAGGATGCACAAAAGGATAAATATTACATTTCTGATAGGAGGACAAAAATGATAGTCATACATATGCATATATTGTACACTGCCCAAAGCTTCTTGCTGAGAGAGATAGGTACTTAAGAAATAGGAAATAAACAAACAATCTAAGCATAAACATTTAAACCTCAGGTTACTTTCCGCCCTTCTATTGTTACTATCTTGAAGAAAAATAATAATAAAAGAAACATTGCAGTAGAAATGTTGACAAGAACCAGGCACATCAGTATTGCCTTTTATGTGCCAATTAGCAAACATTCCTTCTGTGTTTCTATTTTATAATGCAATGACACTCATCAGAATTTGCTTTCTTCACACTATTAACACTATTAATGTTATTTTCTGCATCCAGTTTTCAAAAATATCCTTCAATATGTCCAATGTTAGAATATTATGCTCCATTTTATAATTGTAAGTTGAGTTTTAATTTTAATCTTTAGTTTCCTCTAGCACCCAATTTTTAAAATCTTAATTTTTTTTAAAAAAAAAGTCAAAACAAAAACATTTCCCATAGGAAGGATTTTTTTATAATTATTTCCAAAATCTTATTACAAATTTAACTGCACCCTTAATCCATTTGTATCTTTCTAAAATACCCCTCAAAGATATCACCTTGACAGATGCTTTCCTAAACTCAGTGACATTATATAGGTATAGCATTCCTCTGGTCCACCCAATTAGCGGCTGTCATTAAAAACTATAATATTAATAAAAATGAATTCACAAATTTATGCCGATTGCTGTGAATCTTTCCTTTTAACTGCTTGCACTTAAATCTAATTTCTAGTAACAGACATTAAAATTACAAGTTTTCTGGTCTTGTTTTCCCTTTTTTGATTCTGATCTGTACATAACTGCTTCTGTCCTTTAAAACAGTGAGTCTTCTAATACTTCCATTTTTCTTTTCCTTGGTGAAAAGCTTTGATATGATTGATTTCTGTGGAGTTTGTATCTAACCTTAACCCTTCCTGCTATTAGAATACTAGGTCAAAGTGATAGAATTGTCTCAAGTTGTTGGAGCTAGTCTTACATGTTGAGGGCTTCAAATCAGTTGCTCAGCTCTAGTGGCATGTCTCCATCTCCTCGTTCATCCACTTTTTTTGGTCACATATACAATACTTCCTTAGCCAATGGTCTGGTTTCTTTATAGTGCCTACAAAATTTGGGGTACCCTCACCTAACAACGTGGATACCAATTGTTGTTTCCAGGTATTCTTCAAAAGCAGACCCATGTATCATAGAGGTTGAAGGCATGAGTTAACTTTAGCTCTAGGAATAGCTAAAAGTAGAGTATAAACTGAAGCTGAACAAGGTTCCCTAAATATTTGAAATGGATGTAATTACCATATATTACATACATCTGGGAATGTCACCATTGCTGTTTACTTGCCATTGATCCTTTTCTAAGGATCTATGGTTGACTTGTTCCTCTCTTCCCTCCCTCAAACTATCTCTGTTTCTATTTGTTCTCCTGATTAGTTGCACTGATAGCAAACTACCTACTTCTTGTTCTCTTTCTAAAGGGTGCTGCAGATCCTGAATCTTAATTGCTCCATTATCCTGGCATAGGGAATGACCACTGACAATCTAAAAGTCATCATTATAACTTGATTGCTAGGAACACTTGCTAAACCTGCAGTTTATTGATGGCAAATATATACTGGGCAGAATTGAGAGACCACAGTGGGAGGAGGTTAAAATGTTTCTCTGAAGCAGACAAAACCCAAGCAGAATTTTCCAGTATTTTAAAATCAAATCTTCTTAGACTATGCAGACATAACTTTACCTATCATCTTACATGGGAAGGGATGGCATGGTTAAAAGTAGAAAAAAAATCCCTCAGGTTTACATTATGTTCTGGTATAAGTAGCTTTTTGTGCTTACTTAGGCATTTGTTCTGTTGCTTTGTAGACTTCTTGTTGCAATGCACCTGTTCTTTCATTTAGGCACACTGTGATCCAGATTGTTTGGTTTATTTTGCTTTGTGACACATAGTAAAATTAATTGACCATTTGGTCTCTTTAGATCTATCATTCTGTAGTCTTAAGATAACTTTTATAGCCAGTTACCAAGTCTACTCAAATTCTGCTGAACTATGTTTCTTTTGAGCAAAGAATTATACTTACAAAAAGCAAAAATTAAATTCAGTAGCAAGCCCTTATAAGCAAACATATTATGAAACATAAAATCATATCATGTATCTGAACTAATCTATAACAACAAGCAATTGGGCTGTATATTCACACAGTGCTCTGAATGTATATAATGCCATTAATATTACATTACTGTTTACCAACTTCTTTCATTACAACATTGTCAATCAGTATATTTAAATAAATAGATATTGTACTCTTAAAATCTTCAAAATAATCTGCAAATAATTAAACACTGTTTTTTACTATTACTACAACTGTTGTTTAACTGTTTAGGACAGCCTACATATGCCATTTGTTAAATCGCAAGCAATATTTGGTCTTGGATTTTTGCCCTCTCAGCCTCAATAATGTTATTGTTCTAGGATTATTAAATGACAATCCAAATGAAGGAAGTTAAATAAAACGTTTGAAAACGTAAAACTTATAAGCTGTTGAAAACAAGATTCTCAGGCTTCCAGCTCCTATCTTTACTTTGTCCCTCAAAGAAGATTGAAAATTTCTCAAAATCTTTTGCTATTCATTGTACTTAATATTAAAGAAACATCGGTCCCTTTCTGATATCTAGGCACCCAGAAAATAGCTCCAAAAGTAAAGATTTGTGTTAAATTTATTTTTTAATTAAAAAATTACCAAATTCAGTTCCTCATGTACAAATTCATGGCGTAGACATGTAACTGTTGGGAGAAAAAATATCAAAACTTCTATACTTAATAGTAAATACTCTGATTTGGTGAGTAAAAAGTGTTGAGATTTTACTGGGGAAAGGAGCCACCCCTATTCTTATGGATATACTGGTGTAAATAACATATCTGTGTACATACTTTGTGCCCATAGATATGCTTTGTTTGTACAGATGAAACAATTGTAGACCTTCATATTCATCAACAATCTTTGGAAAACTTATTTTTTTACTTATGAAGTCAAGTATGTTTTCTCCCCAAAATAATTAATACACTCTCAAGTTAGATTGCATTGATTATAAAATTGCTTTCTTGAAACAACTGACATCATGAAATATAACCTTGAGGTTACCATAATTACAGAGTGTGACCTATATATTCATTTATTTAATTATATACTTATGGGTTCACACCTATAAACATGCTATGACTTCAAGCAAAGGTTGAATTGGATAGATTTTATAAAAAGAGACATTTTAATAGAAAACAAGTGCAGTGGGTGACCCTACACAAATGTGGAACATAAACCAATCTGGCAGTTAGTGTACATCCTATTCTATTTGTGCTGAACGCACACATATAATTGACAATAGGTCTTATACAGAACCAATCTGGAAAGATTAGATTTGAAAATGCATGAATGTACCCATTAATCAGTTTGCACGTTTGATAATAGCAATATTTTTCTTCTGTGATTAGAAACATAGCCAATAAACTTGGACCTCCGGGAAGCATACTACTGGGTGCGAATAAAGAGGGGTGATGAATGGAAAACTGCATTTAACTGCCCTTTGGGTAGTTACCAGTTCCAGGTGATGCCCTTCGGGTTCCAAGGGGCCCCCGCACTGTTCATGAAACTGATTAATGAGGTACTGCATGAGCACTTGTACCGCAGGGTACTTGTATACCTGGATGACATCCTTATATACACTAAGACCATGGAGGACCACGTTAGGTTAGTGCGGATGTGTTGCAAAAGCTGTTACAGGCCCAGTTGTACGTCAAATTGTCAAAATGTGAGTTCCATTGATCACGCCTGGATTATTTGGGTTATCGGATTTCGGCAGAAGGGATCGAAATGGACCCCAATAAGGTGAGGAGCAAACTGGAGTGGCAGGCATAGAAGACACGCCACCAATTACAGAGTTTTCTGGGGTTTGCCAATTTTTATAGACATTTTATTCCTTCCTTATCCCTAACGGACCTGTTGCGTATTCAAAAAGCCACAACAAAACCACGTCCTGGACAACCGTTGGCCTGGGCAGAGTGCCAATGCGCCTTTGAGGCATTGAAACTCCTGTTCATGAGGGAGTTCGTGTTGCTACATCCAGACCCGGAAAAGGCATTTGTGGTGCAGGCTGACGCCAGCGATGTGGCTGTAGGGGCGATTCTATTCCAGCAAAATAGGGAGTGTTGTAGGCGTGTGTGTGTATACCACCCGAAAGCTAATGGAAACCGAATGAGCATGGGCTATTTGGGAAAAAGAGGCGTTTGCGGTGAAGTGGGCCCAGGCAAGATGGCGGCATCTGTTGCAGGGGGCGAGGGAGCCATTTGAGGTCTGGACCTGGAGGTATTGCAGACCCCTCGACGGTTGTCTCCCAAACATGTTAGGTAGGTGCAGTATTTCCGCTGGTTCCAGTTTCAACTCAAATACGTGCCAGGGGGAAAGAACTTTCTGGCAGATGCATTGTCCCGGTTACCTCAGTATGACAGAGGGAGGAGGTAATACAGGCAATCATGCCCCCGTATGGCCAGGAGGAGGCGAAAGCAGTTTCCCGTTCGGCAACAACCGGGTTTGACAATGACCTCAAAGCGGCCTTCCTAGATGACCCATGGCTACGAGACAATCACGGAGTGCTTACAGAGTGAGATGATGTAGCTTGGCATGGTAGCAAGTTGTATGTTCCAGCGGCCATGCGGTCCTGTATCCTCCACCATTGTCACAACGCAAAACAGGCCAGCCACTTTGGGTTCCTGAAAACCTTGCATTTGGCTAGATGGCAATTTTGGTGGCCTCGAATGCAGACAGATGTAGAAGCATATGTCAAAAGCTGCTCAGTGTGCGCTATCTCAAAGCCTCACATAGGGAAGCCTCCAGGGCTGCTACACCCGGTAGCTGACCCAACCAGACCATGGCAAGAAATAGCGATGGATTTCATTGTGGACCTGCCCAAAAGCTGAGGTTATACTGTAATATGGACTGTAGTGGACCTGTTTTCGAAGCAGGCCCACTTCATACCTTGTAAGGGGTTTCCGTTGGCTCGGATGTTAGCCCATTTGTTCCTAACACATATCTACTGTCTACATTGGACACCCCGTCAGATCATTTTAGACCGGGGTGTCCAGTTTATGGCTCACTTCTGGCGGGAGTTCGTTCGCTTCCTCGGGTCCTCCCAAGGACTCAGCTCCGCCTACCACCCTAGTACAAACAGAGCAGCGGAATGGACAAATGCTGTGGTGGAGCGGTATCTCTGAAGCTATGTATCCCACTAACAAACGGATTGGGTGGAGTTGGTGGTGTTCGCTGAAGTGGCCTATAACAATGCTGTGCACAGCAGTAGGGGGTTCGCCCCCTTCCAGGTGGTATATGGTAGGGACTTCCTTCCCATTCCAGAGTGTAGTTCAGAAGACCTCCCGCCATGCGGACCTAGTGAATGGTCAACCTGAGTGAGCGGGCTGTGGGGTGTCATTAAGAAAGTGCTGACCAAAGCCAGAGACACTACTAAAGCACAGGAAGACAGGAAACAGAGGGCACAGAAACTGTTTCCCGTTGGGGATTTAGTTTATTGACCAAGTACATAAGACTTCGGGTACCGAGTAAGAAGTTGGCACCCAAATATATAGGCCCATTCTGGATTGCACAGGTCATTAACCCAGTGGCTGTGCATCTACACTTGCCTTGGTGGTTAGGCAAGATCCACCCAGTGTTCCACAACAGCCTACTGAAACCGGTGGGGGAGGTCTTCCGTGACTGTACACCCAAAGTCCCAGGGCCCATTAGCCAAGACCATTATGAGGTCCAAGAAATCCTTGATTCGTGGTCTATCTGGTTCATTGGAAAGGGTACCCTTTGTCGGAAGTGTCTTGGGTAAAGGACTCAGATGTCCAGTTTCCTCGCCTAATCAAGAAATACCATCTGAAGTACCCTGGGAGACCGGGAGGGCAGGCGGTAACTTAGATGTAACCCTTGCTTGACCACTTACACTGTTCTGCTTACCTTCCAGGAGGATACCTGGTAGAGGGAGCCGCATATCGAACCCCGCGAGGCCGATCCATCCAGGCCGATGAGCAGCAGGCCGCGGGTTCATTGCCGTTTTGCAGCAATCCCTCACATGTTATGGCTCCATCGCCACCCAGAAGCCTTCCCTGACCTGCCTCAATGCCCGTCGCCGCTGCCATAACGCTCGCCTCGCGGGGCCGACACCGGCAGGGAGGAGGCTGTCAGTTGTTGTCCTCCATTGCCAGAAGCCGACTGTGGGGTTGCACGACCAATGAGTGCGGTGCCTAGATGGACACTCTGGGCTCAGCTGCTTCGTGTGAAGAACGAAGCAACCCTGCAAGGCAACAGAGAGCAACCGGACGGGACTAAGGGATGCTAATGCTCCAGCTGACTCTATTTTGTTTAATGATGCACTGGATGTGGCTTCAGGGATGGGGTGGTTTAACGAGGGTGGGGCAGGTTTCCTGAGAGTGGACAAGCGCGCGTGGCCTATGTAAGGCACTGGGAGCAATCCACTCCCAGTGCTGTCTTTTTTTTGTACGGAGTAAATTAAAACTACCGTCAGTCTTTCGTTCCTGCTTGTTGGTTTGTTATTCGGAGGAGCAAAAAGGACGACTTTGACACCAATACAGATTCTTTATGATTTGGATGTCTTTGTCATCTAGTCCCCCTTGTAGAATAACTCTACAGTTCCTTAAAAGCAGCTTCTGGAAATCCAGAAACTGTTGATATGAATGGAGTGTATTGTTGTGGAAAATTAGACAACAGAGCTAATTTAAACAGTTTCTTGCATGGTATTCTTTCTGAACATAGTGTCTCATTTTTTTAAGTACAATATAGATTAGTGATATTGAACTGTAGAAAGTAAGCGGCTGATCACTGGTCTTGCATCTGCAGTCTTCATATGTCAAGTTCTAGCTCTTGCCATTTTGAGAAGTCCAAGAAGATATGGAATAATACAATAATACAAGTTATACATTATGCACAATATGCTCATATTTCTTGTTCATCTCTAGAAAGATTAGTATTTTTTTTCTTATTTTATTAATTTATAGTCCTAGATCAAATAAAAACAAAATGCAATGCCCAATAAAAAAAATAACATGACAGTTTAAAGACAAATGCTATAGTTGATATAGAATATACTTTCACTATGCAGAAGTCAAGCTCTGTACCTGACAGCAATGGTGATGAAGCAAAACTTCAATACCTTCCTGTAGATTTCTGGTAAGAAATTTGCAAGCAAGAAGCAGGTGATTTTCTTGTCCAAGGAGCCCATTGCAGTAGAAGAGAAAAGGAAATAGAAATGCTGTGCAATGGAACAATACAATGAAATACTTCTGATTCAATAGCAGCATCAGAACAGATGCTAAAGCCTTCTGCATACAGATGTTATTAAATATTCCCTCCATTAGCATTGAAGGAAGGACATTAAATCTTTAAGCAAGCATTTTTTGTGAAAAATGTCTTGAATTATTTAAGAGAAACTGTAGATCTATTTCTTTATAGAACTATCTTCAAGTATAGCCTTGTCAAGAATAATTAAAAATTGAGTTGTGGGCCAGTTTCATCATACCGAAGCCACGCCCACCCCATTGCCAACAATGCAAAAAGAGTTATGACACGTCATGTGACGTGGCAAATTTGACACCTGTGGTCTAAATAAAAAGGAAAAATCTTTAGCAATACTTTTGTTTTTTCTAAGCAAAAATAAATTTAGCAAAAGTCTGCTGAACCAATAACTTATCCCAAAATGATTGAACTAAAATATTAGACGGCAGATTCTCATTTGTACTACTACTAAAGTTTCTCTTAATTCTATCTTAAAAAGAACATTCAAAATGCAGGGATTAAATTTCAGTACAGTTATACTAAATTTTAATTGAATCATTTTCAATTGCAATAGGCCAGATTGCACACAGAGGTGTGCATACAATTGCACATTGAACAAGACTCAAATTCACTGAAAATAAATCTTTGAAAATAAAGTAATATGGAAGTTTATAGATTTGTTTGCTTGCTTGTTTCTTCTATATCTCATCTTTCATTGAAGAACTCAAAACAGTGGCCCGGTATATATTTTTCCCTCTCTCTCCCAGTATATATCTCTCCCTCTCCTTCTCTGGAGTAGATTGGGTTGAGAGAGCGTGAGTGGCCCAATGTCACCTGTGAATTTCTATGGCTAAAGGAGAACTTGAACTTGGTTTTTTCACTCCTATTCCAACACCTTAAGACCAGAGTCTTCAAACTTGGCCCTTTTATGACTTGTGGACTTCAACTCCCAGAATTCCTCAGCCAGCGTGCCAGTTGAAGTCCACAAGTCATAAAAGGGCCAAGTTTGAAGACCCCTGCCTTAAGAGAAAGATGGTTTATAGGTGATGGTTGTCTATATATGTATAAGTTTGTACATGTATATATCCATCCCCCTGCTAAAGAGATTTTATTTGTCTGTTGCCCTTATTTACTACATACCTTTTGCAAGGTAGTTTAAGCAATGCAGTTAAAACAGTCCCTATTGTGAACTGTGTAATTACAACAAGGAACAACTTCCCAGACATGTATGTACCATTAATCGGATAACAAACAGCATTCATGGTATAATGAACTATGGGAGTAGTTGTTGCAGCTGACCTAATTGCTTGAAAGATATTTAGATAACTAACTAACCAAAGGCTAATCAGTAGCTCATCATGGTGCTGGTTAATTTTATTTTCAGAATAAAATAAACATAGTTTTTTTATAACTCTGGTTCCTCAGTGGTAGAAGAGACATAGATAGTGGTTTATAAACATACTTTTTTCAGATATCTTATCAAGATGTCCACTGATCCAATTACAGAGTTTGTTCAAATGCTGAGCTTGTCACTAATGTATTTGATGTAAAGATATTATAATATATTTTTAAAATAAATCTAAAAATAGATTTCCAAACTAGTTACAGTGCCTGTAAATCATGATTTACATACTTATTAGCTGTAACCAACATTAACAAAAGGCTGAGCAGTAAAATTATTGCAAGATACTTGTTTTTTGAGTCAGTAAGTAGCCCACAAATTATTGTGATTTTATCTAGCAGTCCATGTAGTATTTTAATTATAGTTGTAAATCTTATATTTGCCTGGGGGGGTCCTATCATAATATAATTTAATTAACTTCAATAGCCGAGCCACATGTCTGGCTATTGTTTAAAAAGTGTTGACCAGTTTTGTATAAATAAAATTGATCTTTGATCATAATTATAATAGCCCTGCAATGTGGAATAAGATTCTAGGTTCTAGACTCGAAACAGATATCTGGATAATTTGTAGGAAATTGGCATACATTTCAATCTCCTATTTTTAAACAGTAGTGTCAACACTAAAATAATGTAAGAAAGAAAAGACAAAACATGGGGCTAACAGTTCAGATGTAAAATCCAGTCAATGAATAAAGGTTAAGGTTTCTGTGTCCTTTTGCAGAATTGTGGCATTCTGGATTTTTGCAGAGCATTGTGCTGTCATGATGTCTAAGTCCTATTCTGCTTGATTGATGAGTAATGCTGTCCTAACGGTTTTAATGCAAGACAGGTCAAGGAAAGCAGTTAGTGAATTCCTCTGGCTTCACTCCCACCAAGTATCAACTGATATCAGGGGGGGGGGGAAAGCACCAATCACTCCTAATGTATGGTAGGTGGCAAATGTAAGCAAGTGCTTTGAGCTGCAGGTTAGACCACTGTTAACCTGGCCCTGAGAAAGGGCATAGGAAGAACCAAGTAAAAGCAACCAATAGGAAGAACCAAGTAAAAGCAACCAATAAAAAGCCAGTGCCATCTTCAACTGCTGCTTCAAGAGAATGGCAGTGTTAACAGTGAATGATCATGTCTAAGAGCATCTGGAAACAATCTGTGGAATGTGCAAAATAATGCTCTTCTTGCCTCACTAAAGAAGGGAAGGGGGGCAATATATACGTATATGGGTGAGTAAGAGGTTATTTATGTTTTGGGACAATATGCTTACTTTGTAATTTTAGTTTTGTAAGATTTATGTTAGAGCAAATATGGAGACCAAATATAAAGAACAGATGGGGAAATCGTTGAAGGTAGCTATATAGAATGTACATGGCTTGGAGGAAAAATATAAACAAGCAAGAACTGAAAAAATAATGAACAAGGAGAAAATAGATATTGTATTTTTACAAGAAACACATCAAAAGAAAAAAGGGGTGAATGAACTTAGGTTATATTGGGCTGATGTATATGAAAAGGCATTTGGTATATCAAAAGCAAGACGGGTAGCAATCATTGTAGCTAAAAGATGTGGATTTAAGATAAAAGCCATGAAAAGGGATGATATGGGAAGATTTCTTACAATTCAAGGCTTGATTTATGGACAAGAGGTCACTTTAGCAAATTTGTATGCACCTAATACAAATCAAAGAGAGTTTTATAATAGGGTATATAAAGAAATAGAATAAATAAAAAAGGTTATGTGATAATGGCAGGTGATTATAATATGGTTATGGATACAGGAATTGATAAATTAATCCATCAAAAGCAGAAATAAAGTATAATAATACAGATTTAAGAAAATGTATTAATAGAAATAGATTAAAAGATGTTTGGAGAAAATTACATGGCAGTCAAAAGTTATACATATTTTTCTAGTAGACATAAAAAGTTTACAAGAATAGATTATATATTTGTAACATCGGAAATATTATCTAAAATAATGAAAGCAGAGATAAAAATAATTAAAATATCAGATCATGCAATGGTAACTATAGAAATGGAAATAGATTGTGATTATAAACAGGCAAGAAGATGGAGAATGAATTCAAGGATTTTTAAAAATAAAGAGATTTTAGAGAAAATGGAAAGAGAATTAAAAGAAATATGGACTATAAATGAAGAAGGAGATAGTAATATAGGTGTAATATGAAAGCAGTGGTAAGAGGTTTAGGGATAAAATATTCTTATAATATAAAAAAACAAAAAATATATAAAAAGGTTGGAGGAAGAAATTAAAGAACTAAGTAAATATATAGAAAGTAGAGAGAATAGGATTATGTTAGAATTATCAACTAAAAGAAAATAGTTACAAAATATTGAGTTAGACCAGGTTCAAAGAAATCTAATTTATTTAAATAGGGAATTTTATGAAGATAATAATAAAAATTCTAGACTGTTGGCTAGAGCCACACAAGTTAAAAAGACAAAAAGCCTGATTGGAGTAATAAAGAACGATAAGGGAGAAAGATGTAATGTTAACAAATTGTTGATATTTCAGAAGTTCTTTGAAAAGTTATATAAGGGAAAGGAAATAAATGTGAATGAAAGTCGGACATATATAGAAAAGAATTTAAACTGTAAAATTCAAGAATATGATAAAGAAATAATGGAATCACAAATAGAAGAGAAGGATATAAATTGAAAATAGGTAAAGCACCAGGGTTAGATGGACTAGGCATAGACTATTATAAAAAATTTAAAGGACTATTGGTGCCAAAGATCAGATTAATGTTTAATAAAATAATGGGAGGGGAAATTTTTCCAAGTTCCTGGAAGCAATCTGTGATAGTATTGATAGCGAAACCTAATAAAGATCTTACAAATTCAGGATCATATAGACCAATATCCCTTATTAATCAGGATGCTAAGATTTTTACAGCAATATTGACAAATAGATTGAATAAATTTATAGAGAATTATATTAAAAATGATCAGTGTGGATTTATAAGAGGCCGACAAATGTCAGATGTAGTAAGAAGAGTATTAAATATAGGTTATTATATAAAGAATCAAAAATTAAAGGCTGGTTCATTAGCATTAGATGTATTTAAGTCCTTTGATTGTGTGGAATGGCCGACATTGAAGATATTAATAGAGCTTTGGGGAAAAAAATAGAAAGGTGATAAATCAACTACACTTAGAGAATAAGGCGAGAATAGTTATAAATGATGGTGATACAGAGACAATAACCTTAAGCCGGAGAACGAGACAGGGTTGCCCCTTATCCCCAATTCTATTTGCATTATTGATGGAGGTTTTGGCAAATGCAATCAGGAAAGATTAATTGATTGAAGGAATTGGTGTATATAAGAAAACTAAAATAAATCTATTTGCAGATGATACATTACTAACATTTCAAAATCCCATAGCTACTATAGAGAGGGTATATTCACATTTGAATGAATTTGGGAAATATAGTGGATTGCAAATAAACTGAGAAAAATCAGAAATGATGTTATATAATCATAGTAAAGAAGAAATGGATGTATTGAAAAAAATATATAAATTAAAAATAGTAGGTAATATCAGATATTTAGATATTGACATCCCCAAAAATATTCAAGAATTAAAGAAGCTAAATTATGAAAAGTTAAAGAAAGATATAAAAGATAAAATAGATAAATATGGAAAAGTAAAATTATCATGGTTCATAAGAATTGCAGTAATAAAAATGAAAGTTTTACCAAAAATTATTTTTTTGTTTTGGATGATCCCAATTAAGTTTTAGGATCAAGAATTAAAGAAAATTCAGAGGTTGCTGGAGATGTATTGTAATGGAGGTAAGAGAGCAAGAATAAGTAAAGCATTATGGTATGAACCATTAAAAAAGGGTGGGCTGGGTCTTCCAAATGTTAGAAATTATTGGGTAGCTAATCAGTTAAGGGTGGTCCCAGATATTATAGCAGTAAATAAAGATTTATTATGAAGCGATATAGAGTTGAAGGAATTAAGGGAAATAGGTGATCTTATAGAAATATATTAAAAAGGATATTTAAAAAATTGTTAAGATTCAAAATCCTTTTTTAAAAAATTTGGTAGAATTATGGAATAAATGGAAATATTAGTTAATGCCAGGAATTTCTCCTTTAACACCAGTGGTGGAAATGGAGAAATTCTCTAAGATTGAATTGAAAGAACAGATTAGTAAATTTTTAAAAAATCAGATATATAAATGGGAAGACTGGAAGAACAAGATAAAGAATATAATACAATTAAAGAATGTTTTATCAGATACCAAATTAAATTGGTTGAATTTAATACAATTAGAAAATGGATAAAAATTGAAGAAAAAATTGAGGTGAAAGATAGACAGTTAACAAAATTTGAAATGATTGTAAAAGAAAGTGAGGAAAATATACAGGTAAAGAAAGAATTGGGAAAATATACAGAATATTAACTGAACTAGAAGATCAGGCAAAAGATTTAAAATTAATCTGGGAAACAGATTAAGGAGAAATAAACGATAAAGATTGGAAAAATATTTGGAAGAAGAGTATATAAGAATATGTCAGTTAGAGTTAAGGAAAATGGATATAAAGTGATATGGAGGTGGTTCCTAACATCACGTAAATTAAATCAAATAGATGTTAAATATACAAATATTTGCTGGAGGTGCGAGAAAGAGATTAGAACATATAAACATGGGATTGTGATAGCATACAAAAGATATGGGACATGGTGTTTAGGGAAATTAGAGAACTTTTGAAGGTAAATTTAGATATGTCACCGAGAATTGCATTACTGTTACTGATTGTAAATTTGATAATGGCAACTAGGTTAGTGATGGTTAGTGATGGTTAAATATTGGAGATGGAATTGGGTTATATAAAGAAATGAGTGGTATAACGAAACTTGGAATATGGCAATAAATGATAAATTAACAACAGAAATTAAATTTAAAAAAGGGGAAAGTAAATAATTATAATGAAATATGAGAAGATTTTATAAAAACAATCTTGGTGGAAGGCAAAGGGAATAAACCTACTCAAGAATATGCTGTGGATAAGGGCACAATTGAAATATATTGTATATTGTTAGTTGTTATATGAGAAGAAATATAGGTAATAAAAATGGTCTCGGGGGGTTGCACTGTAATATTTGTATTTTATACTGTTTTTTATTTAGACTTATATGGTTTATGTTTGTATTATTTGTATTTGAATAAAATAAAAAAAAGTCAACGGGGAAGCCAGATTCATGTAACAACAGTTTTATTAACATAACCACAGTGATTCACCTAACTGTGGCAAGAAAGATTGTAAAATGTGGCAAAACTCAACAAACAAAACTCTCGCTTAGCATCAGAAATTTTGAGCCCAGTTATGGTTGTAAGTTGAGGACTGCCTGTACACTTTTAGAATAGTCTTTCCTTTGTGCACACTGTGGGTGTGTGGGATTGCAACTGCTACCGTAGTATTCCCACTAATAATTCTTGAAGTTGAAGATCAAGTCACGGGAGGCCTCAAAGAGATCTTGATGTTTTGTTCTTAAAGTTTCATTGACTGTTCATTAGAAAAAGTAATCATTACTGAAATGAGAAGACTGTCCAACAATTTACTGATAGGCAAAACATTGAACTATAAATCACTGGCCTGTTTGTCCTGTAGACAAGCTTGCAGAAGCACCATTCTGAAATGGAAGGATGTGTGAACAACAGAAGAAATTCCTGCTTTGTTCTTGTACTTTATTTGAATATGTCTGTTATTATGCAGAACATAGGTGTTTAAATGATTTTATCGGAGAGGAAGCCTGCATTACTAAGTCTTTTGAAAACTGCTTGCTATATAAATACTAGTAAGTGCAAAACGGGGGGGGGGAGGAAAATAGATGTAAAATACAAATGATGTACTGCAGTGGACATAGTCTGGGGAGAGGTCTTGCGCTTTTATCTGGGAACAGTTTGATCCAGTTGGCCTTGATGAAGTGGACAGGGCTGTTGCTGCTGTTAGTGCAATCACCTATTAGTTATATCCTTCTCCATCCTGGATGGTGAAAGCCTCCAGGATGCTGACTAGCAGGTGAGTTCAGACAGTGATTAATACATCACTAGAGGATGGGACATTTCCAAATGCTTTTAAATAAGTCCTGGTTCACTCTCTCCTTATAAAACCATCACTAGATTCCACCTGCCTGGATAATTTCCATCCAGTTTCCAATATCCCATTCTTAGGGAAGGTTGTGGATAAAGTGGTGGCCTGGCAGCTGCAGGGAGTCCTGGATGAAACAGATTATCTGGACCCCTTTCAGTCAGGATTTAGGCCTGCTTATGGGATGAAATGCAAGGAACAAGTGGCAGCTGCAGCTAGGAGAGTCTTTGTGCAACTTTGTGTTGTGCACTAGTTGTGGTCTTTCTTGGACCAGGATTCTCTACACTCAGTCATTTAGTCCCTAGTCATCTGATGACTGGACTATTGTAATGCATTCTGCATGTGGCTACCCTTGAAGAGCATTCGGAAGCTACAGCTGGTGCAGAGTGCAGCAGCGCGGGTAGTTTTGGGAGCTTAAGAATGGTCCCTGTAGCACCACTGCTCCGCGAGCTGTATTGACTATCAGTCTGCTTCCAGGTGCAGTTCAAGTTCTTGGCAATCATCTTTAAAGTCCTTCATGGTCCAGGTTACTTGAGGAACTATCTCATCCCACTGTGATTGGCCCGTACTACTCAGTCTGGCAGAGGAGGCATGCTGCGGGTCCCCTCAGCCCGATTATTCCAGCTGGCGGAGTCCAGAAGGAGAGCCTTCTCTGCTGCTGCTCCTGTCCTCTGGAACAACTTACCCCCCAATATGAGGTTGGCCCCAACCCTCCTATCTTTTCATAAGGGCCAGTTGGTTTAGGATGCCAGTGGAGGAACAGCACAACGGAAGTGGTTTGAGTAATAATAGATCCCACCTCCACCCCACTCTGCCCCCACCCTTCCTATATCTCTTTGGTTTTAATATTTGATTTTAAGTTTTATGTTTTAACTTATATATAACTGTAAGTTGCCCAGAGTTACCCTATGGTAAGATGGGTGGCCAATAAATTTTATAAACAAATAGATAAGTAAGTAAGTATAAAAGCAAGATATCATTTTGGGAACTAAACTAGAAATGGAAAGGCATGAAATCATTTCCTGCTCTGTTCTGATCCAAAGAATAGTCACTTCCCACAAGATGATATTTTAATTACAGAGAAGTTTATTGTTATTGTTAATGGAGCTTTCCTCTGAAAACAAACTTCCAAGAAGGGATTTCCTTTAGGACTAGCAACATAAAAAAAATGACTTTTCTTACCAGATTTGTTGAAATCCTTAATAGATTTCAGAAATTGATAGGTTTCAGAAATAAATAAACACTGAATATTAAATACAGACATGTGGAAGTAAAAAAAAGGCATTCAGAAATTCCTGTGTAGGACCAATCTTATGTTATTTGCATTTTTTAAAAGAACGATAATTCTTTTTAAGAAAATCACATAAGGATTTGGCTCTGGGCAGGTGAATATGGGTCTCTCCTTAGGCTGGGAAGTCGGTATGCTGAGAGACTAGAATAAGAAATATGAAGAACTAGTTCCTCTATTATCCTTTGTTTGTAGAACAGAATATAGAAAAATTGCTTATTTGGTACTTGTTTGTCATCTCTCATAGCCTCAGGAAGGGCTTGTTTCAAAGTCCTTTGATGTCAACTGCAATCTTTCCATATTAAATTAACTTTGGAACATTCCCAAAATGAACCCTATTTTGCTGTGCTCTTTGAAGATTTCTTCATAAGCACAGAAATTTGTGGAATTTATCCCAGTGACAACTAGCAAGGGAGTCCTTGTAATGTGCTATACAGTAAACCTGTTTGCCCTGTTTTGTTTTGTTTTTTTCCTGGTGAATTTATGCAGGATTTGGTAGCCAGGGTTTCGTTTCCTAGTTGCAGAAGCTGCATAAAAACTGCAAATCCAAGCAAACTTATTAATTTAGACCCTTATATTTTCAGACTGTGACTATTAACAACTCATGTTCACATTTAAGGAATGCTTAGAGCACAATGGGTGACATTCTGTTTTAGGCCGCCCTCCAAAGAACGGTGTAACTCATTTTCCATGTCTGGTGGGGCTTTGGGACTGTGCTTTCTTGAATAGTAAGGTAAGATTATTTTGAAACCCTAGGAAACTTCAAAAGGACTTTGCAGAATCATAAAATTAAGTAGAAATAATTTTAAACGAAAGAGAAATACATAGTACAAAATGTTGTGTGAAATAAAACATTAAAAATGTTGTATAACAGTTTCCTTGTATAGGTGGAGGCTCTAGAATTGCAGTCTGAAAAAGTTGACAGAATTTGGATCAAAACCAAAACTTGAAAAGCAGCAGAAGAAAGCATGCTGAAAAGAATGAAGTTATTATGCTCTGACAAAGAATTGTCAGAGACTACTGCAATATAATTTCTTAGCTGACACTCTACTTGATCTATAATACAAAGTCAAAGTATCTGATATAGAAAAGCTAGTTGTTATTCAATGAACTGTAAAATATTGTAAGATCTTTTACCTATGACAGTTTACTAAGTGAAGAAATATAACAGGAAATTGATTTAACCAATATAATCCTTGCTGTTGTAATGCCAAGCCTTTATTGACTTAACATCTCCCCATACTTTTTAAATTATCATATTTAAAATACTGTTATATCTCTGATTTATGTAGAAAAACAATATCACACTGGTACACTTAGGATAGAATAAAAGACAGTGCCACTAACTTGTGGGGGAAAAAAAGAGAGAGAAGACAAAGTGAGATATTATAGAAAAGGAGGACTGTGAACAAGGTAACAAGATTGCATAAAAAAGTTAACAACAAAAGTAGTAATATGGAAATCCATTCTTCATCAGACAAAAGAACTATCATGTTTCCCCAAAAATAAGACCTGGTCTTATTATTATTTTTTGCCTCCAAAAGAGACACCAGGTTTTATTTTCAGGGCATGTATTTTCCCGTCTCATCTCGCGCGGTGGCACCAAGAGCCCCACCCAGCTGGTCCGCTTCTTCTGCGGCCACTCGCCGCCACTCACACGCATCGCCCCCGGCCTCCATTTTGCCATCAGAGGTCTCAGGAAAGGCCTCTGCAGCCGAGAACTAAGTTCTGGATTGAGATGTGCAGCACCGCCTGGCCTCTGGTATACTTTGTGTATATGTGAATTGTGTATGATCATATTATAGTTCTATATGTTAAATATATATAAGGAAAGAATATACATAGAAATAATACCCATTGAATTGAGTGGGAATTACATTTCAGCAAACTGAAGCGGTCATATAGTCATTTAGTATGGAGTAAAAGATTAATTTTCTTCACATTCACATAGTTATTGTTTAACATAGAAGAATTGAGAAGAAGATAATGAATGTAGACTTTATAGGAAGACGATGAACCCTTTATTATATATTGGGTGGATTTACCTCTTACAAGCTCTAATTCCCCCATCTTGGACAGATCAATTTCCCAAAATAAAAAAACAAAAATTTGAAGATTTTGTCATAAAATCTCAAAAATAGGAAGACTAGGAAATATATACACACCTGAATAACAAAGAGATAGTCTAGTACAATAACCAGCAAAATCCAATATGGCAAGTAATGCAAAATCATACTGAAATCAATTAGCTTACAAATCACAGGTGTACCACAACCTTCCTAGGCAGTGATGTCATCAGCCAATCTACCCATAATTTCCTGAAGATGTTTGTTTATCTTTGTTCCCAGTGAAAGGATATTTTCTGAATCTTCAAGTGTCTTTTTCCCTCTGTTTCTTTTTTCCTGCAGAAAAATTAGAATATTTTAACTTGAGGTTTAGAGCAGTGGTTCTCAACCTTTTCTGGGGCTCGACCCTGGCCCGCATCGCGCATGTGCGGCATGACGGGGCGCATCGCGCATGCGTGGCGCAACGGGGTGCATCGTGCATGCGCGGCACGACGGCCCGCATCGCGCATGCGCAGCGTGACGGCCTGCATCGCAAAGAGGAAAAAAATGGCTGACAAAAAAAATAAATGGCCGACCAAAATAAAAAAAATGGCGGGCCCGCATTGCGCATGCGCGGCGCGATGGCCCGCATCGCAAAGGGGAAAAAATGGCCAACCCAAAAGAAATGGCCGACCAAAAATAAAAATAAAAATGGCGGACTGCGTTGTTTGGCGACCCCCGTGAAATGGTTGTTCGACCCCAAATGGGGTCGCGACCCACAGGTTGAGAACTGCTGGTTTAGAGGCTCTCAGTAGCGAAGTATTTGACAGGAAAGTTTGGAGATGCTTTGCGTGAGGCTTAGTGTGATTTCAAGGGCATTTTCCAACACTTCTCCAGATCTAATGTAAGAGAGAAAGGTTCAGATGTCAAAAATGAAGAAGATCCAGCATTTAATGGTTTTCTGGAATTTGGAATTTTATTCCTCAGCAATTTACAACTATTAAAAACTATGCAGTCTTGTTCTTTTGTGCTGGCTGACCTTAAACTATAGCAGTGATGGCGAACCTTTTAGAGACTGAGTGCCCAAACTGCAACCCAAAACCCACTTATGTATCATCGAGTGCCGGGTGGGCGTGGCCCATTGGCTGGGCATGGCCCATTAGCTGGGCGTGGCTGCGGTGGTAATGGCAGACAGGGTGGGACTAAAAAGTTCAATCAATCAATTCCAGCTTTGCAAGATCTTTTTTTCCCGAGGAAGTTGAAATTGACTGATGGAACCTTTTTTTTTTTTTTTGTACATGGCGACGGAGGCCTGAAGCAAAAAGATTTTATAAAACCCAGCTGAAGGCCTAGGACTGGGTGGACGGTGCGCATGCCCACAGAGAGGGCTCTGAGTGCCGCCTCTGGCACCCGTGCCATAGGTTCACCAGTGAACTATAGCTAAAGAAAAAGTTGACAATTTGCTAAACATTTTTGAATTTAAATGAAGTTAATTCTTTTGACATTCTACTCCATGCTTCAGGGAAGGAAAATTGTCTTTTTCCTTTTGTCCCCAGCCCCCACATACTCTGATTATTATCTGAGACATCAATACAATGGTTTAATTAACTTGGCATGTAGCCAGGAGGTTTTACTTTTGTTATAGTGATATTCCCTTAGATGCATGGCCTCCAACAGTTTGACAAACAGGGACATGGTATTTGTTTAGGAAGTCTAAAAATCACCTTTCCCAAACATTTGGTTAAATATTTGTAGTCCTAGAATCTTTTTTATTTTCTATAATTGTCTGTTATTTTAGGAAGATTCATTCTGTTTCAAGTAAGTTTATTTATGTGTATGTTTGTGTGTGTGTGTGCAACTATGTACACACACACAGACACACAGACACACAACATTCTTTCTCCTTTCAGAGAAATAGAAGTAGTCCTCAATTTATGACCACTTGTTTAATAACTTTTTAAAGTTATGATGACACTGAAAAAAAAACTGGCTTATGATCAGTCCTTGCACTTACCGTTGTAGTGTCTCATGGTGACATGATGACTATTCAGGAAATTGGCATGTATTTGCAACAGTTGGAGCCTTCTGGAATAACATATTCATCATTTATAATCTTCCTAGGCGACTTCTCACAAGCAAAGTCAATAGGAGAAGCCAGATTCTTTTAATAACCACCACAAAAAGGGTTGTAAAATCAGACATGATTTGCTTAATAACTACATTGCTTAAAGACAGAACTTCTGGTCCCAATTGGTTGTAAATCAAAGAATATCTGTAGGAAGGCTATAGATCTTTTATATAAAAAATAAATCAATTTCCCCATAGAAAGTTTAAAAAATGTACCTGCCAAATAATATTTGATTTCAGGATCAATATTCTTTAATGTTGATACGTGTGTTCCACTAGGAATTATCTTCATCTTGTAACATAAACAAGTCTGGTTTTTTAAAAAAAATAAATAAATAAATCTGGAGATATAAATCTTCAAGTTTCATAAGCCTCTTGATCTTCTCTTTGTTGAACTTCTCTCAATATGTACTTCTAGTAAATATTTCTAATTTTAACCCAACGTATACAAAGCACTTTAAAAGGTGAAACAGGATTAAATATTACAATTCTTGTTGATCTTTGGCATTCTGGATTTCCTTGAGACATTAGAGGTTACAAGTTTCTTTGTATTAAACCAACTTTTCTTCGTTTTTACAAATTTATCTGAAAAAGATACATTTCCCTTTTTTTGTCATCAAAAAGTGAACATGTTCAGAAATCC
This sequence comes from Bothrops alternatus, assembly GCA_034064705.1. Lineage (NCBI taxonomy): Eukaryota > Metazoa > Chordata > Lepidosauria > Squamata > Viperidae > Bothrops > Bothrops alternatus. The sequence continues at coordinate 11,492,682 of JARGCV010000006.1, forward strand.
TTAATGTAGCAAAAATGCCATTGTGAAACCAAAGTAAATTCACTTATGAAGAAAAGAATCCTGAAATTATTTGCAACTCTTATAAATACATTTATCACTTTGGGGTAACATATTCTCTAAAATTATTATGGTCATATCCAGGTTATTTGTATTCTCTTGATTTAAGCCAAGAATTTGTTTTAATCGTATTATGAACAAAGATATCATTTCCTTCAAAATCAGTTTTTCATAAAATGTACATTGAAAGCACAATGGAGTAGTTTTCTGTCTTGGCTGACCCTGGGTTTATGATTAAATGTAAAGGTAAAAGTTTCTCCTTTCTAGTCATGTCTGACTCTAGGAGGTAGCGCTCATTTCTGTTTCTTAGCCAAGGGAGTCAGTGTTTTCTAAGGACATTTCCATAGTCATGTGGCCAGCATGAATATACACTGAGGCGCATGGAACGCTGTTACTTTCCCACCGAAGTTGTACCTATTTATCTACTTGTGTTTGCATGTTTTTGAACTGCTAGGTGGGCAGGAGCTGGAGCAAGTAACAAGGCCTCACCCCTTCACACAATGATTGGGTCTCGAACTAGGCCATCAGCTTTCTGGTTGACAAACTCATCATCTTTAACTGCTGATCATCTTTAACTGCAGCCCTTTTGGATTATGATTAAATATTTCAAAATAAATCAAGATATAACACAGTAATAAACTATAATTTAAATCTACTTGTGATTCTATTTTAGAACACCCAACCACATACCAAGACTGAACTCTATCTACCCTTGATGAAAGAGGAACTAATAGTAGATTCAATTTACATACAGTGGATTCACATCGTAGTTTATTATACAAGCTTTTAAAAATTAAATTGGTGTCGATTGAAATCATTCTAGCAGCTAAAAAGGTATATTTTGGACCACTAGACAAACTAAATACTTTTTTTTAAAAAAATGTTATTCAATACAAATAATTCCCTAGTATTTTTCTTCATATAAAGATAAATAGTTCTGTTTGATTGCTGGGACTTATTTAAGATTTTGTTGTTGTTGTTGCTTTAGAAGAAAAATTGCCACCAGGGGTCTTTAGTAGTAGTGATCCACTTGTTTTATTGATTGAGAAGATCAAATATGTTATTTGTATCATTTCCAATGCAGTTGTAAGATCTATTTTTGTTTGAAATTAATTCACACTCAGAGAATTAATGTGGGTTTTTTTTCTGAAGAACTACAGTATCTTAAATTGTTTCCAGATAGTTGCTAAAATGTTTTAATTATTGATCAGGAATTGGAAGTATAACATTAAATCTTCTGAAGCTAGTCTGCATTGTCGTAGTATAGTAATAGAATGTACATATATGTGTGTGTGTGTGTGTGTATATATATATATATATAATTAATATTTTAATATGTCAGTTATAATGACATTTGCAATTAATGCTTTTAGTATTTAACTTATTTATAGTGCAATATAGTCCTGCACATTATACAGAAATAAACCTATGTATGTATGTATGCATGCCAGGAAATGCTTGGCATATTCTTGCTGTTTATGGCACACCATCATATGGATTAAAAGTTTAAAATTTGTGGGAAGGCAGATCTTCACTCAGAAATAAAAACAAGTCTCTTTGTTCTCCTGAATTCCTTTTTCAGTTTATTCAGTAATATATTCCTGCTATTACTTTCCTGGTCTCACTTGTTTCCATTCTTACACATCTTTGTCTTGATGTTGACTGAAAGTTATAATAGATTATTACTGATCCGACTTAACCAAGAGTGATTCATTGAGGTGAAAGTACAGGCAAAGAAGAATCTACTGTTCGTATTTTAGTGGATTAGAAGCTACTTAGCCACAGCATGATATACTGCAGAGAAAAAAAAGTTAATACAATCCTAGCCTACATAAATTCTATGACAGTGTTACGATCAAGAAAAATCACCATTCCTTTCTATTCTGCATTAGTCAAATCATATAGAATATTGCATTCTGTTCTAGACACTGTTAAGTAGGAATGTGTCCAAAAGACTGCAAGGAAAGTTGGAGGTACTGGTTATGTTCATTTAGACAGAAGACTACGCGGAAGTGTTCAGAGGTCTTTCAGAAGATAGAATTAAGAAACACCGCAGGATATTCCTAACTATAAGAGGTGTTCAATAATGGAAAAGACTGCTTTAAAAAGCGTTGAACTCTTCTGGAAGTATTTAAACAGAGATTGGATGACCATCAGTTGGGAATGTCACAGTACAGGATTTCTGCTTTGGGTGGCAGATTGGATTAGATTATATCCATATCTCTTCTAACTTTCCCATCTTTGATTCTTTGATCTCTGGTTATTGGAATTGGATAAGGAGGAGGAGGTAGAAGAGGGTTGTTTAAGTAAAAGAGGGGTGTGATGAATAAAATACATGGCAATTTGCTCTAGAAAGGGGATAGATACTGGCTACAATTTTGTTGGTTGTACCTAAGGAGAAATAAATGCACACACCCAATCTTCCTGTTAATTCCCGCTCAGTTAAAGTTGGTAGTTTATGTAATCCAGTGAGCCATGATTTTCCTCAACCTGGGCTGAGCTTGGATCTTTCCAGGTCCTGACTAGGCTCACATCTCACATATACTTATCTCCCACTTCCCATGGGCCCAGCCCAAGTCTCATACATACCAGAGTACTTACCTCCCACCGGATTCACTATTCCTACCACCCATTAGCCCATATATAATAAATTATCTTAATTATCCTTTTTCTATGGTACTCTGAGTTGTCTTCAGCACTGATCTGATTGTATAATGTTCTTCCCATAGCTCCTGTGTGTCTGATGTAGCAAAATGATTTATGTCCAGATATTTGTTTACCTGACTAAGCAACTTGATATATGGGGAGGGGAGTAGCAAAATCACACCCAAGATTGCATAACATAAACACACCTACTAGCCATTGAATAAGCAGTGTGTGTTATCATACAGCTAAAGACCAGGTCATCACATGAATTCGTCAGGCCATATATTTCCATGCAGATAATAAACAGCTTTGGGGGCGGGGTTTTATGAGCTGGTGGCAAATCACCCTGAAACCTGCAGACTCCCTGCCCTTGACGACTTTTTTTCCAAGAAACCAATCAGTTCTACAGGATACTTCCTTCTTGGATGCTGGCATTGGCTCCTACAGATGTGCGGCAAAGCAATCCTTTGTTCTTCCCTGTCATTGCAATGCTAGCCAAAGAGACTGTCCCCTTTCCATCTATAACACCCAGGTAAACAATGCCCAGGAACCACACATCATTTCAGACCCAGTTGACAGATCACTTTTTTTTTATGTTCTCACAGAGTAAAATTAACTCTGCCAGCAAAAAACAAAGTGAGCAGGGAATGGGTGGGATAATAGAGAGGTCTCACTTGTCAGCTGGCCTAGTGTTTGCCTGTTTGATGTGCCGATGAAGATGCCTGGTGTCATTCAGAGCAAACATTCCAAGTTGGGGTTTGATCAACTGGTGTGGGAAAACAAAAATGTGCCCTATTCTCACCTTATGTAACAGAAGTAAGGAGTTTATGATTAAAAAACTAGCTGCCACTATAATCTTTAGGGGAGTGACTTTATAAGGAAATGGATGTGATGTGAACCTTTGCATCACACAAACGAATACTTAGAAGTTGAAAAGGAGCACAGTTGCTCCAGGACCATAAATCCCTTCCAAAAAGCTGCATTCGTGCTATGCACTTAACAGGGTAGATGCCTGGACCAGTTTTCTCGGTTCGGACACAGACTGAACCCTACACGAACTAAATGGGCTGCTTTGCACAACAGCGTAAGCCGCCAAAACATAAAGCAAAATTAACACTAGCTCAACTTAGCACGACCCACGAATACTCCAGCAAGTTCTTCATAGCCAGCCGCTAAGCGGACAAGAGTGGCACCTGAAATTTTCTGAAAAAACCCAGGTGCCAGGCGCATACTCGTGTCAAGCAAGACGCCACGAGTGTGCGTTCTTTATTGCTACTGCTGGACAAGCTTTAGTCGAAGTCTTGACATTTAGTACACGACCGGGATCCAGTCCTGTTTGCAGCACAACGCTTAATGGGAAAAGAGCTGCTTTCTGAAGACGGCAAGCGGCCAGCTACCCCGCGGAAGGAAGCAACCACCGGCGGTAACCTTCAGGGAATCCGATTCCTCCTTCGAGGCTGCGGTGATCGCTAAGCAAGGCTGAAAGGAAGGAGAGAGAAGGCGAACGAGGGAACGGCGGCTTTTTCGCGCGGAGGGAACTCGCGGGGCGAATTCCCCGGGAGGGAGGGCGCCCGCTCCGACGGAGAGGCACCTGCCGCGAGGAGCGCCTCTTGCAGCGCGCGACGAGAGCGGGGCCTTTGCGTTGTCCCGGGCGTGAATCGGAGGGCCGGCTTATGAAGTCGGGCAGGTTGCAAAGGCGGGGTGAGGGGCAGGAGAAGGAGAGAGGCGGTGACCTCAGAGTCCGATAAGGTTGGAGACAGCGGTGCAAACCGTGGTTTGTCCCCCTTTTATGGGGGGAAGGCGAGACTATAAACGGCGCAGTCCGCTGAGGGAAACCCGTCCCTCCTTTTTCCTTTGCTTGCTGCGCCCAGCAGCCCTGCCGGTGGGGGACCATGCAGAGGTCCCCTCTGGAGAAGGCGAACGTTTTCTCCAAACTGTTTTTCAGGTGAGCCGCCGGCCCGCACGTGCTACTGGTTTGGGGGGTGAGAGGGCGAGTGGGAGGTGGGGAGAGAAATGCAAACAAGCGAAAGCGAATACTTGGCCGGGAACGGGAGCGCGAGGCTGACCTCTGGGCGCCTGCCGGAGGGGGACGTTTGCGCCTAGAAATCGGGGCGTACTTTCGGGAGGTTGGAAGGACCGTGGGAGAGGCGAGCCTCAGGTCAGCGCTTATGTTTATTGGGGAAAGTGTGTTCTTATGACTGTTCTCCTCCTCGCTGTAAATCATCCATAACCATCCTGTAGCCCTAGTGATTGGAGTCAAGTATAAAGCCCTGCAGGGAGGCCCGTCCCCTCCTGCCTGGATTTCTCTCGCGCAAATACCATCGCGCAGCGCTGCCTGAGATGCCAGTAATTAGCCCTGAAAACAGTTGGCAAAGGGAAAGGGAAATGCTGGGTAGTTGCAGGAGGGAAAGGAGGAGGAGGAGGAGGAGGAGGAGGACTACTCCCCACCCCGCCCTCCCTCCCTCTGTACTTTCCTCCTTTGTACACTTTTGTCCCCCGCGCCGGTCACAGAGCGCTCCTTTGAATGCCCGCCAACGCTTCTTCATCTTAGCTTCAGGCTCATAAATTTCGCCCCGAAGCCAGGGAAATCGATTTAAAGCAGATCACTCAAGTAATCTTTGGCAGGCAAGATCCCCTCGTGCCGTCTTCCGATGGGATAGAAACCTGAGGATGGTTTGCCCCGGAAGCAGGATTTATAAGCAACTTACCGTAAGTGGTTAAGTTCCTAACACTGTCCAGAGAAAAACGGGCAACAGCCTCTAGGAGGTACTGCTAAGCCTTTAAAAACGTAAGCTCGGAGTAGTCATTGTTGAATATGCAACTAATGAAGAATTATATAATAGCAGTTATTAACTAATGTTTATTAGTAAATTACCGTATTTCTCAATGCTATGCTAGCTTCCATTACAGTTTTCTTCCATCATACAGCCAGAGTCCTTGGGTTTCCCATATAATTTATGTCCTAACTAAAATCAGATCTACTGAATTTCATCAAGACCATAATCATCAGAGAGAGTGAGACAATGTGGTCTAGTGGTTAAGGTCTGGAACCGTCACTAATTGACTGTCAGTCTCGGAAATGTACTAGATTACTATGAGAAGTCACTTTCTTTAGCCCAACTTATATCACAGATTTATAAAGGAAATTTATAAAGCATTATGTATACTATTTGAATTCTTCAATGAAAAGGCAGGATATAAATGTAACAGGCAAATAAATAAAAATGATGGATCATGCAGTACTAGATACCTTCTTTAGTCTTGCCTGTTTTCAGAGCCAACGCAAACTGTACAGACTATGTTTTGTGGTAGAAGAGTTACTTGACTATATGATGGAGAAAGAGAGAAGCCTGTGATTGTCATTTATCCAAAAACATGGATTCAACATGAACAAAACATAATGTCCACTATGCATATTACCCTATTAATTTAAGAGCTGATGGCCAGAGTTGGGCTTGCACACATCATTTTAAAACAGGATTGGACAAACACAATAATATGATAACCGCATATGTTACCTTCTGTATCAGAGACAGTATGTTACTTAAAAATGATTTTAAAGCTGCTTATAGGCTTCATTGATGTTGGGTTAGATGGGGTTCTGATTTGCAACAGCAAATATATTCAAATAACTTTTAGTTATTTTCAGCTTCAAATTATATTTCCCAGGTATTTTTTTCTTTCTTCTTTGCATGTACCCATAAAATTAGGATGTCTACCCTACACAGCCACATTGAAGGGAAGGGATAATTGATCTTACTTTTGCTTTATGAACAACAGATTAAATATAGCTAAATATCTTCTTAATATGTATATTTGGGGATATAGTTTAAAATGGAGAACATTTAACCCTCTCCCACATCTTCCTGAAACTAAATGGTAACAGAATGCAAGAATGACATTTAATTGATATGAATATATAGCAGGTATGCTGTATTATCTTAAGGACAAAAAGAGAATAAATCTTAATAAATTTTCCATTTTGGACCAATATATGACTTATTATCCAGCTTTCAATATTTATACTTCTTCATATTCTGAGTATTCTTCATATTGTATTTTTTTAAAAAAACATGTAATTAGTAAATGTGCATGCAAGGTGTGTATTAAAGAACTATATAGAAGTGTATTATATAAGAGAGCATAACTTGCATATATTTAGCAAAATTTGTACCAGGGGAAATGAGAATGAAATTTTTGATTGATTTAGAAAAATATTAACTTTGATGCAGAAATCAGAAAAATGGAAAAATAAAAATGAATTTTTCTCTCTCTTTTGACAATAATTTAATTGGTGCAGTTGGTTCATCATTATGAAATGATGCTTTTAATTTATTTGTTTACTCACTGTACATGTGTATGTGTTTTTATGCACAATTCTACTATAAAATGTAGGATACTAATACAGAATAAGGTATATGGCAAAGCACTCTCTCTCTGGAATAATGAATTTCCTCCATGTGAAGTTCACAAGGCATACTTCTTCTAAGTCAGGACAAGGCATACTTCTTCGAAAACAGAAATGGACAACCCATGGGCCAAGTACACCAGCCCCATTTCTCCCTTTCTGGATCTCAGAACAGGTCAGGCTACCAAAATTTATCAAGATCAATATTTTGACAGCACAGTGTTTAGGTTTACTATACCAGTGACACAGGGCCTAAGGCTTATCATCTCCCAATCCCCCAAGGTCTGAAAAATTAAGCTTTCCTGCTGATGTTGCCATATTATTCAATAACTTCCTGCAGAACTCAGAGGTTTTTTTACATGCATAGAAACATGCACATAATTCTCTAGGCAGAAAATAACGCTAATCACATTTAGAGGGCCATCTAGTTGTCCAGGGCAGACTTTATAGGATGAAAAAGATAAAGAATGAGTGGGAAATCTGCATCCTTGACCTAAATTCACAGAGAATTTGGCCCAAATTTAAAAGCTAACTGCAAGAGATTGATTAAGATCTTAATTCCTTCACTGCAATGAGTGATTTAGAAAGAGAAATGGAAGAGTAATTGAAGGAAAAAAAGGAGGTGTCAGATCAATAATATGTGTCTCATCCATTTATGACTCTGCTTTGAAACATTTTTGTTTCGCTCCGTCTGCTTCTGAGGCCCTCAACAGATTACCTCTACAGGAAAGTACTTATCAAAAAAATGGTTGCTTAGCATAAGATGCAGAAGTCCTGTTTCTGACTTAAGTTCCATTCTGTTCATAGGATAGGAGATAACCATCAAAGCTGTTCTTCTTATATAATAATAATAACAACAACAACAACAACAACAACAACTTTATTGTCACTTTGAAAGTACACCAATCGACATACATCAAAATGAAATTTCGTTGCATACAGCTCTCAAAGGGTCACCACCTCCGATATACACTTGTTCATGGCCAGCTCAAGTTACAGATCTTCCATTTTAGTCTCTAGGGAGTGAATGATGGCAAACAGGACAGATGGAAATTTATATTATTTTAATTATTGATTGTTTGACTAACATCTACTTTCTGATCACTTCACATCTCTTGTTTATACCTTAGCTAGAATTGTTAACCAATGAACAATATAATTGTAATTGGCAATAATTGGCTAACACAGGGTACTTACTTGGTATTTACTTCTTAGTAGTTTATATTATAGGAAGGCTCTGTAAATATTTTCATAGATCCAATCAGCAGTAAAAGTTCAATTAAGAGCACTACTTGGATAACAACAAACAGATATTATTGTTATAAGCCAGGTGATCTAAATCAGGAACACTCCTTCCATAGAGAGGCTGATGCTAATGGATGAAATATGTTTATAGTCTACAATTCTTCTTTTGTTAACTTTATTTTTGGTATGCAACCAATTAAAATATGTAAACATTAAAGAGTATAAATAATGAATTTACGTAATAAACCTTATACCATGTGTGGCCTGATTATTTTCATATATATATATATATATATAAAATTTCTTTTTTTTAAATTGCAGCCTAATATATGATATATCCAATTCTTTTACAATATTACCCTGATGTTCCATCTTCTTCATAATCATTAGCAATTGATATGTAACAATATTAACAACTAGGTGGCAACCAACTATCCTCATTTTTTTTCTTTGATTCACAACTTGGCCTGCTCAGATTAGATGATACAGAACTCTAGCCCAAATGCCCAATTCTCTGTGCAGCATTTCTTGTTTACATTAAACAAGCTTTTTTCCATCACAGATGGGCTATAGGTAAGCTGGATACAACCAGTCTGATGTATGAAAGACTAGTCCATTAAGAAGTCTTGGTTGCGCAAGAGAGAACAAATCTATGTCTTGTAATTTTTCCTTCCCTATCTCAACTTCTAAATTACTACTGGAAAATGAAAATGGTAGATGAACTTTTTGATTTCACACAGTAACTTGAAAGCATATCTTCTTGAAGATCATGATTTTACTTATCCATATCCATATTATAATTTTAAAAAACTGGTTTCAAAGCACGGTAGTAGGTTGGGTAATTTCCAAATTAATATTTATGAATTTAAAATTAATGTTTAACTAATAGCCATTTAATTTTATATACAATCTTTTTTAAACTCTGTGGGCCCAAAAGATATTGGAATTTAAATTCATAATATAATTTTGCATTGATTCAAATAAAATCAAAGTACAAGTATGACTAAATTGGTGTTTCCTTCTGCCATACTATGGTATTTATTTAAAGGAATGAAATAGCCTTGTTCCTTCATTTTTACTAAAATAAACATGAGAAATAAATTAAATTCTTTTGACTTTTGCCGACCCATCTCCCATTATCATAAAATATTAATAATTTATTATAATAATACAGCTTAAGGAAATCTATTAATTCAAATTCATAGAAGTATTATGTAGAACTTAAGGACCATATAATAAAACAAATAAAATTTAAAGTTTTCTTTAATATTTTAGCAATTTATTTGTGTTCTTTTGGGGTGGTCAGTTACACAAAGTATGTTTAAATGTAGAATGAGGTAGTAATCCTGAACAGGTTATTTCTTGTTGTTTTTTTTAAGTTTCCCCATTTTAATTTTTCAATGTAAGAATGTAAGATCGAAGACAAAAACCTAGAAGTTTTTTACATTTTTCTCACCATAATTTCAGAACCGGCAACAGGTCTATTAGATGGTAGCAAAGAGCTATTTTTGCTCATCCCCTCTTGATCAGATTTTTGCAGGCCAGAAATTGTGGTCTTACACATTATGTCATGACTGCGGGATCTGCTGTAATGTAAAAATAGCAGTGGAGTGGGGGCCAATAATCCTGCATGCATTTTGATTCACCTTTTGAATAAAAGTCTGTTTTCCCTCTCTGGCTTTTTCAAGTTTTCTGGAATATAGACACTTCCCTTCTATCAGATCAAATTATATGTCCAGCAGTGCATTTCTAATGGTTCAAACAGAATTTTTCTACTTGATGATGTTAGTTATCAAACTCAGGACTTTCTGCATTACAAACCAAAGATGGTGCTGCTTAGAGTTCCATCATTTTTCAAATGTATTTTTACTTTCCTTGGAGTGGAGGTTTTTGGTTTTGAGTTTGAAATTGGCCTGCAAGACATCTATATTTGCCCTATTAGGGCTTAAGTGAAGACCATTCAATATTTCCAAGTCCCTGTGTTTAACTGAAGTGTCCACTCAGGTCAACTGAGTATTACTTCATGACATTTTTTAAACCTTTTTGCATGGGGAAAAGAATAGCATATATGCCAAAGAGAGGCATCAATAAAAACCTTACTTTCTCTATGCATAAATAGATTTGAAGGAAAAGATCCAATCCAGAGCATCATACATTCCTGGTATTTAGTGCATAAATATATTTTTTAAATTGCCTTTCAATCAAGAAATTAGAAAGGGCCCCTTCTGAGATTCCTATTGCTTTTGTAGGCTAAATAGGCTTATTTGCCATTACGTAGTTTGTGGCGGTTACTCATGTCTTCCCAGGTCATTCCCCCATGACATTAAACCCCCATGACATCCCCAACTGATGGGGACCAAACTTTCTGAGACAACCCAAGAAAGGGATCTTGGGGTTTTGGTGGACAGCTCGATGAAGATGTCAACCCAATGTGCAGCAGCAGTAAAAAAAAGCAAATTCCATGCTTGGCATGATTAGGAAGGGAATCGAAAATAAGTCAGCAAGTGTTGTATTGCCTCTGTACAAATCGATGGTGAGACCACACTTGGAGTACTGTGTACAGTTCTGGTCACCGCACCTCAAGAAGGATATAATGGAACTGGAAAAGGTGCAAAGAAGGGCAACAAGAATGATCAAGGAAATGGAGCGCCTCCCTTATGAAACCAGATTGCAACGCCTTGGTCTCTTCAGCCTGGAAAGACGGCATTTAAGGGGTGACTTGATCGAAGTGTATAAAATCATGCATGGGATAGAAAAGGTGGATAGAGAAAAATTCTTTTCTCTATCACACAATACCAGGACAAGGGGGCACTCCCTAAAGCTCATAGCTAAGAAAGTGAGGACAAATAAAGGGAAATATTTCTTCACCCAGAGGGTCGTTGATTTATGGAATTCACTTCCAGAAGGGGTCGTGACAGCTGTCAGCCTTGACAGCTTCAAGGCAGGGCTAGATAGATTCATGGATGCCAAGTGTATCGGTGGTTATTAAAACGGATGTCCATGTGCCGCCTCTATGTTGGTTGAGGCAGGCAAGATTCCCTTGAGTACCATTTGTTGGGGGTCAAGGGAAAGGGAGGGTTTTGCCTTCTCTTTCTGCTCAAGATCCCCATGTACAATTGGTGGGCCACTGTGTGACACAGAATGCTGGACTCGATGGGCTTTGGCCTGATTCAGCATGGCTCTTCTTATGTTCTTATGTTCTTATGTACACCATATGCCTGCAAAGTAGGCATTCTATCTTTGAACTGTAGATCCTTTTGTCTTCAGCCAACAAATATATGTGGTAAGAAATTAATAATGATATATAAATTTGTTTGTTCTGAAACATGGATTCCTCCAGGATACCTATCTATGTAATTTTATACATGGAGAAATGGTCTTTCACCAAAAGGTATTTGCACTGGATTATTTCTCTATAACACAGTCCAGATAACTGACAGCTCTGGAGGTAAAAACAATACTTGTGGTTAAGTGCTGTGAGAATATCATGTATATACATGCTTTATGAAACTTTACCTGTTATCATTATTATTCACACTGAGCATATTTTGCTCCTAAAAAAAGACATTATAACCCTAGTATTTTCACCTTATATCCTCATATATTAGTTTAGTTATACAAATCTTTGGTACTTCATTACTGAAGGAAAATAGCATTTTGCTTCAAAAAAAAAAGTCTGTGTAATGTACGTACATCTTTGTAGATACTGAACTCTGGCAGAATTAATGTGCCAAAATGTTCTTCCTAGCCTTTCTCATTGAATGATGCTCATTAAAATTGCTATTAGAATAATAGAATTTCAAGTGAAACACCATTATTCTGTCCTATATTTTTCACTAAATATGAACCTAAATAAAATATGTTTACTTGATTTTACTTTCCAGTGCTTATTGCTCAAATTGAAGTAAGTGTTGAGAGGTGATAAAGATGCTGGTATATAGTTAGGTGATATGCATTTGCCATACTCCTTTGTTTGTGGCAAGGGAAAATTAGATAGTAAATACCTTATTTTGGGAAATGACATGGTCACAGAGGGAAAATTGTTTGTTGAAGCAAAACTGAATAAAATGGTCAAACTGAGAGAGTAGGTAGGTTCCACAGAAATGTAGTGGAATAATGTTGGACTTGGACTTAATACATTGTAGAGTAAAGGACACAGGAATGCAGCCTTACTTGCATAGAGCATCTGCATGAGATTTTCTACTGATCCATAAATGCTTGATTGAAATATACTGAGCATGGTATGGCACTGGAAAAGTGCTTTTAATGTGATGTTATTGTGAGGTCAGTAATATACATAATCTGTATAAGTCATTCTGATTATGCAAATGCTCAGGACACAGTGATATTTGTAATTTTATTTGGCATTTGACCCAATCAACCCAATGAAAATTTGACTTAGAGACATTGAGATAGGATTCACACCTCTGATCTCTGTTTGGACTTGGTTTGTAAATTACATGAATCCAACTATTGAGGTTTTGTAAATCATGCATTATAGTTTACCATGTTTAGGATGCAAGTTAGGTGATAAATCTTTTGTAATCAATCTTAACTGAGCTCAAAAAGTTCAGAAAGGTTGTAAAATAAGTAACTAATAAATCCAAGGCTTATAGACTAGGCTGGAAGGTAAAATTAATAAATATCTTGAAGGAGTATGGTAACAAAACACTTCAGTATTATTGCTAAGAGAATTGCATGGTATATATCTGTGAAGTCACCAGCAGTCAAGCTTGATTCAAAGGAAACTTACATTGTGTGAACCTGCCCAATTGTAACTTTTGTAATGAATATAGTTAAAACAATTATGATTTAATATGATGTGTAAATGGTTTAGTATAGTTCCCTGGGATCAATTTATCTCTACCAATTCTCTATATTAAACAGTTTTTAAAGGCTCTTGCTCATTCATAGTTGCTCAAGCTAGTACGTGTAAAACATTTCAGTATTTAAAGCATCTATTAAGTAAATAATTTTCTTGGATTTTTCTCTAGACCTGCAATAGATGGAGGATAATGGCATCATTTTAAAAAGATATCTTGTTGAGTGCTGTAGGGAAACTCTTATCTGAAGAAACTTGATATAAATATTTCCAAGGTACTTAGTCACCTGTTTTTCTCTACAGCTTTTACTATTTATATAATTAGTCCTTTATGTTACATTGACCAATCTAGATTGAAACAAATTACATATGTGAATTGTGGATTTGAGAATTCATGTATTATCATTTAAAATATTTAAAAATCCATCCATATAAATATAATTCTTCTGCACATGCTTCAAAGTGGATTGTGGTTGATCAGTTTTTGTCCCAAAATGAATACTATAGCTTGATAGAATTAAATCCTTATAGTTGTTGTACTTAACTATAATACTATTCCCCCCCTCATAGTTTAAAACTACTTATGAGAGATTAGTCCTGGTAAGAGCTATTTATCCATCTGGCAAACTGCTTCTTGAACAGGAAAAGAAAAACATATCAGAAACAGAAGAAAGAGATCGCCTATTGGTAATGTGCAACCCCATCTATTTTTGACTAGCTCACCCACCGATTATTTGTGCTGTGCCTAAGATGAGGTCTCCAATAGATTACTTCACAGGGAATGTAGATGTTGAGAGAAAAATGATTAGGGGCCCTTTCTGCAAAAGAAAGCACAGATTAGATGTTTATAGGAATGATTATTGCTCTCCACTGATGCTGAAACTTTTTTTATTGCACTTCTAAACTGAAATAATCTTGGGCCTCCCATATACACATAATACTCTGCAGGTTCCATATAGCTAGGCTGAGGGCACTTCTAAAGAATATTATGATGAAAATTCTTGTCTTATCTCTTCTGAGTCCTTGGATTTCCCTCATGTTGCCTGAAATCAAAACTACTGTAAGAGATATATTTGCTTCCACAGTCATCCTCCCCCTTATTAAAGTGGCAGAAAACAGAGCAGGGAAATAAGATAGGTGGGGTTCAGGGCACTAGGTGGAATGTTGATTTTCCTGCTCTTCCATTGGTTAATCTGATGGACTTTTCTTCCTATTTTTCATTTTCTGAAGATCCAGAATAGACACCAGGACTCTCATGTAGTGGTGCAAATATGCTGCCGATATTTTAACTGATGGTTAGGTAGGAAGGCCCCTGCTCTTTTTTAGAAGTCTTATATACAAATACTTATATATAAATATATAAATAATACTTATATATAGTTTTACATACTTTTACATATATGTAAAAGTATATTCTAACTCTAATCAATGATCTGGTGTTACTTGGTTTGGAAGCTCTTTCTTTTGATTTTCCACACCAGGTTTTAGAATAAAGTAGTTTATTTAAATATTTAGTTACTGGATACTATGGCAATGGGCCAGGATACTTGCGGGACCGTCTTCTGCCTCATGAATCCCAGCGACCGGTTAGGGCACAGAGGGTTGGCCTCCTACGGGTCCCGTCTGTTAGACAATGTCGTCTGGCGGGGCCTAGGGCTAGGGCCTTCTCCGTTGCTGCCCCAGCCCTCTGGAACCAGCTTCCCTCAGAGGTTCGTACTGCTTCCTCCCTCCTAGCTTTCCGAAAACTGTTGAAGACACATCTATGCAGACAGGTTTGGGGCGTGTGAGCTGCAGTCTGCCCCTGGGTCTTTGACTGTGATTGTGTGTTGTATGAGTGTGGTGAATTACCTAGTTTTTATATAGTAATTGGTAATTTTAATTGATTTTATATTATGTTTTCACTTGTATTCTCGTTGTGAGCCGCCCTGGGTCTTGGGAGAAGGGCAGCATATAAGTTTAAACAAACAAACAAACAAATAAATAAATAAATAAATAAATAAATAAATATAATAGTTGGGAAATTATAGTATTCTGATAGGATTCTGGCACATGCAATGGTATGTGTGCAAGACTACTTGTGCTGAACTTGCTAGGAGACGGTGCTGTCTTGAGAAACACACAGTACTGCTGTTACTTAGGAAATAGTAGCAGTTCCAAAATAACCTTGCTGACCCTTATAGCTGCAAATGAAGCCTTTATTTTTCACCTGTGGCATGAATGACATAGATTTAGGAATATCACTATTGGGAAGTATCAGTCTTTCTTCAATTTATGGAGCAAGCAGCAGGTCTGTAAAATTCAGTTACACTAGCTTTTACTTACCTAGAATATTTAGATATGCTTGAAGTGTAATTCCCAGAATTCTAAAAAGTGCACCTTCAGCACATAAGCAAGTACCATGTGTGGGAAAGCTATTTTAAAGCCTGAGTATAATGTTGTTCTACTATCCATAATTTCAAGCACAAATTTGAGAGTTTCTTCAAGAAGGACAAAGGTTGCTGTAACTACTCAGGCTATCTTTTCAACTATTACTGTGGGACACTTCAGAGAAATACTTCCTGGGGACCAAATTTCATGATCAATAATATTAGCACACCTATTTCTCTTTCAAGCATATTTGTCAACCTTAGGAAAAAGAAAGGTTGGTACATTTTATCAAGAATCTCAATTTATGATAATTACATAAAATTTGCTGCTTAACATATTATTGCAAAATAATGCCCTATGTGGGGTAGATAGGTAAACATTGTATCTGAGGACAGGAATTGTAAAAGTCTTGAAACAACTTCACAGAAAAAAAAAGAAAGACTTCTATATTTCCTTTTACTGATATAGGAAGTTGAGAAAAGTTAGAACAAACAGAACCAAAGACATTGGTTAAGGGAGGAAATGTTTAAAAGGGAAAAAATTATAAAACAAATAAGAGTTAAGACAATGCCCTATTTACACTGGAGCTTGTATCATTCTTATAAAGAGTATTTGGTTACTAAATAGTGAAAAGAAGAGGTGGAACTTGTTTTCCTCCTTTTACCTATATAACACTCTTGCTCCTTACGAGCTTCCTGATAATAGCCCATATTCCGGAGTCCATAATAAGCCATAATAACATCCCTATTACTGTCAAGCGACTGACATCAGCCAGGTGTTTTAGGAAGACATCCTTTAAATGCCAGCATATACTACTGAAATCATATACCACTGCAGTGCAATAAATCCACTTCCCTATTCTTCCCCAGACTCTGGATAGACTGGAATGATCTGCTTGAATATTGTGTTACCGTGCTGGAGTATGTTGGTTTCCTTATTATAACTATCTTTTTTTCTATTTTATTGAAGAAAGTTCTATTTTTAACTTGTATATTTCCCAGCATTATCATGAAGCGGTGACCATATACATTTGACAAATTAAATATAAATACGAACTTGCCTTTGTTAAAATTTCTGGGAGCAAAACAAATGAATTAAAAACCTAATACAGGTTTTTTGACAAAAGAAGTGTTATTGAATTGTTAGAATGAAACTCATTATGTCACAAATCTATTCCACCACTGCATATTTTTAAATCTCCTTAGTTATCCTATATAATAACTTGTATCATTATATTACAAAACAATGTGCACAAGTGAGTTTCTTCTTTATGTAACATTTACTGTGGTTAATTCACATATATACACCAAAGCTGTACCAAATACATGTGAATTTTAGTTTATTTCCTGAAACTAGAAGCTAATTGTAGCATACTAATTAAATCAGAGGTTCTCAACCTGTGGGTCGCGACCCCATTTGGGGTCGAACGACCATTTCACGGGGGTCGCCAAACAATGCAGTCCGCCATTTTTCCCCCTTTTCCTTAGCTGTGCTACTCCCGCTTATTCTATTGGCTTTTGAAAGCCAATAGAATAGACTCTCTTGAATAGAGTCTAATTCTATTGGCTTTCAAAAGCCAATAGGCATTGTCCAGGCTGTCTCTGCCCTGCTGAGCCCGCCAAAAGTCCCAGTCTGCAAACGGTGCTGCAAGTTGTCTGCAGTGAAGGCGAGCTGTCTGAAAGTTTCCACCCCTACCTGCTGAGCAACTACTAAAAATGTAAGTAAAAGAGGGCCAGGGGTGGGAGGTGGGAGGCCAGCGGGTGCAAGGAGGGTTGCTGGCGCGTGTGGGGCCTGGCGGGTGCCTTACCTCCCTTGGGCTGGGCCAGCTGGTGGCCCATCCAGTGGTCGCCCTGCGCCGTCGCTGCCCCTTGCCAGCTACGCCTCGGCTGGTGCAGGGGGCGGCACCACGCATGCACGGCGCTCCCGGGCAGGGAAAGTCCTTGACTTATGACCGGTTGGGAAGTCCTTGACTTATGACCGGTTGGGAAGTCCTCAACTTACGACCAGTTGGGAAGTCCTCAACTTACGACCAGTTGGGGGGTCGCGGCATTAAAAAGGTTGAGAACCACTGTGTTAGAGCAAGAGTCTTAGTTGCCATGAAAATTATAAATTTAACTGGTCATCTTAACTGAGTTAATAATATTTAAAATGTTTTGAAATGTCTTAATACCTGACCTTTAGCTATTTTTCCTTTTTATTTTCATAGTTACTTTTCTTTGCAATTCGTTACACATATATCAGCTCTGCCATCTTTGCTATGCAGGAAGTTAGAGAAGTTATGCAGGTGGTATAAAGACAGGTGTAAAGGGGTGGGAGCTCATTGACAGGAACCAGAGGTGCCAAGTGGCCAGATTCACTACTTCAAGGATGCCTGACCTGGGAAAGAATGCAAAGCTTCTCAGAGATGCGCCTACAATAAAAAAGTACCCAAAACATCAAACTGGGAAGCCATTGGACACTGATGGTCCGGTCATGGGAGAGGGCCACAAACGAAGGGAATACTTTGTATCTTTGCACAGAAATATTCAGACCTTGCCTTGCTTTTGCTGCATCCACTAACCTCAGTAAAAGAACCTATCAGTTCAACCAAAGGGTCATTCTTTCCCAGGGATCTAGCTGGGGCAGGTCTGACTTTAGGCAAGATCAACCCAGAGATGCATTCCTGCTGTGGAGACTGTGCAAAGCATGAAGCCGGGGGGGGGGAATTGGCAGTGAAACCCAATGGCAGAGGGGAGCACTCAGGTCACTGGCAGAACTGGAACTCTGCGAGGACCAATCAAGACCCAGATGGTCACTGGGGGTTGGAAAAAAAGAAGAGTAGGAGGAAAAACCTTTGCGTGATTTTCTCTTCTTTTTTTAATATTTTTTTTATTTTTTATTTTTCCAAACTTTCCCCGATACATATACCGTGATATTTATGAGATGTTAACATACATTCTTTTTACATTCATATATAAGATACTTTTAATAAAATGAAATAAATACATACACATGACTTTTGGTGTTGCTCGCCCATTTCCCCTTTCACTGTATCCACACTCCTTCTCTACCTTCTTTCTCCCTTTCTTCTCTTCCCTACTTCCCTCTTCTTCCTCTCCTCTTCTCTTTCCTTCACCACTCTCCTCCCCTTTCTCTCCACTTCTCCTCTTCTCCTACAACCTTCCTACTTCCTTCTCCCCTCCTTTATTCTTTTCTCTCTCCTCTCCTTTCTTCCCTCTCATCCCTCTTCAGATACAATTCAGGGGTAATGTCCGAGCAACTCCTCTCTCCAAATTTCCCTATCTGTATTATATACAATAAGATTAATTTTCTCTTACATTAATACTTCTATTTATCTAACCTTCTCAGTATATACTTCTATAAATATTTATACAACCTCCAGTTATTCAATACTGTGTCGTCTGGGTCTCCCTCCTTATCTGCTCCTTCTTCTTCCATCTAAATTGATGTTAACTATCTTTTAACCATATTCGCTTTTCAGTCAATCATAAAAAGTTCCCCAGATTTCATAGTAATCTGACTCTGTCTTATCTTTAATTATCATTGTTAGTCTATTAATTTCTGCACATTCCAGTATTTTCCCAATCACCTCTCCCTCTGGGGGGGGGCTTTCAGTGCTTTCCAATTTTGTGCAAACACCATCCTAGCTGCCGTGATTATATGAATAATTAAATATGTTTTCTCTTTATTGTATTTCCCTGGTAGAATACCCAACAGGAATATTTCTGGTCTTAGTTCTATATGCTGTTGTATCATCTTTTCTATCCATATTCTAATTTTATTCCAATAAGTTTTAGCTTCTACACACGTCCACCACATATGGTAGAAGGAACCTGGTATCTGATGACATTTCCAACATTTCATAGACCTGTCCTTAAACATTTTGGCTAATCTTTCTGGAGACATGTGCCATCTGTAAAACATTTTGTACATATTTTCTTTATACGCAGTCGCCATTGTCAATTTATAGTTTCTTTCCCATAGTTGCTGCCATCTATCTAATTCAATTGTGTATCCAAAATTCCTTGTCCATTTTATCATTGTATCTTTCACTTGTTCCTCATCTAACTCCATATGTAGTAGATAACTGTACATTTTTTAAATTCATTTTTCTTCCGTTCCTGTGAGTATTTCATCTAATTCTGTTGTCCCTTTGGGTGATTTTCATGTGAGGGAACCAGGGAAGCTGGAGGAAAGAGCCACACATGGATATGGAGGAAGAAGAGACCCCGGACAAAATGAACTGGAGTGGGCTGATGTTGGAACAAGCCATTGACCTACTGACAGGTGTGTTCAAAACCTCAGGGCGTGAGAAGCTCTGGCCTGGATTGCAGTACTGCAGCCAAGACAGCACAGGACTAGCTAGATGATGGCATGACTGCACCACTACCCCACTACCCCAATGGCCCTGGCACCAGCTCCAGCCCCTCAGCCAGAGGCTTCCCTGGCAGTTCAACCACCACCAGCATGGGCTATGCCGCAGTGGACAAGAGGTCATCAACCACCAGCCCTGGGGGTGAAATTCGGCAAAGACCCCAAGCAGCTGGGATTCTTCCAGATGTGGACCTACATGCAAGAATATGGGTGGACCTGTAAACTGAAGGGCCAAGGTGAGATGCTTGATCATGACTCTGGAAGGGACTGTGGCAGAGTAGATGGTTACCCTCCACAATGATGATGCACTGGAACTTTACAACTTTGACTGCTTTATGACAGCACTTCGAAAGAGTTTTTAAGACTCCCTCACTGATTGCAAGGCCAGAATTTGAATAAAGACCATCAACCAGGAGCAGTGACCCATTGCTGCCTATACTCAAGAATTTTGAGACCTGGCATGTCAGCATACTGATTGGCCACTGGACATGCAGATTGAGGCTTCCAGGATGGGCTAAACCAGGGGTCCCCAACCCCCGGTCCAGCACTGGGCCACAGCATGCCAGAAACCGGGCCACGCAAACAAGTGAAGCCCCATCTATGGGATGCAGGCAGCACACGAAACCACACCCCCTCCTGTCTGCAGAAAAACCTCTCCCTACAGAACCAGTTCCTAATGCCTAAAAGGTTGGGGGCCTCTGGGCTACACAATATCTACAGCACCTGTATTTCCAGGGATACCCCCCCACACACACTCTCCACAGATGGTATGACTTGGCTGAGGAAGTTGAGATAGACTTGGCCCAATCCTGAAACCATCCCAGCCACCAGCATTGAAGGTCCTTCCAGACTGAGAAGAAAGATGCCCTGAAACCAGAAGGGCATGAGCAGAGTCCATGGCAACGTTCCACTGGCTGCTTTAAGTGTGGGAAAGAAGGGCACTGGGATGCTGACTGCCAAGCCACCTGGCCAGCACAGAAACCATCCTCAGGGCCAGCTGAGAAATTGGGAAAATTAGCCCTGAGAAATGGCACTAGAGGGAGGTTTGGTCTTCAAGTTCACCCCATCACCAAATGATGGTGCACCAGAAAGCAATTTCAAAACCTCCTGGGATTTGCAAACTTTTACTGCCAATTCATCCCATCATTTGCTCAGATAGCACTGCCTATCACCAGCATACTGAAAACAAAAGGAGAAGGGAAACCCAAGTCCAGCCAACCACTGAAATGGACAATTGAATGCCAAGCCACATTCAAATAACTCAAACGCTTGTTCGAGGTATAGCCCATGCTGAAAAACCCAACCCTAACACCCCACTTGCTACCCAAGTGGATGCTAGCAATGTGGCTGTGGGCACATTGCTATTAGAAAAAAATTACCAAGGGATCCTACAGCCATGTGCATACACCTCCAAAAAATGAGTGAAATGGAGTGTAAGGTAGGCACAATGGAAAAAAGAAGACTACCTAGGGTACTACTAATGTGGAGACCTTTCCTGAAGGGCAGTAAAATCCCTTTCAAGTCTACAATCCCTTTTGTAGACTGACTACAAAAATGTAGAAGCGCTAAAGATGTCCAAGAATCTGTCCCCCAAGCAAGCCCAATGGACTCAGTACTTCAACCCATTTAATTTAATCTTATGGTATGTCCTGGGGTGGGTGGGATTTCTTTGTGGATACCCTCTGGAGGCTACCTCGGTATAACAGCACTAAAGCTGAGACCATTAGATCAGTTATTCCTTCTAAGCATTTAGCGGCACAAGTCACTATAGAGCTCAAGCGAAAATGTCCCCAACCCTGCTCTAAAGGACGACAAGTGGTTCAAAAGCCACTAGGCAGAATGTATGGTGTGTGATGGCTTAGCCTGGGTGGGAGTCAAGTTATATGTGCCTGAACGTCAACAGGTCATGGCTCTACAAAAATGCCATGATTCGAAAACTGTGGGGTATTTTGGTTTTGTGAAAACCTTGCATCTCGCAAAATGCCCATTCTGGTGACAGTCACTAAAGAAAGACATTGAGTCTTATGTAGCTAGCTGCCCCATGTGTGCCTCAGCAAAAAGGAGGCTAGGGAAAACCCTGGGTCTCCTCCAACCAGTAGCAACACCTCAGGTGTCTTGGAAGGAGATGTTTATGGACTTTATAGTGGAACTCAGGGAATACAGTGCCCTGGGTGATAACAGACCTTTTCTCAAAGCAAGTGCACCAGCTCCTCCCACCACTCTCAAATGAATGGGGCATGTGAATGAAATAATGGGGTCCTGGAGCAGTACCCGAGGTGCTACATCAATTACCAACAAGACAACTGGACCAATCTCCTTTTTGTGGAGGTGGCATACAATAATTTAGTGCATAGCAGCACCATTTTCACTCCCTTCAAAGTGGCAAGCGGGCAGGACTTTGTAGCTATGCCCAAACTATCCCAAATCAAACCACAGATCTCATCACTAGCAGAGTGGGTTGCCAAGCTGCAGAGCACCTGGCCAGTAGATTTCAAAGCACTAGATAGCAAAGCATGGGAAACTTACAAAAAACAGACAGATAAAAAATGTACCAAATCCACAGATTCTAAAGTGGGTAATAAGGTCTATTTGTCCACCAAATATTGCAATCCATTCAACAATACAAAAAGTTAGGACCAAAATACATTCCCATCAACAAGCTCATCAACCCCATAACTGTTCAACTGGACTTACCAAAGAACCTCAAACATATCCACTCAGCTTGTTAAAACCAGAAACCACATCCCCTTATGCCCAGTGGCAGAACCACCACCTACCCCCATTTTAATTAAATGTGAGCAACATTTTGAAGTTAAGGAAATCCTGGACTCTCTAAAGCACCAGGGGAAGATCCAATATCTAATGCTTGGAAACATTTGCCCACATCCCAAACTGAATGGGTGGATGCCCAACATGTTAAAGCCCTGAAACTTCTTTGGACATTCCACAGAGAGTATCCAGTGAACCTCCTACTAATTATAGGTGGTCCTCGACTTACAACAGTTGATTTAGTGACCATTTTTCAGACTTATGATCTTTGTAGCAGCCCCATGCTCATGTGATCAAAATTCAGATGGTTCATACTTATGACCATTGCTGTGTCCCAAGGACATGTGATCACCTTTTGCAACCTTTTGACAAGCAAAATCAATGGGGAAGTCAGATTCACTTAACTACCAGGTTACTAGCTTATCAGCTGCAGTGATTCACTTAACAACTGTGGCAAGAAAGGCCATAAAGTGGAGCAAAACTCACTTAACAAATGTCTCACTTAACAACAGAAATTTGGAGTTCAATTATAGTCATAAGTCGAGGACTAACTGTATTTCTTTCCTATCACTCTCTTTCCTTTTCAAGCAAAACGTATATCCAGAATATTGCAAAAGCACAACTTTTGACAATGAGATACCTTTTTTATTATATTTTCTTTACATTCTGTCTGACATATATTTTCAAGAATGAGGAATACTGATGTCTTTTAAACACTAATAAACTTTTTGTTTGTAAACTTTTATAAAAAGAAATATATAGGGAAAAATGTTCTCTGTGTATGAGATGGGCAGTATCAAAATTTGACAAATATTCATTACTTGATCAGCTTATGTAAATAGAATATGTAATATATTGGATTTCCATAAAGTGATGAATTGATTGGTGGAAGCATTGGTATTGAAATAGTGGAAACCTGGACAATCAGTTTGAGACTGAATCCTCTTAAACACTTTGGGGACTTCAAAGTACTGCCTCAATCTAATCTTTTCCATTTCCACTGATCAGCATGGTAAAACAGTGCATATTTTTTGGAATGTCAAATAAATGTCCAATTTAGAATACTACTCCCATAAATGCTGTGATCCTCTAGTACTACTGAGGTGGAAGTCATTATAAAGTCATATTGAATATATCATTCAGTATGACTTTATAATATAATGACTAATTGTCATTCTATTAGAACCAGTGTTTCTCAACCTTGACAATTTTAAGGCATGTGGACTTTAAGGCATGTGGACTCCCAGAATTCTGGGAGTTGAAGTCCACATGCCTTAAAATTGTCAAGGTTGAGAAACACTGTATTAGACAATGAATCTGGAAAGCAAAAACAAGTTTTCATCAGGAGTGAAATCAAGAACATGAGTTACAAGATGTACAAGGAAGTAATCTATCTTATATTGACATAATCACATGCATCTTAGAACTTACTTTGGCATATAAAAATATTACCATTAGGAATGTCTACACTTGCCAATAGATTACATATTGAGGCAACAAAGAAAGAAATAGAAGGAAAAACTCTTTAATATACAAATGGTAGCTAGCCTCAAACTTCTAATCCATTCCCAATGAAGTAAGAATGGTTTCCTATTATTACATGGAGTTATAGTAGAAGCAATAGCAATTTTTATTAAGTGTTTGCTTGTGCCTAAGGTCAGTTTAGGCCAGCGGTTCTCAACCTTTTTCTGGTCGCGACCCTGACCTGCGCCGTGCATGCGCACCGTGACCCCGACCTGTGCCGCGCATGCGTGGTGGCCTGCATCACACATGCGCGGTGGCCCGCATCACACATGCGCGGCGGCCCGCATCACGCATGCGTGGCACGACGGCCCGCATCGTGCATGCGTGGCATGACCCCCGACCTGCGCCGTGCATGCGGGCGGCCTGCATCGCACATGTGCGGTGCGGCGCCCCGCATCGTGCATGCGCGGTGCTACCCCCGGGCATGCGCGGTGCTGCCCCCTGTGCCGGCCGAGGGGAAAAGGGAAAAAAATGGCGGACTGCGTTGTTTGGCGACCCCCGTGAAATGGTCGTTCGACCCCAAATTGGGTCGCGACTCACAGGTTGAGAACCGCTGGTTTAGGCAATGGAGTAAGTTTATTTAATAAACTACATACTTTATTTCTCTGCAAATAACATGACTTAGATGGGTAGATAAACATAAATGTGTTCATATCAATACTGTGCAGCATTAACCAGTGGAACAACCTACCTCCAGAAGCGGTGAATGCTCCAACACTGGAACTTTTTAAGAAGAGATTGGACAACCATTTGTCCAAAATGGTATAGGGTTTCCTGCCTGAGCAGGGGGTTGGACTAGATGACCTCCAAGGTCCCTTCCAACTTTATTATTATTACTATTACTATTATTACTATTATTATTATTATTATTATTATTATTAAAAGCTGTTCCTGTTTAAACTTGCAAAGATGGGAAAATGGGAATGAACTAGGTGTCCGTGTTTGTGTGTGTGTTTGTATCTTTGTGTGTATTCCAGTGTAACGTCTGTTGATCAGGCATGCATACAGACATACATTATTTATTTATATATTATTTACTTCACTGTAGCTGTACAAAAGCAAGTATTAGATAAAATAGTACACCACTTGATTCAGAGATTCTTTGAGATTCACACTGTGTTTTCCTAGAATGATACAAGAATCAACTCACTTCCAGCATATTCTTTCTTTAATATTGGCAATATGCTAATTACATTTTTAATAAAAAAATAAACATGTAGACAATAACACTTTATTGGAAATATTTCCCCCAAATATGATATGAAATAGACTGGGATGATTTATAATCATTCTAAAAACTGTTGAAATGTCTTAGTCATATGAGTAAAATCAGAACCATTCAGGAGGTGTGTACTATATTAGAACATTTCTGTTTTGCATTATTCTTTATCTTTTTCTTATCAATGGCAAATGAAATAAATGTTCAGGGTTTTCTTATCTGAAAGATAAGATTGTATTTATGAAGAGGAGGTACTGATAACATGTTTTTACCATTCTTAGTTCTTCCACATTTTGAACAGTTTTTCTGGCAAGCTTTCTCAACACTACTCTCCAACTGGGAAGGAATTGCAAGTCACAAAATTCGCAGCCAATATAGCACTTGGCATATTAGGAGGGTACTAGATTCACAAAGACCTCTTGTATAAATAAATAAATAAATAAATAAATAAATAAATAAATAAATAAATAAATAAATAAATAAATGAATGAATGAATAAATGAATAAATAAATAAATAAATAAATAAATAAATAAATAAAAAAAATTAATTTTAGCGGTAGATTAATTAATTAAAGAATTCTCAACAGTTTTCACAACAATACTGTACGCATCATTCTACAACAAAAAATGCAATTGTCTTGTTGCCTGAGCCTGACATCATAGGTTGAGAGAGAGAAGGACTGGTCTAGTGTAACCAAGAGGGCTTTCATGCCTAAGGTGGGTTCTAGAACTCACAGATTTCTGGTTTTTATCTTGGTGCCTTAACCACTAGAGCAAACTGACTCTGTCATATAGTATCTGAATACTAGAAACCAAATAGTTTATTTTAATCATGTCTATAATACCCTTTTTTGTAATAATTTAATTGACACATTTCATTTTTTAAATGCTTAAGCAATATTTTAGGCCTTGCAAATTATTGGCGTGTTGTTGAACAAATTCTTGTGAGTGCTATGGTGATCAGTGGCACTGCACTTGCTAGGGAAACTGCAACTGGATGCTTGGTCCAGATTGGTGAAATCTCTCTGGAGGAAGGAGAGATCATTGAGATAACCCGTATGGCTCCAAACAGTCACTCCTTATAAGAAGACCACAGGAATTTGCTGTTTTATGGTCTGCTGGGAATGTCTGGCAGTCAAGAGACACTATCAAGTTCACACCTGTAACATTGTTTTTTAAAGACATAAAGCTCAACTGAGCTTCATTTCTTAATCGGTTTCTGAAGGGTTTTTCTGTATTGGAATTATTAAGATTCTTTTGGGTGGGTAAGGTTTATTATATTCATCAGGTGATCTATCTTTTCCTTTGAGAAACAGTTGTAGTTAACATTTTTAATCTTCTGAAAAATACTATTTTGGGGAATTAAATATTGAAAGCATGCTTGGAATATGGATTTTAGAAAGTTAACAATCGACTAAGGGTTGAGATAGCTTGCAATTATAATTTTGAATTAATTAGAAGAAATTCTTCCTGTGGGAAATGGTGATTATTATTTTTACTTGTTAGGATAATAAGTTCATTCTACATTTTTTCTCTGTTTTTATATTTTTGGTAGTTTGTATTAGTTTTTTATTGATTCTAATTGTAATTCTTGATAAAATATTTTAGGGAAAAAGTAAATTATTCAGGTATGTGTCCTGCTTCTGAACCTGGAGTTGATAAGGTATAAATGTGATGATTGGAAGATCCTTCAGATGTTCTCAAAGTCAATATAACATTCAAGAAGAGTTCTCCTTACAGTTAGGTGTGGAACAGTGTCTGGAACATTGGGAAGGGGCTGGTGAAAATCTTAATTTGTTATGTTGCCATCTGAGATGCAGATTATAGCTTCAACAATAAAACTATTATAACCTAGTCTATGGAGAATGGATATATTAAACCTTATTTATTCATCCCTTTCAGCCTCTGACTGCTGTTTATATTTTTAAAATCCAGAATTAGATAATGAACAACACCTTTCTTGCTTCACTATACAACTTTGAAAGAGATTGCTGACCTTAATAGGGAAATTAAGGAGACAGGTAAAGGTATTTGTGATGATAACTCAAATAAGCAGGGGATCGTGGACCGAGATGAAGAACTTGTTTCCGACAGGGAGAAGTGCGAATCAGGTATTACACACCAGTCATGCAAGAACAGAAAGGCATCCAAAAAGAGAAGCCACCTTCTGGTTGGTGATTCAGTTATAAGGGATGTAAATTTAGAGGTTTCAAAAGAGGTCAGATGTCTCCCAGGTGCTACTGCCAGTAGGGATAAGAAGCGTATTTCTAAAATAATTAAGAATATCAGCAAGGACTGTGATGTGGAGGCTATTGTACATCTTGGCACTAACGATCTGTCCCAAAAAGATGTACTCTCTGTGCAGAATGATTTCCAGAGCTTGGGGCAGAAACTTAGCAAAATAGGCTGTAGGCTAACTTTTTCAGAGGTTTTACCATTGTATAAAGAGCAAAATGGAAAAGGCCTGCGTATAGCACAATTCAATATGTGGCTAAAGGAGTGGTGTAAAGGGAAGGCTTTGGATATATTAGTCATGATGTCAGTAGTTGGTCCCATGAAAAAATGAACAAAAGAGATATTTAAACTAAACAGTAGGGACAGTGAGTTAATCGATACAGAGCATCCCTGTCCCCGGCAATCTAAAAACAATAGGGCTATCAGTGCATGAAACATAGATATGTATGTGGACAAAAATACCAGCCATGCTGTCAAGCAAAATCAAGCTTTTAATAACGAGTGCCACACAAAGTGCACTAACCAAATAGGTGGTAAGACAATAGGGGAACTCAGGCACCACTCAGGTTATGTAGAAAGTAAACACAGGGTCGGTCATAAAGGACTCAAATGTCTATACACCAATGCACAGAGTATGAACAGCAAACAAAGTGAACTAGAAATTCAGGTCAATGAGGGCAGATATGATATTATTGCCATTACAGACACATGGTGGGATGAAACCCACAAATGGAACACACAGCTATAGGGATTTAAATTATTTAAAAGAAACAGATCAAATAAAAGAGGAGGTGGAGTTGCTCTCTATATAAGAAATAACTACATCTCCACAGAAATAGAGCACAACAATGATGAAAACTGTCTTGAATGCATTTGGGTCAATATAAAAGGGAGAAAAAAATGACATTGCCATAGGTGTATATTATAGGCCACCCAACCAAACAGAGGAAATAGATGAACTTTTTGCTAGTCAGCTAACTAAGGTATGTAGGAAGCACATCACACTAGTAATGGGGACTTTAACTATCTTGACATCAACTGGGAGACAAACTCTGCACCAAGTGGAAGATCAAACAGATTCCTGACAAACCTAGCAGACAACTTTGTCTCCCAAAAAGTAGAGAAGGAAACTAGGGGATTAGTCATTTTGGATCTAATTCTCACTAACAGAGATGAAATGATAGAAGGTGTTGAAGCCACAGGAACCTTGGGAGGTAGTGATCATGCAATATTGGAATTCAACATTATGGAAGCACAAGCAATAGAACATAGTCAAACTAGAGTCTTGGACTTCAAGAGAGCTAATTTCAATAAACCTAGAGAGGACTTGGGAAGGATTCCATGGATGAGAATCATCCAGGGAAAAACAACGCAAGAAGCTTGGGAAATTTTGAAAAGCAAGATAATAGAAGCCCAGTCTAGCTCAATACCAACAAAGAGGAAAAATAACAGCTCTCAAAAGAAACCAGCATGGCTGCATAAAGAACTCTCTGACTAATTGAAAGATAAAAAGGACAAGTATAGAAAGTGGAAAGAGGGGCACCTAACTAAATCAGAATATCAACAAATAGCCCGAGCCTGCAAAGATGGAAAGTCAAGGCTCAAAATGAACTAAGGCTTGCGACCAAAGTCAAAAATAACAAAAAAAGCTTTTTTCAACATGTAAAAAACAAGAAAAAAGTGAAGGAAACGATTGGTCCATTAGTGGGTGAAAGTGGTAAGAAGGTGACTAGCAATAGGGAGAAAGCAGAACTATTTAACTCGTTTTTTGCATCTGTCTTTACACAAAGGGAAAAAACAGACCAACCTATCCAAAATAGTGCCATAAAAAACAGAATAGAAACACAAGTTAAGATAGGCAAGAAAATGATAAGTGAGTACCTGTCCAGCCTAGACGAGTTCAAATCACCAGTACCAGATGGATTACACCCCAAGGTTCTCAAGAACTGGCAGATGTGATCTCAGAACCACTGAACTATATTTTTCAAAGATCTTGGAGCACTGGGGAGCTACCAGAGGACTGGAAAAGAGCTGATGTAATTCCCATCTTCAAAAAAGGAAAAAAATGGATCCAGGAAATTACAGACCTATCAGCCTGACCTCAGTACCTGGGAAGATTCTGGAAAAGATAATCAAACAACGAATCACCAAACACCTAGAGGCAAACAAAGTCATTACTAAAAGCCAACATGGGTGTCAAAAACAGATCATGCCAGACAAATCTTATTGCATTCTTTGCCCAAGTGACAAAATTAGTGATCAGAGGAATGCTATGGATATAATTTACTTGGACTTCAGTAAGGCATTTGATAAAGTAGATCATAACCTACTACTTGATAAGATAGAAAAATGTGGGTTAGACAGCATCACCACTAGATGGATTCATAGCTGGCTGATCAGCTGTACTCAGTGTGTGGTCCTCAATGGAACTGCATCTACATAGAAGGAAGTGTGTAGTGGGGTGCCCTAGGGCTCTGTTCTAGGCCCAGTGCTCTTCAACATCTTCATCAATGATTTGGATGAGGAGATAGATGGGGAACTCATCAAATTTGCAGATGACACCAAGCTGGCAGGAATAGCCAACACTGCAGAAGACAGGCTTAAGATACAGGAAGACCTGGACAGAGTTGAACACTGGGCGCTATCTAACAAAATGAAATTAAATGGTGAAAAAAGTAAGGTTCGATATTTAGACAAGAAAAACCAAATGTAGAGGTATAGTATAGGAGGTACCTTGCTCAATAGTAGTAACTGTGAGAGGGATCTCGGAGTCCTAGTAGACAATCACTTAAATATGAGCCAGCAGTGTGCTGCAGCTGCCAAAAAAGCCAACACAGTCTGGGCTGCATTAATAGAGGGATATAATCAAGATCACGTGAAGTATTAATACCACAATGCCTTGATAAGGCCACACTTGGAATACTGCATCCAGTTTTGGTCACCATGATGTAAAAAAGATGTTGAGACTCTAGAAAGAGTATAGAGAAGAGCAACAAAGATGATTAGGGGACTGGAGGCTAAAACATATAAGGAACAGTTGCTGGAATTGGGTATGTCTAGTTTAATGAAGAGAAGGACGAGGGGGGACATGATAGCAATGTTCCAATATCTCAGGGGCTGCCACAAAGAAGAGGGAGTCAAGCTATTTTCCAAGGCGCCTGAAGGCAGGACGAGAAGCAACAGATGGAAACTGATCAAGAAGAGAAGCAACCTAGAACTAAGGAGAAACTTCCTGACAGTTAGAACTATTAACTAATGGAACAACCTGCCTCCAGAAGCGGTGAATGCTCCAACACTGGAAGTTTTTAAGAAGAGACTGGACAGCCATTTGTCTGAAATGGTGTAGGGTTCCTGCCTGAGCAGGGGGTTGGACTCTATGACCTCCAAGGTCCCTTCCAACTTTATTATTATTATTATTATTATTAATAATAATAATAATAGAAATGAAAATCATGTTATCTTACTAAAAGTTGTTTCCATTTATATATAAAAATAATCTTGCAATTCTTTTTATATATAAATGAAAGTAAAGTGAGATCTGACAGTTATAAATAAAGAGCAATTTATTATAGTCAGGATTAACATAAAAAAGATTTAATTTTGAGAAGAGCCATTGTAAATTACTAATTAACAGCATACTTTTATGCTGTAGTTTTGCCCAGATAACGATACCAGATTAAAAATCAACATTTCCATACTCAGGCCTCACGAGCGTATGGATGTATTTGAGCCTTCAATTTAATATTTTGCTGATGTAGGTAAAAATCAAAGAATCATGCACTTTTTTTTGGGAAGCAAGTCATTTTAGAATCTATGGCATAAAACAATGTAATTGTGAAACTTATGGAGCTGAAGGGTTTCTAAAAGCTGTATGCCAGAAGTCTAAAAGGAAAAAAAAAAGAAATTCTGTTGTTATGCCCAAGGGTTTTGGTGTATTCAAAATATTTTAATAAGTATTGTGAGGTCAGCCAGGAAGTCTTGGAAATTGTTTTCTTATGGCAGTTCCATTATTTA
This sequence comes from Bothrops alternatus, assembly GCA_034064705.1. Taxonomy (NCBI): domain Eukaryota; kingdom Metazoa; phylum Chordata; class Lepidosauria; order Squamata; family Viperidae; genus Bothrops; species Bothrops alternatus. The sequence goes on from JARGCV010000006.1 coordinate 11,524,363, forward strand.
AGTATGCTTCATTCTAGCATATGAGATCAGGTTAAAAAAAAATCTAAGTTTAGGGCAATAAAACATCACAAGCATACATTATGGGTGGTAATGATATTTACTTATAAAAATTGTGCTCCATTTTTAACTGGAAAGAAATGAGCCTATCTTGTAATCATATTTTACAAATGTTTGTAGCTAGTTTAACCATATTGATCCAAATAATACTTACAGATATATTCAGGATCTTGGATGTAGTTAGTGCTATTTTAAGTTTCTTTTTTCCCCTTAACATTTCACAGATTTAAAAATTCACCTGGGTTTGAAAATTATATTGACCATACATATAACATCAGTTTGAAAATGTGTGGGTCCTCCTTGAGTATTTGCAACAAATTATGCCAATTTTGTTCTGCATCTTAATATTTATTTATTATACCAACATGCATGATTCTGCAATCATCATGTGATTCTGGAAGGCTAGCAGAAACTAAAAGAAAAAATAGAAAAGTGAAAGCTTACTTATAAGTCATAGGTTATATAAATGTGTAGATTAATTTTAAAAAATCTGTATTATTTTGCAGATGGACAAAGCCTATTTTGAAAAAGGGCTATAGACAGCGCCTGGAATTATCAGACATTTATCAAATCCCTGCTGCAGATTCTGCTGATAATCTCTCTGAAAAATTAGAAAGGTATGTATTACATATTTGGAAGCATATAATGTTATTTATTTGCCAATTGTTATTTTTTCTCCTACTTTTTCTCTTTGAATATTCTACACCAGGGCTTTTCAAACTTTTCACTTATTGTACCACTTTTAAGATATGGCAGCATCCGAATACCACCAGTCGCCTAGCAAGGTGTCAAAAACTTGATAAAGTACAGGTAGTCCTCAACTTAGAACAGTTCGCTTAGTGACTGTTCGAAGTTACAACTGCACTGAAAAAAGTGACCCCCCCCAAGCCACAGCCGAGCAAGACACCTGCCTGCCCACCCGGCAGCGTTCTTCCTCCTGTCCAAGGTTTTCATTGTTGTGAGCATTTCTGTTGAGGATTGGCAGAGTGGGTGGGTTGGGGGGTGTTTGGTTTTTATTCCCCCCTGTCTGCTGGGTGGTTGCAGCAGGTTTTGGTCACTTCACATGACCCTGGAACACTGTGACCATCATAAATATGAATCAGTTGCCAAGCATCTGAATATAAATCACAAGATCCTAGAGATGCTGCAACATTCCAGCTGATTGGCACTTCTTCTGGTTTCCAGCTGATTGGTGCTGCTTTCCATCTGATTGATGCTTCTTCAGGGCTCAGCACAAGCACCAGGATCAGCGCCGAGCTCCAGCCGGAGCCTGGCGCTGATCCTGGCACTTCTGCTGAGCCCTGAAGCTCTGCAGCTCCAGCCATCTCTCGCTCAGGCTTGTGTGGTTCTGCCACCGGTTCAGCTCATTCCCCTCCCCCCACTACTTTTCTAGGATGGTCGCGTACCACTTGCCAGGTGCCAATGTACCACAGGTGGTACCCGTACCACTGGTTGAAAAGCCCTGTTCTACACGGCATATGTTAGTGGTCTCTTATTTTATTCTGAGAAATATAACTCTATAAAGGTGATGGGGTTGAGTAAGAATAACGCCTATTGTTACTCAATAAATTCTGGAGCTGAGTGGAGCTTAGAAACAGGCTCTCCTCAGTTCAGGTCCAAGGCCCTGACTCCTTATTACCTTTAATACAAACTGCATTGTAGTCACCCAGATATCATAACTGATATAGTGCTTATTTCAAAGATATTAATGACAGTATAATCCTTTTTTATGTCCATGTGCCTTCAAGTCAACCCTGACTTCTGGCGACTGTGCAGTTTTCTCGGCAAGGTTTGTCATTGCCTGCTTCCTAGGGCTGATAGAAAGTGATTGGCCCAAGCTTTGTGCCTAAGGTGGTACTAGAATGCAAGTCTCCCACCTGATGCCTTAACCACTACACCAAACTGACTCTCTATAATACAATCTCAGGCATATGTTCAAATGTAAATCTTACTTAGACATTAATACTTGGATTGCAGCATTAATTCTTCAAAGTAATTATTTTCATATACATAATACAGAAATTATTTGAAAATAGCCTTCTTTCCCATTATGTTTGTAAGCCATTTGGAAATTAAAAGACTCTTAGGATCCCAGTCCAGTGAAAAGCTTTTTAACAAATCATTCCTAATATACCATCAAAACTTCAATTTATATATGGTAATGAAAATGATGAGGATGAACCATTTTCCTCAGATCCTATGATAAATAAATCTCTACTAATTTTCAAGTAAACAATCATTTCATGGTTGGATTTTGTTCAAGGTAAGTATATGCACCAAATCTTGTGGTTTATAAGCAATGGTTATATGGATACTCATTATGTGTAAGTCTTGAAAAATGGGATTTGTTCAATAAACCTTGATTTAAGAAAACCAAGGCATAGTACAATGTGTGAATCAACATAGTATCATTGTAGATTTTCTGTTTTTCTTCTCAACTAATCTCTCACATTGTTATAGAACTTTTGGATATTTTTTACATTCTTGAAGAGTAAAAGGTCTATCATAAATATATTTAATTAATCCAGTTAGAATTGTTCTGAAAAGTGCCCTGAATCCCATTAATGTTTCTAAGATAAATACAAATAATATTTATTCAGCATGGAGTTTTTTCTAGTATTGTATTTCTGCTAATTAAATGGAAAACTTTATCTGGTTCAGGGTAAAATAGTAAATAAGTAAGTAAGTAAATAATTATTTATGGAAAAATCTTACCCTGCATCTTAGATACTTAAATTTATCAGAGTATTTATGATTATGTTACTCCTTTTTCAATGGAAGTTGACTAAAAAGTCATTCTGATCACAAACAGAGTAACCTGGATTCTTGTTCATAAATTAGCCAGAGAGCTGGAGTTGCATAACTAAATGAATTACTGGTTTTGTGGACATTTGATGTTTAACTAAAAACATTTAACTTGTATAAAAAATATTTCACAAGTTTCTCACAGAGTGAAATTTTTAATATCAGATCATTTCCTGGTTAGCTGCTTTATTTACTTGAAACAATGAATATACATTGAGAAGCATGATACATCCTACATAGCACCAAAAACAAATAGAAATTCTTCATGATTATTTGAATTTTTTTGAGCCCAGATATAGCTCAAAGCAATCATCTTATCAATCATGGTCACATCTAATACCAATTGCTGGACCTGGAAAAAAATTGTGCATTGATTCGATACTCTGAAATTTCTCCCTAATTAGAATGGTTATCCCATTGAAAGTTCTAGTGGTCTTCTTAAAAGATACAGCTTAAATAAAATTCTCCATAAAACTACATTTAGCCTCTCCTAGACTTATGCAACTATTCTGCAAATAACAGTAATGATATCCTGGTTTACAGGTCTTCAGCAGCGGCTGAAAACCCTATGATAGGGTAATGTCTTAAATCACTTCTGAAAAAATGCTTTAGTACAGGGTTCCCAACCAGGGGTGCGAGAGTATATTCCAGGGGGTGCGAAAACTTGGGTTTTCAAAAATATAGTGTATATGCATAATTCATTGCCATTATTTTGAACTTTTGTAAGGGGTGCAAGAATATATCAGAAGTGTTCTAGGTGTTCGGGATATAGAAAAAGTTGGGAACCATTGCTTTAGTATAATCTGTCATATCAGTTACTTTTTGATATTACTTAATTCCCATATTGTATTCTCAACCTAAACAAGAAGACTATACCAAAATAAAACACAATGGGGAGCAAACAGCTTCTTAAAAAAATGATGACCCCATACATGAACATAAAGAATAAAACCGATACACCCAAATTGAACACAATAATGAATAGTCTCTACAAAAAATGAGCCTACATACTGTATGTACCTAAAGAACAAGACTGATGGAAATAGGTCACTCTTAGAAGAAAACAACCAAGAACAAAGTTGCTACTATCTACCCTACCCCACTCCAGTGAAGCCCCTTTGGAACTGAACCATTGCTTTCATAGCCTTACCCTGGAAGAAAATATATAGGCACTCACAAAAGAGCATTCATCAGTAGTTTTTTTAAAAAGAAGCACAATCGCAGGATTCCTGTCACAGGAAGAAAAGTATTCCCTAGGGGGAAAAAGGGAAATATTGGTGACAGGAGATTCAGTTCTTAAGGGAACAGAAATTATAGTCTGCAGACCAGGAAGTCAATCTAGGGAGATATATAGTCTCCCTGGAGCAAAAATCAAAGATGTAACTGTGTACCTTACTAAAATAATCAACCTCACGGATTACTACCCTTTTTTTCTCCTATATGTGAGGACCAATGACACAACAGTGAATCTGAAAACAATAACAAGAGATTATGAACAGCTAGGGAAGAAAGTTAAAGAATTAGAAGCACAAGTGTTTTTATCTGTACTTCCAACAAAAGGCCAACATCCAATGAGGGAGCAAAGGATTTTAGAAATGAACCACTGGCTTACAACTGGTGTTGTCAACAGAACCTTTGGCTTCCTAGACCATGTTCTTCATTACCTAGATCAGGGCTTTTCATCTGGTGGTATGCGTACCACTGGTGGTACGTTGGCACCTGGCAGGTGGTACACGTATGACAGGTTGAAAAGTTCTGTAAAAAACAAGTGTAAAAAAGTGTAAAAATGGATGAGGTGAAGTGGTGGCAGTGCTGCACAGGCTTGTGGGAAAGTCAGCTGGAACTGCAGGAGGTGCTTCTTACCTATGTTTCCCTGAAAATAAGACCGAGTCTTCTTTTATTTTAATTATTTTTGCCTCAAAAAGAGGCATCAGGTCTTAATTTCTGGGGATGTCTTTTATACTCACCTCCAGCACCAACAGCACCACCCAGCCGGTCCACTTCTTTTAGCCAAAGAAACAGCTGCATTTTGCAGCTGCATTCCAGCCTGCATTTTGCAGTCAGGCCTTTCTGGAAGGCCTATGCAGCCAAGTATTGAACTATGAATTCAATCCATAGCTCAGTGCTCAGCTGCAGTGGCCTTCTGAAAAGGCCTGTGACTGAGAAATGCAGGTCTGGCTGCAGAATATGCCACAGAAGAAATAGGGTAGTGAAGAGAGGCATAGTAATGTAAGTAGGTGCAGGGCACATGGGGCAGATCTACACCCCCACTCCCGTCCTAGCTTTATTTTTAGGTGTGTACCTCACCTCAAAACTAGGATTTATTTTTGGGGTAGGGCTTATATTAGGTCCACCACCCCAAAATCAAGCTAGGACTTATTTTCATGGTAGCCCTTACTTTCGGGGAAACACAGTACTAATAGAGAAGAAGTGATAGAGGGAGTTGAAGTTGATGGAACCTTGGGCGAGAGTGACCACGTCATACTGGAATTCAATATAATGCAAACACAAGCAATAGAATATAATCCAACCCGTGTCTTAAACTTCAACAAACTCAGAAAGAGCCTAAGCAAAATTTCATGGGTAAAAATCCTAAAGGGGAAAACAACTCAAGAAGCATGGGAAACACTGAAAAATATAGTCATAAAAGCCCAACCCAACACAATATCACTAAAAAAGAAAAACAAGAAATCCAAGAAGAAACCAGCATGGTTGCACAAATCTCTCTGATGAACTGAAAGACAAAAAGGATAAGTACAAAAAATGGAAAGAGGAACATATAACTAAGGCAGATAGCCCGAATCAGCAGATAGCCCAAATCTGCAAAGATGAAATCCGGAAAGCAAAGGCTCAGAATGAACGAAGACTTGCAACAAGATAATAAAAAATGTTTCTTTCAACATATAAATAACAAAAAAAGTCAAGGAAACAATTGAAGAAGAGAAACAAGAGAAGATGGCAAAAAAAGTAACAGGCAGTAGATAGAAAGCAGAGCTCATTCTTTGCATCAGTCTTCACACAAAAAGAAGCTATAGACCAACCAACAAAAGCATAACTTTAAAGGACAGACTAGAAATAAAAATTAAAATAAGTAAGAAAATGGTAAGAGAACACCTGTCTGACCTTTATGAATATAAATCACCTGATGGATTACATCGCAGAGTTCTGAAGGAGCTGGCAGATGTTATCTCAGAACCATTGTATCATATCTTTAAAATATTTTGGAGCACTGGGAAATTACCAGAGGATTGGAAAAGAGCTGATGTGGTTCCCGTCTTCAAAAAAAGGGAAAAAAAGCAGACCCAGGAAACTACAGGCCAATCAACCTAACATCAATACCTGGGAAGATACTGGAAAAAATAATCAAAAAACAGACCTATGAACATCTAGAAACAAATAAAGTTATAACTAGTAGCCAACATGGGTTTGTTAAAAATAGATCATGCCAAACCAAACTTATTTCATTCTTTGACAAAGTGACTAAATTAGCAGACCAGCAAAATGCTCTGGACATAGTATATTTAGACTTCAGCAAGACATTTGACAAAGTAGACCATAACCTACTTCTTGGTAAGCTAGCAAAATGTGGGATAGATAGCATCACCACCAGATGGATTTGTAATTGGCTGACAAACCGTACTCAACAAGTAGTCCTTAATGTTATTACATCTATATGGAGGGAAGTAAGCTGTGTAGTACCACTAGGCCCAATACTCTTCAATATCTTCAATATCTTCATAAATGACTTAGATGAGGGATTAGAGGCATAGAATCAAAATCATGTGAAGTATTAGTACCACTTTATAAAGCCTTAGTACAGTGGTGTCAAACTGGCAGCCTGTGGGCCGGATGCGGCACACGCATGCCACGCCCATTCTGGCTCTGCAAAGGTAAAAAATGTCATGATACATTATGGTACATCACATGACATAATCAAGTTTGACACTCATGCCTTGGTAAGATGACACCTGGAATGCTGCATCCAGTTTTGGTCATCACATTACAAAAAAGATGTTGAGACTTTGGAAAAAGTGCAAAGAAGAGCAGCTAAGACGATTAAAGGCCTGGAGACTAAAACATATGAAGAATGGTTGCAGGATTTATGTTTGGCTAGTCTAGAGAAAAAAAGGACTAGGGCGGAAATGATAACAGTATTCCAGTATTTGAGAAGCTGCCACAAAGAGGAGGGGGTCAATTTATTTTCCAAAGCACCAGAGGGCAGGACAAGAAACAATGGATAGAAACTAATCAAGGAGAGAAGCAACCTGGAATTAAGGAGAAACTTCCTGACAGTGAGGACAATTAACCAGTGGAACAGCTTGCCTTCAGACGTTGTAGGTGCTTCATCACTGGAGGTTTTTAAGAAGAGACTGGACAGTCACTTGTCTGAAATGGTATAGGATCTCCTGCTAGAGCAGGGGGCTGGGCTAGAAGACCTCCAAGGTCCCTTCCATCTGTATTCCGATTCTGATTCAGTGTAGTTAAGAAGTGATCAAATTCCAATTTGGTTGGAAATGTTATCAGAATCTAAATGTTGTGATTACTTTATATTCCATAAATAATTGTATTATTTGTTAAAACTAATTCTAAAAATGCATCATTCAGGGCTGTTGAATTACACAGGTTTTCAGTGTTGGCTGACACGCTTTATTAAAAACAAAACAAAACAGAATTGAATTGTCTTTTTTTCCTTTTCTTTCCCTTAGTACTGGAAGCAATCCAAAACCATTATTTGCCTATTATTTGTTTAGTGGTCTGAAGAAGTACAACAGGTTTTTTAAAAACATACACTGTGACCTTTTTAATGAATTAACTTTCTGCAGAATGATGTATAACTAAGCATTTCCATCTGCCAAATATTTAACTGAACTACACTTGAACTTTTATTGAGCTATCATGTCACAGAGGATCAGGTCCTTGGGGTCTTTGCAAGACTTTGAATTCAATGGATTCCTTAACTAAATCTCCTTGGATATCCTTGGGTGAAAGGAACTATGCTTTGGCCAAAGAACGGTTTATTTGGCCACATAATTCAATGTTCTGTTTTATTCCTCAGAGAATGGGACAGAGAATTGGCTTCCAAGAAAAAACCCAAACTCATCAATGCTCTTAGACGGTGTTTCTTCTGGAAATTTATGTTGTATGGAATAATACTGTATTTAGGGGTAAGTTTCCTTTTATTTCAGTTAACATATTGCAATATTATATACTTTTGTAACCTGCCTAAGAAATTCTAAGCAGTGTATTTGTCTATGCAGATTCTCAGTCTGGAGTCATGCAATCCCCTTTTGTGACTTTCTGACAAGCAAAGTCAATGGGGAAGCCAGATTGACTTCACAATCATGTTACTGACTTAACACCGGCAGTGATTTTGTGGCAAAAAGTCATAAAATAAAGCAAAACTCACTTAACAAATATCTCACTTAGCAACAGAAATTTTGGGCTTTATTGTGATTGTAAGTTGGGGACTACCTGTACATTTAAGCTAATTTTTTATCGGAAGTGGGAAATTTGTGGAATACCAGATTTTGTGGAATTCCAAATATCCATCAATCCTAGACAGGATATTGAAGTTCAAGGATATTGTAAACTGTAATCCTGTATTTGGAAGGCTACAAATTTTCTACCTCCTTTTTATAAAATATTAAAAATAAATGAATTATTTTCAGATATTTTACAGTATATCATCCAGATATGTTCTTTTCTATGATATACTAGAAGGTAGGATTCTAAGAGTAGCATAATTTTAATCATTGCCATAATTTCATAATTATTTTATTTATCAAATGTATATGCCCATTACATTACAAGGCAAGTTTTTTTTTAATTACCTTTAGGAAATGTACTGGAATTTATCAAATGGGAGCCTCTATTTTAAACAGAATTTATTGCATATCATTGAATAATTGCATTGCACTTTTCCAATAAAAGAAATAAATGGAAGATGAACCTACCCAAGAAAACATAGTTATACATACACTTTAGAATTATTTAATCATTAGAATTTATTTGTTCCTTGAATATAGATCCAATTTCTTCAGATTTAGTGGAGGTTCATATTGTTTAGATCAGCGGTTCTCAACCTTTTTCAGGCTGTGACCCCGACCTGCACCGCGCATGCGCGCGCGATGGCCCGCATCGCGCATGCGTGGTGCGACAGCCCGCATCACGCATGTGCGGCGCGACGGCCCGCATCGTGCATGCAAGGTGCTACCCCTGCGCATGTGCGGTGCTGCTCCCTGCGCCGGCTGAGGGGAAAAGGGGGAAAAATGGCAGACTGCGTTGTTTGGCGACCCCCGTGAAATGGTCGTTTGACCCCAAATGGGGTCGCGACCCACAGGTTGAGAACCACTGGTTTAGATCATTTATTATCAGTATTAGCATCTATATACCCCATATGCATAACTTATTTTTCCTCTTACATTTGTGGGATGGAGAGGAGAAATTTCATGGGAAATAGATGATAGTTAGATAGATGATAGATGGTAGATGATAGTTAGATAAATGATAGATAGATAGATAGATAGATAGATTGATAGATAGATAGATAGACAGATAGATAGATAGATACTCTAACTGAATTTTTTCATATAATATAGCCAATTCCTTCCATTGAAAAACTGTAATTTTTGTAATGTACATTTGATCCTAGGTACATATAATTTATTAAATCTTATGCTGATACATAGACAACTGGCGGCTTAAAAATGTGAGACATACTTGTTGAGCATGCTGAAGATATGCTCTTACTCTTTTACCATATATAGAAAGACATTGGAGAAAATTTTACTCTGAATTAAGTTTTAGTTTCTGGATTGATAAAGAATTAGAAAGTTGGGATTATCATTTTCCTAACAGTTAGAACAATTAACCAGTGGAACAACCTGCCTCCAGAAGCAGTGAATGCTTCAGCACTGGAAGTTTTTAAGAAGAGATTGGACAGCCATTTGTCCGAAATGGTATAGGGTTTCCTGCCTGACCACAGGGTTGGACTAGATGACCTCCAAGGTCCCTTCCAACTTTATTATTATTATTATTACTATTACTATTATTATTACTATTATTACTATTACTACTACTACTATTACTACTACTACTACTACTACTATTATTATTATTATTATTATTATTAGTGCCTATGTGTGTATATGTGTTTATTAAGATAGTCACAAACATCCGGCATTAAAATCTGTTGTAAAATTGATGGAGACATTGGTGCAGGAGCTTCAAAAAGTTGTCAAATTTCACTGAATCAGTGATTTTGCATATGGGTTTCATGCTAAAATTATGTCTTTTAAAAATAATTTACAATTAAATTGAATTTTAAATAAAGTAAGTTATTTTGGTAGTGTTAAAATGTGATTCTAGTACTGTGTAAATATTGGTACTTTTTGTTTGCTTCAGAATTCAAATATATCAAACAAAGTGACGTATGAAAAGATAAGTCAGAATTCTTTAACAAACTCAATGTTTGTCAACAATGTTCATAAAAATATTGCTATTTGCTAGAGATGGAATTTGCTTTCCTGAATTAGAATTATTCTTCAACCCAACTCAGAAGGTTCAAAAATAATTTTTTCACTTAACTAAAGTTGTTTCTCACTGCCTTTTTTGTATTGTAGTGCAACCTGCAACAATATGGATAATAATATTTTCTTAAACTGCTTCATTTTATCCAGCATCTGGCTAGTGTATAGAATAAATTATCCTGATACTACTACTATTGTTATCTTTCACAAGTTATCTTTGACAAGTGTAATGAAAATATAGTAAAGACTAATAATGTCAGGTGTGTCTACAACGATTTTCAAAGAAATTGCAATACACATTGTTGAAAAAAAAATCTTCATCAGGGTTCAGTCCAAGCTAGGAATAAACAAAATGGAGACTGTGTTAGAAAGAAGGTTCTTGTTTATTTAGGTGCCAGAAACTTCAGTGACAGCAGCATGTTTCTGGGGTGGCTGACCACATGGAGCTGAGAATGGTGGGTTTTATACCTTCTTGGACTTTTGTATTTGGAGTTGTTCCTGTTCCTGTGGCATAAATTTTGATCTGAGGTTCAGTGTGCTCTTTTTGTATTTTGATAGTGGTGGGTTAATCCTCTAAAGGTCATGTCTTTAGACTTTGGGTGGGGGATGTAGATTTTTGAGGGTCTTTCTCTTTCTAATCCCATCAGCTCCAAGCTTCCTGCTCCAGTCTTTCTGAAAGGATGATCAAATCTGCATTTCTACAGAGCTGGTTTCTGCATGGGGCAGAGAGACTTGGGGGGGGAGTGATTTCCGCCTAAGATTTTCTATTATTCCTTTGGGAAAATATATTCTGCTTTTTTTAAATATCCCCCAAACTATTTCCTTATCTGGGGGGGGGTGCTGTCTTCCTACAACATTTATATTCAGATTCTGCACTTTTAAAAAAAATCTTTAACATCTGTTAGTTTTGTTAGATCGATATCCTGGAGAGCTTGATTTCAGATTGCTTGCAAATAGTACAGAAATTCTGTTTTTCAGATCATAAGAAAAGCAACAAGAGCAAGTATTGACACTATTATTTGCAAATAGTACAACTTTTTTCTTTGTTAATTGTTAAAGTGTATTATGTGTAGCCACTTCTTGTGTATTGTTGTAAAAATCTATAAATCACTTTGTAACAATAATCTGAAAACACATTGCTATCTTTGTGTGGTATACACAACAAACAATTGTAAAAATACAAATTATAGTTCTACACATGTGCTATAACTCGTAAGTATAAGGACAGAGGAATAGAGATGTGATTTATTTTTTTAACCAACTGAAGAGGAAGTTAAGGATTTGGAGAATTCCATTACAACTTCTAGCATCATTAAATTATGTTATGTGAACTGGAATTTTTACCAATTGCGTTCTGTTTAAAGTCAGTCTGAAGCTTATTCAAATGAAGATTGTTGTCTTTCTCTTCATACTTGTCCTTTTCCTACACATTACATGGCTATAGCATTTCAATTAATTTTTGTACCTCCTACCCCATCCTGCCCTTTGTACCTCCTGATTTGATGATAGTTTCTGTACAAGTCACAATGTTTTGTGACTCTATTTATTTCTGAAAAATGTTCTTTCCATTGTCAAGCGGTGAGTTTTAGTCACCAACTTTTTATTTTTGTCCTTTAACATTCTCATTGCGTGTGTGTGTGTGTGTGTGTGTGTGTGTGTGTACATGTTTTATTATAGTCTTGGTTGTAAACATGGATGCATTGACACACCTGCCCAATTCTTTTTTTTAATTGTTCTTTTATAAATATTCTTCCTTGTGTACTAAAAACATTGCTGTGTTGGTCAAACATAAGTCTGTTCTGTTTGTCTTTTTTCTAAAATTATATGTAATCATGAAAAACGATGTGAGTACTTAAAACAGGGGCTATGTGATTCAGAGTGTCAGTTTCAGTCCATTTCTGAAAAAAAACCCATATGAATACGAGTGTTTTCATGCTGACCCATTAGGAAATTACTACACATAGTAATAATAAATCAATTTACAATGCTGACCTCAGGTTATTTAAAGGACAGAAAACAAAGGGTACTATGACCCCACTTACAATATAAATCCTGATGACATTCTTCCAATGTATTTTTTAACAAAATAAATTGTATGCTATATGATCATTTCAATAAAATATCTAAAATTTCATCCAGAACTATAAACATAAAATTTTATTACTAAGATTTGCCATCCTTTTGTATATTTTAATAATGCTAAAGGATGTATAAAAGCTGGAATTTTTCCCATTTGTTTCAATTTTCATTTATATAGAGAGAATGAATTTATTAACAATAATCTATAAGTAAAGAGTCAGATATGATAATTACTAAAGATTTATTAAATTATGATGAATATTTTCTAGAAGAAGATCCTTTTGGAGGAATGGGATTATTTTTGTTCCCTGCAACTAGATGGGGAATCCAACCCAAAATTACCACAATTCTTATTGTGGTGAGCTTTAATACCCTTTAACAGATCTGTGATTGTAAGCAATATGATTCTTGTAATTATAGCCCTTTCAGTAATTCAGAGTGATAACTTCTATTTTCATTGTAGAAAAAAAATGCTTCATATTCAAGCTAGATCACCTGAAATATTCACTATTATCCTCCCCAATAATTCTCATTATCTTTGTAAGACATTATTTTATTTATCAAACCAATGTATATAGCCACCCATCTTACAAACACAAACAAGTGACTCTAGAAAGATTTCTGATATAGCTATTTCGAGTTTCTTAACTCTCTTCAGTCAGAACTCACCCTTCCGGGATTCGAACCTGGGCAGTCTGCATGCTAAGCAGATGCTTTAACCTATTGAGCCACAAGTTCTCTCCCGCTTTTTCAGTAGTCAGGGAGTAAGGATATGTGTCAAATGTTTATTTTTTAGATTGCACCCTGTAAACCCAAATATGGGAGGAAGGAATCATTCTTTCCTTTTGCTTGTTTCAGCTCAACCCAGAGCCATCCTGCAAGCACAAATATATATATATGTTGTTTAAAATTGTTGACAAAGAAATAAGGGATTTCTGATATAGCTATTTCGAGTTTCTTAACTCTCTTCAGTCAGAACTTACCCTTCCGGGATTCGAACCTGGGCAGTCTGCATGCTAAGCAGATGCTTTAACCTATTGAGCCACAAGTTCTCTCCCGCTTTGTCAGAAATCCCTTATTTCTTTGTCAACAATTTTAAACAACATATATATATTTGTGCTTGCAGGATGGCTCTGGGTTGAGCTGAAACAAGCAAAAGGAAAGAATGATTCCTTCCTCCCATATTTGGGTTTACAGGGTGCAATCTAAAAAATAAACATTTGACACATATCCTTACTCCCTGACTACTGACAAAGCGGGAGAGAACTTGTGGCTCAATAGGTTAAAGCATCTGCTTAGCATGCAGACTGCCCAGGTTCGAATCCCGGAAGGGTGAGTTCTGACTGAAGAGAGTTAAGAAACTCAAAATAGCTATATCAGAAATCCCTTATTTCTTTGTCAACAATTTTAAACAACATATATATATTTGTGCTTGCAGGATGGCTCTGGGTTGAGCTGAAACAAGCAAAAGGAAAGAATGATTCCTTCCTCCCATATTTGGGTTTACAGGGTGCAATCTAAAAAATAAACATTTGACATATATATATATGACAATATTATATGCTACAGAATATTGAATAGTTCTGCAAATTTGCATTCATTAGTTCCAAAAACAGAGATATGGATAGGAATGTTTCCTGAGCCAAAAGACAAATGTTACTTTTTCAAAAAACATTAGAAACTTTCCCTGTAATTCCATAAATAGGAACAAATCGGGCTAGCTGCTGAATTTTATTTTCTTACCTCCTCTTCCATTCTTGAGAGAAGTTAGTAGTTTAGGAAGCATAATATAGTCTGTGACATGCGTCCATTTTGCCCACTGCTAAGCACCACCTCATTATTTGAAGAAAAGGTTATAATTTCTCATGCTCAAATATGCTGACTAGATAAGTGTCATATGAAGTAGCTATTCAGAAAAACTGACAAAAATATCTGATTTTTTTTAACTACAGGAAGTTACTAAATCCGTGCAGCCTCTTTTACTCGGAAGAATAATTGCTTCTTATGATTCTTCTAATTCATTCGAACGATCAATAGCTTACTATTTAGCCATAGGACTCTGTCTTCTCTTCATTGTACGAATGTTGCTTCTCCACCCAGCAATATTTGGCCTTCATCACATTGGAATGCAAATAAGAATAGCCATGTTTAGCTTAATTTATAAAAAGGTATGTTTCCTATTTTGGTTAAATGAAATTCAAGGGTAATTAAACTGCATAGGAGATTAATAATAACATACTGTGGCCTCACGTTGCTACAGTAATGAAAGCATACTGTGGCAAGAAGTATTTCTGTTTTGATGATCTACACTTAGTTTATTGTGCAATATCAGCAGAGGATGTCTTAATATTTAGCTTTGAAACCAGCAGTAACAGAGAAAATGGGAGTAAAAATATGAGTTGCTATATAAGCTATATGACCATCATCCAACTTCCTAGTTGTGAATAGAATGAAGTCATCATAGAGCAATAAGGACTAATTTTGCCTCATCAAGTAAAGAATCAGAATATGCTAGGAAAGAAGGTAGCTAATGAGCAAAGAATGACAAAATTAATTTACCATTACATATAAACTATCCTATTGCATAACCCTAAAACAAAAAAAACCCTGTATTTGTGTACAGATAATTTCTTACAAATGTAATAAAGTGTGAAAAGAATCTGAAATTGAAATAAAAACAGAGTCTCCAACCTAATTATTGCATCTACTATAAACTTATTTATTATAAAATCTACCTATCTCTTTTCCATTCAGGCTCCTTAAATGGATGCACAATAAATAATAATACATTTACATTTACAAGCACAAAATATAAATTTCAATAATTTGGAAATAAAAAAGTGGCCTCAGTTTACTCTCCAATACATAACTGGAAAGTATGGTTTAAAAAGAAGATGAATTTTGGTTTAGAATAAAGTGCAAATCAGAGTTAATAACTTCAGATGCAATTTCTTGCTTGGTTCTTGCAAACTGAAGAGGGAATCAGAGTGAACAAGTAGGGGTAGGATATTTGTGAGTCTGGCACTTTAACTGTACTTCAAAGATATTTAACTCTTTTTTTAAAGAATAAGTCCCAATGAAATAGCTTTTACTTCATTCCCAGATTATAAGGCCACCTAACTTTAACTGATATGATGCTCAAATGTTGTTTTCAATTTCCTCCTGGCAAGAGCTTCATGCTATTCATGATTTGTAGTTCTTAGGTAGTGATTGGTAATGGCACACTCAGGGTCTATTGAAAATTTTTTATAGAGTAAACCCTACTGAATATTGTGAGTATTTGGGATGTTGTAGATGAAATAAAGTATGTTTGTAATAAAACATAAAAATTATATTGCAGTGTTAGCGTCCACTGACATTGTTTTTATTTCTGTTTGTGCTATTATATGCAATTGGTTGATAAACTTCTTTTGTTCTGTTTTACAGATTTTAAAACTGTCAAGCAGAGTCCTAGATAACATAAGTACTGGACAACTTGTTAGCCTCCTTTCAAACAATCTGAACAAATTTGATGAAGTATGTTGGTAATCATGTGTTTGTTATATTTCTTTGAAGGAGAAGAATTGATTCCAATCCATTATAATGTGCTTTACACTACTAGAATTAAAGTAAATTCTATGCTATGGATAGATTTGCTAGTGAATAATCATAAGCGCAGGGCTTTTTTTTGGTCATAGAACGCCCAGAACAGAGTTCTGGCACCTTTTTTGGATGGAACCTTGTAGAGTAGGCAAGGCGGGTTGTATGACGTATGTGACGTATGTGAGTTCCGGCACCTTTTTTTTTTTTTAGTAAAAAAGTCGTGCCTAAGAGAATTATAAAAAGCAGAACAAAACAACAATCAACATATTTTAAAAATGGTATTATGTATGGTAACAACATCACACTTGCCTGAATTTTTGGATCCAAGTTATCCAAATGGTATTACATAATTATTTGCTATTTGAAGTGGCTTCTTAAGCTATTAACAAACTTTGAGAATAGGATACTGTAATACTAAATCCATAACATTTATCTCTTTTGGATATATCTATATATCCACCTTGTGATGTTTTTAGGGACAAAATAGGCATTGCAACTGTGATCCCATTATTCTGATTAAATATGAGAAGATGGGTTAAAAGATCAGTGGCACAGTGGAAGACACTACTACTGGAAATAGACAGAGAGAGGTTAATATCAAGACAGGAATCTTTTAAGGATATGGCCACTATCTCCACTACTTTTCGCCGTTGCACTGACTCCTCTGTCAACAATACTGAACAGGTCGTGGCTATCAAACATCAAAAACATTTGCCAGCCTATTCCACTGCTTTTACATGGGTGATCAGAAGCTGCATGGTAAAACACCATCTGAAATGGAATAGCTGCTCAACACTGCTGAATATACAGCCAATATATTTCAATGGAGTTTGGATTGGGCAAACATGCCACTCTTACCAGCTTTCATGTTGCTTTCTAAGTATAGTTTTCTTGTGCTTTCATTGTGATTTTTTTTTCTTTCAGGGTCTGGCCTTGGCTCATTTTGTATGGATTGCACCTTTACAAGTTATGCTGCTGATGGGGCTTCTTTGGGAGATGTTGCAGGCATCAGCATTTTGTGGGCTTGGATTCTTGATTCTTGTCGTCCTTTTTCAAGCCTGGCTAGGACAAATGATGATGAAATACAGGTGACAAAGCAGCTATGGGTAGTTTTCTCAAATAATGGTAGTCCTCAAATTTACCTGAATTTCAGCCACTTAGCATGGCAACCCTGATAATCCCTGTTACCATCTTTAACTGAATTCCACTAGTTAACTGAGGCCCCATTATAATCTAATCTAGCCCCTCCCAGCCCCGAGCCTTAATTTTAATAAGATAAAGGACCTCTTTCCCTGCAGTTCTACCCAACTGCCTCTCTCCCTTCCATTTCTGCCCTTTTGGCCACCCTGCATCCCGCCTTGTATGCAGGCAAGCAACCCTCTTTTGAATCTGGGGCCACGAGAAGCCCTTGATCTGTAGCATGGCACAAAGATGCAGCAACTCCAGGAAGCTCCAGCTGCACCAGCAGCATGGTGCAAAGCTCAGCCACCCCAGGTAGTCCAGCCGTAGACTCTTGGTCACCACCCTGGACTCTGATGCCCCTGCCATCTTGCACTTTGCTGCCACAGCTGGCTTTCGCTGTCTTCTAGCTCTCGCTGCTGCTGAGGCATGCCTCACCCATGAATCAGTTGCTGGCTACATCATACCATCTCTCCCAGGTCTCTTGAGGATCCCTGTGTGTAACCTTGCAAAGAAAGCCTCACACGGCCAGAAGATGCCTCACGAAAGGCCATGCCATGTATACTTGGTCAGCAATGGGAGAAAGAGAATTGTAAAAGTTCAGCAAGGGCAACAGAGACTGCAGCATGCAGGCTGCCAAAGGGCATAGATGGGGGGAGATAGGGGAGTAGGGAGACTTGAAGTACTGAAGCAGTCGTAAGTGTAAGCAGGCTACCAAGTGCTTGAATTTTGATCACGTGACCACATGGATGCTGCAGTGCTCATAACTTTAAGGATTTAATCCCTTGGTTCAGCATCATTGTAATTTTGAACTGTTGCTGAATAAATGCCGTAATAAGGTTGTACAGAGCTTCTTAAATAAAGAAGCCATAAAACTACCTTCAACACAGAGCAGAAAAATATAGGCAGAAGTCATATAGCTTATGGTTGTGGGCAAGCCATGCATAGTTGGTGGCCATACTGATAAGGGAAGAAGCATCTTAGAGTTTCTTCAGCAGCTGAGCATTTTGTCCTATTGTATCAGCCTGACCAAGAATATTTGGAACATTAACGCTGTTTCATGGGCAATACATTATCTATATTACACATAACCTATATGTAATTTATATATACATATAATTAAGGAATAATATCAAACAAGTGGTCCTGTCTTGGCATGATACAGTATATCTTCCTTTGTCTTGATTTCAGTAGCTATGCTTTGAGAAGCTGGAAGTGGTTGAAATAAAGAACAAAATTTGGTTAAGTGGGCAACTGTTTGATTCCTAAGAACTATACTTAACCTTTTGTGGGGCAAAAAGACTTAATCCCATAAAGGAAGTGTTATGGCACAGGTAGGAAGAACAGAAGTAACAATAGTTGACAATTCCCCCTCACATCTTTAAAAAAAATTAAGTTAGGCCTACTTTAGGGCTTACACTATTCTTTACATTGCTTTTTCAGGTTCCAAATGGCAAGGAGCATGAGTGATTGCCTGTAGGGTTGTGCTATAAGAAACTTCCCCTTATGTACAACAAAACTTATATTTGTACTACTCTTATTTGCTATTTCCACATGGAGTTCAATATACTCCTAAATGTTTATTGTTACATGTCCAGAAAAAAGTTTCATAGACTCAATGGAAATTTATTCCAGGGTAGTGGGGCAGTTTATATACATACATACATACATACATACATACATACATACATACATACATACATACATACATACACACACACACACACACACTGTGCTAGTGTTTTTACATATATACATAATGCTACTGTTCTCAAATAAATGATTGATTTTCAGCTTTGTATTTTGCATTGATTTTTACATAATGGCACATCTATACAGTGCAGCTTTCTGAAAGTATTGAAGAATAATCTGAACAGTATCATAAGACATTTTAAGTATTTTAAGAACTTATTACCAGAATGACAAAAAAGTACAATCTTCTGTACACTTCTGGTTTATGGCATGAATAGAACTTTATTGATAGAATATTGTGTGCAGTGCTTACCAGATTTTCAGTATGATGAGTATTAAATATAGAACATAATTATTTACAGAGATCAGCGAGCTGGAAAGATCAACGAAAGACTTGTAATTACCTCAGAAATGATAGATAATATACAATCAGTGAAGGCTTATTGTTGGGAAGATGCAATGGAAAATATGGTTGAAAGTCTGCGACAGTAAGTATTTATATTTTTCCATCTTACATGCATGGCATATATGTTGCGTAACCCAACAATGAGATAAAAGTTTAGTTTGTAAGATAATAATTGTCATTATATCCTGGTTTTAATAAAACTGTTAAGTCATGCTGATCCAAACAACTTATTTTACCTGCTGTGCTGTGCTGTCTTTGTCTATGTTATATGAATAAGATCTTTGTAAAAATCATTTTCCCCAGGAATCATACCTGGTTCTTATATTTTTATCTAGAAATCAACCATATAATAGAAACCATCTTTCAATAGGTCATTTAGATCAGCATCCCCAACTTTTGCAGTTTGGTGGCCTGGCTGGAGAGGGGGGGAGAGGGGAACCAGAGTGTGTGAATGGCAGGCTGTTTTTTTTAACTTGACAGGATTTTTATTTTTAAAAGGAAATCAAATGTCAATGAAGCAGAAAATAATCATTTGTTCATATTCCTGTCTAATTCTACCTCTGTGCTGAAATATTTAGACAAACAATAAAAGTCCATATTTGTGAATAGGAATTTTTCTCAGTCTTTATATCTGGGGCTAGATTACTGGCTGTTTAGAATTATTTTATGAGTCATTTCCATAAATATTATATGATTACTCTATATTTTCCTTAATAAATAATTTATTATTTGTTTGGCAGAAAATAATAATAATAATGATAATAGGGTTGGAAGGGAGCTTGGAGGTCTTCTAGTCCAACCCCCTGCTCAGGCAGGAAACCCTGTACTATTTCAAACAAATGATTGTCCAGTCTCTTATAAACCTCCAGTGTTGGAGCATTCACAACTTCTGGAGGCAGGTTGTTCCACTGATTAATTGTTCTGTCAGGAAATTTCTCCTTAGTTCTAGGTTGCTTCTCTCCTTAATTAGTTTCCATCCATTGCTTCTTGTCCTGTCTTCAGGTGCTTATTGTAGAACTGGGTGTGCCATTATATTCTGTTTTTTAAAAAGAAAACTTGGAGACTTCGTGTCTGGTACACAGTGTACGAATTATAAATAATAACTGCAGTTCAAATTTAGTAGGAACTATACTTCTTTAGAAAATAGAAAGAATGCCAAAATTACAACTAGCTTATATAAATCTTCTAAGGTAAAAGAAATTCAATCTAATTTGAAGATCCTGTATACCTTGAAAGTGAAAGAAATGAAAGGAAGTCAGAATAGAAATAGAAAAGTATTGGCAGTGAGGTTCTAATTGATATTTCTCAAAAATATTTTAATAGATTTATACATTGTCGGTATTAAATTGCTTTTTTTAAAAAAAGAAAAGAAAAGTAATACCCATTTCTGATTTTCATTCATTAAAATGCCAGTCTCTTGTTCCAGATTTGTGTTGTATTTAACTTTCTCATTTACTTTTTCCAAATTGTCCATGAATTTATACCTTAACTGTTTCACCTGTTAATCAGATGATTATTTCAATACTAAAGATGTTTATTGGAAGAGTGTCCAACTGATTTTTCATGTAATACTAGAAAAGTATAAAATTTCTGACAAGGAACTAATTAGAGCACAGTGGTTAGAATGTAGTATTGCAGACTAACTCTGTTTACATTGCCAGGAATTTGATTGCTTTGATCCTGATTGGCTCAAGGTTGACTTAACCTCCTTCCATCCTTCTTTTTTTTTTCCAAAACAATTTTTATTAGTTTTCCATTTTACACCAACACAGCTTAAGAACCCACGTGGAAACGTGGTGATCCATTTTTTAAAAACAAACAATAACATAGTAAATATATAGCCATTATTTCTTAAGAATTTCCCTCTCTATCTATATAGAATATTATAATCAGATTAGTACATTTTCATTGAATTCATTCATTACTATGTCTAACCATCAACTACATTAATCAATAAAAAATTAATCTATAAAAACCTATATTTCTTCTCACATTTAATTTAGGCTTAGTGAACTCCATTTATTTAAAGACATTATAATTAAGTCAATATCTAAAGCCAATTCATTCACTAATATAACATTTCATCCAAATCATATAATTAAAAATAGACTAACATTCTCTATCTATTTATATTGTTATAGATTCATTAAAACCTTTCTAAAACAAATTTTCATTGAATATATCACTCTATATAAATTTCATTAATCAATAAAAGTTTCCAAATTCATTCCATCCTTCTGAGCTTGCTACAATGAGGACCCAGATTGGTGGGGGCAATAAGCTGAATCTGTAAGCCACTTAGAGAGTGCTGTAAAGCACTGTGAAGGAACATATAAGTCAAAGTGCTATTGCTATTTACAGTAACAATAATACTACATTTACATGCCTTATTTCTCTCCATTGAAATCCAATAAAAATCATTTAATTATACCTGGTTTATGCATAATCTTGAGGCAAAGAATTCCCCACTCCTATCTTATCATGTTCCAAATATCAACAGTGAATTTGATTTGTTATCTTTGGTCAGATATTTAGTTCTGCATTTTTTCCTCCTAAAACTTTTCATAGTCTGCTTTAGTGTTCGACTGCTTATATCAACTCCAAGGCTACTAAAATCTCTGGGGAAAGAGCTTTTCTTCTCAATTCAACCTTGATGATGCATGTTCTTTGAATAATTAACTTTCTATTGCTACAGCATTTTACTGGAGTGAAGGGTACTTTAAAACAAAATCTACTGCTTTTTCTTTATTATCTCACTGTACACATTTCTGTCTGGACTTATGTTAATAATGAGCTTTATTGTTTCCTGAACTGTTGCACATAAGCCCTTGCATTCTAACGACTCAATGGGCAGACATTTACTGTACTTTCGTTCTCCAGTTAATGTGTATTTTAAGACTCCTCTTTCTAGAAGTAATGCAAGGAGATAATTTCTCAAAATGCTTGAATTATTTTATTTGGCAGTATTTAGTTTGAAATCTTTAGATCTTTTTCAAAGCCATGTTAGAGATAAAGTGAAATAAATTGTAAGACACACAGAAGGGAAGTTGCTTTCATTGTTCTTGTTTCTTTCATAGTGTATGTTTATCAATCTTTCTTAGCACAGATGTACCCATATTTACATAGAGAAAAGAATTATTCTGGCCCTACCCATACATTCTTTGACTTATATAGTTTTATGAAATCCCTAGCATTTTGACAGCAAAAGAGATGCAGTAACAAATATAATATGTCATAACTTGCCAACTAGATCTAATGATGGTTTCAATGTAATTTCAACTTGTAGAACTTCACTTTGCCTTAGAAGGTACAGTGTTGTTGTAGCAGTAAGCCCTGTATTTCAGTTAAAATAGTGATTCATGAAAACTATAAGATTGTGGTAAATTCTTTGAATTTAAAATTCCCACCTAGCTCTGAAGCTCACTGGACAATATTTTTGTCAGTCTCTGTTACTCAGTTTAATTGTTATGAATAAAAAGGGTGAACTTAGGTATTGAGAATTGTATGTGCCATCCTATTAAATAAAATACAATTTGATGAAAGGTTGGCAGCTGCATTTTCAACACAGTTCCAATACACATTCCAAACTAGTGTAACTTTTAAAACTTGCTTATTTGCATTCATAATTGTTTCATATTTTAGAGTTATGCCATTCTAGATGTAGAGTTTCTATTTTTGTATTAGATTTTCAGTTTTTGCCTATCATTTTACAGAAGTGAACTGAAGCTGACCCGAAAAGCTGCATATGTGAGATACTTCAATAGTTCAGCTTTCTTCTTCTCTGGTTTTTTTGTGGTATTTTTGGCTGTCCTTCCATATGCACTGAGCCATGGAATTTATCTTAGAAAAATATTTACTACCATATCATACTGCATTGTTCTTCGAATGACAGTCACTAGACAGTTCCCTTGGGCAGTGCAGACATGGTATGATTCTCTTGGAACAATAAACAAGATACAGGTATAGTATCTAAATCTAATTCCATGCAAGATATAATTTATTCTTTTGTGGTGTCTTATCTTGCCAATTTATCATACAAAATATATTAGGGTATTATTTTACTGATATTTATTAAATGCTATTTGGGAAACCAGTTTTAACTTAAGAGGCAGAAATTCCACCAGGAGGGTGTTCCAGATGACGTGGGTAGTGATGGAAAAAGCCTAGATCTGAGGCTTCATCAGATGACAGTACTGGATTTGGAGAGAGTTGATAGTATATGGCTGGATGGGTAAATGATTGCCAGAGGAGATGGTGTCTTGGATAACTAGGGTTGGAGTGTTGTAGGCAGTGCTTTTTTTCTAAAAAAAAAAAAAAAAAAAGTGCCGGAACTCACACACGTCATACAACCCGCCTTGCCTACTCTACAAGGTTCCATCTAAAAAAGGTGCTAGAACTCTGTTCTAGGTATTCTATGAGAAAAAAAGCCCTGGTTGTAGGTGACAAATAGCACCTTGAATTATATTCAGAAGCCCATAGGCAACTAATTGATCTCCCAAAGCTGAAGGTCACATAAGTATATCAGGGCACGCCCATTATGATATTGTTTCACAGATGGGTCCTAGAGCCTGCCTACTCCACCAGTTATATCAGAGTAGATATATTACAGGTCTTTTCTATGGAACTGTGTCATTTAGTGGGAACCAGCCAGCATGTTTATATTTTTCTAGTGCATGCCCTACGGTACAGCCTCATCTCTGGATTCAGATGGCTTCAACCCTGTCGGTCTTCTTGAAAGTCTTGAAGACTAGTTCAAATGCAGAGATCATTATGCTAGTCAAGATCAGTACTTGTGGCCTGTTCTGTGTTTTGAGAGCACTTGGTGGGGAACTTTGGCTGATGTTAAATTCTCTGTTATTTCATTTAATTAATAGTGTGATATTTTATGCATGTGTTTTGTTAACTACCCAGAGTTATTTCATTAAGTTAGGCAGCCATATAAATTTGTTAAGGAAAAAATATATATATTGCTGCCTATGCTGCCCCTTTCCATTCCAATGATAGCTTCTTTATAGAAACATAGAAAAGATATATATAGAGCAGAAAAGATATAGTGGTTCATTGAGTCTGCCCTTTAAGTTTTTAATTTTTTTCATTTTTGTCACATGATAGGCATGTGTTTATCTGAAGAGTGTTTAAACTCAGATGATTGACCCACCACCTCTGCTAGAAGTTGGTTCCAAGCCTCCACTAGTCTTTCTGTGATAAAACCTTATAACATTACTTTTGAACCTCCCACCTGTCAGTTGAAGTTATTCATTTTTGCTTAATATTAAAAATGCTGCCTTCTAAAGTGTTATTCATACCCTTAATATATTTAAAGATTTCAATCATGTCCCCCCCTTTCCCTTGTTCTTCAAGGGTAGCCCCAAGTAGAGCACATTACAATAGTCTAACTATCGTAATAGGAAGCAACAAAGGCATAGATTGGGTTAATAGAGGTGATTTTGGCTGGTTCATATTTTTGACTTAAGAAGTACTAATAAGAATCCAAATATAATAAGGATGTCTTTTTTCAATATTAAAATATATTACTTGACATTTTCCCACCATATCATGTCACAGCTTTCAATATACATTTTCATTGGAATAGATAGGCTATTTATAGTCATTCATTTCCATCTTTTAATTAACATTATTTGGTATGAGAACAGGAAAATAAAAAGGACCATTTAATGTCCAAAGTTAAGTATATTGTATTACATTTGTCTTTAAAACTCTCACAATTAAATTTACAGGATTTTTTGCAAAAAGAAGAATACAAAACACTGGAATATAATTTAACAACCACAGGCCTTGAACTGGATAAAGTAACAGCTTTTTGGGATGAGGTAATACTACAATTTGATTATTGTTGCATGAAACCATGCCACAATCTAGGAAGGCTGACTGTGCTCACAGAATAGCTTTACCCTTAAAATATGGCAACATTTAATGGCTTTGGCAGTGATATAAAAATGGACAGATTAGTAGGTAGTAGCAGTTGGAGCTACTTCAGCTAGTTCATTATTACTGAAATAAAATGATTTGCATTCTGACAATGCTAATAAGTAGCATTTTTGTTATTATATATGCAAACCTCTCCATGTCCGGGTATAAGATGAATACTTCCCTTATGGTTAGTATATGTTCATAACTAACAAAATAAATCCATGGCTGTAGCTTCTTTACTGATGTTGCACTGGTTCTTCCCAAGAACCTAAGATGTCATAAAATATTGGCATTGTATTATTTTTATTATTGTTGTTATTAGTCAGTCTTGTGTTATATTCCTTATAATACTTTTGAGTACAGTAATAGATCCAATTAACTATGTCTATGCAATATTTTCACCAAAAGAAGAGTCAGTTTGATGTAGTGGTTAAGGCTCTGGCTTAGAAACCAAAAGGCCATGAATTCTATTTCTATTTCCCATGAAAGTCAGCTGGGAAACTTTGGACCAGCCTCTCTCTTTTTCACTCCCATAATTGTGGGGAAAATAAGGGAAGAAGGAGTATTATATATCTTTGCTGTCTTGAGTTACTTACAATGTAATAAAGTTGAGATAAAATCTAACAAATAAATAACATTGATTTATGGAAAAGATTAATAAAATTTCTTTCAATTCACAATTTATATCAAATCATAATTCTGGATAATGCTGGAAAGGGAAATTTGATCAACCTTGATCATAATTAAAAAGTATGCTGAAAAATTGCTTAATTGCCAGTAATGTGTTTGTAGAGGGAGAAGGTTCTATCCTAGATCAAAAAGTAATTGAGCTTACAACAGGTCTTTTTAAATGCGCATATATATATATATATATATATGCATAGATTTGTTTCCGTAGATTTTCACGGGTACATGTATGCAGGTCTTGGCTTATTTGGGTCTTTTCCCATGTAAGATTGAGAGTATCTTGGCGATGTTTCGACAAGGTCCCACTCGTCATCTTCAGGCTGGGGTCTTCGGCTTCGTGCTTGTGTGAGCAATCACACTTTGCTCACACAAGCACGAAGCCGAAGACCCCAGCCTAAAGATGACAAGTGGGACCTTGTCGAAACGCCACCAAGATATGCTAGATATTTTAAAAATAACAAAAACAAATGAAATAATTTTAATGGGGTAAATATCTAAGAAAAATGCTAGAATGTCAGAGTGCTGTATTGTCACTCAACCAAACCCACCTATAATAACAGTATTGTTACTGTGGTGAAAATAGGAGGTGGCAACATTATGTATGACAA
The DNA here is from genome assembly GCA_034064705.1 of Bothrops alternatus. NCBI lineage: Eukaryota > Metazoa > Chordata > Lepidosauria > Squamata > Viperidae > Bothrops > Bothrops alternatus. Next base: position 11,550,918 of record JARGCV010000006.1, read on the forward strand.
AATGTCTAAAATATAAGGTCAGATATAAAGAAAGAAGCCACCTACATTACTCTTTGGTATTTTGTTATTACAATATGAAGGATCATCTTCTTTCTTTCTTTTCTTTCAGGGAAGTGGCGAGATCTTTACAAAAACAAAACAGGAGAACAGTAATAATAACATACCATCAACAAATGGTGGTCTCTTCTTCACTAATTTCACTCTTCATTTTACTCCTGTCCTTAAGGACATCAACTTCAAGATTGAAAAGGGACAGTTGCTTGCTGTTGCTGGATCTACTGGAGCAGGCAAGGTAAGAAAAAAAAGCCTGATTGCTAAAATATAAGCATGTTTTTATTTTTATTTATTTTATTTTCCGATTTCTATACCGCCCCTCTCCCAAAGGAGTGTATAGCCCAAAATTAAAAACATATAAATATACAATAATTAAAATAATTAAGAATAAATTAAACAATTTGGCCATAAATCCCATTTAAAACCCAATACATTATAGATCTTAAAAATAACTCAATCCCCTAAAACAATTTTAATCTTGCTGGAACCAAAGCTTCTATGCCAGGCCAGCCTGTCGAAAAAGGAATGTTTTCAATTCCTGACGGAAGGTATGTAAATCCGTCATCGTACGGAGTTCGGGAGGGAGCTCGTTCCAAAGCGTAGGAGCTCCCACAGAGAAGTCTCTCCCCTTGGGGGTCGCCAGCCAACATTGTCTGGCCGACGGCACCCTGAGGAGGCCTTCTCTGTGGGAGCGTACCAGACGGCGGGAGGTATTTGCTAGCAGTAGGCGGTCCTGTAAGTATCCGGGTCCGATACCATGGAGCGCTTTAAAGGTGGTCACTAACACCTTGAAACGCACCCGGAAGGCCACCGGCAACCAGTGCAGCTTGCGCAGGAGCAGTGTTACATGGGAGCACCATGACGCTCCTGTCACTACCTGCGCGGCCGCATTCTGGGCCAGCTGGAGCCTCTGGGCGCACTTCAAGGGGAGCCCCATGTAGAGAGCATTACAGTAGTCCAGCCTGGAAGTGACGAAGGCATGAGTGACTGTGCGTAGCGAGTCCCGGTCTAGGAAGGGACGCAACTGGCGCACCAGGAGAACTTGATAGAACATCCTCCTGGCCACGGACATCAGATGGTCCTCTAAGGACAGGCGTGAATCCAGGAGGACTCCCCCATTTGGGAACCCTTTCCGAGGGGGCCACTGTTTTGCCCCCAACAGATAACGATGGAATCAATTGGCTATACCAGGACGATGGTAGCCACAGCCACTCGGTCTTGGAGGGGTTGAGCTTGAGTCCGTTCTTCCCCATCCAGACCCGCACGGCCTCCAGGCACTGGGTCAGCACGGCAAGAGCATCTTTGGGGTGGTTCGGCATGGAAATGTACAGCTGAGTATCATCAACGTACTGATGATACTCCACACCAAAACCACGGATGATCTCACCCAGCGGTTTTACATAAATGTTGAACAATAGAGGCGAGAGGACCAACCCCTGAGGTACCCCATATACGAGGGGTCTCGGGGTCGACCTCTGACCCCCTGTCAACACAGACTGCATCTGGCTGGAGAGGAAGGAGGAGAACCACTGCAAAACAGTGCCCCCTATACCCAGCCCCTCCAACCGTTGCAGCATGATACCATGATCGATGGTATCAAAAGCCGCCGAGAGGTCCAATAGCACCAGAGCAGAGGAACAACCCCTGTCCCGGGCCCACCAGAGGTCATCCACCAACACGACCAATGCTGTTTCCGTGCTGTAGCCAGGCCTGAAGCCCGACTGGTGCAGATCCAGATATAATGATTCCTCCAGGTGCCGCGGGAACTGTCGGGCAACCATGCTGTCAACAACCTTCACAAGAAAGCAAAGGTTGGAGACAGGACAATAGTTTGATAAAACAGCTGGATCCAGGACAGGCTTCTTGAGGAGGGGCCTCACTACCACCTCTTTCAAGGTGGCAGGAAAGACACCCTCACTCAAAGAAGCATTAATAATTGCCTGGAACCAGCCTCGTACCACCTCCCGGGATGCCAACACCAACCAGGAGGGGCATGGGTCCAATGAACATGTGGTCGCCCTAAGTCCCCCCAGCAACCTGTCCACATCCTCGGAAGTCACGGGGTCAAACTCAGCCCAGGTAACAATCTCAGGACCAGACTCCGCATCTCCCACTGGACATACCCAGTTGAAGTCAAAGCCTTCCCGTATCTGAGCGATTTTATCATACAGATATTTTCCGAAATCCTCAGCTCTACCCTCTAAGGGGTCTCCTCTCACCTCCTGATGGAGGAGGGAGCAGGTCACTCTAAACAAGGAGGCTGGGCAGTTATCTGATGACGTGATAAGAGCAGTGAGGTAAGAACACTTCTCTGCTATTATCGCCACTAGGTAGGACCTAATATGGTCTCTTACCAGTGTTCGGTCAGATTCAGCACGGCTCGATCTCCAACTGCTCTCTAGGCGTATTTTCCGGCGTTTCATATCTCTCAACCCCTCATTATACCAAGGGGCCGATCGAGACCCACGCCAAATCAGAGGCCGCAAAGGCACAACTCGATCTAGAGCACCAGCAGCAGCCCTATCCCAGGCTGCCACCAACTCTTCGACCGAGTCTCACTGGTTCCGCCTCCCTGCGGTGGGGTGCAGGGGTCAGAAAGTCCAAGCAAAGGAGAGAGTGATCAGACCATGACAGGGGCTCAATAACTATATCCCCTATATTCTGATCACTCAGCCACTGTCCAGAGACAAAAGCCAGGTCAAGCGTGTTCCCCCCTGTGTGTGGGGGGCCTTGAATTACCTGGGCCAGGTCCATGGCTGCCATGGAAGTCATGAACTCTCGATCCTCCCCGTATGCCCCGCCCACGGACAGCAGGTTGAAGTCACCCATAACTATTAGCCTGGGGACCTCACCCACCACCGCGGCGATAACATCCAGGAGCTCGAGCAGGGAGGTTGATACGTGGCAGGGAGCCAGGTACATAATCAACACTGCCCTCAGACCCCCTAGGTCCCTCTTCACCAGGAGGGATTCACAGCCTGCCGTCTGAGGAACAGTGACCTCCCTCGGCCTGTAATCTTCCCTGATCACGACCGCCACTCCCCCACCCCTACCCTGAGCTCTCGGCTGATGGAATGCAAGGAAACCCAGTGGGCACATTTCCACCAGAGGGACACCGCCCTCCGGTCCCAACCAGGTCTCCGTTATACCTGCCAGGTCTGCTCCCCCCTCTGAGATTAAATCTTGAATGAGGGGGGCCTTATTCACCACAGACCTGGCATTGCACAACATCAGCCTACAGCCAGGGCCCTGTGGTTCTGAATAACCCCGAGAACAGGTGGAGCCTTGGGGGTCGGAGCGCATGACCACTCATAAACGGTGGGTACGCGCTCCCTTATTATAATACAGCCCCCTGCTCCCGCCATATCTGCCCCTCCCGCTTATGGTACTAATTGGAACTAAGTTAGCCTTAATCAGCTCCCCATCCGAACCCGCAGGATTCCGTCCCCTTCCGTTGCCTGGCCTATCTTCTAGCTCCCCTCCAACAATTCCTTCCCCCACCCTAAACACCCCTTCCCCACCTCTTCCCTCCCTTTAAACTTTCATTAAATACCGATTTAAAAAACCCCAAAGCCCCTTATTTGATGCATGCCATCTCTCAGGACTCCAAAGTCCATCCTCAAGATTGGCCCTTGATAAAACAGAGGGCCATAATTGCGAGAGGGGGGAATCTCGCAATGCAAGAAGAGTCCATCTCGAGTAAGGAGCCAGTCAGGTAGAATGCATCGATGGGGTCCGGCAAGAAAACCAGGCAGTTCAGTCTAAATTAAAATCCAAAATTCCAGGATTCCATCAGGGTGATGGTAATAATAGTAATAACAACAATAACAATGATGGTGGAGTTTAGATGGTCCGGGCAGGAAAGAGGCCCCTATGTTGTTCCATCCTGCTCCATTTAATCCACAGTCCACAGATTCGGATATGTGCTGCCGGGGCAAGGACCAGATCTCTAAAAAGGGGGTCCATAAAGGCAGCACCAGAGTCAGAGTCTGGGATTCTTTCATCAGGGCTATTTACTGCCCCTCCTGATGGTGCTCGATTCCACTTTCCTTTCCGCATAAAAACTAACAGGGTGGGGGAGGCCACTGCAATTCTCCCATTTGGCCTCATTGTTGGCCGCTCGTTCACCAGGGAGGGGGAAGCATGACAATGTTATTTCCCTCACCACCAGGTCCATGCTGCCCCTCTCCATCACCCGCAACCTCCAGCTGTCTTCCCAAACCACCGGCCAGCATAATGGTGGGGGGGGCGCCGAGCTCTTCCCTTTTACGGCGGCCTCCCAACGCCTACGCCTCTCAGCTGCCCTCCCAAGCCGCTTGCTCATATGGTGGTGGTAGGGAGGGGGGTGGTAGGGAGGGGGGAAGGGGCCAAGCTACTTCCCTTCACAGGTGGCCATCCAAGAAACAGAAGCCTCTCAGAGGTCCTCTCACCCTTTCGCAGATCGTTCGCTCACATAATGGGAGGGGGGAGCCGCTGCCGAGCTCTTCTCCTTCGCGGCGGACTCCCATCCAAACTCCCAAACTGGCTCCACACCCCATCGTAGGCCGAAAGGGGCGGAGCACGCCACCATAATCCCCCGACTTCGTTCGTTCCGGAAAGGAGGAAATCAACAGATATGTCTCTGGAAAGCCAAGGTATTCCGCTGCCAAAATCCCCGGGGTCCCAGATGTTTCTCGACCCCCGGGGGGGGGTCTCTAGCCATTCCCCATCAGACGCCCGGCTGCTCTTACAAAGAAGCGCCCTCCATCTTGCACATGCTCTCTCAACGATTATGTGTGTATGTTAATTCATACACACAGACACTAAGGTAGGCTGAAGTTAAAACACAAATATTGTTCTGCCTATAATAACATGAGCTCTGTATCTTTGAGTATTGCAATGTGCCGTTCATTTCCTCTGCAACTGGTAATCAATATAGTTGAGGAGGTCCCCAACATTTGAAATATTTTTAAAATGAAAAAAAATGAAACTGTAACAAAATAAAAGTTGTGATTTCCCCCCCCCCCAAACAATGAAGAGAATCTAAAACTTAAGGCATTTCCAATCTATTGATGCTTAAGGAATGATACTTTTGACTCTTTGAAAAGTATAATGTTTTTTTAACTCTTATTGTGCTCAATAATTTTTCATACTGGGCCTGACTTCATATTTATTTCCATTCTAAGAATGTCAAAAGTGATAAATTCTGCAAAGAACTATACAAATCAGACTTTATGTCCTCGAATAACTCATAAAATTGTTTAAAGCTAATTTTTTATTTTGGTGCTTGTATTTGCTTTTGACATGTATTCTCAATTGTTGATATATGCTGATTGCTAGTAGATTATTATTTCCAATTAAAGTATGTTCTTGGCATTTGATTTTGGAATATGTACTCCATAGCTTTCTGAAGATTTTTCAAACTAGTATTGAAATAAAATGCTGAAATAAATATCAAGAAATGCAAGATCAGTACAGATTATTTATATAATGAAATTATATAATTAAAAATTAATCAATTATATTTTCAAAAAGGCACAGGTAGGCACCAGATTTAGAGCTTACAGACAGTTTCACATTTCTTTTGCCTTTTAAAGTTGAAGTATTGCAATTAAGATGCTAATGTCTAGATACTTTTTCCTGAGTTTTTAATAATTGTATATTTTGAATTGTGCTAGAATTAAGCAGATTTATAAACATTTCTCCTATATTGCTTTAAAGGTTAAATCTGATTTTGGTATGTCCATTAGTCTAAAAATAGCAGAATAAGAACCGTCAAGTTTTGTAGAACTTGATATATATACGTTGTACAGACCTAATGAACAAATATTAATTATTGCTAACATTCTCAATAACAGACTTCTCTTCTAATGCTGATCATGGGAGAGTTGGAACCTTTAGAAGGTAAAATTAAACACAGTGGAAGAATTTCCTTTTGCCCTCAAGTATCATGGATCATGCCTGGAACAATTAAAGAAAACATAATATTTGGTGTTTCTTACGATGAATACCGATATAAGAGTGTCATCAAAGCCTGTCAGTTAAAAGAGGTTAGTCTTCAATTGTCTGTATTTTCTTAATAATTATAAAAAAGTTACTTGAAGACAAAAAGATAATTAAAATTAATTGTAGCACATTATAGGAAATACTGTGTAAATTTTAAATAATTAAAACATTTCTATATTTCAAGATAAGGTTATATGAATCCCATACATGTACCATTTATTTCATTGTTGTAGCTCTACATCTATTTTGTTGAAGAAAGGCAGTTTTATTTCCTATGCTAATCTTATAAATGGAGCAGTGTGTATTAAAATCACAGACCAATCTATACTCAGAAGTAGACTAAATATTTCTAAATAAAGAAATGAATATTTCTAAATAACAATGGACTTAAAGTTACATTTTTAAAAAAACAATAATACCCCATTTTGAAAAATATGAAGAAGTTATATTTAAGTATGGCTAATCAAAGTATGATCTGAAAGAAATATTAATAAATACTATTCTGAGCTATTACATGCTCTTCTACAAGACGAGAATAAGCATACTTGAAGAAGAATTAGTTGTTTATATTTTGTAGTATACTAAAATATTACTGTTCCATGGATAAACCTTATTATCAGGCACTCTGTTTTGTGACCCAGCTACCAAAAGTGGTAAGTAAACCACATCACAAAGTCAAATCATGCCACTTGATTGCTGAATCTGATTAGCAAAGAAAAATATTTAAGAGCTTCAATATATGAAATCAAAGGTTCAAAGACAGAGCCTGATTTATGTATGACTACAATCCTAATTGTAGGAGCAGATGGCAGTCATGGCTAGAAGGGCTTCTGAGCAACTGCAGGTTGTGCATCAGTTATACCCTTTCCTGGACCAACAATCCTGCTCACAAATCAACCATGTCTTAGTCACCTCCTATCTGGATTACTGCAATACACTCTACATGGAGCTAGCCTTGAAAAGTATCTGGAAACTTCAGTTGGTTCAAAATGTGGTGGCTCACATTTTGTGAAAGTCTAGATTTGCACATCTGTCACCTCTCCTGGAGGAGCTACATTGGCTGCTGATTTGCTTCTGGGTCCGATTCAAGATGCTGGCTTTAAAGCCCTACATGGCTTGAGGCCAGGTTATTTGAAGAACCATCTTTTTATAGTTATATTTATCTGACCCACCAGAGTGCAGAGGCAGGATATGTGTTTCAGGTCTCCTCTCTTAAGGAGCTCAGTCTGGTGGGATCAAGAAGGGTGTTCTTCTCTGTGGTAGAAAAAGTGGCCTCCACTTTGACACTTTTCTTTTTTTTTAAAACACATTTTATTGGTTTTTTTAAATTCTTAAGAAAAAGTACTCAGGACCCACCGTGGTGGTTCAGTGGTCCAACATTCAAAAGTAAAAAAAACATATATAAACAACTCAGCTCAATGCATTTCACTATCCCCTCTCTATTTCCCTCGATTAACATAATACATTTAAATATTCCCCAAAAAAACCTTTGACACCTTTCAAAAGGCCGTGAAAACATGGTTTTGACAATGAGACTGGGGATCCCATGATAATATGGAGTCAATCATGGGGGTTTAATTGTTGTGCCAGGAGGAGTGGGTTTTATTTCTATAAGGTGTCTAGAGTCACTATATGTGAGTTGGCCAACCATATAAATTTAATAAACAAACAAATCATTTAAAGTGCTGTACAATTTGAACATCTTATAGTTCTGATGTCATCTAATAATCCACATAAAGCCATGCATACAGAAAGTCAGGTTAGCTGCTGTATATGTATATTAGGAACTGGAAATACCAGTTTAAAAAAAGAATACAATGTGATATCCAGCACTAGCCTATCTCTGCTTTGCAGGATAGTACTGTCGTATCTGAATGTGTTCTGGAAATAATCCTGTTTTCGCATGTCATTCATATTATATATTGTCGAGTGAGAAGTCAAGTAATTTCTCCTCCATTTATGCCTCGGTTATTTGATATTTTGGATTAAGACATTTGTTCATTGAGGTTTTTCACTTTTGACTGGTGTGCAATCTGTTCCTGATAAATTTATCATCAAATTTCTCTTGAGCAATTACAGAAGATGTCTCAGGTATTTTATCAAATGCAATTATTCACTTATGAAAGCAGAAGAAAATAGTTTACATAACTTTCTAGGTCTGAGATATCAGGAGAAATGTTCATTCTGTAATGTGGAATGAATGCATATTTGAGAGGGTGGAGTACATTATTTATTGTTTTTGATCTTGTGTGTAAAAAGTCTTGGTATAGGTTTCAGTACAAAAATAATTTCAGTTAGAATCGGGAATACTTAAAGGTGTGTGCTGTTTAACTTTAAATCACCTTATTATTTTGTGAAACTGGTTTTATTTTGAATAAGAGGTGCCTTCTCTTTGCCAACTCATCTTAAAGTGTTTCTGGAACTAGAAAAAAGCAAGGACAATACGATAAACATTTAAATCTTGGGGCTTAAATTAATGTAGGTTCTAATGAGAATATAATAAACAGTCTATCCAAATATTCCAAGTGGCATGAATTTTGGTTAACGTGTAGGCAGAAAACAGAATGACAGTTACCCATCCAAGATGAATGGAATGGAATAAAATGGAATGGAATGGAACGGAACATAGTAGAGTGGAGTGGAGTAGAGTAGAGTAGAGTAGAGTAGGTAGATGAATAGAATAGAATAGAATAGAATAGAATAGAATAGAATAGAATAGAATAGAATAGAATAGAATAGAATAGAATAGAATAGAATAGAATAGAATAGAATAGAATTTTTCCTAACTCACAATCAATACAGTTGACTTACTTCTAAGTTACCCCTCTATGGCTGAACTGTTAATTTATCAATTAAATCCAAGAAATATAGGCTGCTTTCATATAAAGGATTTTCTTAACCAGCAGTACATATTTCTATTCTAATGCAGATATTTAATGAAAACAAATGATAGCTGTGTTCACCATGAATATGAATTGTTAAAAATACATCTCTGACCAGTAAACAAGGGTTAATACTCACACTGGGCTAACTGAAGTTTTACAGCAATTGCAAACTTTTGAGTTTTGCACAGAAAAAGTTTTGAATAACTTGTAAAATTACACATTTTCAAATGGTTAGGAACTTGTCTTGTGGATTTGCGATTTTGCTGTTATATATTTAAAAGTTTCTTGAATATAAATTGTTTTTAATAACTCAAACTAGACTACAAAATAGCCTAAGCTGTGTTTAAATTGCTGAGAGAAGATATGCTGAAAAATTGTTTTGTCATGAACTAAGTCCCTGCAAATCCCCTCTCTCTGTCTCTTTAATTTGCTTTATCCATGCCTTCCTATTTTTCCCGTAGCCAATTTAGGGCACATGGCCCTGAAGACCTAGATCCTAATATTAATCTATAGACTGTTAATATTTTAAAACCTCTTTCTTTATTCCTTGGCTAGAATTTTCATACTATCTTTCCCTCTATTGTAAGGAATATTAAATTCCTTACAGCTGTACTTTGCTTGTTTTTCATGTTTGCTTTGTACCTTTTAGACTGTTTTACAGTTTACAGTATTTATTGACCAACCACATTTATATCCCAGTTCAATCCTGAAGGATGTATCTGTTAGCTTCAAATATCATTTAATAAAATATATTGATTGGTTAGTAATTGTAGTTTGATTGTTTTACTTAATGGACGCATAAGTCTACTTAATAACCTACAATATTTGATCCCAATAGAATTGTCACAATGGGACATCCCAGATGTTTAGGATATTTTCTATTTATTTTAAGATTTAGTTTTGATAAACATGAAAGCACTAATATAAGACAAAAATCTATGCACAGTGTGAATATATTAATCCATTCAAAGGAAATGTATAAAATAATTTCAGATCTATCAAGACTACTTTTTCTTAAGACTTAATGTTACCTTTATGTTAAGGACAACATCCCCTCAATTATTTGCAATGTAATGGTGAGAATGGGTTTATATCTCCATCATGTTCCTACAAGCATCTTAAGGCTTTTAGTTGGCCATTGTAAGAAACAAAATTCTGAATTAAGATATGTTTTTTATGGTACAGGAAGGCTGTTACAATCTTAGTTGTGTGAGCAACCATACTTTTGGGTAATCCAGAAGGTACATTATTTTTGTAAAGTAATTATACTATTACAGGCAAATATTTTAGATGATGAAATGCCATAACAAATTGTTTAACTGAATAACATTGTCTTGTTAGTATACCATAGTCTTAAACTGCAGTTCTGTGAAATAAAATTTATGGCTGTAATTTATGTTATGCAAGAGTGTTAGTGTTAAGATCAACACTAAAGTCATATTGAAACCTTCACTTACACACCTTTGGTAAATATATTGTGGTTTGCGAATCTTTAGCAGTTAATAAACACCAATGTTTAACTGTGTACTCAGTGAGTCTTTAGGTATTGAAATTCAGGTGCTGATTTTTTTCATTGTACAGATTATAGAAATCAGATATGGGAATGTGGAAAGAAAGAATTATAGTAACTGTTGACTTGTTTTACTGAAAATGAAAGTGCTTGGATTAGGTCAGTTATAGTCAGGCTTATGCAGTTTATCAATATCTACTTATTGCATTTATAGCTTATCTGAGAACTCAAGGTGGTTTATATCCTGACTTTTGCAGTGTAGCTCGCTCGCTCGCTCGCTCGCTCGCTCACTCTATCTATCTATCTATCTATCTATCTATCTATCTATCTATCTATCTATCATCTATCTACAGCAGACATGTCAAATCTGCGACATCACGTGACATCGCACAACGTATCGGGATAGTTTTGCCATTGCTGGCAATGGGGTGGATGCAGCTTCTGCATGACACATCCAGCCTGTGGGTCAGCAGTTTGACACCCCTTATTTATTTATTTTTTATTTATTATTACATTTCTATACCGCCCCTCTCCCGAAGGACTCGGGGCGGTGTACAGCCTTAAAATTTAAAAAACATATAAATGTACAAAATTAAAATATTTAAAAATAAATAAATAGATCTACAGTATCTATTAATCTCTTGTTTGACAGATTTGATTCATTGATTATGGACTAGTAAGCTGGTGTTAACTTTTAGTCATCATATATAGACCAGGATGATCTGTCCCTAACCTGGTCTTTCAGGTTTTCTGATAATTCAAGTGTCACTGCTGTAATTGAATCGGTGGTGGGATTCAAATATGTGAACAACCAGTTCTCTGTGTGGATGCAGCTTCCAGAAGTACATTCTGGGCCTGGGCAACAAAACATTAGCTACTGGTTCTGCTGAAGTGGTGTGAACTGGCTGAATCCCACCACTGAATTGAGTCCATCTATCTTGCTCCTCCTATCTTACAGGACTGGGTTATGATTGCCTTCTCCTACACAGTATGAAACGATGCCTTTGTTGTTATCATTAAAATGATCACCCAGCTTTAGTATCTTCTTGTATCATCTCTGCCTGCTATAAGTGCCTGCTTGTTTTAGCTGGGCAACTGAGATATACTTTATTCCTTGGATGACTCTGCTGGAAATATATTGCCATATAGTCTCACTGTTCTTCATTCATCCCTTCTGGAACAGTCTATCACCACTGCCATCACCCCACAAGTCACACATACTGTCACTATGAGGCAGTATAGCAGAACTTCAGAGGGAATACATTTCTAGAATTTAATTAAAACCAGTCTCTTAAGAAAAAAGCCTGTTCTTAAAGAACCTCATGTGAAATTACTGACTTAATCACTAAATGAAAATTAAATGTTATCAGTGTAATGCTAGCCAGAAAACAAGAAGAATTCAGGAAATATCACAAATCAGTAGAAAGTGTAATTAAAGGTAAAGTCATTCATCCTATGTCATTAGATCCAGGGTAGAAGTCCAAGACTTCTTCAAAGGCAGGTTCTGATTCATCAATCCCTTGGGATTCATGAAAGTATCAAACAGAATGTGCCTAGGGGTGATTCATTAGTTATTATAAACCAGCATATTGCCAAGAATATCAACCAAGCATCAAATGAAGCCTACTTAATAAACTAAGCATTGTGGGAGAAGAGAACGTTTAGAAATTGTTCAATTACAGGAAAACGGTTTAAAAACAAGTTATTATTGTAATGAAAGGAAGGAATTAGCAGGTCCCAGATGGTTCCATAAATAGGGGTAGAGTATTATCCTATTCCAAAAAGTTCAAGGGTCAAATACTATGTTGAGCCCCATTAGCTAAATTTTGAATACAAGTGATTTATTAACAGCTAATGCAAATATGAAGTGATGTAAACGTTGGCAAATGAAATAAATAACAATGAATTCACTGTACTGATAATGTTCATATTTACAATTGCTAACTAAATAATGTTTTGTTGTTATGGCATATCCAAGGATGCTGCCATCCAGTTTGTGTATCTATAAGCAAAACAAATTTTATGCTATAAGTTATTAGAAAAAAAATTTGAACATAAATTTTCCTGTAATGATTGCCTTACAATTACCATTATTTCATTAGTAGCCATAGGTCATTTAGCCTATTATGACCTATATTAACTTGAAACATGTGTATAATAATTTAAAAATGAGTTACTTCTTTTTATTTTGATCTTCCACACTTTTTATTTGTTGTTTCTTTATGACATTTTATTAAGATCTATGAGTTTTACTCTTAGGTATTTTATCATTATTATAACCATTGACTCTTGGTCATTCATGTGAAAAAAATATTTCCAAAAGAAGAGAATATATGTAGCTCAGGACTGAACTGTAAAGTGCTTGGTGTTTTCCGAGCTTGGTTGTTGTTTGCAAATGTTTCATTATCCAAGTAGGTAATATCATTCTGTGACTGAGTGTGGGGTTTACTCTGTTCAGATAAACAAAATATTTATCTTCTTAGCTTAAAACAAGAACATTGTTATGAAAACTTATTATTAATTATCATGTTTTTGTCTTAAGATGCTGTATATTGAAAAGTAATGATGATCTGAAAATGAAAAATTAACATCTTTATACAATATTTCAACAGGATATTTCAAAGTTTCCAGAGAAAGATGACACAGTTTTAGGAGAAGGTGGAATAACTCTCAGTGGAGGTCAACGAGCCAGAATTTCTTTAGCTAGGTGAGTAGAAATAATGATATGTTGTTTTTAATAAATAGAGTTAAATTTTACTCGTTCTTAAAGGGAAGTAACCTTATATACGTGTTAAATATTTTGATTTCTAAAGTCAAAATATTGTACCATTTAGTTTAATGGAACTTACTTATGATGAATGGATATATAAGATTAAAATCTAATATTGCATAATTCTTGTATTTTAAAATGTTATAACTGCCAATTACTGCATTTTGCCTATCATTTCTTATTTAATTTAATGAAAGAATTTGCTTTGGCTTAATATGTTTTATCACGTATAACAATAATGCAAGATTGTAATAAAATCAAAATAATTAATCAAAGCATATATTTTAATGAAAGCTAACTAAATTTCTTTGTCATCTATATAGAGCAGTGTATAAAGATGCTGATTTGTATCTCTTGGATTCTCCTTTTGGTTATTTAGACATGTTAACAGAGAAAGAAATATTTGAAAGGTAGGATATGTTTTATATATTTGGTTAACTACTAGATAAAATAATATTGTACAATAAGATAGCAAATAATTTATGAAGAACAGTGTTGGCATTCAGTAAAAACATCTAATAGAGGACATCACTTTCTGAAATTTGTATTTTATTAAATTATTTTAGAGCCTATAAATAAAAGCAAACAACTGCTGCAATTCTAATAAATTCTTATACTCATTTCCACTTCATTATTCCAATCTGAAGATTAATGTTTTATAGTAATATGTACACATTAATAATTCCACTAAGCATGGTAACATTTTCTGCTTGTTGAACTTCGTTTGTAATTTAGCATTATCAGGTTTATAATGCAATTTAAGTAATCACCATCCTTTACAAATGCTTGTGTAACTTAGCCTGAACAAAATAATTGAAGATCTGTTAATCCTCTTCATAAACCTACTGGTTTATGATGGCATTTTTGTTCATCACTTACAAACATAAGAACCAATAGCAGATTAAAAACCCATTTGGAGTACTCTTTTATCTTGAGGAGCCAGAATAGAAAAGGAAATACAGTAGAGCTATAAAAGCCTTATCCTCGCAGCCAGCTTGACCCATATCTAGAACAGGCCAGCAATCATTTTTGGAGAGCAAGAATGGATGTCATTATCCTAAGTTCACTTTCCACCCATCATGAATGTGATTACCAGGTTCATTTTCTTGTTCTTTTTGAAAGTGGTGTTTACCTGCTTCTGTCAACTCAGTGTTTCCATTGTGCCTGCTGCACTTCTAAGCCAGTCATGCACTTTGATTGGTTTCTTTTCAGATGTAAGAATATTCCCTTCATGCTATTTTTCTGGCTTTTCCTGAGTAAAGCCTGCTGCAGTTTCTGTTACTTTATGTCTTTCTCACCAATATAATATTGTAAAACTTTCCTGACATTTTCCCCTATTTTTCCTTCCTTCCTTCCTTCCTTCCTTCCTTCCTTCCTTCCTTCCTTCCTTCCTTCCTTCCTTCCTTCCTTCCTTCCTTCCTTCCTTCCTTCCTCCCCTCCCTCCTTCCCTCCCTCCACATTGGTGCACTGCTTCTTTATTTTTCTAATCACTTGAGGTCTGCAGAAGACTATATTCAGGAAAAATCAGAAAAATGCAATTTTTTTAATTCATTCATTTAGTTAAATTAAGCTCCACCTGATTCTAAAACAACTCTGGTGGCTCACAATATAGCAAAACCAAATAAAAGTTAAAATACAAATGCAACACAAGAGGAATCTACAGATGGACACTCCACACAAAAACATCTACGAAACACATTCCACAATCCAAGTCCTGAGGAAATAGTCAAGTCTTTAAGGCCGCCAGTAATCTCGGGAAATCGGGGGAGCTCATTTCAGAGAGCAGTGGCCACAACAGAGAAGGCATGATTTCTGGGTCTCCAAGACAATCAAAGGTACCTGGAGTGTACAAAAAGTGTACAGAAAAGATGGGAGATAGGCAGTCCCTCAAATAACCTGGCCTTATGCAAGTTTAAACTTTGTAGGCAACAACCAGGACCTTGAAACACACCTGGAAGTATACTAGAAATCAGTGCAGCTTTCAAAGTGGAAAGGTCACATAACCGTACGAAGAAATGCCCATAATTACCTGCGGCATTGCATTCTGGACTAACAGAAGCTTCTGAATGGTCTTGCAATTAAAGAAGTTGATCCATGAGACAATTCCTCCCCCATCCAGAACTGCATAGGTTGGGCTTAAAAGATACAATTGGGTATCATATTCATGCTGATATCAAAATCTAAACTGGTGGATGACCCAATTCAGTGGTTTCATGTCATTATTAAACATGAGGAAAACACCAACCCTTGTGGTATTCCACAGATGAGAGAGCTACTTGAACTTGTGCTGAAGCAAGAAGAGAACCACCATAAAATGATGTCCCCAATTCTTAATCCCTTCAGCCAATTCAGAAGGATTCTGTGGTTGACTGTATTAAAAGACACTGAAAATCAATGAAGACAAGGATGGATGGATTTATTTATTTAATTTTTATCCTGTCTTTATTATTTTTATAAATGACTGAAAGTAGCCAAAACACATAATACTCCTTCCTCATCCTATTTTCCCCACAATAACCTGTGAGTTGGGTTGGGCTGAAACAAAGTAATTGGCCCAAAGTCACCCAGATGGCTTAAGGTGAAACTAGAACTCATGGTCACCAAATTTATAGGAGTACTTTAATCACTGGAGGATTGCAATAATGTCCTTCATATATACCTGGAGAGCCACTAGAGGAGTTTTGGGAAATGTAATGCAGGACCAGGAATTATAATACAGGTACTTTTCAGCTTATGACCACAACTGGGATCAGAATTTCTGTTGCTAACCAAGGCAGATGTTAAATAAGCCATGCCCAATTTTATGACCATTTTTGGCATAGTTGTTAAGCTAATCACTGCAGTTGTTAAGTGAATCATGCAATCATTATGTGAATCCAGCTTCCTCCATTGACTTTGTTAAAAGCTGGCTGGGAAGGTCGTAAATGGCAATCACATGACCCGAGGAAACTGCAAATGTAATAAATACATGCAGGTTGCCAATAGCTTTAAGTTTTAAGTGCAAGGACTGGTCGCAAGTCACTTTTTTCAGTTCCGTTATATCTTAGACTAATAGCTGAATGAACTATTGTAAGTTGAGGATTACGTTTAGTCAGATATCGAGCATAATTATGATTTGCCTAGAAAATAGTGTTCTTTTTCAATCCCCAAATTTTATTGTCAGCTAAGTGAATGTAGTATAGCTTTCTTAAATTAGAAAGCACTCGTATAATAAAGTCATCAATATGTACTACCTAATTTCAAATCTGCATTTTTTTCTTTTTCTGAAGTTGCATTTGCAAGCTTATTGTCAATAAAACTAGAATACTTGTCACTTCAAAGTTGGAACACTTAAAAATAGCAGACAAGATATTGATTCTCCATGGAGGAAGCTGTTATTTCTATGGAACATTTTCTGAACTTCAGGCTCAGCGACCCAACTTCAGTTCTGAGCTGATGGGATTTGATGCTTTTGACCATTACAGTGCAGAAAGAAGAAATTCCATTCTTACAGAAACACTGCGGCGTCTCTCTATTGATAATGATGGCATGGCTTCACGAAATGACATGAAAAAAACATCTTTTAAACAAACTTCAGATTTTACTGAGAAAAGGAAGAATTCTGTAAAGAATGCACTAAATTCTAGCCGCAAGTTTTCTCTCATGCGAAAAACATCATTGCAGGTCAATGGTAAGGAAGAAGGTCTTGGAGAACCAGTAGAAAGAAAATTGTCTTTAGTGCCAGAGTCTGAACAAGGGGAGGCAATTCTGCCTCGCAGCAATGTATTAAATTCAGGACCCACATTCAGAGGGCAGAGAAGACAATCTGTACTTAATTTAATGACCAGAACATCAATTCATCCAAATCAAAGCATTTACAAAAAAGGCAGCATATCAGTCATCCATCAATCTTCCGAAGCAGACATTTATGGGAGGCGTTTGTCTCGGGGCAGTCTGGTAGAAATAACTGAAGAACTTAATGAAGATGATTTAAAGGTATATATTTCAAGTTATTGTAGTTAAATGGTTGTCAGTGGTCCTGTTTCTTGGACACCCAGCTTGGTATTGCAAGATAATATTTCCAATTTAAAGAATCATTAGCTTTTAGTTTAATATGCTAATACATTTATTAAGAAAATGTGTACAAAAAAGGATACATTAGGGGAAATTGCATTTGGAAGTGTCCTTTCATTTTTAATATTGAATGATCCCAGATAGGACATTCTGTTTCAACTACAATAGCAATATATAAGGAGAAAAAGCAAAGGGAAGTATTCCTCTTGCTTTTAAGGAGCTGTGAATATGAATGAATAGGAGGGTAAACATAAAATTCTTAAGCACATTATTGTCTAAAACAGAGGTGTCAAACTCGTAACATCACATGACGTGTTGCGACGTATCATGACTTTTTCCCCATTGCAGGCAATGGGGTGGGTGCGGTTTCGGCATGACACATCCAGCCTGCGGGCCAGCAGTTTGACACCCCTGGTCTAAAAGAAAGCTGGAAACCAAAATTGTAAGCATGTCTCAATAACAGGAGTTCTCATGAAAACCAATAGCAGTAAGATCTAGGCTTATACTGGTGATAGCAGTAGGGTACAAACAAGAAGTAATTTTATAGAACAGTCTAATTATGTTCTCAATTATTTTGCCAGGAATGTTTCTTTGATGATTCAGACACTATGAATGCAGTCACCTCATGGAATACATACTTCAGATATATAACCATCCACAAAAAAATAATTGTTGTGTTATTTATATGTTTTATTATTTTTTTAATTGAGGTAAGAATATAACAATAAATTCTATTTTAAAACAAATTGCTTATGTGTAAATAAAAGCTTTTTCATTTCGTACATGCTGTATAAGATGTATAGAAGAACAGGGATCTAATGAAAAAAGAATGATAGCAATTTCTTTGCTTATGACCTTAATTGGGATGGAATTTCCATTGTTAATTGATTTGGTCATTAGGCGAAACATCATGTGACTGCATTGCTTAGCAATGAAGGTTCCCGTAGTTCCAGTTGAGGTCATTAACCAGACTCCTTCTCTGCTATGTTCACCTCAAGTTCCCCACACCCACCCATTTTGCCCTTTATCTGTGCTCTTTTGGCTATTTTGCACTCTGTTGCCACTCCCATCTGTATCCCCTGCCACCCCTTTCACCGTTTTCTTCCTCCTGTTGCTGCTGAGGCATGCCTGGTCGAAGTAACTGCTGGACCTTTGCAGGGTGTTTGTGAGGCCTCCCCAAGGTTTCCCTAAAGCCTTTTGCAGCCTTTGCTGGGGGCACCACAATAGCTATAAATTCAAACATCAGCTGCATTCATTTAGCACTGTCTTACATTTGAACAGTTGCTCAATAAATAGTAATTAAGCAAGGACTGTCTATATAACAAAAACTTACCGAATGTATTGATTCTTGTATTATTTTACAAGTTTATTTATTATTTATGTTAAAAGATTTCTATGGCTATCCACCTTAAAACAACTCTTGGCAGCTTCCAGCAATAAAACTATAAAACAATTAAAACATATAAAAATCAAAACACCATCACCTCAAATGTAAATTTCCACTATGTTAGCCTAGACACCAGTATGTTTTGATACTATAACTTTTTAATTGAGTGATTTCCAACAATATGCATGCAGAAACATAACATAATATGTTACAAAACACATTCACCGGACAAAATAAAATACAGAAATGTATACATTGGGAGAAACAAATATGAAAACATATATAAATTTGATTCTGACTTTTTTAAAAAAAACCAGCAAACTAATGTGGAAACAGGAAGAAATATGATTGGGAAAATAAGCAAAATTGAAATTGACAGATGTATCCAATTTTCAAGGGGTACTTCAACAGGCCTGTAGATAATAAAATTACAGCACCTGAAATAATTTCCTTGTACAGTATTATTAAATTGTAGTGTGGCAGTTCTATTTTATAATTGGTCACTTTATAAATTAGAGTAACACTGGACATAAAACCTTCAGCTGACTTTATACATCTTACCATCAATATGTGAAATTAGATATTTTATAGAATGCATAGGAAATCTATAGAATGCCAAAAATGGGACATCTAAGTATGAATTAACTATCCATTTTCCATTTTTAGGTGGCTGCTTCCCTGTTTGGGGTATGGTATATCAGGTGAGTGTTTATAGTACAATATTAAAGATTTGTGTGTGTTATGTAACTGTAACATTTCAATGGGGCTAAATTTTAATATTTAAAGACAAACTAATTATCACACACCCAGTTAGATGGCAGCACATGATGTTCGTTGATCTCAACAAGCTAAGCATGGTCTACTTGGTTGGTATGATAGGAAATGCCCAGAACAGGCAATGCAAGGAAGTTGAGAAAGACATATCAGAAGATGATAATGGAAAACCATTTCCATTCTATTGTCATGGATATCCCATGGAGTCATCGGGAGTCATGAACTCGAAGGAGATTTTAAATGTTAGTCATAATATTAAATGCATAAATACAATTAACAAAGAGTTTGTTCTGTGATATCAATGATGCTTTTGGAAAGGTTGAACAGACCAAAACAATTTCTCTCTTTCTCTCCCTGCCATAAAATGATAAAACTGCTTTTTCTATTTCTCCATTGGCACCAATTGGACTCCCTTTAATTTATTCCTACATTTCAAATTTTCATTTGGCTGCTACTTACATTTAAAAAACATCATTTTTAACCCAGCCCTTGCTTAGTCCTGCATGGATAATTCATTATTAAATGCTACAGCCCAATTCCGCACTTTTAAAGTTTTCTGTCCTATCCAATTATTCTCTACTAAAAATAAGTTCTTTGAATTCAATGGGATTATTCCCATGTAAATATATAAATAATAGCTTTCCTGTTATCTTTTTTTTTTGGACAGAAATATTTTTTATCAAGTGTGGTAGTATAATAAATGAGGTATAATGCTAACAACAACCAGTTTTGATGTCTTATAACTTTATAAGACATCAAAATTGTTGTTTTCATTACTCTTTGCTCCTTTTCAAATGCCTAATCATAATAAATTCAAGTTATATCCCTTTAAACAATCATTTTTATCAAAACTGCATTCTCAAAAACTATTAAATTGTGATTTCAGTGCTAGTATGACATATCATGCTTTTAAGAAATGAAACTCAGTATGTGACTGTAAATTTATAAATGACTATAAACTTATAATAATATGAGTTTGTGTCTGTTTTATAGTTCTGCTAATTCACCTCACCCGAATAAAACAGAATCAACAAAAAATCATTCCTCTGATGGACTGGAGAACAGTGCAGTTATTGTTACTGAGACTAGCAGCTTTTATATCTTCTACATTTATGTGGGTGTGGCAGATACCTTTCTAGCCCTGGGGATTTTTAGAGGCATACCCCTGGTACATACTCTTATAACAATTTCTAAAACTCTTCACCGCAAGATGCTTCATGCAGTACTTCAGGCTCCTATGTCGTCCTTCAACAAACTCAAAGCAGGTAACTAAAACTGACTCAATATGCAATAATTTTTATATGCTTAGTTTAGGCAAAGAAGACATTTGTGATTTATTCCATCATTCAAAATTTGCAAACACGTTCAGAACAAGTTGCAATAATCAGTTTTTAAAAAATCCAAAGATATTGGAGATAGACATTCAGAAACCATCTTTGATGGAGGATATACACTGGAATTTTTAAGAATAGAAGGCATTAATTCTTAATTGAGGTCCATTACCAGCTTTCACACGTTTGCATATATTAGCATTAGCAGTAGATCCTGTCATGTTGGGCAGCATGTATGCATAAGTATGGCTAATTTAAAATGCAACAGAGATATCACAAAATAAAGCATTTATAGCAAAGGCATTTGCTAGGCATTTAGGGCAGAATGGGACAATTTGGCATAGCCAGCTTGGCATGGCCAGCTCCCTGCCGCCAGCTCGCCACCAAGTTGCTTCTGCCAGCTCACCTCTGCCTCTGTCTCTGCCTCTGCCAACTTACAACCTCTAAGTTGTTGCAGGACAACATGGCCAATTTGCTGTGGAGACAACTTACCATGGGCAGCTGGCGGTAGTACTGGGTGAGCAGGCAAGTGAACGGGAGGAGCTTGACGTGGCAGTGGCAAAATGTGTATGAAAATGGGACATGCCAAGCCTCCCTGCTGCCTACCTTGCCCACTGCTAGAAAATGGCCTGAACATTGCACTGTCGTCTAACAGCCCAAACTCCAAACAACTAAGAGCTCAGTGCAGTGGAGGTGTGTGAAAATGGGAAGCTCTTGGCTGCTGCTGCTCTGCCCTCTGCCCACCCACTCATTTTCCATGTGCCCATCTCTCCAGTTACCCATGGTGAGTTGTCCCTGAGGTGAATTGGCTGTGTTACAATGTCCTGCAATGACTTGATGGTATGAGTTGGCAGAGGTAACTTGGTGGCTAGCTGGCGGCAGTGAGCTGGCTGAACCAACCTGGCCGCATCAAATTGTCCCATTCCATCATAGAAAGTTTAATTTTAAAAAATTAAGTAAGCATACTTTTCACAAGTGAGGTTTGATAAAAATAGAAGCAATTATTTCTGAACTTTATGATAGGTGTACTAGGTGAGGAGGAAACAATTGGTGAATCTGATGCTTGCTTAAACTCAGCTATGATGTCAAATATTTATTTACTTTATATTGTTTATAATCTACCCTAAGTTTGAAGGACTCAGCAGCATACAGTAAATAGAGCCAGTTCCCTCTAGTGGTTAAGGCACCAGGCTAGAAACCAGGAGACTGTGAGTTCTAGTCCCACCTTAGGCATGAAAGCTGATTGGATAACTTGGGCTTGCCACTCTTTCCCAACCCAACCCAACCCACCTCACAGGGGTGTTGTTGTGGAAAAGAGAAAGAGGAAGGAGTATTATATACGTTTGCCACCTTGAGTTACTTATAAAATAATAAAGGTGGGATTTAAAAAATCTAATAAATAAATAAAAAATAAAGTTTAAAAATGTATAACATTATTGCGGGCTGCCTAGAGTTGATTGGAAGATGCATAGGTATATAAATGTTTTATATGAATAAATAAAATAACTTTATAACAAAAAATATGTGAATTGTTACCTCATGTGTGAAAAAGTTAAATTATTAGGCACATGTCTTCTCACCATTTATATATTAGCATATAAATCTTTCTATGTAAACATTTTCATATAGATAATTTGAATGTAAACTAATCCAGTATTAATCAGTACTATATGCTTAAATATACTGCAAATAAGCTCATGAATGTTACAGTAGAATTTTAGCATTTTACTTATTCAAAAAACACATTGTTTAGTTTAACCAATATTGATAAAATATTCAGTTGATAACTAAATTATTTTTCCTTTCAACATATATAGGTGGAATACTTAACAGGTTTTCAAAGGATATAGCAATACTGGATGACTTATTGCCACTTACAGTATTTGACTTCATTCAGGTTTGTAAATGTTATAATAAATGTTGCAAAAATTGGAACAGCATAAATCATGATTCTTCAGCTATCTTAGGATTATCCTGAGTTTTTTGTCCCTAAAAATACCTTTCAATAAATCACCAAACAGTAGCTCCTTAGACAAAAGTAAGAGACAACTACTTTCTTCATTTTGTGGCTTTAAGAAAGATATGGTTGTCATAGGATACTGTTTTGGGTAAAATTTGGTCTAATGCAGTAAAATGGGCACCTCTATTCAGGCAAGGGAAAACATGAGCCATAATAGAAATAGCAATAGCACTTAGACTTATATACCACTTCATAGGTCTTTACAGCAGTGGTCCCCAACCTTTGCAGCTTGGCAGCCCGGCGGGAGGGCAGGGAGAAGGGAACCACTCTGTCGCTCACACAAGTCGAGCTACGTGCACGGCCCGGTTCCAAATAAGCCACGGCTTGGTAGTGGGTCGCAGCCCAGGGGTTGGGAATCCCTTCTTTACAGCAGTCTCCTAGCAGTTTATAGTGTCAGCACATTGCCCCCAACAATCTGGGTCCTCAGTTATATTTCATATTATAAATAGCATGATTTATAAATTTATGTACCCACTGGAACAAAAGTGTATAAAAGCAGAATTGGGTCATGATTTCATCATGTTTGCCATCATTGTGACCTGGTGGTGATGGTACTGTACAGTAGGATTTTTATCTATACTGAGGGGTACATGTAAACTAATCTAATTATTTTACAATATCTAACCTAATATTTCAATAAAATGCTATTATTATTATTATTGTTGTTGTTGTTATTGTTATATTTCATCTTCCTGTTACCAGCTTAGCCTCAATTAGGCTATAACCAATATGTTGATCAGATGTCATAATTTAGCAGCAATACATGTCATGTCATGTCATTTCATAAACTAGCCAGGAAATACAGTTTTATAAACTAATGTCATGATTGTTTAGCAGCATCTCATCCTTCAGTCCTCCTCAAATCATATACATCTTTTGCCTTTTTATTAAAATAAACATCTAATTTTAAATAAATGCATGATTATTTTAATTTGGTATATATGACAGCAGTCTCTCTCAATTCAAAAATTCCAGGAAATCTATAGGTGATCTTGAAAAACATAAAAAATGATAGACTATCAAAAACTTGTGCTAAGAAGATTGCAAATTGTGTAATTTTGCATGATAGAAATATATCATTAAGATCTATACTAAGATAACATATTTGAGAATAGAAGTCTCAAACTGAGTGACCATACGGTGACCAAGTTAGATTTCAAGGGAAACAAACTCAGTATCTGTTATTGCCCTTCAGATATTTTGGAGTATAGTTACAGATAATTCTCTACTTACAACAGTTCATTTAGTGACCATTCAAAGTTGCAACAGCACTGAAAAAAGTGACTTATGATCATTTTTCACAGTTACAACCTTTGTAGGATCCCCATGATCATGTAATCAAAATTCAGATGGTTGGCAACTGGTTCATACTTATGACTATTGCTGTGTCCCAAGGACATGTGATCACCTTTTGCAACCTTTTGACAAGCAATGTCAATAGGAAAGCCAGATTCACTTAACAACCAGGTTACTAACTTATCAACTGCAATGATTCACTTAACAACTGTGGTAAAGGTCATAAAATGGGGCAAGTGTCTCACATAACAACATAAATTTTGGGCTCAATTGTGGTCATAAGTCGAGGACTAACTGTACTGATCTGACTATGGAGACTAGAATGGTAAATCAGAACATTTGAATTGCACCATATGGAAGAAGGATAATTTTATCATAGTAACGTTAGGGAAATTACTGCCTCATAACTTGTAAAATTTTGTGGAAAGTTTGCTATATCAGTAGTATTTTTCTTTCAACCTGCAGTTAATGCTCATTGTGATTGGGGCTATAGTAGTAGTCTCTTTCTTAAAACCCTATATCTTCCTGGCATCTGTGCCTGTGATAGGAGCCTTCGTTATGTTAAGAGCATACTTCCTGCACACATCTCAACAGCTGAAACAACTGGAATCTGAAGGTATGATCTAATATAGACACAAATAAAATGAAAAGAGATTTTCTCTGTTGCTTTTCATCCAACTCCTATTTTATGATTTCATCTCTCTGAATAATGTTCAGTGCTTGTCCAGATGCTAATATTAAATATGAATAATGCTAAGTTTGAGATGAAAGAAAGGGAACCATAGACATAACTATAGTACCACAGAGATAAAAATAAAATTGGTATATCTGTCGATTTATAGAAAATTTGCATTAGTAAATGGATTACTGTTTCACATAGAACACTAAACAGTTCACACATTTCAGAAGTAATTTACAATGGGATAGCTTCAAATACGTAATATGAAATCATAAAACTAAAATAATATATAAAAGCTCTATTATCAAAGTACTATAGTATCAAAACAATATATATGTTTTGATGAAATAGTATGATTACATACTATTTTTAATGTTCTGTGACATGATGCAACTAGAAAAGAATATATGTGATGGAAACACAAGTATTAGTTATGTTTGAATCTTTATGCAATTCATTTTTAAAGAAATAATAACCGTGTATTATTTTTATTTTCATATTTGCATTCCTTATAGCTAGAAGTCCAATTTTCACACATCTTGTTACCAGCTTAAAGGGACTCTGGACATTGAGAGCTTATGGACGGCAACCATATTTTGAAACGTTATTCCATAAAGCTCTAAATTTGCATACAGCAAACTGGTTCCTGTATCTGTCTACGTTACGTTGGTTTCAGATGAGAATAGAAATGATTTTTGTAATCTTCTTCATTATTGTGACCTTTGTTTCTATTGCTACTACAGGTATATATATATCTTTGTGTTTATATTAAAGAGAAAAAAGAGAGAGAGCAAGACCTGTTACATATAGAAAAAATATGCAGATTTAAATAATTAATGGACACTATATACTGATAGTTTAATCAATATGCTTTAATTGAGAATGGCAAATGTATTTTTTTATTTTACTTTTTTATATAGAAAAGTTATGGCTGCCTATATTGCAGTGATGGCAAACCTTTTAGAGACCGAGAGCCCAAACTGCAACCCAAAACCCACTTATGCATCGTTGAGTGCCGGGTGGGTGTGGTCCATTGGCTGGGTGTGGCCCATTGACTGGGCGTGGCTGCGGTGGTAACGGCAGACTGGGTGGGACTAAAAAAATTCAATCAATCAATTCCAACTTTGCAAGATTTTTTTTTCCGCGAGAAGTTGAAATTGACTGATTGATTGAACCTTTTTTTTTTTTTTGCACACGCGGTGGAGGCCTAAAGCGAAAAGGTTTTATAAAAGCCAGCTGAAAGCCTAGGACTGGGGCAATGGCGCGTGTGCCCACAGAGAGGGCTCTGAGTGCTGCCTCTGGCACCCGTGCCATAGGTTCGCCACCACTGCTATATTGCATACATAAACAGTGCATAAAAAACAATATAATGAAATATTTATTGAAACACCAAAACAAAATTAAAATAATCATAATATAATAACTGAGAAAATAATAAACCCATGATGCAAGCCACAACTCTCAATTGGCTCATCTGACATCACAGTCCAGCAATAGGGGGAAGAGTTACATCTTCATGGACTTCCAGAAGGCCAGAAGTATCAGGGTCTGCCTGATACTTGGGGTAGTTTAGGCTGTGCCATGAGACAGCAGCTGTTACAAAGGAGATGTGTTCTGACCATACAGTATGTAGCTGAAGCTGTTACTGGTAATTTTCCATTTCAAGAGTGATTGCCCTAAATTTAAGTGTTACCCTAATCAGCTGATAACTTAGGATATCACTTCTCCTTCCCTCTGTGAAGATTTACCTATGCATGAATGAGTGCATGTATGCATGAGTTTTTTATATGTGTGCAAGCTAGCACAGCATACATATGCACACTATGTTTTATGCTGGGATTTTATTCATGTTTCTTACTTGTAGCTAATGGAGAAGGAGAAGTCGGCATTATTCTTACATTAGCCATGAACATTATGGGAACATTGCAATGGGCTGTGAACACAAGCATTGATGTGGACAGTTTGGTAAGAACCTTAAATATTTCTTTGAAAGTAAATATTTTAATAAAAAATATAATAATAATAATAATAATAATAATAATAATAATAATAATAATAATAATAATAATAATAATAATAATAATAATAATAATAATAATAATAATAATAATAATAATAAAGGAAAAAAGGAAAAACAAAGTAAATATTTTGTATTAATTTAGCAAGCTTATAAAATATCTGATATTGTAGAATATGCATTTGGTGTTAATTTTATAACTGAAGATAAGTATGTATTGATATATGATTTGTAAACCACATTTTTTTTCTTTAAATTTGCTTCTCCATCATTGCATGATGAAGAGCAAATCCTCAGTCTTTTGTATCTTTGATTTTATTTTTACAGACATCATTGTGCCAAACTATATAGTTGCAGATAAGAGCACTGCTGGAAATGATTAATTTGCATGTCAGGGAACAGTTTCAATTTGGAAAGTTTCTTTTTTTTGTTTCTTTGTTTATTTGATATACCGCTGCAAGCATGTAATATAAATATAAAATATAAAATCATTGTTGTTTTTAACTGTGGTCAGCTGCTTAGAGTCACTTGGGCAGCTATATGACTTGAATAAATAAATAAATAATAAAACACAGCAATTAATTAAAATTCAGAATGTAATAATAATTGATCTACCAAACCAAGATTTAAAGCACTATGAGACTGGTAAAGTCAGGAAATAAAAATCACATGTATTTCTGGAATGATCTTCCTCCTTATTATGGAGTAATGTAATCAAATCTTTTTTTTTCAAAATTTTATTTATAATACAATTAAAAAACATTGGATATAACATGACATTCATCCAGAATATACATTCTTATCAAATCATTCCACATTTTACAATCAATTCTTCATTTCTAGATATACATCTAAGTTTTATATACAGTACTTATTCTAAAATAACATATATTTCTATCTTAACACTAGTCTTTAATCCCAACCATCCTCCTCGAATCCCTCCAGCGGTAAAATTTATCCCAGGTTTTGAAATAAACTGATCCACATTTGTCTTTCAATACCATTGTGAGCCTGCCCATTTCCAAACATGCTAATATCTTATATAGTAACTCTTCCTCTGTGGGGATTTCTTTTTTTTTTTTATAAATTTTATTGGTTTTTCCATTTTACAAACAAGTGCTTAAGAAACAACGTGGTGGCAGGGCAATCAATTGTCCATAAAACAAAGTCATACTCATAAAGTTCATTTTTTAAGTCATTAAAAACCTCCTCTCTTTTCCCTCTAATGACATATTATGTTCAAATTGATATATTTCAATACAACTAAATCAATCATAACAATCCTCAATAATCTTTCATCTAAATAAATCCACAAATCCAGATCCTGTGTTAAGTTTGACTATTTCACTTGCTATGTTCCATATTTCTAATCTAAATACCTAGTTAACACTTCGGGAGTCTCCCCATAACCTTTTCCCTTATTTATTTATTTATTTATTTATTTATTTATTTATTTATTTATTTATTTATTTATTTATTCAAATTTCTATGCCGCCCTTCTCCTAGGACCCAGGGTGGCTTACAACAACAATACAATTACATGTGAGGAATTTAATAATAATAATCAACCATCCAATCCAAAAACACATTCAATTCAATCTAAAACACATACATACAACATGCAATCACAATCAAACACACAATCAATGATGGAGGCACATTCCTAGGCCCAGGGGCAGAGCACTGTTTATACGCCCCAAGCCTGTCGGCATAAATAGGTCTTCAATAATTTCCGGAAAGCTAGGAGGGAGGAAGCAGTGCGGACCTCTGTGGGAAGTTGGTTCCAGAGGGCTGGGGCAGCAACAGAGAAGGCCCTTGCCCTAGGCCCCGCCAGATGACATTGTCTAACAGATGGGACCCGTAGGAGGCCAACCCTATGCGCCCTAACTGGTTGCTGGGATTCATGAGGCAGAAGACGGTCCCGCAAGTAACCTGGTCCATTGCCATAAAGGGCTTTATAGGTCATAACCAACACTTTGAATTGTGTTTGGAGACCAATTGGTAGCCAGTGCAGCTCACAAAGAGCTGGAGTGATATGAGCATGTCTTGGGAGACCCAAAACAGCTCGCGCAGCCGCATTCTGGACAACCTGCAAAGTCTCCGGACATTCTTCAAAGGTTGCCCCATGTAGAGAGCATTACAGTAGTCAAATCTCGAGGTGACAAGGGCATGAGTGACTATGAGGAGTGACTCCCGATCCAAATAGGGCCGCAACTGGCGCACCAGGCGAACCTGGGCGAATGCTCCTCTCACCACAGCCGAAAAATGATGTTCTAAACTAAGCTGTGGATCGAGGAGGACACCCAAGTTGCGAACCCTCTCCGAGGGGGACAAAACTGCTCCCCCCCAGGGTAATGGACGGACAGTTAGACTCATCCTTGGGAGGCAGAGCCCATAGCCATTCCGTCTTGTCGAGATTGAGTCTGAGCCTGTTGGCACCCATTCAGACATCAACAGCCTCCAGGCACCAGTTCATCACTACCACTGCTTTGCTGTAATGACACGGGGTAGAGATATAAAGCTGAGTATCATCAGCATATTGATGATAACTCACCCCGTGTCAGCATATTCATATTCAATAAACATTTATTAATATAATTTCTTCTTTTTTCCTATTCCTCTTCCATTACAAAATGACTGTCTAATAAGAAAAGAAAATATTAGTTCAAATCAGAAAGGAAAAAGAACAGAGAAGAAAAAACAAGAAAACAAAAAAAGAAAAGAGAATAAATACCTTTCTATTTCTATTATTTTTTATAATCTAACAATCAATCCCTCAATATCTATATCAAATTTCTTTAACGTCCTCCCAAAGTTACTATATCCAAAACATATTAATACATAAACAAAACAACTTATTATTAAGTTCAAACCTTTAGTTAATTTTTATTCAATCTGACCTCTTAAGCCATAAATCAATCCATATCTAGTAAGCCTTTTAAACCCATTACATAAAACCTTAAGTCACATGCTTAAATCTTATTCTAGCTTTCCTTTTATGCCAAACCAGTTTCCATAAGAAGGCCTGTATATCAATGAACAAGTTACTCTTTATGCCTTGTAGTATCAAACAGAGACATCCTCTTTTCCGTTTTAGAGATCTAGCTCCTTTGTAAGTAATCCCTTGTTGAAACTGTTGAATAGCCGGCTCAATTGTGTCCAACTTTGTAGATGATGTTTATCCAAGCTATCATAGTTCTCAATTCATTGGGCTTGTCTGTCCATTTCTGTTGGTTTTAAGGTTGTAAGTGGTTTAATTGCAATCCTTTTTAGTTCCTTGGAGATCTCATCAGCATGCATATGAAATAGGATGGAATCTTATTTTCCTTTAGTTAATCTTGCTTCTCTTGCTTTTTGGTCTATAGAGTGCTCAGATAAGGTCTGAGAGTCAATTTGTAGATTCAAAGCAGAATTTCTGTTTTTTATTTCCATAGTAAATTCTTTTATTTGCAAACATATTTCATCAGTAGCTTCGTAAAGTTTTTCCAGTATAAGTTTATAGTCAAGTTGAACCAAGGGTTGCTCCATTTCAAAAATAATTAGAAACAGTATGTATCATTTAGTAGAGGCTATGTTCAGAAAACATTTAATCAATGTCCACCCCCACCAGTACAGCTATTAATTTTCTTTGTATTTTTCCTTTTATGGTAATCTGAAAGTCAAGGTCAGTCTGATCATCAGAAAAGAAGAGAGAGTTGCAATTTTAACTTTTTCCACAAGGTGTCCTCAGTACAATGTAAAATCTTCTCCCATAGACCAGGAATCTCATAAACAACCTTGACTTGTGCCTTTTTGGATTTGAAAGCTTTTAGTAGTTTCTCCATTGATTATCACTTTAGCTACCTGTTTGGAATAAATCGCTTTGAACATATTTATGAAATTCTCCCCAAAGTCCATGTATTCCAATTGGTTAAACATAAAATCCCATTTCACATTATTAAATGCCTTTTGTGCATCAAGAAAGATTAATCCCATTTGTTTTTCATTGTGGACTTCATAATATTCCAATACGTCCAATATAATCCTAACATTTTTTCTTATATATCTTTTGGGTACAAAACCATTTTGATCCGTATGTATAAATTTTACTAAGAATCTTTCAAGACGTTTAGCCATTATGGCCATGAAAATTTTATAGTCCGAATTTAGTAGTGAAATGGGCCTGTAATTTTTAATGAAAGCCAAATCTGAATTGTCCTTGGGGATCAAAGTGATAGTTGCTTCGTCCCATGAGATCAGGATTTTCGCATTCTTCAGAACCTCATTGAATAGATCTATTAATATTGGACTTAGAGATTCTTGCATAATTTTGTATATTTCTGTTGGTAAACTATCCAGACCTGGGGCTTTATTGTGTTTTTGTTTCTAGATTGCCTCAAATAGTTCCAAAGGTGTTATCTCTTTATTTAACATATTTTTAATCTCCTCCGGAACTTTTGGTAGATCAGCTAATTGCAAATATTTTAGTATATCATCCTTGTTTTTCCGTTCTACATCTTCGTATAATTTCTTATAAAACTCATAGGCCACCATTTTCTTCCTTTCATTCTGATAAACCATCTCTCCTTTTTCATTGTATAGTTTGTTAATCCTCTTTTTATCGTTATGTTTCTTTATCCTGTAAGCCAACCATCTACCTGGTTTATTGGCATTTTCAAAGAAATTTTATTTGGTACGTATTATTTGTTGCCCCAGTTCTTCCTTTTCAATGATATTTATCTTATGTTTAATTAAATCTATTTGCTGTTTCAGGTCACGCCTTTGTGGTTCGTTTTATAAATTTTCCTCTACTCTGCTAAGTTCTTCTTCAAGATTTCTTTGTCGCTGTATTTTAATTTTATTTTTCCTAGCCATATAAGCAATTGCGACACCTCTCATGTAGGCTTTGGCTGTGTCCCATAAGTTTTGAGAATTTGTATCTTCCTTTTTATTCATCTGGAAGAATAGGCCCATTTGATCTTCCAATTTCAATTTAAATTCTTTGTGGTTTAAAATTGCTCTTTTAGAGTCCACCTCCTCGTTTTCTTTTACCCTCTCCATTTAATTCTAATTGGATTGTGGTCAGCCCTCAAATTTGTATCAATTATGACATCTTCCACTTCTGAATTTAGGTCTGTTGACAAGCACGCCATACCTATCCTGGACCATGAGAGATGTCGCCCTGAAAAATACATATACTGCTTTTTCCCTGTATTCCTCTCCCTCCAAATATCCTGAATGTTGAACTCCTCCGCCATTTCAAAGAAAGTACTAGGTAATATTGGTCTAATTCCTTTTCTGGTCTTATCACTTTTATAATCCAATTGTCTATCCTTGATCGCATTGAAGTCTCCCATTATACAAATGTTGTCATAATCAAACTCACTAATAATGCTATGTAGTTTTTTTATAAAATTGTTTCTGACCTTCATTGGGAGCATAGATTCCCACAAGAGCTATTTTTATTTTATTCAAAGTTACTTCTATTATTAAGATTCTACCATCTTCATCATTATATATATAAGTTTTATTGGAATTTCCTCATTAATATATGCTACTACTTCTGCTTTTTTTGTTGCGAGAGCACTGCAAACATTTTTCCCAGTTTGGGGCAATTTAATAAATGTTGATGCTGTTTTTTAATATGCACTTCTTGCAGAATTATTATGTTCAAATTCATCTTGCCCAATTTATTTAAAAAAATTCCTCTTTAATGGGGAGTTAAAACCATTAACGTTCAGGGATATAATCTCAATTCCTTCTTTTGCCTCTTTATCTATATTTAGATCTTGTTACTATTGTTGGTCTAGACTCTTTAGCTTGTACTTCTCTTTCCACTGGCATCCTTGTCGATCTAACCTCTTTGGTTCCTTTAAGACTATCCTCATCATATTTCCCATTGTCTTTTTCAGTCTCTATATCATCACCTCTCCCAGTTCCCTTCTCTTTAATCTGTAATTCCTTTCCTTCTGTGGCCTGTGGCGGGATCTCATCTTCTTCTCTTGCCTGTCTTTCAACTAATTCCTCCTCACTTCCAAAATTTTGTCTATAGAATTCTTCTACTTTGTCTATTGTATCCAGCTGAAACCTCTTTTCCTGCCACACGACCATAATCCCTTCTGGTACCAACCATCTAAAATTAATATTTTTTCTTATCAATTTAGAGGTTATTTGTTGGTAAGATCTTCTCATATCTCTCACTTTTCTTGGTACTTGCTTAAGCACAATTAGCTGTCTTGAAGGCCTGTCTATAGAGAAGTACAGAAAGGGTCTTGAAGAGGGAATGCAAAAACACTTACATGAACACCAACTTAGCCCTGAAAGGGAAGACGAAGCATGAAAGATGCTCGGGATTGCCTTGCTTTGTAAGAGGGCAAAAGAAAAACTCTATCAGGTTTTCAAGATTCCATAGTTCCACTATTACTTCTGGACTTGCTTCCTTACCTGGCCTACCTTAAAGGGCTGATGCTGCCTGTTATGTCCTGAGCCTGCTGAAGCATTCAGCAGGCTCAGAAATGTTGCAAAGGGTCCCAGGCAGACCGCAAACTGCCTGGGACCAGACTGGCTGTCTCCCGCCTTGCATGCATGTGCAAGGCAGGAGACAGCCTCTGCAATTATTGGTTGATGCTGTCCTTTGCAAGGACACCATAAAAGGCCTGTGTGCCATTTTTTCCGTAGTTGGTTGTTGGAGTAATCAATAAAGAAGCTTTGTTGTTACACCAGTCATCTCATAATGCCTTGGGCCTGCGAATCCAACAGTGGTGATGAAGGTGGGTTCGCTGCAAGCAGGATAAACAAAGAATTTAGGATTCACCAAGAAGGTCCTGAAGCCCTGGGAAAGTTCGGTGTCCAGCATTGCGACTCTGCCTGCCAGTACAGCCTCGCTGGAGGTGAGCTCAGCAAAAGGACCCCTTCCCAATAACAGGCTTGCAGCGAAGGCATTAATGAGGGTTACAGAAGATGTCTAAGATTGGCTGCTTGTCAGATTTTGATATTGCACACCCGGAGCGCTGGAATTTGTACGTGGCACGGGTGGAGAATTACTTCAGGGTCAATCAGATAAGAGAAGACGGACTTAAAGCAGATACCCTGCTGTGTGTCTGTGGACAGGAAACATTTGACATAGCAGAGAATCTGGTGGCCCTGGCACTTTTGGAGTCAGTGTCTTATGCAGACTTGAAGAAGATGCTGAAAGAACATTTCCACCCTAAACTTTCTGTGATTGCTTGGCGACACGAATTCGAGCAGAGGGACCAGAGGCCTGGTGAGTCTGCTGAGGACTTTATTGCTGCCTTAAGGCAAGCAGCGAGGCCTTGTGAATTCAAGGACCTGGAAGAGAGGCTGCGGGATCATTTCATTTGTGGCCTAAGGAGTCGTGAGCTGCAACAGAAGATCTTCATCAAGGAAGATGTTTTGTTCCAAGATGCCTTGAGACAGGTTGCAGCTGAAGAAGCAGTGGCGGCGCTGTGAAGGCCTTGCGGCTCACCAGAATTCCTCCAGCCACCGTGACTGTCCATCAAGCGGTCGCTCGAGAAGATCCAGAACCGGATCCTGAAGAGGAGGTGGAAAGGCTGCACCAGTCAGCGGAGAGAAGGCCAAAGGAGCATCCGGACAAGGCCCCAGCATCTCCTCAGTGTTTTGGATGTGGAGGACGTCACAAGTGAGCTGACTGCAGATTGCGCTCCACCATTTGCCAGGCATGTGGCAGGCAAGGCCACATTGCCTCCATCTGTTTGGGTCGTCAGAAGAATTGCTTCAGGGAAGCAATTGCTTCAGAAAGGTACCAGGGTCCCCAGCCAACATTACGCAGGAGCATTTTGAGGACAGGGACACACAAGCCCCTTAAGAAAAAGCTTCGCATTAATGTGAAGCTGCAAGAGGTTCTCTTGTCAATGGAGTTGGACACAGGGTCCGCTCTAACGATCATTTCACATGACACCTTCAAAAGGATTTGTAGCAGTGGTCTTCGAGTCAAACTCAGGCCATCGAACTTAATTCTCACTGACTTCCAAAGTTCCAGAGTCAGCGTGAAGGGGGAAGCCATGCTCAAAGTGCAGCATAAGGCTTTTAAAGGCCTACTAGATGTGGTGGTAGTTGGGGGTGATCGCACGAGTCTTATTGGACTTGATTGGTTCGAGGCCTTTGGAATCCAAGTGACTGGGCTGCACAGCCTGCAAATGTTAGGCCTTGCAGAAGTCTGCAAGGAGTTTGCTGATGTGTTTAGCACAGAGCTTGGTTCATACAAAGTGCCTCCCATTGCCTTATGCTTAGACCCAGCTATCACACCCATTAGGATTAAGCCTAGAAGGGTGCCCTTTGCTCTCAAAAGCAAAAATGATGCTGGACAAACTGCTCCAGCAGGGCATCTTAGAACCTGTGGACTCTAGTCCATGGGAAACCCCCATTGTAAAGCCTCTAAAGGCTAATGGAGAAATCCGAATTTGAACACTGAACAAAGCGCTGCAACAGCATGCATATCCAGTGTCTGTGGATATGGTTCACGGGTGCCAAGTGTGCCAATAGTCATGGCCTGAAATGCCTTAGGCCCCAGTACACAGGTGGGAGGAGATACAAGCCCCTTAATCAAGGGTACATATAGATTATGCTGGGCCCTTTCAGGGGCAATTCTTCCTTCTCCTCGTTGACAGCCATTCCAAGTGGCTAGAGGTTTTGCCTGTTTCCTCCACTACTACTGGTAGGACCATCCAGGTGTTGAGAGGAATCTTCACCTCCCATGGACTTCCAGATGTCCTGGTCTCAGACAATTCACTTCTTGTGAGTTTCAGGCTTTCTTACAGGCCAACTTGATCTGGCATGCAACTTCAGCACCATTTCATCCATCTTCCAACGGCCAGGCAGAGAGGATGGTGCGCACTAACAAGGATGCTCTCAAGAGAATCACTTATGGCAGCTGGCATCACAAGTTAGCTGATTTCCTTCTTTCACAATGCACCACACCTTGCACAGCCATAGGAAAGAGCCCAGCAGAACTCCGCTGGGGTTGCCGCCTCATCACGAAACTGGACAGGTTGCACCCAGACCAGGTAGCTTCACGGGTGTCACAGCTGCGAGCACCTAGGAGACTACAGGTAGGCGATCCGGTCTGGACAAGGAACTATGGACCTGGACATCTCTGGATCACAGCAGTGGTCTTCATGGTCTCTGGACCACTATCATACAAAGTGGCCTTGGGCGATGGGCGCGTCATCAGACGTCACATAGACCAACTGCGCTGGAGGCTGCCCAGCAACATTTCCGCTCCTGGCTCTGCTCTCAGGGGGGAGGAGGACCACAATTACAATTGTGGGCCATGGTCTCTCCGGCCAACCGGACATCCACAGGATTCAGCTATTGCTCCAGAAAGGGAGTCATTCCAGGCTTCAGTAAGTGCTCCAAACAGGGAGTCTCCAGAAAGGGGGTTTGCCATGGAGGCGGCTCCTGACTCTGGCACCTCCGGCACACACATGGGGCCAATGAGGTATTGGGGCACATCAGCCACTCAGGCCACTCCAGCTGCTGGTCTTGGGCTCGAGGGATAGCGCTCCCAAGAGAAGTCCATTGTGGACTTGGGGAATTCCACCCCCCCCCAAGGAACCCTGGCTTGGATTTAGAGGATCCAGCCAGTCAGCAGCTGGGTGGGTCACCTGGGTCTTTGGGACATCAAAGTCCTGGTCTTCCTAGCCTGGCAGGCGAGCTGGCAGGCCAGGCACACACTCCGACCATAAGAAGGTCACAGCAAATAGTAATGGTGGAGATTTCATGGAATCAAAAACAAATATTGTTGGTGGCAATATATGCCCCCAATGAGAAACAAGAGCAATTTTTTCAACAACTATATGACAAACTTGTGGACTTAAACTATCATAGTCTTTGTATATTGGGAGACTTTAATGCAATTGTGCAGTCATAAACAAGGGAAGAAAGGAAGTAATATTTTATATAAATCTTGTTTAGAAATGAAAGATGAACTATGTTTTCAGGATATATGGCGAGAGATGAATCCAGGAAAGACACAATATACCTTTTACTTTAACAGGCATAAATCTTGGTCAAGAATAGACATGATATGGATTTCCCATGACCTGAAGAATATGATACAGAAGTTAGAATAGAATCAAATATTTGGGCAGACCATAACTCAATTAAAATGACATGGAAAGGATCTAAAAAAAGATTGAGATGGTCTCTGAATAAATCTATTTTGAAGGAAAAAGAATTTTTACAATTAGCAACAAAAGAAATGGAAATTTTTTTAAGATTAATAAAAAGGAAGATACTTCTATTCAAAATGTTTGGGACACAGCAAAAGCATACTTTAGAAGTTTAGCTATAACCTATGTTGCTAAAAAGAACAAAGAAAAGAGAATCATAAAATCCAAATTGAAAAAACAGCTTGGTATATTGGAGCTGTAGTTACAAATTGATCCACAAAAGAAAAAAATTGGAGATACAAATGGACTTAATAAAACATAAATTAAATCTACTTGAGACTGATACTATGGCACAACAGATTAAACAAGCCAAACAGAACTTTTTTGAAAATGCTAATAAACCTGGTAGATGCTTGCATATAGACTGAAAAAAGAAAGAGATAAAAGATCAATAAGTAAATTACTGGAAAGGGTGAAATACACTGTCATAATGATGGTATCAAAAAAACATTAAGGCCTTTTATGAACTACTTTATAAGGCTGAGACAATCTCTGAATAGGCAATTCAGGACTATTTAAAAAAAGCAAATCTTCCAAAAATATCAGAAAATATGCGACAGAAATTAAATGAGAAGATATCAATGATGGAGATCATAGAGGCAATTAAAAGACAAAAGAAAGATAAGACACCAGGGCGGGACGGACTACCTGCAGAATTTTATGTAGCTTTACAAAATATTGTGACTCCTTTTCTGAAGGACTTGTGTAATGAAACTTTTATACAAAAGTTCCAAACTCATGGACTGAAGCTAATATGACCTTGATACTTAAAGAAGATACAGATCCTACACAAATTAAAAACTACAGGCCAATATCGTTACTAAATGTCGATTATAAAATCTTTGCTGCAATTTTGGCAGAAAGAATGAAAAGCTTTTTAATAGAATTTATTCACCCAGACCAAAATGGCTTTCTTCCTAAAAGACAGATAAAGAACAATTTAAGGATTATTTTAAATATTTTGGAGTATTATGAAAATCATTCAGGGAACCAGATGGCGCTCATATTTCTTGACGCACAAAAAGCATTTGATAATTTAAATTGGCAATTTATGTTTCAACAACTACAGGAAATGGACTTTGGTGAAAACTTTATTAAAACAATCCAAGCGATCTACAAGAAACAATTAGCAAGGATACTTATAAATGGAGATTATACAGAGAGATTTGATATTAAAAAAGGCACGAGACAGGGATGTCCACTCTCACCACTGCTATTTATTTTTACTCTGGAGATATTGACTAGAAACATCAGGCAAGACATAGAAATTAAAGGTCTTGAGATTAAAGACCAGAAATATAAATTACAGGCTTTCGCGGACGATCTGGTCTTTATCTTAGAGGACCCTTTGGAAACAGCCCCTAAACTTTTGCAGAAAATTGAAAAATTTGGAGAAGTGGCTGGATTGAAAATAAATAGGGAAAAAACTAAAGTGTTAACAAAAAATTTTAACTGATAAACAGAAAACTCAACTCGCCAAAAAGACAAATCTTCAAATAGTTAAAAAAAGTTAAATATTTAGGTATTTATCTTACGGCGAAATATTCATTACTAAAAGAAGATAACTATGAGAGACTAATAAAGCAAATAAAAATCGACCTGGAAAAATAGGAAAATCTCCAACTATCATTGTTAGGAAGAATAGTGACTGTTAAAATGAACATTTTACCAAAGCTAATTTTTTTATTTCAAACAGTTCCTGTAAAGCTGGGTAAGACATTTTTTGACGATTTAAACGCAATGATATTAAGGTTTATATGGCAAAGAAAGAAAGCAAGAATTAAATGTAAACTTCTACAAGACTTGAAAGATAGAGGGGGTTTTGGACTTCCAGATTGGAGACTTTATTATCAAGCAGCTATTTTGCTTTGGCTTAAAGAATGGATTACTCTGAGAAATAAGCAAATTCTCTATTTAGAGGGATATGACCTTCAATTAGGCTGGCATGCCTTTTTATGGTACGAGAAAGCTAAAATACATAAGTACTTTCAAAATCATGCTATAAGAAATGTTTTACTCTCTGAATGGGAGAAAGTTAGACACAAAATGTATATGAAAATTCCTGAGTGGCTTTCAACGATGGAAGCATTAGTTTATCCAAATTTGATTAATTATGATAAACTTGTTAGTTATAAAGATATTTTGGACAAGGACGGAAAACTCAAAGACAGGCAAGCCCTTCAACAACAAGGTATTGACTTAACATGGTGGTCTTATTTGCAAATTCAAACAAGATATGAAAAAGACATAAAAATAATGGGATTTTACAAAGAGCTGACTCTTTGTAATAAATAAAATACTTTTAAAAATACTTTTAAAATACTTTTAAAAACAGATGAACATTTGATTAAGAAGCTTTATAAATACTTATTAAATTGGAAGATGGAAGAAGAACAAGTAAAAGAGACAATGATAGTATGGGCAAAGAACTTTGGATATTCTACAGAATTAGAAGACTGGCAAGACTGGTCATTACCTATATAGCCTTCATGGCATTGGACCAGGATACTTACGGGACCGTCTTCTGCCACATACTTCCCTTCGATCGGTGAGAGCGCACAGGGTCGGCCTCCTCCGGGTCCCGTCAGCGAAACAATGTCGTCTGGCGGGTCCTAGGGGGAGGGCCTTCTCTGTTGTGGCGCCCACCCTCTGGAACCAACTGCCCCCTGGAGTCCGTGCTTCTCCCACCCTCCCGGCCTTCCGGAAGAATCTTAAAACCTATCTTTGCCGGCAGGCCTGGGGATGATTGTGGATTGTTGTGTGAATGATGAATGTGTGTTCGGTTTTTATTTTTAATGTTTATTTTTGTTTTGGACTTAGATGTGATTATTGTTTTTATATATGTTGTAAGCCGCTCCGAGTCTTCGGAGAGGAGCGGCATATAAGTCCAAATAAAATAAATAAATAAATAAATAAAAACTGTGGGATAAAAATATCAAACTTACTAAAGCAGTGACATACAAAGAAAACTTATATAAAATGTTTTATAGATGGCATATGACACCAGTTCGCTTAGCGAAAATGTTTAAAAATTTATCAGATACATGGTGGAAATGTAAGCAAAAACCAGGTACTTATTATCATGCCTGGTGGACATGTTCTATTGCAAAAAAATATTGGTCTAAGATTCATAGATGGTGAAAAGATAATGAAAATCCAGATAGAATTTAAACCGGAACTGTTCCTGTTAGGTATATTAAGACCTAACTATGGCAAAGAAATGATTATTTAATATTACATGTATTAACAGCTGCAAGAATAGTATTTGCCCAGTTTTGGAAAAATGAAAACCTATCATCAGACCAGATTATAATTTTGAAAATCCTAGATTGTGCAGAAATGGACAGATTAACATTAGAGATGAAGGAGACAGAAGATTCAATCTTTTATAAAACCTGGGAAAAATTTTATCAGTGGGTTGAAACACATTAGAATAAGAAGAGATTTTAGAATTTTATTATATTAAGTATTAAGGTTGATGATTGGAAATAATTGTTATGCTATCAACTATGTTAATTATTTAAAGGCATATTAGTGTTTTACCAAATGTCAGTTGTAACTATACCGATTTATTCTTATAAATGTCTAGTATTATATAAACAATAACACTTAATATGAAGACCCGGACAACAGCTTGTTCGCTGAATTATGTATTTACCTTGTCCCTTTTATCCCAATTTTCCTGTACCCGCACCAAGCCCACCTTTTCCCTACCCATATAAAA
The DNA here is from genome assembly GCA_034064705.1 of Bothrops alternatus. Lineage (NCBI taxonomy): Eukaryota > Metazoa > Chordata > Lepidosauria > Squamata > Viperidae > Bothrops > Bothrops alternatus. The sequence continues at coordinate 11,591,593 of JARGCV010000006.1, forward strand.
TCTAATAAAATATTTTTTTAAAAAGGTCACAGCGGGCCAAGAGTCCTCTCAAACATCTCAAGGACTATGTGAGGTTTCTGTCAAGCCAAGGGAATCTTGCTAGTCCTTAAAAGAGAAAAATGCAGAACAAACACTCAAAGTGAAGCAGTGTTGCATTCAGTATATTATTTTGTTGTATTTTTTTTGTATAATTAAACATGTAAGGTTGCTCTGCCAGTGCAGTCGGGGTTCAGGCCCGGCTACAGCACCGAAACTGCTTTGGTCGCTCTGATGGATGATCTCTGGCGAGCCCGGGATAGTGGCCAGTCCTCTGTCCTGGTGCTTTTTGACCTCTCAGCGGCGTTCGATACCATTGACCACGGTATCCTTCTGCGCCGGCTGGAGGGATTGGGAGTGGGGGACACCGTATTGCAGTGGTTCTCCTCCTATCTCACTGGTCGGTCGCAGTCGGTGTTTGTGCGGGGTCAGAGGTCCACCTCTAGGTTACTCCCATGTGGGGTACCTCAGGGGTCGGTTCTCTCCCCCCTACTTTTTAACTTTTACATGAAGCCACTGGGTGAGATCATCCACTGCCATGGAGTGAGATACCATCAGTACGCTGATGATACTCAGCTGTACATTTCCACTCCTGGCCATATCAGTGAAGCGGTTGAGGTGATGTGCCGGTGTCTGGAGGCTGTGAGGGTTTGGATGGGTGTTAACAGATTAAGGCTCAACCCCGATAAGACAGAGTGGCTGTGGGTGATGCCTCCCAAGGACACTTCTATCTGTCCCTCGATTACCCTGGGGGGTGAATCTATAAACCCCTCAGAGAAGGTTCGCAACTTGGGAGTCCTCCTCGATCCATGGCTGACATTGAATCATCATTTGTCGGCAGTGGCGAGGGGGGCATTTGCCCAGGTTCGCCTGGTGCACCAGTTGCGTCCTTACTTGGATCGGGAGTCTCTCCTTACAGTCACACATGCCCTTCTCACCTCAAGGATCGACTACTGCAATGCTCTCTACATGGGGCTACCCTTGAAGAGTGTTCGGAGACTACAACTAGTGCAAAATGCAGCTGCGCGAGCAGTTGTGGGCCTTCCTCGTTGTGCCCACATTTCATCAACTCTCCGCATGCTGCATTGGTTGCCTATTGGTCTCCGAGCCCAATTCAAGGTGTTGGTTATTACCTATAAAGCCCTTCATGGCATGGGACCAGGATACTTACGGGACCGCCTTCTGCCACATACTTCTCTACGACCGGTGAGAGCGCACAGGGTCGGCCTCCTCCGGGTCCCGTCAGCGAAACAATGTCATCTGGCGGGCCCTAGGGGGGGCTTTCTCTGTTGTGGCGCCCACCCTCTGGAACCAACTGCCTCCTGAAGTCCGCGTTTCCCCAACTCTCCCGGCCTTCCGAAAGAATTTAAAAACCTACCTCTGCCGGCAGGCCTGGGGATGATTGTTGATTGTGGTGTGACTGATGAGTATGTATGGGGTTTTATTTTTAATGTTTTTTGTTCGGATTTAGTCAAAATTGTTTTATATATATGTTGTGAGCCGCTCCGAGTCCTCGGAGAGGAGCGGCATACAAATCCGAATAAAATAAAATAAATAAATAAAATAAATAAATAGTGTGCTTCATAACAACATCTTGTCAATTGAACACATGTACATGTGCTGCTATAAAATAAGGGCACTTATTGTTTCATCTAGGGGGGAGGGGTGTTATGTCCTGAGCCTGCTGAAGCATTCAGCAGGCTCAGAAATGTTGCAAAGGGTACTGGGCAGACCGCAAACTGCCCAGGACCAGACTGGCATGCAAGGCGGGAGACAGCCTCTGCAATGATTGGTTGATGCTGTCCGTTGCAAGGACACTATAAAAGGCCTGCACGCTGTTTTTCCCGTTGTTGGTTGTTGGAGTAATCAGTAAAGAAGCTTTGTTGTTACACAAGTCATCTCCTTGTAATGCCTTGGGCCTGCGAATCCAACACTGCCCTTACTCTTAATCTTTTTGTCACACATATTATCTGCTCTAAGAAATCTTTTCTATAAGATTCCTGTCGATTCCTCAGACCTGCTAGACCTTCCATCACAAAGAAAATCTTCCTAGCTTCTCCCAAAGCCCACCTGAACAATTCTGGCCTTACCTCTTATGAAAAACCATTAAAGTAGATGCTAATCTCACTTCAGAGTGAGTTGTTCCATAGAATAGAAGTTATCACATAACAACATTAAATGTGGACCCCTAGACCTTCACCTCACAAAAATGAGGGACTATTAAAAAAATTCAGTCAATTGGATCAGTCAATTCCACTTGGAAGAAGCAACTGTGAAGATCCCAGGGAACCAAACATGTAGGATTAGTAAATTAACTTTAGTAATTAGTAACTTTAAATGTACAGTATCTGCCAATAAACTGACCACTGCACTGATGCACAGAGAAATGGCTTTCTCAGTGGAATAAATTAATAAATACTTCTGTAGACCTCCACTGGAGCCATCATTATCAACACTACACAATTAGAACTGTGCAACTATTATCTGTTGTCACTACTCTGCTGTTGTCATCCATTACATTTAATCATTCTGAATGTACAATCCATTCCTCTATATTTGCAGAGCTTCTATGATAAAAAATCATATTGTTTTGGACTTCTACCTCAGTTCTCTGGGATTTATGAACTTCAGATGGAAACTGCAAATATTTCTCCAATGTTCTTTAGAGTGTGATTACTGGATATCAGCAATGGTCTTAGACCATAGTTGTTTTTTCCAGGAATGTGGTGATGTCCAGATCTTATTATTAATGAATACATATTGCTCATTAAAATACTTCTTGGATTAACATCAATACAAATAAATGTATAAACCACTCAGAAATTCAAAAACATATTTTGAATTCCTATGTTGTACAAATATTTGGCAGAACCTGAAATATAATACTGTACCTTGTAGTAATATTGGCACAAAATAATAAAAAGATCTAGAATTGGATAAATGTTTGCAGATAACTGAAAAAACCCATTTTGTGCATTGTTTTTAAATTTGTGCTTTACAGCTGATTATTTACTCAGAACGATGCATTATTTCCCATATAAAAACTTCTCAGTGCCAAAACACCATTTATATTTTAAACTTAATCAACTTTTGTCAATCTAATTCAATTGTCTTCTTATTTTCTCCATCAACATTTAGGGCAGGGGTGTCAAACTGCCGGCCAACGGGCCAGTTGCATCATACAGAGGCTGCACCCCCCCAGCTCCAGCAATGCAAAAAAAAAGTCGCGATACGTCGCAACACGTCACGTGATGCGGGGAGTTTTACACCCGTGATTTAGGGATAGTTTTGTGCCTATATTTTATTTTCTGAATATTGCCATTCTGGTCTGACTTTATGTTATCATGTCAATTGCCTATGGAGAGAAAGATATTAATATAAGAAAGATATTACAATTTATTTATTATTATCTTTCATAAGATGGTAGGGGAGAGGGTCAGAATAAATTAAATCTCTGACAGTAAATTATTCCTCAAGAGGGTCATAGCAGAAACATATCTTCTATCCTTGGACCATCTGATCTCTCAAACTAGATATTATTAACAGATTTTCTCAAGTTGACTGAATCAAATAGGTTAATTCAGATTAAAAGATGTGGTCTTGCAGATGCCTTGTGAGGAACCACATTAGAAATTAAAACCAATAATATGCAACTGGAAATATATTTTGGCAACCAATTCAAAGCTGAGCCTACAGGTGTAATATGTTCATTGTGTCTAGGTAGCAAGTGAGCTGCTGCATTTTGTTCTTTAAAAGTTTCATAGTGGTTTTTGAATCCAACCTACTATTTTCACATTTCATTGCATAAGAAACAGATTAGCAGAAAAAGAACTAGCTGACCACAACTTTTCCTCTATTTCCCCATCTTGAATAGGTTCTTTCTCATAAAATTTACTTTCCCATGTGAATTGCTCATATTTTTGTCTTAGAATTAAAAGGTCAGCACAGTGGTGGGATTCAGCCAATTCATACCAGTTCAGCAGAATTGGTAGCTAATTTTTTGTTGCCCAGGCCCAGAATGGATTTCTGGAAGCTGCATCCACACAGAGAATCAGTTGTTCACATATTTGAATCCCACCACTGGGTAAGCATAATAGCTGTGTTTAAGAAAATATCATTACTGCTGAATTAAATACAGTACAAATATGCCATCTGCATATTTTAACTCTATTTTCAATGAATAAAAAATTATAAAGCACTCCTTCCCAAGATGGCTGCTGAACCTAGGGGACTTTCTATCTCTTACCCACTGTTAGAAGCTTAAAAGGCCTCCCCCTTTCTTTGCACCTCACTGGCTCCATGGGGAGTCAAGCATTATGTTGAGGTGGTGGGAGACACCAGAGATGGAATCTGCATATCTGACAGCGAAGGCAATCTACCTTTTCTGGATTTCACACAGGATCAAAGCTCAAAGCAGGGGCATCCCAAACTGCATAGGAAGGACACGTTGAAACTAACACATACACAAACCACCACACCTAATTCACACAAAGGACCAGTCCTCCTATAAAACCAAGTCCCTGAACCTCATTTTCTCCGTAGCCTACCTTCGAGAGCAGAGCTTTTGTTCTTGAAACTAAAATCTCCTTCTGCACAGTATGTCTGGATTTCAATTTTCTTTAATTTGTTTTTGCATCACCCTTGCTCGTAGAAACCCCAAATTATTATCTTAGCGCCATGATTTGTAGTTTTTGCTGCCAAAGCCAGTGCTTTGGCAGTGCTTTGGCAGGATTCAAATGGGAGCACTTAGGAATGACCCAAGATGGCTTATGGACAGCTGTGGACCCATGTGGGAAGGGGAGTCTCAAAGATTCTAATGCCCTTTGAAATTGGTTGGAAAGTCATTGGGCGTATCCATCTTTCTGTCACAAGTTTGATTTTCTTAAGCACACATTAATTTTCGGCTTTTAAATTTACTGTTTCACTTTGTTCTTTGCTTTTAAAATTTGATTAGTGGTTGAATGCTGATTTATTTCAATTCCTTACTGGACTCTAGATGTTTTTTCTTCTTTTGCTTTCACTTTGATTTATGTTGTTTTCAACAACTTTAGTTCTTGCTGCAAGGAAAAAGGTGTGGGTTGATTTTGTTTTTGTTTTTTGGGGTGATGGTAAAGTCCTTTCAATTGACTTATATTAATACTGGGTTATTAGCACTGGATTTCTGTATTTTTTTGAATTTGCAAAATATTTGGAGTTTGTTTTTATTTTTCTTTTAACCTTGGATTGAAATATCCAGAAAATGTCTTTCCTATTTCCTTCTGCTTCAGTGTTTTTTTATTCTCTGATCAAATTACACAGAACAATAATGGATCAGATGACAGACAACATTCAGTTTTTAGTTGAAAGTTTATTAAAAATGTTTGATGCAGTGATAATGCTTGTGATAATACAGAGACATTTAGTTTTGCACAAATTAGATACACAAAAGGACTTTGATTTGAACCAAAGAGATATTCTTACAGCCATGGAACTGAGTTGATTCCACACATCTCTTTGAAGCTTAAGTCTGCATTTCCTTACAATACTAGCAGCCTAACTGAACAGGGAAGTGGCAAATTCTTTTTTCCCATGACGACTGAGGGAGATTGAATAGTAGTTTTATTATACCTAACTGGAAATCATTTCTATCTGGACTTTGGTGACTTGTTGGGGAGACTAAATCTATTTTATTTAATTAGACAATTGATAAGAGATTAAGAAGCAAACATGGATATTTGATCCAGGATGAACTACTTTTAATTTTGGGGATCACTTGGGGTAGATAAGATACCGTGGTAAATTTTCTATGAGTGGTTTACAGTTTGTTAACAGAGTTTTGAAACCTTAATCTCATCTTTTTTATTATTATCTTTCTTACTGTTAGTTATTTTGTCATTAATATTGTTATGTCCTGTGCTGTGATTGACATAGCATGTGCAGGAAGCTGCAGAGAGACCCAGGCAGACCACATGGCTGCCTGGGCCAGACAGGCTGTCTCCAGCCTATTGCGCATGCGCAAGGCGGGAAAGATACGTTGCATTGATTGGTTGATGCTACTCATTGTCTGCTCTCAGGGGGGAGAAGGACCATGATGACGATTGTGGATCTCAGTCTTCTTGAAGAAGCGGGGGTTTGCGCTCTGCACATAGGAGTTGTGCCAACGAGGCAGCTCCTGACTCTGGCACTGGGTCCATGGAAAATTGCACACAACTGGCTGTTCAGACCACTCCATTCCTTGGGCATAAGGGGCATTGCTCCCAACAGGGATCTGTCATGGACCTGGGGAATTTCACCTTATCAAGGAACTTTGGTCTGGGTTTACAGGACCCGGCCAGTCAGCATGATGTGGGTTTGCCTGTACATAGTGGGCATCCAAGTCCCGGTCTGCTGAGCCTGGCAGGCGAGCTTGTAGACCGAGCACTTCCAACCGCTCCAAGAAGATCGGAGTGGGCCAGAGGCCCACCAAAGTATTTGCAGGACTATGTGAAATTCCTGCTAGTAAGTGGGCAGGCTTAAGTGTACTTAGAAATAAGAACACACTCAAAAGAACTGAAAAGGTATTAGATTTGTAGTGATGTAAAATAGTAAGTTCTATGTGTTTTGGAGCTAAGAGGGGAGGGGTGTTATGTCCTGAGCTGTGATTGACATAGCAGGTGCAGGAAGCTGCAGAGAGACCTGGGGTGTTATTCTGTTGGAGATTAAATAAAGAAGCAACTGTTGTTACTCCTGCCTCATCTCAATGCCTTACCAACGCACAGAACAGAACAAATATAATATATAGACACAGACCAATAATTTGCAAATAGATTTACTAGTTTTTTTAAAAATGGGGGGACTGTTTCGCAAGAGGTGGGAATTAATATTGTAGTAATGTATTAATCAGTATTCAGTTGGGGGGATAATATATGCATATACATTGGAGGTTTTTGCGCCTTTTTAATGTCTTAAATGTTTTGTGGGGTTTTTGGTTTCTTTCTTTTGTTTTTTTTCTGGATTTTTTGTAGTTTTGTATTTTAACATACTTTTGAACAAAGTAAAATTTTTGAAACAAAATAAAAGATTATAAATGTTTTTCCATGTATGTTGGGAACATTTCAAATCTCAGCATGTCTGAAAAAATGTTCACAATAGAATGTATCAAATTTTGAAAGCTGTAATTTCATTGTAATCTCAATTAAATTTCACTATATATTTCTTCCAAATATACTAAATTGGCAGTATATACTAATAATGAGAAAAATTCTCTATAGTTCTTTTATTTGATCCTGCCTTTAGAAGAATGACTAACCAAACTGTGGGAATATGCCCTGTACCCAAAATAACTTCATAAAAAGTGAATTTGATGTCAAATTTAATTCTAATTGGAACCAATCAACTGTTGACCTGATTTCAATTTTATATAAAGATTTGTGCCACATCTAAAATCTGATATTTATGCTTTACTTGATATTCTACTTTCAATATTAATGTATTGTAATTTTTGCATTATACTATGTGAATCAAAGTTAAAACTCCATTCAGGTTTTGTTTAGAAAACAGATGCAATATATTTTATAATATCCTAATTTTCTAATATAGTGTAATATAGTAGTTTATTTTCTTTTATGGTCCTCTAGATTTGTTATACATCTAGTTATATTTCATTCCGTGTATTTTATTTTTTTAGCTTTTTGTACATTCAAATAATTAAATATTTTATTTATTATTTGAATAATTTTTAAAAGCTGTTTCAGACAAGTGCAAACACCTTTGCAATTACTTTGAAATGCTACGTATTTTTAGTAATTTGAATTAAAAATTCAGATATCTCTTTCATAATGATTCTTTCCATGTAATGGTGTAGGTTCTATACTGCTGATTTATCTGTGAAGAAGGACAAGCACACACCAGAGTATGGTCTGGGCATCATTTTTGGAAATGCAACATCTCTAAATATTATAGCAAACATTGGAATTCTTTTAATCAAATGTAAAAGAACAGTTTACACCTTAAAATTTCTTTTATTATGCATGCGTTCTATACTATATGATGAAAAACACTTTTTATTTGTATATGATAAAAATACTTTTTATTTGGTCCTCAGTTAATTATTTTCACAAAAACATTACAGACACTTCCTCAAATATTTTTTGCTAATTGGAAAGGAGCATGGCATTTCAGCAGTGTTGGAGAGTGCTACTTGAGGGCTGAGGAGCTTAAAAAGATCTTTTAAAATTGCAGCATAACAAAGTGTTGAAGGACTAAGTGGAGAATAGCAGTTGGAGGAAGAAATGCTGTGGCTCCATTTCCTCACTGTAGGAAACTCCTGTTGCCAGTCCTAAGCTTCATGTCCTGTGGCATTGCTAGTTTTGAAGCACTCTCTTCCTAGCCCAGGCTAAAAGATGGGGGAGAAATTTTATCACTTTCCTTCTCTAGCACTACATTTACCAATGTGCAAAGTGCCAAGGTTATTGGGTGCTCACAGCTGGACAGTGGCTTTCAGTTTTCATAGCATCTCCAAGCCAAGATATGAAGACCATCACTAAATTACTGCAAAGAAATATAGAGTTACTCCACAACTTTTTGCTGTCATCTAGTGACCATCCATACCCTGGCATCCCAGATTTGGGACTCTAAAAAGTGTGGAAGTGCTTTATTTTCAGTAACCAAGAATTCCTAAGGACTGGAGGATATCATTAAAGAAGGAACTGGCTTGGGAAGGAAGAAATAATCCAAATAGTCTGTATTCACAGTTTGAATAACAAAATGTAGAGATAAATGTATTAACATCTTATGTTCGCACTCATACTTTGTGATATCAGTCTATATGTGTTTGTCCAAGAGATATGTTAAGAAAAGCATAGCACTTAAAATAAAATTTTCTTTGATTTTCAGATGCGGTCAGTGAGTAGAGTATTTAAATTCATTGATCTGCCAACAGAAGAATCTAAACCTTTATCGGTATCAAAAAATAAGGCCCTTTCTCCTGCTGTCATAATTGAGAATATGCATGTAAAGGAACAAAACATCTGGCCATCTGGTGGGCAAATGATAGTGAAGAATCTTACTGCTAAATATATAGATGGAGGATTGGCAGTGTTAGAAAACATTTCCTTTTCAATACGTTCAGGACAAAGGGTAAGAATATTTTCACTTAAACCCTATCCAACAGAAGATCCAACAAAATAAATAAATAAATGTTAATTTCTGAATTAGTTAATTTCATCAAATTTATAAATGCTAGTTCCTTCAATATTTCATGTTTATCAATATTTCAGGTGGGCCTTCTAGGAAGAACTGGCTCAGGGAAAAGTACTTTGCTCTTTGCTTTTTTAAGACTCTTGAATACAGAAGGAGATATCCAAATTGATGGTGTCTCCTGGAACACAGTCCCTGTACAGCAGTGGAGAAAAGCATTTGGAGTAATACCCCAGGTAAATCTGTATCAGTTTGTGGGGGGAAAAATCTTCCATTCAATTCTTTCCAATTCTTGGAGACTGCCTGACCAAATCTCTACAGTTTTCTTTTAAGGTTTTTCACAAGTAGTTTGCCATTGCCCCCTTCCTAGGGCTGAGACAAAGTGACCAGACCATTTCATTCACATAAAACCTTCAGATGCATTTCAATATTAAGGTTTTTCATTAAGAGATATACAAGGGAGAGAATATGTTGCTTAGATACAGTTGTGAATTTGCAGTGCCTTTTACCTTATTATTTTTGTTTGCTCATACATGTTTGAGTTTTAGCTAAACCACAGTTCACTATAACATCTGAGTGGAAAGATAAGATAAGATAAGATAAGATAAGATAAGATAAGATAAGATAAGATAAGATAAGATAAGATAAGATAAGATAAGATAAGATAAGATAAGATAAGATAAGATAAGATAAGATAAGATAAGATAAGATAAGATAAGATAAGATAAGATAACCTTTATTGTCATTTTTTTTTACTGTGGGCACAATGGCACACATCAAAAATGAAATTTATTTGCCCGCTCTCAAAGTGAAACACATACATGACACACACACTCTAATTGCACATATTTTGTTGAAATGCAGTTCAAATTAAATCTATTTGTAAGGCAAATATGTATGCAAATTATAATTTTCCCAATATAGAAATCATGTCATAGTAGAAAATTAGTGGACAAACTGAAGTATAAGATTGGAGAAGGAAGCACACCAGAATGACTCTCTTTCACGGAGATATAGTTTGCATGTTTCCTCTGAATCAAATGAAAATTCAGAATGATACTGTAGTAAAAAGGCAAAGATGCATCGTACAGATTGAATATTACAAACAAAATTACATCCAACATCTCTCTCTCCATCTCTGGGCTGAAGGATCTTCTAATCCTCAGCAATTCTCCTCCCCTCCAGTTTGACATTAATTAATAGGATATAATGTAAGTCTGAACAGTGAAAACCATGTATATTCTAGTCCAATTTTTTAGTTTCTCTTTCAGCTATGAGATTTCTGGTGATCCCCTTCAAAATAATCACCTACTATGACTCTGCTTAGCTTTTGGAGATTAGCTGTGATTAGCTCACAATATTAACAGTTAAACCTAGAAATGAAAGAAAATGCTCAAGTACAGGAGTCACTTCGTTGCAATTTTAGATGTTATTGTACTTAGTATAATTTTAGTATCTACATTACAATTTAATATAGCTGCATCTTGGACTTAAAGCTGTTAGGTTGTTTTATAAATATATTTTAACTGTCTTAAACTTTATTTTATCACCTACTAAAATAGATTAAACACACGCACATACACACATTTTTACCAATCACTTTGCTTGAAGTGGCCTATGACCACAATAAACTGATTTGTATTGAGTACAGGAATGAATTAGAAGGAGGGGATAGACAATAAAATCAAATTCCATACAATGTTTTTGAGCACGCATGTATAACAGGCTTTAAAGGACACCAAGTTGAATTATAAAGCAATAAGCAAGAAGGCCCTAGGATCCTCAGGATTCTATATTTGAGGGAACAAGATTAATGTTAAAAATATAAACTTTTGCATTTCTATTTGTTGGAAGTTATCTTGTTAGTTTCTCCCTATTGGTCAAGCTTATAGGGATCCTCCTGAATCATGATATTGGCATCTAAGCTGTTTGGTATTCCTCCCATCTTTGTGTCATCTTCCTATTTGATAATATTTTCTAATCCAAATCATTTGTCAAATATGTTGAACAATAAATGACCTATCATGGAATTTTATAATATGTCATTCAACATTTCCCTCCATCTTGACACAAAACCACTCTTATTCAGTTGGGATGATTCAGCCAGTTTGGTATCCATCTAATGCAGTCCAATCCACATTTTGTCTTATCTTTTTTGTTAGAATCTCATGAGACACTTTGCTGAATTCAGAGTATACTGTGTCCATCATGTTCCTGTGTCCAAGTAAATCAATCACTTTATCAAAAAAGGAAATTGGTTTGGTCTGGCATGATTTATTCTTGATAAGGTCATTCCTACTTAATGTACTGTTCAAAAATTTTGTCTAGCATCAGTATCAAGTTGAGTGAAGTGGTCTGTAATTAACAGGATTCTCCCCCCTTCCTGTTGTTGATGATTTCTCAATGATCATAGAAAGAGCCTCCAAGAGACCTCCACAACACATTAAATATTCTTTGACGAAATTAAATCTGATCATGGTAGCCAGAAGCTCCCTAATACTGGCTTATTCTGATAATGGCAACTGACTTAGTTGTTCACATGAACGTAGAGCATCTGCCAAGTAAATTTATTTATTTATTTATTTATTTATTTAATTTAATTTATTTATTTAATTAATGAAATCATTGGTCAAAAGTTCACTCTTTTAGAATGAACTGAGTGTGTGGATTATCACCTAAACTGCAGAACAACACAAGAAAGAGACATTCTTTAATTTCAGGAGTTAAACTTCCTTTTATTCTAAACTTTCATTAGTGTATGTTCTCTCTCTCTCTCTCTCTCTCTCTCTCTCTCTCTCTCTCTCTCTCTCTCTCCTTTCTCTCTCTCTCTCTCTCTTTCCTTTCTCTCTCTCTCTCTCTCTTTCCTTTCTCTCTCTCTCTCTCTCTCTTTCCTTTCTCTCTCTCTCTCTTTCCTTTCTCTCTCTCTCTCTCTCTCTTTCCTTTCTCTCTCTCTCTCTCTCTCTCTTTCCTTTCTCTCTCTCTCTCTCTCTCTTTCCTTTCTCTCTCTCTCTCTCTCTCTTTCCTTTCTCTCTCTCTCTCTTTCCTTTCTCTCTCTCTCTCTCTCTCTTTCCTTTCTCTCTCTCTCTCTCTCTCTTTCCTTTCTCTCTCTCTCTCTCTCTCTCTCTCTCTCTCTCTCTCTCTCTCTCTCTCTCTCTCTCTCTCTCTCTCTCTCCCTCCCTCCCTCCCCCCTCTCTCTCATTTATTTTCTGACCCTTGATAGGATTTTGGATTAGGAAGCGGTTGATTTTTCATCAGTTGGTTCATTCCTACATCTAATGAAATTAACTGTTGAATTGATTTTAATGGATCTCTCAGGGCTCATTGAAGAAAAGGGCTGTACATAATAGCACGCATGTGGTTGAACTTCCATTGGCTTCATCAAGCATTATCAATGGTCCAGGAATAATAGGAGGTACAATCCAATAACAGTGGACACTTTTTTTTACTCCAGATAGAATGGAAATTGGGATCATTTGTATCTAGTTATTTTAAATTTTCTATACAACATTCTATTCTGTTTTATTCCATTCTGTTTTGTTGCATCTGTTGCCAGTTAAACATTGCCATTCAGTTTCAACAGATATGCAGCTTTAGTTTAGTGATTATTTTGCGATTCTGCCTGACCTTTAGTTTCCTTAACTAGTGAATCTTTCCCAATTCTACATGTTGTTAAGTAATTAAAGTTACTAAATGACAGGTAGAATTTATGTTTGTTAGGATGTATTTCTTAATAACATACCCTGTTCCATGTAAATTGTTATTTTCTTATTGCTTACTCAATATATTTAAAAAGGAAGATATATTCCTAATGTTTATTAAATGCTTGAATTGGCCTTTATCCTCTCTTCTGTGAATAATTGGTAATGTTTTTTTTCACGTCTTGTAAGAATAAAAATAGTTATTCCACTTCTGGGGTGAAAAAGGTATTTTCACAAGTTCTCATTGTGAATACAGATAGTCTTCAGTTTATGATCACAATGGAACCTGGAATTTTGTTTGTAAGTCATTGTTGAGGTACATGTGACTGGATTCAGTTTTATGACTATTTTTATGATGGCCCTAAAGTAGTTACTATAGTTTTTAAGCAAATCATATGATCGTTAAACAAACTACATGGACATTAAGCAAATCCAGCACATCCAATGTGTCATTTTGTGTCATTTTCCACTGGAAAATGGCAAATTGGTTATCAAACTCCCAAATGTGGTCCCATAACCAGACAATTGTAACTTGAGGACAGTAGGTAGTTTTTAAAAAGTTTGTTGTAACTTTGAGCAGTTGTTAAATGACTGCTCATAAGTTGAAGACTACCTGTACATATCTAGTCAAATAAAGATTTAGTTTCTAGGAAATCCAAAGAATTTAAAATGATCCCGATTAACCTATTGTAACAATAAAGGGCAAGGCCATAAACAAAATAAAAAATATTTCACAATGTTTTTATTTTAATTTAATAGTATTAATATTAATATTATTCTTTATTTTTATTTCTATATTATCTTTATTTCTATATTTTTCTTTTCTCTCCTACAAAAATTTACAAAGCCAAATCAAAATGTTAGACTGGCCACAGGCTTTGACAACTGTGATGATAAATGATAGATAGATGGATAGATGGATAGATGGATAGATGGATAGATGGATAGATAGATAGATGGATAGATGGATAGATGGATAGATAGATAGATAGATAGATAGATAGATAGATAGATAGATAGATAGATAGATAGATAGAGGGATAGAGGGATATGATGGCAAGATAGCAAAATAGGGATGATGATGAGGATAGACAGATCACTGGAGCTGGATTCAATTATGTTATGAATTAAATAAGTGGGGAAACTCTGGTTTTTCATATGTGTGCTCCAGTTTGTATCAAATCAGCAACTATAGGAGTCCAGGGGAGGGGGGAATGATGTCATACATATAATGATATCATTGCACAAAAATGATATCATTGTGTCATAATATTTTGATCTGTCATGGCTTTTAAGATGGGTCCACAATCCCCAGGCTGTGGCCCACTACCGGGCCATGAGCTTTTTGGAACCAGGCCACAGAAACATCAGGCAAGTGTGAGGACATCTGTACACACTCCATTTGCATAAGCAGCGGGTGTGCGTGTCCACCACTCATGCAAACAAAGCTGCACGCATGAATGTTTGCCTATCACTCATGTGGAACCATCCCCCCCCACTGGTCTGCTAAGCAAGAAAGGTTGGGGAACTTTGTTCTAAGAGAAGCTTATGCTAGCAAGAATGACTGATCTGAATTGCTTACCTGCAACCCTAAAGATTTGCCATCTGGCATAAAACAGTACAAAATATTTTGATTCAAATATTAGATAATTAGTGGATAGTGGATAATTAGTGGATAGTGGATGATTAGTTTGAAGACTTACATGGTGACATGATTTAGTTTTACAGCTTGTTAATTATAATTAATTAATTATGCTAGACTTATATCTTTCCCCTGAAGATTGAAATGCAATTATACTTGGTAAAACATAAGGTAAGGGAGGTAAAGATATGATATTTTAATTCTTATAAACTTTATGTAACTCAAAGCCTTGGGTTAGACCAATTGATCAAATGGCCCTTATTTCTAATTTGCATATATGAAGTGTTAAAGAACTTTGCAGAACAAAAACCAGTAATACTTTATTTTAAATTCTGAAATTGTAAGAAGCATAGCATAGGCATGTCTCGCTTTAACTTGCTACTCCCACCTCCCTGGAACATACCAATACAGATTTTTATATATTTCTACCTTACTACTGGATTTTCTCCCAGGATCTGAATTAATATAGGTCTGTGGACATGTCTATTTTTTTCTTTGCTGGTGAAAAAGACTTGGTTTTCTTCCCTTTGGTTGATGCTATTTATTGGGTTTTATAGTTTTATAGTTTATTTTATACCTCTTTTGGAGTTGGACAGACTAGTAATTTTTTAATAAATAAATTTAAATCAAATAGGAAATGCAAACAAAGGAGAGGAAATCATAACAGCAATAATAGAGGACACACCTTGCTGAGATTTTAGTGGTCAAGATGTGGGACTATTATCAGCAACCAAGGACAGGGCTAGATATAATGATTTACAGCATACATCAGATGCAAGCATGTAACCAAGATCTTGAAGAGAGCAAACAAGAAGAATTTTAAATAATATATGCTTATGTTGAGATAATGGTCAATCTTACTTGAGCTCCATCGGAAAAACTTTGTTTGCCAAGATTGGAGAAAGATGCAGTACTCAGCAATACTGCTGAGATACATTGGAACAGCAATGAAAATGTAAATAAGTAAATTCAAAGGAAAGAGAACAAGGAAGAAATAAATTGTGGAAATAGACTTGGCCTTTTCTAAAGCCCAACATAGCCGTGAGTAAAACAAAGGAAATGAAAAAGGGGTTTTCTTCTTAGAACTGCTGTACCAAGAATAAAATGTTACAAAATACAATTTAATATAAATGTAAAAAATGTGAAATTTTCAAAACATAAACTACAAATAGATTTTAACAGTTTAAGAAACTAAATGGAAAAATTATCTTCTAAATTCAAAATAGTAATGGAATATTTTATAAGGTCTCTATTTGCAAACTGAGCAGTGCAATTAGGACATTCATCTGTTTTAGGAAAGCAAAATGCATCACTTCATTCATACTAGATAACTATTGGTAAGAGATATTGTAGCTATTATGAAGCTATTGCTTCCTTTTCTAAAAAAAACTGGTTCGTTTAGTTAAATTTCTTGGTCATCATAGGATTTCAAACTATTTAATTGATCTTCACAAACCCAGCCAAATGTAAACTATGCCAGACATAGTTTCTCTATTGTATTAGTACAACCACACCCTCTAATCTTGAGAAACTAATCTTACAGAGAATAAGGTTAGTTCCATTAAGTTAAAGAAACCTGCAGAAGCATAAGAAAACAAAGATCTTAATGGACAAGCCCTACCTCAGGCAAGTTATTTTTCTCTAACTAGGAGTAGATTTTCAAATAATGTTGCACACAAACCTAATAAAGAAGAACATGTGCTCTTTTATTTCAATAATTTGTCTTTCGTCATCAATGCTGCAGTTCTGTAGTTCTTAGCATCTATTCTCAGGAACCATAGGATAATTTGAATTTTCTATAGAGATCAAAGAAAGGCTTTCCTATCATTTTCTCATCAAGTGTTTGTTTCTTGATGTTGGATAGGTATATGATATTGTTGAGGAGGTCTGTGGGCCTTCAACCATTCTGTTTATCTTTAGGGGAATTTAGAAAGCTGATTTAGAGTATTAATCTAGGCCTGCAATTATATGCATCTATACTTGAAAAATAAAGTTCATTAAATTAAGCCAACAGATTGATTTGCAAGTGTGCTGTTGCAAATGAGTGCTTTGAATATGTACATGCTTGATTAAACATCATCGTCAAATGGCAAATGTTGATGTGACAAATACAAACATGCCTCCCTTCTCAATAAAAATTACCATTTTATTTATGTATTATTTATATTTAGTATATAATTATTTACATGGTGTTTTTCATCCCACCCAGTGCCTAAGTATACAACTAAATGCAGTAAAATTACTTAGCAAAGAAAAGAACAGGAATGACAAAAGGCAAAAACTTAGCAAAATAAAATGATCATAGCAGCTCATCTGAAGTTTGAGAGGATGGAGAGCTGTTGAGCACCTTTTGGGGGAATGTAATGCCACAATTGAGGTGCCACCATATAGAAGACTATAGCTCTGTGCTGAGATTAGTAGGTTAGTGCCCCTAAGGCTGAGCGGAGTTGGGGTGGTAATCTTATTGGAAGTTATAGTTGCCAATAATTGTTTGTCTCAGGCACAGGAAAAGCCATTAAATTTATGAAAATCTGTCTCATATTAAGCACAACTGTAATTTATTCATTCATGTATTCTAGCTAGATATTTTTGTGTTGGAGGAATTAATCAGCTCATAGGGGTTTTTTTCAAGACAGTTTCCATGTCAAATGCAGGAAAAGCCATTTAAAAAAACATATTCTTTGAAAGAAACATCTGCCAAGTACTTCTGACGACATCGAATTATCACAATTACTCTTGGAAGAGTTGTGAAAGAACAGATTAAACGTATTTCCCATTAATTTAATACAATAATAAAATACTAAGAAATTAAATATGAATATGCATAGTGTGATCCCCATCCTAAATACTGGAATTAGGCAAGACAATAAAGAAGCAAAGGTTTCAGCTTTTATTATAGCTGCCAAGGGACCTCTTAGTACAGGGGTCTTCAAACTCGGCTCTTTTATGACTCATGGACTTCAACTCCCAGAATTCCTCAGCCAGCCTGGGTGAGGAATTCTGGGAGTTGAAGTCCACGAGTCATAAAAGGGCCGAGTTTGAAGACCCCTGTCTTTTAGTAGGGAAGATCAAAGTTAAGAAATCAAAGTAAAACCTTACCACACCACAAAATGACCCAGTAGTCAGTGCCAATTAGATTCTTATTATTTACTGTTTACAATAATTAGAGAAGTAATTTATTACCTAAAACCAATAAAACTGAACAAGTAATGAAATTTTTGTGACTTCATGAGCGTGCCTATGAAGCTGTCTTGGCTATAGTGGCTTGCTGATGTTATCTTCTGTGCCTACTTTTTCTTCTCAATCTATCTCCTTTCCTGAAGGTACTGTACTTATGAATCTTAACTCTGATTAGCTGTCATGTTTAGAGAAATCAGCCAATTGTAGTATAATCATATACTGTATTATACTGTATTGTATGATATGTTATGTTATACTATACTATTATATCCTATATATTTCTATATAGTATATAAGTATAATATTGATACAAAATTACAACTATGGTGGACTGAAACATCTTCATTTATTTTGAGAAGAGAAAATAGAAAACCACCAGTGAACGTGGTGGTACTTATTAGATATGTTTAATAATGTTTATCTATAGTATTTATCCAAGGAAACAAATCCCTAGTTGTACTTCTTAGAAAATTGTCACTGTTTGGGAAAAAGAAAAACTATTAATAAATTCAAGTATCTGATTTATTAATTCAGAATTTTTTTTAAAAAAAATCTTATTTCTAGCTTGTGACATTATTTTCAGCAATATTTTTTGTTTCATTTTTTTCCTCCTTCCACAGAAAGTATTCATATTCTCTGCATCTTTTAGAAAAAACTTGGATCCTTATGGACAATGGAGTGATGAAGAACTATGGAATGTTACTGAAGAGGTAAGGAAATGTCCATCGTTGTTCTTTAAGTCTTAATGTACACATGAGTGAGCATCCGTTTTAGAAACATGGAGCATAATTTTTATATAAATAAGCAAACATATAAATAGGAGAAGATACTTGCCCCAAGAACTTTGTCACCAATATCTGATAGTTTATAAAATAAATTTCTCCTTGCTCCTTAGAATATGCAGTCCTTTAATAAAAGAACTACACATATAATTAGAAAAATCACTAAATATTTTATTGGTTTGCTTGAAAGTTTACAATATTAGAATCTCCATTGCCTTGGGTATATTTACTCTCACTTGTTTTACTTTTGCCTTTTCTTTATATCCTACATTTGTTTGTTTATTGGGTTTGAAGCTAGATTTGGAAATGTGGCAAAGAGCTGAGTCAATGTGCAATGCTCTGATCATTAAGATACATTCAGGAATGAGTAAAATGAGAAAGTCAAAACTAGAATTCTGAATCTACTATCATCATAAGTTATACTCCTGTGCAATTAAAAACTGGAAATCCTGTTTCTGGAAGCTGAAAAGTAGATAATTTTAAAATGTTTAAACATTCCTAGTTATTATATTATATTTTGGTAACTTACAGCTTCTATGACTAGTGTAGGGGTCGGCAACCTGCAACAGTGAAAGAGCCACTTGGACCCATTTCCCTCGCAAAAGAAAAAACTGGGAGCCGCAAAATGTGCACGCGCATGTGCACGCGTGCGCAAGCGCACAGAACACGGGGCTTGATTAAAGAGTGGAGCTTAAGGCAAGACGTGCGCCAGCCCTGCCCCCATCCAGCTCTGGTATGGATGGCTCTGCCGTCCTGGGTTCTCCTCCCTTCGGAAAAGACTGCTCTCCCCCCGCCCCGCGCTCTCCCTCTCTGGGACTTTCTTCTTTCTGCCTTTTGGCATGAAGGTTTCAAGGGAGCGGAGGAGGAGGCCGATGGAGAGAAAGAACTGCTGTGGTGAATCTTCCGAGGCGGCAGCAGACAGCTGCTCGGGCTCACCTATCTCAGCCTGCTGCGGGAGGCTGGAGTTGAGGCTTCTGGCTCGCTCTGGGAGAGGTGCTCTGAAAAGAGAGGATGGGAAGCGGAAAGTGGGAGAAAGGACATCTTCCAGCTCTCTGGGGTTCTTTTGCTGGGAGGGCGAGGAAGCAGCAGTTCTGCTCTGTTGGAGGTGGGAGCAGACGGCCTCTCCTTCAAACTTTGCCAAGTGACTCCAGGAGCGAAGCGAGCTCCGAGTCCCTGGAATGTCAACTTTGCAAAAGAGGGAGGCGATGGTGGGATTAAAATAAAATGGGGGGGAGGTTGAGGAAACCCAGCAAACGCTTACATCAGAGGGCCAGCAAGAAAGGCAAGATCAGGGAGAGGAAGAAAGCTTTCGGGGCTTGTGCACAGACATAGCTGACTCCTCCTCGTCTCCTGCCATTGCTGCATCTCTTGTGGAGATGCGTTTACATCCCTCTATGTCTCTGCCACTCAAAGCCATCCTGCAGCTTGATTCTTGAAGTTATTTCAATCAGCCCCTTCATTGCCAAGAGTCCCCATGGAAGTCAATGGAGGTCCGCAGCGAAAAGCCAGCCACAGCACCTCCAAGTCCATTGATTTTACCAACTCAGTGGCCCGGGGATGGGCAGGAACTGATGCCCCCACCGCCTGCCATCCGGCCCAGGAAGATGCAAGGCCGGCTGAGCGGCCTGGGGACGGCCAGAAACCGATGCCCCCACCGCCTGACGGCCAGCCCAGTGAAACGCGAGGCTTGCTCAGCGGCCCAGGGATGGCCAGAAACCGACGTTCCCACCGCCTGCCACCTGGCCCGAGAAAACACAAGGTTGACTCAACAGCCCGGGGATGGCCAGAAACCAATGCCCCTGCTGCCTGCCACCCGGCCTGGGGAGGCACGAGGCTGGCTCAGCAGCCCAGGGACAGCCAGAAACTAATGCCCCTGCTGGCCGCCACTGCCACCCAGCCTGGGGAGACGCGAGGCCAGAGAGGGGCAGGAACCGATGCCCCTGCTGGCCGCTGCCCCCACCGGGCCTACTGCCCGGCCCAGGAAGGGGCAGGAACCGATGCCCCTGCCGGCCGCCAGCCCCACCAGGCCTGCCGCCCAGCCCAGGGAGACACAAGGCCGGCTTGGCTGCCCCTCCACCTGGTGCAGGTAAGCCCCCTCCCTCCCCCTCCACTCACCCTCCATCTCCGGCTCTGCTGCTGCTTGGCCAACCAGGGCCGCGGCTTGTGGGAGGGCTGGCCCGCTCAATGGAGGCTCTGCTGGGCCACTCCCAGCATGGATCCCGGGGCTTCCCCATGTGACTCTCTGGCCACATGTAGCTCAGACCGGGCCAGCCCCGGAAAGGCCCTTCCTGGCCACCCTTCTCCCAGGGGCAGGGCACCTGGCTGCAGGGCCAATCAGGAGCTCTGCGAGGGGGCAAATCTGCATGAGAGAGAGAGAGAGAGAGAGAGAGAGAGAGAGAGAGAGAGAGAGAGAGAGAGAGAGAGAGAGAGAGAGAGAAGGGAAGCACAAGTTTCTCTCTGTCTCTGTCTCTCTCTCTCTCTCTCTGAAAATGGCGGAGGAGGCTCCGGAGCCGCATGAGGTGGCTCAAAGAGCCGCATGCGGCTCCAGAGCCGCGGGTTGCCAAGCCTTGGACTAGTGTATAATCTAAGAAATAAAACAATATTCAAAATGACATTTTTCTTGAATTTTAAAAATATATTTTGATAATGTTTATTTTATATATTTTATATCATTCTCCAGCTGAATTCAACTGGAATTGTACATTTGAATATTCTACATAAAATAAGCTATGAAACATTACATAAAAGAGAGCTAACATGCTAACATTTTGAAAACACTTAAAAGTCTTTGGTAAATAACACAGAAAAAATATACACAGCTTAATTTAGGCATTTTTTAATTAAGGCATATCTTTACCATTTAATGTGCCAGGATGAGGGCAGCTCACAAATTAGCCCACAGGTAGATGTAGATAGGTGATCCTTGAAATATAAAAGCTTCAAAACTTTAAAACCACCATTTGGGCTGGAAATAGAGTGGAAGTCATCAGATACCATAGTACAAACTTAGTTGGAAATGTGAATTAATTATCATTTTCTAATCATCTTCAAAACAGTGGAACAGGTGCAGTGGTGTTGAAAGAGTTTCCAGGCCTAATACTGTATTTGCCACAAAACAGATTACTCATGTGAAAACAAATTTCCTTCTATGGTGAGTTCTGCCGATCACTAGCTGGCAGGAAAACCATCTGCCAATTATTGTATTGAGCAAGAACAGAGCAGTTCTGTCTGTAGGATTTTTACCAACTTTAAGCCTCAGATTTCTTTCCTCTTATTACTCATTTTACCATAAGTCAAGCTGATAACATTATTTTTGTTTCTTTAGAAAAGGGATCTGTATCAAACGACATTTTTATTTAATATTTGTCTTCCCTTCCAAATGGGAGGGGTATTCCCATTTGTCCATTGTTTTCTTATTTCAGTCTTGTGCTAAATCAGTAAGGTCCAAAGAGTTACAGCACTTGCAGTATGTTTGCTAGCTGCCAATTCAGATGGATCACCAACACAGCTCATCTATGTTCATCTCTTTAGCGAGACAATAATAGAATAGCCACAGATGGGAATGTGCATGTATGTGTGGTCTGTTATTGAATCAACTTGAAATGGCCAATAAACATTGCTGTCATTTATTGACCTGAAGCTACTTCACTTCACTTTAGATGGTAAACAACAATAGATTTTGCATTATTAGGCACTGAGGTGATGTAGTGGTTAGAATTCAGTATTGCAGGCTAACTCTGTCCATAGCTAGGAGTTTGATCCTGACTGGCTCAAAGTTGACTCAGCCTTCCATTCTTCCAAGCTCAATAAAATGGGGACCCAGATTGTTTGGGGGTAATTTGCTGACATTATAAACCACTCAGAGACTGCTGTAAAGCACGTTGGAGCGGTATATATCTAAGTGCTATTGCTAATGCTACTTCTATTATTTCAGAAGAGCTAAGGATAACTTAAGTTTGTCTCAGCCAGTGTTAAGAGGTGAAACAAAAGCATCTCAAGAAAAAAAAAACCTCACAATTGTTGGGGCATATTTGTAGAATAATGAAGTAGTTAAGATATTGCATTTGGATCAGATACTGATTCAATTCTTATTTACTTAGTCAGTTTACTGAATGACCTTGAAGTAGTCATTCTGTCTTAACTCTGTCTATCTTACAGGGTTGAGGTAAGAATGAAATTTAGGGATTCCTTTTATGCATCTCAGAAGGATTAGGGTTAGGAGGACCTTGACTGAGGCTGAAAACTAAGAAGAACCAGGCTTAATTAGTGCTTCAGGGCACAACAGGGCTATAGACTGGGAATTAAAGAGAAAATTCCCACAAGAAGGAAATAGCAAAGCATTTCTGCATTATGGCTGAGAAAATTATAAGAACGTAATAAAAAATCACATGTAATGTGACGGAAAGGAAACCTTATTCATCCTCCCAGGTATATGAGTTTTTGAATTCTCAGAGGAAAGGTGGCATAAAATAAATCAGTCCCAATCTATTCCCAACCAGCAGTCTCACAAGTAGCATAGTTCAGACCACTGACTACTGCTGAGATTCAGAATAACAAAATATTATTTTATTTTTATTATATATAGTTTTTATTGTGACATTCTGTCTGTCCTAAAGGTAAAGATAAAGATTTCTCCTGTCCAGTTGTGTCCAACTCTAGATGGTGATGCATTTGCTTGCTCTCAAACTGCTAGGTTGACAGGAGCTGGGGCAAGTAATGGGAACTCACCCCATCACATTGCGCTATGGCAGGGGTGTCAAACTCAATTTCATTGAGGGCTGCATCAGCATTGTGGTTGCCCTTTGGGGGCTGGGTGGGTATGGCTGGGGTGAATAATAATAATAATCGTAAGGTTGGAAGGGACCTTAGAGGTCATCTAGTCCAATCCCCTGCTCAGGCAGGAAACCCTATACCATTTCGGACAAATGGCTGTCCAGTCTCTTCTTTAAAACTTCCAGTGTTGGAGAATTTACCGCTTCTGGAGGCAGGTTGTTCCACTGATTAATTGTTCTCATGGTCAGGAAGTTTCTCCTTAGTTTTAGGTTGCTTCTCTCTTTGGTTAGTTTCCACCTGTTGCTCCTTGTCCTGCCTTCAGGCGCTTTGGAAAATAGCTTGATTTCGTCTTCTTTGTGGCAGCCCCTGAGATATTGGAATACTGCTATCATGTCCCCCTTTGTCCTTCTTTTCGTTAAACTAGACATACCCAATTCCAGCAACCATTCCTTATATGTTTTAGCCTCCAGTCCCCTAATCATCTTTGTTGCTCTTCTCTGTACTCTTTCTAGAATCTCAACATCTTTTTTACATTGTGGTGACCAAAACTGGATGCAGTATTCCAAGTGTGGCCTTACCAAGGCATTGTAAAGTGGTATTAATACTTCATGTAATCTTGATTCTATCCCTCTGCAGCCTACTGGGTAGGTGTGGCTGGCATAGACATCGCCTACTGGGTGGGTGTGGCCGGCTTGACATCACTAGTGTCAGGGGCACTTAGGCAGGCCTGGGGTGGATCCGAGGGTCTCTGGCAGAGGGGGATAGGACTGGGGCAAGCGCTGGGGCACGGTCTACTGGAGGAGCCTCACTGAGCCTCAGGTCATGCAGGGACCTCCTGGACGGTGGCATGGACTGCCCAGAGCCCTGGGCAGTGGAGGTCAAGAACCCAGCCTGGCCCTTGAGCTCCCATAGCACCGGGATCCCACAGCCCTGCCTAGCCTAGCCGCACTTCCCTGAGGTGGTGCCCAGCTGAGCTTACCTCCTCTTCGGGCTGCTGCTGCTGTACTTGCTCTCCTTGGCCAGGTTGCTCATGGTGGGTGCAGAAGGGCAAAGTGCGTGTGTCAGAGGGAGGTCCACTCCCTCTCTATGTGAGGAGACCTGACTTTGTAACCAAAATATCCTCAGCAATAGAATGGGACACCAGCAGGGGATGGCGAAAGGGCAACATGGCTGCTAGTGGCCAAGTGCTAAGGCAGGACTTCCCTCAGACCCTCCCTCCCTCGCATTCCAATCTCCCTCCCTCCCTCCTTCCTTCCTTCCTTCCTTCCTTCCTTCCTTCCTTCCTTCCTTCCTTCCTTCTCTCCTTTCCTTCCTTCCTTCATTCCTCCCTCCCCTCCTTCTATGCCTCCCTCCTTTTCATTCCTATCTCCTTCCTTCCCTTTCTTTCTTCCTGTTTCCCTCCCCTCCTTCCTTCCTTCCCTCCATCCCCTCCATCTCTGTGCCCAGGAAGGAACAAGGGGAAGAAGAGGTTGGCAGCACTCCTCTCAAAGAATAAAAGACACCTTTGAGGTCTTCAGTCCAACCCCCTGCTCAAGCAGGGGACCTATACTATTCCAGACAACAGAATATTCAATCTCGTCTTAAAAGCCTCCAGTGATGGAGCATCCACAACTTCTGAAGGCAAGCCTTTTCATTGGTTAGTTAGTTCTAGGCTGGTTTTCTTCTTGATTAGTTTTCATCTATTATTGCATTTTGATGCTTTGGAAAATAGGTTGACCCCTTCTTCTCTGTGGCAGCCCATCAAATATTGGAGCAATGCTATTATGTCATCACTCCTAGTCCTTTTCACTAAGCTAGACATACTCAATCCCACAAACATTTGTCATATGTTTTAGCCTCCATATGATGTCATATGATTTAGCCTAATCATCTTTGTTTACCATCCATTTAGATCAGATGGTCCCCCTGGTTTGGTTTATAGAACAGTGGCCACAAGCCACTTGGGGGGGGGAATTGACTCGGCCTTTTAATTTCAACTCATGCCAATACCTCTTAACTTCCCATTCAATCCAAAGAGTTCTATTATTGCCTGGATTTTAGGGAGGGGAGGCGGCAAGAGTAGACCACAAAGCCAATCTGCAAATTTGCTCTCTCGCCTGCCTGCATACCACCTCCCTGATGCAGCACATGTGTGTGTGTGTGAGAGAGAGACACATAGAGAGAGATCTCCTTTTTGTAAGTTTGCTTACTCTGCAACGCTTTCCTTTCCCCACACTTTCGCTTCCCTGCTGGCTCAGTCTCTCTCTCTCTCTCTCTCTCTCTCTCTCTCTCTCTCTCTCTCTCTCTCTCTCTCTCTCTCTCTCTCTCTCTCTCTCTCTCACACACACACACACACACACACACATACACACACACACACTCACACACAAAAACTCTCCCTGCTTTCTCCCCCTTCTCCACCTTTCCCCCCAGCTGCAGCTGAATGGAGTGGGGGAGGTTAAAAAAAAGAAGGGGAAAGAAAGGGGGAAGCTCCCCTTTTTTGTAATACTCCTCCTCTTCACCTCCTGGCTCTCTTTCTCTCTCACTCTCTCTCTCACTCTCACTCTCTCTCACACACACCCACAGAAACCTTTCCTGCTTTCTCCTCCTTCTCACCCTTTCTCTCCAGCCACCACAGAGGTTCACACAATGCCGGCCACTGACAGTTCCAGGCTGTGGCTCTGCATGAGTGCTGTGTTCCCCTCTCCGCCCCTACCACATGGTGGACAGGGCAACTGGGAGCTGGCTGATGCTCAGTTTGTGCCACCGCACACTCCCATCTCTGCGCCTTTCATCCCACAGGCTGGGCATGCCCTGGGGCATTAGGCTTACAGAATGCCATGGCCCAAACAAGGAAAGCTGTGGTGCAGCAAAGCAGAGTCGGATGAGGAGAGGCCCAGCAAAGCGGGGCATGGCCAGGTGTGATGGGGGAGTGGGCTGAGGCAAATGAGCTGCAGCTGCAGCTGCACACCACCAGCCCCGGAGCGCTCGCCATTTCCTGTGTGTGCGTCAGGAGGGTGCCCAGCCGGGTTGGGGTGGGCCAGGGCTGGAGCAGCAGGGGCCGGTCCCTTGCCATTTCTGGGACAGCCCCGGGGGGCCAAATGTCGACCCTCCCTAGGCCGGCCCCAGCCTGCGGGCCTTGTGTTTGACATGTCTGCGCTAGGGTCTTGAATCCAGGCTGTCAGTTTTCTAGCTGACAAGCTTACTGTCTTTAACTGGTAAGTGTAAATAATTTATCAAGATTATCATAGGTATTTCTGTCCTAAAACTAAGCATGAAAAAAGATTGAAATGCAACCAGAGATGCATAGCTATCATAGCTGCAGATCTTTGTGAGGTAAACTGATACGTTCACTTTACTTATTTAATTTTATGTTTTAATTTTGATGTTATTATTTTAAGGAAGTGAAAATAAAACCACACACAAACGAAATAAGATGCATCTTTTTTTCTTCACCAATAGAGGGTGCAATGTTTTACATTGTAATGGCTCTCTCTGGTGATAAAACTTTTTTTTTTCTTTTAAAATAGGTGACTTTTTATTTTAGTGGTTTGGGTATTATTTTGAGACCAGTGTTCAGGGATAACAAAAGGCTACATGGTAACTTTTAAGGACACTATTTCCCTATTATCCCAACTCAAAAGTATATTTTTAAAAAGACACAAATCCCATCTACTCTGGGGTCTTCTGTAAGGGTTACAGAAATGACACTGGCAGGTTATTTTATAAATATTTATTTATATCCCACCTTTATTATTTTTATAAATAACTAAAAGCTGTGAACATATCTAATACTTCTTTGTCCTCCTGTTTTCTAAAAACAACAACTCTGTGAGGTGGGGTGGCTGAGAGAGCGTAACTGACTCAAAGTCACCTAGCTGATTTTCATGCCTAAAATGGGACTAGAAGTCATGATCACCTGGTTTCTTTTTCCCCTATTATTATTATTATTATTATTATTATTATTATTATTATTATTATTATTATTATTAACATTTTCCTTTATACAGTACATATTCAGCAGACTATGTCATTTTTATATACTATGGATCTACATTCTATACAATATATACACTATGTACACTCAATCTAACCCACAATAACCTAATTTGCACAATAACCTTATGTATATGTCCAATTTTTGTTTCTATTGTCTATCCAAATATACCAATTTTCCCAAACCGCATAAAATTCCGAATCATCTTTTTCTTTTAATTCTAAGGTGAGTTTGTCCATCTTGGCACATTCATAAATTTTCTGAATAATCAACCCCTCTGGTAGTATATTGCATTCCTTCCAATATTGCACGAATGCAATTCTTGCTGCAGTTAGTATATGTAAAGTCAGATATCTTATTTTCTTATCAAATTTCTTTTTAAGTATTCCCAGGAGAAATGTTTCCGGATTTAATTCGATTTGGCATTTTGTTAAGTCTTGTAGCCACCCTTGTATTTTAATCCAATATTTTTTTTGCTTCAGGGCATAGCCACCAAGCATGAAAGAAAGGTACCTTGATGATAATTACATTTCCAACAATTTGGGCTTTGGTTCGGATACATTTTGGCTAATCTTGCAGGAGCTAGGTGCCAACGATATAGCATTTTATATTGATTGTCCTTATATGCAGCGGATTTTGTTATTTTGTGATTTTTATTCCAAATTCTTTCCCAATCTTCTAATTCTATACTGTGCCCTATGTTTTTTGCCCATGCAATCACTGGTTCTTTCACTATCTCCTCTATTCTATCAAATTCTAATAAATAGTTATATATTTTGGATATTAATTTTCCTTCAGGGCCTATCAATAATTTGTCTAATTGTTTTAATTCCATGTCAATTCCATAATCTTCCACATCCTTCTTATATCTAGATTGCAATTGTAAGTATGGCCACCAATCAATAGTTATTCCCTGTTCTTTTAGTAACTGACTGTTTTTGAGCTTCCCGTTTGTCTAAAATTTCCGAATATTTGGGCATTTTGCTTATATCCAACGTGTTAGGGTGGATCATTGCCTCCGTGGTAGATAGCCAGCAGGGAATTTTCCTATAGTGTTTCTTCCTTATATCCTCCCAGGTTCATAACAGAGCATCTCTTATTTTATGTCTGTAGAAATATGAGTGTATCCTATTTCCTTTATCCCACATGAAGGCATGCCACCCCTTCTGTAAGTCGTGCCCTTCCAGTGTTAAGATTCTTCTTTTCTTTAGGTTAGCCCAATCTCTTATCCAGACCAGAGTTGCTGCTTTGTAATAGAGTTCCCACGCTGGAGGTCCAAAGCCCCCTCTACTTCTATTGTCTTGGAGAGAGAGTAATTTTATCCTCACCTTCTTTCCTAACCAAACATAATTTATAATAATTTTATTAAGTTCTCCAAAGAATTTCTTATCTAATAATATGGGAATTGTCTGAAATAAGTATAATAATTTGGGTAGGATGTTAATTTTAATAGTCGCGATCCTACCTAAAAGCGATAGTTGTAACTTCCCCCAGTTTTTCAAATCCTTCTTTATTTGTTGGACTAATATCATATAGTTATCCTCCTTTAGGGACAAATATCTCGCAATCAACCATATCCCTAAATATTTAACTTTTTTGACAATTTGTAAATCCATTTCCTTTTCTAATTCTTTTTTCTGATTTGTTGTTAAGTTTTTAACTATCATTTTGGTTTTCCTTTTGTTAATTTTAAGTCCAGATATTTCCCCATATTTTTCTATTTCTCGTATTAGAATGGGACCGGATTCCAAAGGTTCTTCAATAATAAATACCATATCGTCCACGAAGGCCTGTGCTTTGTACTCTTCTCTTTTAATTTTCGTTCCCTTTACGGCAAAGAACAAGAATTCACCTTCTTCTCCGGCAGGCATCAATCATTCTCCAGAATCGACTTTATACTAACTTCTAGTGACTTGCTAACTTGTCTAAACGCGGTGAAAATCCTACCCAAGACACTGACAGACCACAACCCTGTGAGGATGGAATTAAGACATGGCCCGAAACAGAGGAGGTCCTGGAGAATCAATGAAAACTTGTTTAGACATGAAAACAATGTGGCGGAATGCAAAAAAGCTATGAAGGAATTCTTCGACACACATATGAACAACGGAACACCGATAGAACAGATCTGGGAAGGCAGCAAGGTGTACATGCGAGGGATCCTCATATCCATGAATAGCTGGCACTGTCGCCAACAAGAACAAAAAAGAAAAGAGTTAGAAAATGAGATAAGCAAAATGGAGCGGTTACTAATAAAAAGACCAGAGGACAAAGTCACCAAAGAAGGACTCAAGATCCTAAGAAAGCAATTCGACATGTTGATGGCTGACCAAGTGGCAAGGAATATACAATATGCAAAACATAAGACATTCTGCAAGGCCAACAAACCGGGCCGCTGGCTAGCCTACACTATAAGAAAGAAACAGAAATCCCGCATAATTGAAAAGATAGAATACAAAGGCAAGGAAGAATTCCGACAAAAAACCATCAAGAAAGCCTTCACGGAGTTCTACTCGAAACTATACACCGAGGATAAGATACAAGACAAAGAGATAGATGAGTTCCTACAAAACGAAAAGATACAGGCGATTACCGACACACAAAGAGAAGCCCTGAATGCCTTAATCACAAAAGAGGAAATACACTCAGCGATCACACAACTGAAAGCAGGAAAATCGCCCGGGACGGATGGGATAACAGCGACCTACTACAAACACCTCCAAGAGGAGATGCTAGAACCCCTCAGAAAACTATTTGCCAACATTCAAGAAGGAGGCCAGGTCCCACCATCCTGGAAAACAGCCTACATCTCATTAATCCCAAAGGAGGGGAAGGACAACACACAGCCCGCAAACTACAGGCCCATCTCACTACTAAACACAGACTACAAAATCTTCACAAAAATTTTGGCCAATAGACTAATGACTGTACTACAAAAAACAATACACCCGGACCAAAGGGGATTTATACAAGGACGCCAGATGAAAACCAACGTGAGACAGCTGCTGAACATAATAGAATACCTGCAAAAGCACAACCAGATACCCGCCGCTCTTATGTTTGTGGATGCAGAAAAAGCTTTTGACAGACTGCACTGGCCGTTCCTGACGAACTTGGTCCGGAAGATGAAAATGGGAGTACAGTTTCTCAACTCCATAACGGCAATTTGCCAGAAACAAACAGGTCAGATCATTGTCAATGGAGATTTAACGGACTCATTTAATATAGGGAGAGGCACGAGACAGGGCTGCCCGCTGTCCCCCCTGCTATTTGTCCTAACACTGGAAATTTTACTGAACAGAATAAGAGCGGCAGAGGATGTACAGGGCATACAGATTAAACAGCAAGAATACAAACTATGTGCCTTTGCGGACGACCTGCTGGTGACAATGTCGCAACCAGCACAATCAGCAAGGAAATTGATGGAGATAATGGAGGACTATGGTAGGGTGTCAGGCTTCAAAGTAAATATATCAAAAACAAAGATGCTAGTCAAAAACCTCGACAACAAAGCAAAACGGAACCTGGAAAGAATAACGGGTTGTGAAATAGTCAAGAAAGTCAAATACCTAGGAGTAGAGATAGAATCAACAAATGCGAAATTATACAAGAATAATTACGAGGTCCTGTGGAATAAGATACAAGCAGACCTGGAAAGGTGGAAATCACTACGTCTGTCCCTGCTCGGCAGGATAGCGACAGTAAAGATGAATGTATTACCCAGATTTTTATTTCTCTTCCAAATGCTACCCATACTCAAGAAGGAAGCGGACTTAGACAATTGGCAGAAAGGCATCAACAGATTTATTTGGGACGACAAGAGACCGAGGGTGAAACTAAAAATCATCCAAGACGCAAGGGAGAGAGGGGGACTCAAAATGCCTAATCTAAAGCTATATTACTATGCAGCAACGTTAGTGGCGGTTAGTGACTGGATCAACATGACAAATGATAGAATTCTGAATGTTGAGGGGCATGGTCTACGATTCGGCTGGCACGCATACCTAGTATACGACAAAAAGGCAGATAGGAACTTCAAGGAGAACCCATTACGAATCCCATTGCTATGGGTCTGGAAGAAATATAAGCACCTCCTACATGACAAGATTCCCACCTGGACGATCCCTGGACACGCAACAGGGGATATGAACACATCCCAAGGGCAAGAAGTGGTGCCCTACAGTGAACTTGTACTGGGAGAAGAAAACGGGTTCCTCTTGAAATCTCAAGCAACGCTAGCAAACAGAGGAATAGGAAGTAACTGGCTATCATATATACAACTACAATCAAGGTGGCGTAAAGACAAGAAGAAGGGCTTCTCCCAGACTGACGAGAATCTAATTAAACAGATTAGAGAACAGGGGATTAGGCACATCAAACGAGTGTACAGCATTCTGATAGAAATTGACTCTGAAACCGAGCTAGTCAAGAACTGTATGATAAAGTGGGCACAAGACTTCAGACACCCTATCACCATGGACACGTGGGAGAGAATCTGGGTGAGGAATGTAGAATTCACGAAATCGCAACACTTAAGGGAAAACTTCTACAAGATGTTCTATAGATGGCACCTAGACCCGAAAAAAATATCACTCATCTACCCGGGCTCCCAGCCCAAATGCTGGAGGTGCGGGGACGGGGATGCTACTTACTTTCATATATGGTGGACATGCAGAAAAATCAAAGCATTCTGGAGGAAGATATGGTGGACACTCCAAACTATTTTCAAAAAGCGTATAGAATTTCTACCTCAGGCTTTTCTGTTAGGGATCACAAAGGATATCACTACCTCAGAGACAAATTTATTTTTGAACTTAATTACAGCAGCAAGATTGTTGGTGGGACAGTACTGGAAGAATCCGGAAATCCCGCCTATTGAAGAATGGACTGTGAAAGTAACAAATTTGGCGGAAATGGCAAAAATATCAGCATACTTGAAAAACCGATCCAATGAACAATTTGTGACTGACTGGAAACAGTGGATAGACTATATCCAAGAGAGACACCAATCAAACAGAATGCAGCTGGCGTTCAGCTAAGGATCGATGGGAGGAGGGATGAAGGGCTAACAAATCAGATGTTTACAAAAATTAACACCCAACGTTGAATGTATATGTTCTATAACTAATGCCTCTTAACATAATCTTATGACTAACGTTGTTTGCTTTAATATTGTTAAAGTAGACTGAATCTCTACCTCAGGATATGAAACTTTTACCTCAGGATCTCGGGTTGGGGACCATAAAAGATTGCACTAGTAATGGGATGAAGTCAACCCAGAAGCGCAAACGCACAATACGCAATAGACTAGATACAGTAGATAGACCATATATAGGAGAAACACCAATCAAACAAAATGTATTCGGAGTATACTTGAAGATGTAAGGGAGGAGGGAAGAACGTTTACTAAAACAGATGTTTACAAAGATTAATACCTAATGTTGTATGCTATGTTCTAGGATGATTGCTTAGCAATAGGATCTTATGTTTAATGTTGATCACATTAATATTGAAACGGATAGGGGAAACACCAATCAAAATAAAATGTAACAGGAGTATAGTTGAGGCTAGACACGAGGAGTGGGGGGAAAAAGGCTTACTAACTCAGACGTTTTCAAAGACTAATACTTAGGATTGTATACCAGGTGTCATGATGATTGCTGCATAATATGTTTTTATGTTCAATGTTAATGGTTTTAATAAAAGAATTTTTATAATAAAAAAAATTTCGTTCCCTTTATTTCTCGATTTGCTCTAATTCTATTTAAAAGTATTTCTAATGTTAGGATAAAGAGAAGTGGCGAAAGTGGGCATCCCTGATGTGGGCATCCCTGACGTACCCCCTTGGTTATTTGAAATGTGTTGGTGGTATCCCCATTTACTATTACCCTAGCCTTCTGGTTCTTATATATTGCCGCTATCATATTTTCAAATTTACTTCCCAGTTCCATAAGTCTAATTTGCCTAATCATGGATTGCCAAAAGCCTTTTGAGCATCCAGAAAAACAAGGGTCGCTTGTTTCTCTGGGTGGGCTTCATAATACTCCAATATGTCTACTATTATTCTTGTATTATCTCTTATTTGGCTATTTGGAAGGAAGCCATTTTGATCCAGGTGTATTATTATATTATATTCATAAATATTTTGTAGTCTGCATTTAAGAGGGATATTGGTCTGTAATTACTGATTTGATTTTTGTCTGTACCTTCTTTCGAAATTAAAGTGATATATGCCTCCCTCCATGATTCCAGTATTTTCGCTTCATGTAGAGCTTTGTTACATATTTACAACAATATTGGTTCTATAATCTCACTCATATTTTTATAAATTTCCCCTGGGAGGCCGTCCGGTCCTGGTGTCTTATTATTCTTAAGTCTTAAATTGCCCCTCTCAATTCTTCTGACGTTATTTCTCTGTTTAGCATTGCCCTTTCCCCCTCCTCTAGTGGTATAATCCCTTCTTCCAACAAATAGTTGTCAATTTTATCCATTGCTATTTCATTTTGTTCATATAAGTTCGCATAATAGTTTTGTACAATTTTCTTTTTTTCTTCTTCATTATTTTGTAGGGTCCCCATCTCATCATATAATTGTTGGATAATCCGTCCTTCTTTTTCCTTCTTCAATTTGTAAGCCAACCATCTTCCAGTTTTATTGGCATGTTCAAAAAAAATTGTTTAGAAAATTTTAATTTTCTTGCAATCTCCGCTTGTTCTAGTATGTTTAATTTATGTCTGTCAAGTGTCAAAGTTTCTTTAACTAATTCATCTCCTGGTTTTGTCTGAAGTTGATTCTCCAATTTTCCAATTTCTTCCTTTAGAATATTATGCTGCTTCCATTTTTCCTTATTTTTCTTTGCCATATAAGCTATTGTTATTCCCCTTATATAAGCTTTCATAGTATCCCATAAGTTTGTTAATGAAGTGTGTTGTCTTTTATTTTCTTTAAAAAATAATGTCAATTCCTTTGTTATCCTTTCAATATATTCCTTTTCTTTTAAGATTTGGGAGTTTAGTGTCCATCTTTTGAATTTCCCCCTTTGACCTCTCCATTTTATCTCAAGGGGATTATGGTCTGCCCACGTATTTGGGGAGATCTCAATCTTTTCAATTTCTATAGCTAATTCCTTATTCGTCCACAGCATATCAATTCTAGACCGGGATGCATGGGGATTGGAATAAAATGTATATTTATTTTCTTTTGGATATAGGGTTCTCCACATATCTATCAAATTTAGTTCATCTATCATTCTAAAACATGTTTTTGGTAATATATTTCTTCTATTCTTGTTAGTTTTATCGCTTATGTAATCTTTTTGGATATCTACTATCCCATGATAATCACCTACTATGCATATATTTCTATGTCCTGTTACAATTATCTTTTCATGCAATTTCTTATAATACTCCCTCTGATTTTTATTAGACGCATAAACAACTACCAACAAGATTTGAGTATGCCCTTATTTTATTTCCATCATTAGGGTTCTTCCTTTTGGATCAGCATAAATTAGATTAGCCTTTATCCCTTCTTTAATATATACCACCACCCCTTTCTTCTTCTTCTCTGCTAGTGCTTCAAATAAAAGTGTCCCTAACTTTTTATTCTCTAAATATCTTTCATCCTGTTTTCGAATGTGTACCTCCTGGAGGCAAACTATGTCTATCTTTTGTTTACTTAGCTTTGTTAATATTTGTCTCCTTTTTGTCACTGCATTTAGTCCATTAATGTTTATTGATATTAATTTCCAATCTTCCATTCTGTTTCTGTCTACCAGATATTAGTCTCTGTTTGCCCTTGTAACTACTTGGGATCTTGTTTTAATACCTCTTAATTCTTGAATTCCTTTTTCTTTTTTGCTTCTCTCTTCCCGGGTTCTTTCTTTAACTTGGTCTTCTTCTTGGCTTACAGCCTCCATCTCCTCCCTACTACTCTAACCTGGTGCCTTAACCAGTAGGTAAAACTAACTCTGCATTGTTTGTTTCAGTAGTCCTTATTTAGCCTTATCAAGAGTATCTGGAACTGAAATGCCGCCATAGATTTAAGCATCACCACAAGAATAGACAGTATCAGAAGTACATAATTTAATAAATGTTGAGAGATAGCCTTGAGCGGTTTGTCCATATCCTCAGACTGCATAGATGGAAAGTTAACCATGAAAACAGGTACCAGATAACAAAATGATTGGTATATCATTGAGACATGCTGCAACAAGAAATGCAAGTAAATATGAATGGTTGGATGGAACAAGGGAAAGAAAACAGAAAGTTATTTCCCAGCATTTTATCAAAATTGAAGCAAACTTCAAATTACAGTTGAAGTTGAAACTCAGGATTACCAGAATTTCTATGGAAATCAAACCAAACAGATCTCTGAAACATGAAAATAGATAACTTCTGAAGATTATTTTTTTAAAGCTCCAGTTAGGACAGAGTTTTTTTATTTGGTTTGTTTGTTTTTATTTGGTCTTTTCCCTAAGATGGGATTGGGGAAAGAACTGCATATGATTCTTAAGCAAGCAATATAAGTCTTTCCAAGGCCCCCAGTTTCTGTTGCTGGCTGTCATCCTGTTCTTCATAAGGCCTTTTCTGTGAACAATCATTTGGTAGACTAAATATTTTTTTACAGTCTAAGACAGCCAAAGGAGCTCCAACATCAATATTTTCTTTACCATGAGAAAGCATCAGGGGCATCTGTAAGGGAATCAAAAAAGTCAAGGGGTGGCTGAAACTGTGCAATCAATGCTTTATTCTTTTTGAATTGGCTGGACTTGGTAGAAACCAAAATGGAACAGAGAAAAACAGGCATACCTGTCCTTTTAAATATTTGGCTGCTCTCAGCATTAAGAAAGAATATCTTGAAGAGTGGCTTCTATCATTGTTAGCATTCCCCATAAAGGCTTGTTAACTTGGTAAACCTTTCTGCCAAACTCCCCTGTATAAATATCCTTTTCTCTATTGTCATTCTTTCAGTTGACTCACTTTTTTCAGTACTAAAACTTTATTAGTATGGAAACAGAAGAACTGTTGAGAGCAATACTTGGTTCCTTAATATACTGTATATAAAAGTACATGGGTGGAGTATTGCAAAACAGATTTTAGCAGGAAATGATAAAATGGTAATGCTGAGGTTGTGTAATTGCGGTTTTAAGCCTAACTATAGAATTGCATCTATTGAATTATTCTCAGATGTTGTTTAGACTAAAGATTTGTATTTAATATGCACTCCTTATTAGATACAGGTACAAATATTTTGTGTCAATATTGCTGAAATAAAACAAACCCATTTGTATGATACAAAAAATTTCCTTTTCTCCCCTCTCTTTGTCCAATTGTTATGCTTTCAGGTTGGACTGAAATCTGTAATAGAGCAATTCCCAGGCCGGCTTGATTTTGTTCTTATTGATGGTGGCTATGTCCTCAGCCATGGACATAGGCAGTTGATGTGTCTAGCCAGATCAATTCTCAGTAAAGCTAAAATTCTTCTTCTCGATGAACCAAGTGCTCATCTTGATCCAATGTAAGTACCACAAAAATACTGTATTGGTATATATTGGCTATAATGAAGTGATTCTGGTTTGCCTGTATTCAGAATTTTACACTACAAAAGTACATACTTGAATTTATCAAAAAGTGTATGCTTTGTCCTATTTATAATCTAATGTAAAAATGCCTTTCAACAGTTTGGATACTATTTTGCAATTCCTTCTCTTATCACTCATTTCATTGTATACATAATGCTTAAATGATCTAGAGCAGGGGTGTCAAACTGCTGGCCCACGGGCCGGACGCATCACGCGGAAGCCGCGCCCACCCCATTGCTGGCAATGGCAAAACTGTCCTGATACGTTGTGCGATGTCATGTGACATCGCAAGTTTGACATGTCTGATCTAGAGAATAAATACAAAATATATGGCAATCCTCTGCAATGTTAATCACGCTTTTGCATTATCCAAAACTGTATCTTAAATAAAGTAGACCAATGGAACAAATTCTTTAGTGAATTTATTAAACAAAATTTGGCTCTTTTTCAGGTTTATTTTTAAGCGAAAGGGTTCTGTTGCTTTGTGCAACTCTTGTATGTGTCTTTGTAGCTCTTCTGGGTCTTGTGAGAAGAGAAGAGAATATCATCTGTAAATCTTAAGTAATTTAAATAGGCGTCATTGATTTTTATTCCATCTTTTGCCCAGTCTAGTTTGCAAAATACGTCTTCAAGGCAGGCTGAGAAAAGGATTGGTGATACTGTATTGCCTTTTTGTATACCTCTTCTATGTTGATTTCCACTTTAAGATCATCAAGACAAATTGTTGCCTTTGTTTTTCATATATTGATAGTAGTAAGTTTATGTAAGCAGTGCTTACACCTTGGTTAAGCAATACATTAATTATTGCTTAATGGAATACTGAGTCAAAGGCCTTTTTGTAGTCAATGAAAGCCATGCACAGAGGCATGGTGTACTCATTGTGCCTCTTTCAGTGACTTGCTGAACAACCCGGATGTGATCCATTGTGCTGTGGCCATTTCTGAACCTTACCTTCTCCTTTGTCTGTGCATCATTTAATGTTCTCAATATTTTTTATTTTTTTTGGGTAAAAAATTCTTTTATTGAAACAATCAACATCAAACATAAGATCATATTAGAAAGCAATCATCATATAACCTGCAATACAACACTAAGGATTAGTCTTTGTGAGCGTCTGGTTTGATATTATCTTGGTGAAAACCTTGTAGATGACTGAAAGAAGGCTTATTGAGCAATAGTTCTTTAAATCATCTTGGGTCCCTTTCTTGTGCATAAGCATCATTTCAGCATTTTTCCATGCATCAGGTATTTTTTCTTTTCTGAGGTATCTTGACTATAGTTTTACTAGTATCTTGTGTAAACTGTGACCACCAGCTTTCAGCATTTCAATCGTAACACACTCATTTCCTGAAGCTTTACCATTTTTCATTGATTTTACAGCACTTGATACTTCCTCCACTGGCATTTCCTCTTTTGTGGGTGGAGGTTGGTACTTCTGAGTACTTTTGTTATTCTTGATCTTTGTATATCTCTGAATAGAATTTTCCAAATATTTCTAATTGGAATTCAATATAATGTAAACACAACCAATAGAAAATAATTCAACCAATGTCTTAAAATTCAAAAGAGCTGATTTTATCAAATTCAGAGAGAACCTAGGAAAGATTCCATGGATGAAAATCCTAAAGGGGAAAACAACTCAAGAAGCATGGGAAACTCTGAAAAATGCTATCATAAAAGCCCAGTCCAGCACAATATCACTAAAAAAGAAAAACAAGAAAGTCAAGAAGAAACCAGCATGGCTGCACAAAAGATCTCTCTGACAAACTGAAAGACCAAAAGGACAAGGACAAGTACTCCAAAAAAATGGAAAGAGGGATACATTATCAGCAGACAGCCAGAACATGTAAAGATGAAGTCAGGAAAGCAAAGGCTCAGAATGAACAAAGACTTGCAACAGAAATCAAGGATAATTAAAAGAAAGTTTTTTTCAACATATTAATAACAAGAAAAAAAAAAGAAAACTGTAGGGCCACTAAAGAGAGAAGATGGCAAGGGAGTAACAAGTAATATGGAGAAAACAGAACTGCTTAACTCATTCTTTGCATCAGTCTTCACACAAAAAAGAAATTATAGCACAACATACCCCCCAAAAAAACTACTGCAAAAGACAAACTAGAAAAAAAAGTTAAAATAAGCAAGAAAACGGTAAGAGAACACCTATCCGACCTTGATGAATATAAATCACCAGGACCCGACAGATTACATCCCAGAATTCTGAAGGTGCTGGTAGATGTTATCTCAGAACCATTCCACCATATCTTTCAAAAAGATTGGAAAAGGGCTGATGTGGTTCCCATCTTCAAGAAAGAGGGGGAAAACAGAACCAGGAAACTACAGACCAATCAGTCTAAGATTGATACCTGGGAAGATCCTGGAAAAGATAATAAAAAACAGATCTGCGAATAACTAGGAGCAAACAAAGTTATAACTGGTAGCCAGCACAGGTTTCTTAAAAACAGATCATGCCAAACCAATCTTATTTCATTCTTTGTTAAAGTGACCAAATTAGTAGACCAGTGAAACACTGTGGACATAGTATACTTAGATTTCAATAAGGCATTAGACAGAGTAGACCACAATCTACTGCTTGGTAAGCTAGAAAAAGGTGGAATAGACAACATCACCACCATGTAGATTTGTAGCTGGCTGACAAATTGTACTCAATGAGTAGTCCTCAATGGTATTACATCCACATGGAGAGCAGTAAGCAATGGGGTACCACAAGCTCCATCTTAAGCCCAGTTCTCTTCAATATCTTCATCAGTGACTTAGATCAGGGAATAGAAGGGGAACTCATCAAATTTGCAGATGACACTAAACTGGCAGGAATAGCGAACATCCCAGAAGAAAAGCTCAGGATTCAAAAAGATCTTGACAAACTGGAACAATGGGCCCTTTTTAACAAAATGAGTTTTAATGTGGAGAAAAGCAAAGTTTTACATTTAGGCAGGAAAAATCAAAGATATAAATACAAATTAGGTGAAACCTGGCTCAAAAACAGTAACCGTGAGAGGGACATTGGAGTCCTAGTGGACAATCACTTGACTATGAGCCAGCAATGTGCAACAGCAGCCAAAAAGGCTAATACAATTCTGGGTTGCATAAACAGAGGCATAGAATCAAGATCACATGAAGTATTAGTACCTCTTTATAAAACTCTAGTGAGACCACACCTGGAATACTGCAACCATTTTTGGTCACCATACTACAAAAAAGATGATGAGACCTTGGAAAAAGTTCAGAGAAGAGCAACTAAGATGCTCAAAGGCCTGGTGACTTAGACATATGAAGAATGGCTGCAGGACTTGGATTTGGCTATTCTAAAGAAAAGAAGAAATAAGGGTGACATGATAGCAGTATTCCAGTAATTGAGGGGCTGCACAAAGAAGAGGGCATCAAACTATTCTCCAAAGCACCAGAGGGTGGGACAAGAAACAATGGTTGGAAATTGATCATAGAGAGAAGCAACCTGGAATTAAGGAGAAAGTTCCAAACAGTGAGGACAATTAACCAATGGAACAGCTTGCCTTCAGAAATTGTGGGTGCTTCATCACTGGAGGTTTTTAAGAAGAGACTGGACAGTCACTTGTCTGAGATGGTATAGGTTCTCCTGCTTGAGCAGGGGATTGGACTAGAAGACCTCCAAGGTCCCTTCCAGCTCTATTCTATTCTAACATTTCCTGTCTTGTTCTACACACATCTTCACGTTTTAATACAAAATCCTTCTTTCTTGTATTTATAAACTTGCTTTTTGCTCTTTTAATCCCTTTGTTTTTTTCAATTGTCTTTTTCACAAGCTTCAGGTTAAACTGATGTGTTTCTTCTAGGATAAGTTTTTTTATGGTCTTGCAAAGTTTAACATATTCCAGTTTGTTAATGAAACTTCCAGTATTCTTCATTCTTCCTTGTTTTTTCATTAAATCAATAGTTCCATCAGAGATTTTTGACTGTACAAAGTGGTTTTTTTTTTTTGGTGGTGCTCTAGATACAGTAGAACAGATTCAAGGATGTTTTTGATTATTAGTTCATTTTGGTCCATGATTTTCATTTCTTCCAAATCTTGCAATAGAGGAAAAGGGATTTGATAGATTAATCTCAAAATTGCTGTTCTCATCTAACAGCTTATCAAATCTTTATTTTTGTTTTTCATGACATCTTTATCATTTTCATATGCTCTTTTTGAAGTCTGTCTTCACTTTAACTCATACCATTCTATGGTCACTTCCAATGTTAAAACTATTAATAACAGTACAATTGCAGAATATGATTTTATCACTTGATATGATATAGTCAATTTTGCTTGGGTATCCAGATGGACTCTTCCATGCCCATTTTCTGCTAGCTTTTTTCTTGTAAAATGAGTTCATGATATAAAGTTCCTGCAAAATCTACTAGTCTGTCGCCTATATTATCTTGTTCCCCACTTCCATATGAGCCAGTCACTTTTTCTCCAGGCATTATTCTTCCTATCCTTGCATTAAAGTCACCCATTAGTACAGCGGTTCTCAACCTATGGGTCGCGACCCCATTTGGGGTCGAACGACCGTTTCGTGGGGGTCGCCGGACACCGCGGTCCGCCATTTTGTTTTTTTGTTGTTGTTTTTTCGTCACGCGTGCGCCGCGCATGCGCGGTTTGGGCCATCGCGCACGCGCCGCGCATGCGCGGATCGGCCGTCGCGGTCCGCCATTTTTTTTCATCACGTGCGCACCACACATGCGCAGTTCGGGCCGTCGCGGTCCGCCATTTTTTTTTTGTTTGTTTTTTTTGTCGGGGTCGCACCACGCATGGGCGGGGCAAGTGGGGTCTCAACCTGAAAAAGGTTGAGAACCACTGCATTAGTACTTTGTATTAGCATTTTTCTTTGTCTTGAAGGCGGGCCACATCATCATAAACCTCTTCGACTTCATCATCACTATAATTTATTGTTGGCACATAAGCTTGGATGATTTGAAACTTGTACTGTTTGTCCAGTTGAATGATGCATTAGGTTACTCTGTTTGATATACTTTTAAATTTTAGTACAGTATTTCAGCTTTTGGTTGATGAGAAAACCAACTCCACCACATTGTCCATCTTAGGTACCTCTAATGTAGAGTAAATGCCCAGTCCTATCAAATTCAATTACATTTCCCCTTTTTGTCATGTTTCACATAATCCAATAATATCCCAATGTATATTGTTGAGTTCAGTAAGTAGTGTCCATTTTCATTGTTTGTGTCCATTTTCATTGTTTGAATGTTGACCATTCCTATGTCCAAAGTCCAAAGGCAGCATGATTTAACTTGGTGATCCTTAGCACTCTCTGCCTTTGGACAGGTCTTCCCACTGCCGTGTGTAGTTGCCCTAGGGCCTCTGGAGAATAAGGGCCATTTTTGAGGTTGTATTGACATGTGAAAGGAATAGACCATAATCTGCCATGCTGGTCCAATGTTATGCAATATATGTAATATAAAGGACAATATACAATATTCTCTTGTTATAAAAACACTACAGATGTACAATAATTTAAGGTAATTTAACAATTGCAGCTTCTTCACTATACTCTGGAAAATATCAGCTTAGTAATGAAGCTGAAAATTGTTTGATTCTTATAATCTTGTGTCTATAATTATAGTCCTTAAGATTGCTTTAGGAGAAAAAATAACTATTAAACAAATTTAACTAATTGTCCATTTTTTTCTTTGTTGTAGCAAACACTAACTTTTTCTAACTTTCTCTGGCTAAATCAAGAAATAAAATATATACAGGAGCATAAAATAAGCACACACTTAATTTCTGTTTGTTTTTCATGAAAGTTACCTCAATAACTAGTTAGGCCTAACTTTAACTGTATGTGTCATTATGATATTGCATCTGAACTTTAGCCACCCTAGAGCAATATAATAAAAGTGAACAAACATTGTAAAAATGTCTGTTAAAAATCTTGGAATCTAATCACATTTCTATATTGTATTTGTTCTTTCAGGACCTTCCAAGTCATCAAAAAGACGCTCAAGCACGCATTTGCAAACTGTACAGTGATTTTATCAGAACACAGATTAGAAGCTCTGCTAGAATGCCAGCAATATTTGGTGAGTATATGTGAATACAGAAAAAGAAACTCTTGGGACATTATTTTACCAAGAGTATAAAACTTTACTGAATAAACCACATTGGCACAGAAGAAATGAAACCAGCTCCACATTTCTCACACAAAAGCAAGCATAGTTAATTCCCCCTTTCCCTAGAGGCCAACCATAGTCCATTATGTCCACCAATCACTTCTGTTCTGCTGGGATATCTGCTTGGTGTATCCTTGAGATGGAAGCAATGTGTCACAAGAGTTGATGGATGCTTGGATGCCATTCCCCCACCCTTGCATTCCATTCCACCCCCTCCCTTTTACTGTCAAGCTGCGAGTGAAGCAAAATGTAGGTGAAAGTGTGAGTCAGTCTTGACATGCCAACCCCCCAGAAGAAGGGTAGACCTGAAAAAATATACATATATACACATTATTACTTACAACCTAACTAGTACTACATTCCTTATTGGGGTCATTGAGGGTACTTAGTGTGAAACCTCTTAACTAACTTTTCTGCCTAACATCTGGAGTAGCTACCTGCTCAGCGTCTGCTAATGGCTAGCCTTTCCACAGTATTAAATATTGTAATTTTCCCTTGTGATATCTGGAGTCAAGAATCTTTTTGATCTCATAGTGCTCCTCTCCCTCTAGTCAGCTAATGACACTGAGGATGGGGCTTCCTGTGGGAGCTCTGGCATGGGCATGAACTCAGTCCCCACTTTGAAAGGAGTAAAACCTGTGCTGCTGTGCACCAAGTTGTTATATGCCATCTCTGCGAAAGGCCGGAGCTCAGCCCAATTAGTCTGTTGATAATTTACATAACAGCACAGGTATTGCTCTACTAATATGTTGGGAGAAGCCTATCATATTTAAAAATTCCTGACAAAATTTTGCAGTGAATTGCATCCCCCTGTCCGAGATAACGCACTTTGGGATCCTGTATAGTCTGTAGTTGTGTTGCACAAACATCTTGGCTAGGACCCAGGCAGAAGGAATCTTCATACATGCCACAAAGTGTGCTTGCTTCAAGAACAGTTCGATGACAGACCATAATACTGTATTCCCAGCACTCTCAGGCAACTCCATGATTAAGTCCATGGATATCTTCTCCCATGGGTTAGATGGGTTGGCTACCAACTGTAGCAAGCCTGGACACTTTCCAGGCAGGCATTTCATGGAGGCACACACAGGGCAACTGGCCTTTTTCATCTTTGGCCACCAAAACTGTCTCTTTAACAGGTGAAGGGTCTTCACAAAGCCAGGGATGCCCTGTGGGTTTTGTGTCATGGCTCCTCTGCAGGACCAAGGTTCTCTGACTGGCTGGGACGTACAATTCATTCCTCTTCCAGACCAAGCCCTCCTTTAACATCAGGTCATCTTTATGTCTCTGGAACCACTTGTCCACTCCCAAGGCATCTTTTAGAGGTTGTGTCAACAAGTCCCCAGCTGGCTGCCCCCTTCTTATCAGCTTCCACTTACATCAGCCTTCACTCCTCCTTCCTCTTTCCAACAGATGTGGTGCCCAGAGGCCACCCGAGCAACCCCTTAAAGACAGTAATTACATATTCTTACATCCACCCCAATTACAGTTGAGAAAACATCA
This sequence comes from Bothrops alternatus, assembly GCA_034064705.1. Taxonomy (NCBI): domain Eukaryota; kingdom Metazoa; phylum Chordata; class Lepidosauria; order Squamata; family Viperidae; genus Bothrops; species Bothrops alternatus. The sequence continues at coordinate 11,636,087 of JARGCV010000006.1, forward strand.
TATATAAAATTATAAACCCTCCCTAACCCTCCCCCCCAACTTCCCAGAGTGAGTACAGGGTAAAACAAAAGAAAACCCACTACATCAAACAAAATTATTATATAATCCTAACAAGAATTTTAAACTATATACTATATACAATCTCTAAATCATTTCAATCCATTAAACAAAACAAACAGATCATCTTGTTAAGAATAATAATTTTCATTTACATATCTAAACCATCAATCTAAGTCAAACCTTAAATCACTTCAATCCATTGAGAGGTTATATAAAGTCGCCCAAACAATCAGGTTTTATATACATCTTCCAGTAATCAACCTCTTTCAAACCATTGAACATCAAATAAAAAAAATTCATCTTTTTAGAAAAATAAACAAATAATATCATATCTTCCATTAAACATCCTCTCTTACATCTTACTTATAAAATTGGAGATAGGGAAGGAGGGAGGAAAGTAAAAAGAAAGTAGAAAGAAAGTTGGTAAGAGGGGGGATGAGTAAGGAGGGTGGAATATAGAGAAGTAGAGAAGGAGGGAGGAAAGTAGGTAGTTAGTTGGTAAGTGAGGGGGGAAGGTTAGGGTCGGGGGGGATGTGGTGGTGGGGGTACCGAGCAGTAATGTTAATTGTGTGGTATGATTATTTTCAGTTGAGTTATTAGTATTAGATGTATTGAAAAATGTATTTATGTTTTGTTTATGGATGATTGTTTATTTTAACACTATGATTTGATTTGAGTAGTTTCTTCTTTCTGTATTAAAAAAATTAATAAAATATATTTTTTTAAAAAAAGTCCCCAGCTGGCTGCAGGGAGACTGTTCTTTGCTGCCTTGTGAGCACTGGGGCTGCAAGTTGCCTGGATGGGATAATGGAATTAATTATTTCCTCTTGAGTTCTCCCTTACTGGGGCATGTGAGAGTGGGCAACTGCTAAGAAATGCACGCCCCCAGCAAGTAGTGAAGGGTGAAATTGAAGCAGTTAAAATACTGAGCTCATTGGACCTGCTTAGGGGACAGCTCCCTCGGGCAGCTTTAACACCTCCAGGTTCTTGTGGTCTGTCCACACCTCAGATGGAATCTTACTACCCTCTAAAACTGCCTCGAGGTCAGAACAGCCCATTGGACTGTGTAATCTCCTTCTGCCAGATGACTTACCATCTCTCAGTATCAGATAACTTGCAAGACATGTAGGCACATGATTGCAACTCTCCTTTTTTGTTTCTCTGGAGTAAAACTGCCCATACTGCCACATTGCTGGCATCAGCCTGGATCATGAAATGTTCATCTGGATTTGGGTGTTTCAAGACTGGCTCTGCAGTAAAGAGCTGCTTCAGCTTCATTCACTCACACATTGCTCATAAAAGCTTCTTTCTTGCTCTTTCACTCACCCTTTGCTCGCAAAGGCCACTCACTCGCTGTCTCTTCACTGCTTCGCTAACAAAAGCCCCTTCTCTTCTCTCTCTTTCTCCATTTTTTCCCTCTCCCACCAAAACCTGCTCATTTTACAGCTTTCCTCTTTCTGCCCTTCTCCTCCTCCTTTTCTCTTCTGGGTGCACTGGAAACTCCAACCAGCATGTAGCCACACAAGCAGATCCTGGGGCTTCTGCCAAGCTCTGCAGCTCCAGCTGATCTCCTCCTGCGCAGCACCACTTTAGCTCGTTCCCTCCCCCACTACACTTGGCTAGGGGTTGTGTACCACCTGCCAGGTGCTAAAGTATCACCGGTTGAAAAGTCCTGTTGTAGAAGACCAAGCCAGGCTTTGTCATGGGCTGAAGTTCTCTCCCCTTTGTTGGATTGGGGAGAGAACTCCACAACCTTTTGAGCCACCTGTGTTTTCTCCTTTGGCTTCTTGGGTGGTTTTTCCAGCTTTGTTTGTGCTGGGGCTCACAGTGTAGATGAACGTGAACGTGAGGCAATTGGCCTTTCTTCCCACATCGAAAACATGGTCCTGGGTTCCAGCAGGGCTTCTCCTCTGTTGCAGGGGGTACACTGCCTCTTCCTCCACAGGATGCTAGGTGTCTCTCAGGCATTTGTCTCTGCCGGTTTTCATGTGCAGCATGGTCCCAGTGCTCCATCAGGTCAAACTCCACATTTGTGGCTAACTGGTATCATGCTCGAAGGTCGTGGGGCAGTTGTGATACAGCTCCTTGTTCAGCCCCTCCCGGAATTGATAAACCAGTATATGCTCAGGCCAATCTCTCAGGTGAGCTGCCAGGCTACAAAAATCTTGGATGTACTCTGCTGCAGGAAGTGGAGGCAGGTCTCTGCATGCCAGACTGCTATGGGGCCCTCAAGTCTGTCTTGCAACACCTGGATGAAAGCATCTAGGTCTTGCAGTTTTAGAGCCCCCTTGTCGTGGAGAGACACCAACCATCCTGCTGCATTCCCCTCCAGGTTAGATGTAACAGCATTGACCTGGGCAGGCTTGTCTTTATGGCATGCCATATAGTTCCAGACCTGGGTCAGGAAGTAGGCTTAGTTGTCAGATTGCTCATTGGACCAGACTGCTAGAGGAGGCAGCGTTTGGTCCTCTAACACTAAGACGCACCTAGGCAGCAACTCCACTGCTGCCAGGGGTGTCTGAACAGGGATGCCAGCTGCCACTGGTGCTGCAAGTGCCAGCCTCTGCCCCACCAATGAGATGGTGGAATGGATGGGAGCTGCCATCCCTTCATGAGGGGGTTCCCACTGCCTTGAGTGGGGTTGGCATCATCGGCTGTAGGAAGGGAGGAGTAGTGGTTTCATGGCCCCCGTCCTGACTCCCGTGATCACTGCCCTTGGTGAAGTGGCTTCCCCAACCTTCAGCTCTTAGCTATTCCATTGACAAATTGCGAGCTGTGGCTGGGAATTGCCAGTCAGTTGGGTCATCCCACTTGGCTCCTCAACTAGCCTTCCACTTGCTCCCCTGGGTCACCGTGACTCCAGGGGGGCTGCTTTCCCCACGTGGCTTGCCCACCAGCCTTTGGGGCCTGAATAGGGTCCTTCCATCACTCTCCCTTGAGTGCAGGTTGTTGCTCTGGCTTCTCAGTCCTCTGTTTGGGGCAAAATCAGCTCCATCCTTCTTCTTCCATTTTGAAAGAGAGAAAAAAGGGTGAAGACTAAGATGGCAGAACCCAATTACACATAAATAGATTCCAGACAAAATCTGAAGGCTTCTTAAATTCAAGGCAGAAGAACAAACTGGATAATATGACAGAGGAACAACAGGAAATTAAACAGTATTTTGTTTTCTGCTCTCTCTACAGTTCACCAGGCAAACTAAATAGTCATTCTTTCAAAACAATGGTTTTGAACAACCATTTCTAAGCATGCTAGGAATCAAAAATCTGAAACATAAAGTGAAATAGCTGACAATTTTGTTTGCTTTGAATGCTACTGCTGCTGGCTTGAAACTGATGATCTTCAAAATACTTTTTTATGTTTTTTTTTGTTTTTTTAAAAAGTAATACATAAAAAGAAAGACCAAGTTTTGTATTAAAGCACTAACTGTTCTGAACACAAACTTCCTTAAAAAAGTTATAGTTCAACTGCATAATTATGCTATCAAGAATATGTTATGTCAGAAATAGCACATATTGTTTCATGAACTTGTTTCATACATACTTTTATTCAGCAAGTTTGTTTGCTGAATGCTTTGATGTATACCTATTTCTACTTGTCCATTATTATTCTTCATTTATTGCACCCCAAACACATAATGGTATTTTTGCAGAAAGGAAGAAGAATTGCCCTTCATTGCATGAGTATTATTGAACAATGATATCAAGTTTGTCAGTGTCTCAACAATCTCCTCCAAATGAAGTTCTCTGCTAGCCACCTGTCAAGTGGCAGAGTTGCTCTTTGAAGGTGATGTCAGCAGAAAAGCTTGCACAAATTTTCTTCATGAGTAACAGTCAGAAAGTTGCTTATCAAAGCCTTCCTGATTGTATTTTCTTCCATTCCCCCCCCCCATTCTTCTTCTCTTGAAGCAAGTTGGCACTAGCTGCAATAAAAACTAGCTGCAGTAAAACTGCATATTAGTATGCAGTTTTGTTATATAAACAACCCACAATTTATGAGTTTCAACATATGGTCGAAAAGGGGAAATAGTATGTGATGGATCAGTAAATCTTCTGAAGATTGGGTCCACTATAATAATATTCTTTAGCTTCTGGATAAGGTAGATACCATGCTCAAATAAAATAAAATTGCAGAAGGGAGAAGGGAGAAGGGAGAAGAAGGAGGAGGAGGAGGAGGAGGAGGAGGAGGAGGAGGAAGAAGAAGAAGAAGAAGAAAGAAAGAAAGAAAGAAAGAAAGAAAGAAAGAAAGAAAGAAAAAAGAAAGGAAGGAAGAAAGAAAGAAAGAAAGAAAGAAAGAAAGAAAGAAAGAAAGAAAGAAAGAAAGAAAGAAAGAAAGAAAGAAAGAAAGAAAGAAAGAAAGAAAGAAAGAAAGAAAGAAAGAACAGCAGGCTGAATGGAACTTGGAAATAGCCTGAAGATAATTGTCAACAAAGTCATAGAAATATCTATTTAAAAGTAATTGACTTTAATGTTGTTTATTTCTTAGTAATTTGTTACAGAATTATAGCCCAAGATCCCTATTTATGATTCTATGCAATATATAAATGTAAATTTTCTAGAGATATGAAATAATATTCTTGCACAAAGGGAAGAATACAAATACAGTAAATAATTTCCTGATTATTGTCATTCGGTAAGATGGCAGTTGATTCCTGAAAATATCAATTCATAAATAATTTATATTTTCTCATTCTGATTTATTAGGTCATAGAAGAAAACAAAGTCAGGCAATATGAATCAATACATCGAGTCAAGCTCTTCCCAATATATCCTAGGAACTCAAGCAAGCGAAGGTCAAGGCCTAAAATCAGTGCTTTGCAAGAGGAAACAGAGGAAGAAGTTCAAGAAACCCGGCTGTGAAGATGCCTCAAGATGCTGTTGCATACAGTTTCCTAGAATTATTCTGAAACAAATACCAGAACAAATGGGAGCAGAAAGAACACCACTAAAAGTACAGGAACAAGAACAGATTTAGCCATTTAAATTAATGAATGTGTAATCGGTCTGCATAAAATGCTTCACTGCAAGGGTCAAATTAGGTATCAAGGACATGTACGCAATTCTTTGATCCCAAAGAATTTTTTCATAAAATATCTTCTTTTTACAGACATGGGATGATCAGGATGATAATCAGGTTTTTAAGTTATAAATTGAATTTTTAAATATTACAGTACATATTTTACAGTATGTGAACATCATACAAAACAAGCATAGTTCAACTTGTTGTATTTTAAGCTACAGTAAATCCATAAGCAGCTCTGATTCTAAAGGCCTGGGTTTTTTTAATCAGAGAACAAACCAAGGATGAAATATGTGCCTTTTGAGATCATTGCAAAAGAGGTCATGAACTGTATTTATTTCTGTGCAAATTATAGATATGTCAGCCAAAATGAACATTTACTTTCTGGATTAACACAAATACAGGAATTACTAGCTCTTAGTTTTTGACATTTGGGCATTTAAATCTTCATAAGAACATATGAGAACATAAATTTAATTAGGAATTTTTAAATTGTTTTTCCTGTATATGAAAACGTGATTGAAATGTATACGTTTTTGTAGTGCAAATGCATGAAAAAGAAAGAAAGCGAGTATACCCGTTCATGCGACAGAAATTATATTTAATTTCAAATATATTATCTGTTATAATAGCCAGGAAAATATGAATTAAAAAGTAGGAAGATAGAATTAATAAATTGCATTTGTCTTGGTCTGAAATAGTTCAACTTTGTTGGTATTTTGTGCATTCTGTTAGTCAGATTAATCTTTTCCTATATGTAAGATACAGTAGCTGATACTTTATAACCATTGTAAAAGAAAAGGTTAACTGTTAATCTACTTATCTGTTGCATATGGACCAGGAGAAATTAGCATTTTATTGTTTTTATAGGCAGTAAAATGAGTCAGGGCATTGTTTTCAGTTTTTAAAATTTAGCATTGTTTTTAATTTTTAGAATTTGTAATTTCTAGTGGAAAGAAAAAAATACTTGACTTTTGTGATCTTTTATACCATCCTATTTTACAGTTAACTGAAATTTATCTAGCATATTTATTTTATAATTTTATTAAAAGTTACTATGCCACTCCTTTAATAAGAATGTTCTATATTTTGGAAATAAAATGTATAACATAAATTGTATTGGAATTCAAAGACCCATCATGATTGTTTTTATTTTAAATTTTATACAATTTAGAGAAAATTCTGTAATGAAAATCCTAGCTACTAACTGCTGCATTACTTATTTTCCTTGTTTTTGTTGTCTTAATTTTTTAATGTGCAGTGATGACATTGGTTCTCATCTAAAGTATGAGGTTATGTAAGGCAACATCTTGAAACAATTTTTTTTTTCTTATTTCTACAATGAGTTTAGCCATAGTCTTGATTTGGTAGCCAGGGGTCAGATCAGATCAGCAATGTCACAAGACATTGTAGTATCCTGGTGCTATTTTCTAGATCTTTTTAAGCAATCAGAAGCATTTGATTTGGGTCCAAAGGCCTATCAGCAATTACCACAATGACTTCAAAATTGGTGTTTCTCTGTTGATCTGTTTTGTAACATTCTGGCCATCCTATTCTCTACAACCTGCAGCTTCTGAGGTAGATGTACATAGAGTGCATTAAGTATCAAGTCAACATCAGGGTATGATTGACTATTGTCAGGGTATCCTGTTCCAGAAACATCTATAACTGTCACACAGCCAGAGCTATACAAAGGCTCTTCTGAGCAGGGCTTCCAACTGCTCCTTCAGAAAAACCTTAAATCCAGGAGGATCCCCAAGTCATACATCACCACTTTTAGAGAAGTACTCCATCCATGATAACTACAGGGACTGATATTGGTAGCTGCCAGCTATTTAAGTATTTGAGTCCCACCCATTCAGTGTATGTTTTAAAGAGCTGTTGGATAACAAGACTAGGGAATGGGACAGAGACATAGGACTGTACAGCACACTCCGTGTTTTATTTGCTGTGAATATGCTTGTGGTACATAGATAAATCTGACCATATATCAGTTTAAAAATATTAGGTGGCATTTGTAGCAGGCTTAACCATCTGCTGCTGTGGTACAAAATCAGGTGGTACAAAAGAACACTATGCCAACACTGCACTTATAAAAAAATATTGATTGAAATAGTTCACTTACATTATTATATAACATACGTTAATAAATTGAAAGTTTTATTTATAACCTCTGCTATATGATCATAATAAAAATTAAATAAGAAGACGTTCAAGTGAACAGAGCTAAATGCAAATTCCTGAATTGTCAGTCTACTAGCATCCAATATGAACACCAAATCCTAAACTATAAAGGGTTTTTTCATAAATTGGCAGAGTAATAACATTTTGTTTTGTTGTCACTAGGTGGTGCCGAAGAGTTGACACATTTTTATTTGTTGTTCCAGATACTTCTTATTGCAAGAGTTTTGTATCTTGTTGGAATCCATGATGTTAGGCAAACCTGGTTACACAACTTACTGGTATTTGAAAAAATACTTTACTTCCATGCCTATCAGATCTGAGTTTCAAAGATTCTGGATGACCACTAGAATTAGTTTTCTATCTGTCTTTGTAGCCCAGATACAGCTCTCTTAATACCTGTGCATTGGATATGGCAAAAGAAACTTGCAGCACAGAAGCTTATTAACGATTCAGTCTAGAAAATGGTTTCATTGTTTCATACTCTACAATCTAAATAATGTATGATTTATGTTTATTTGCAGTTTCCTATAACCAAAGAGAAAAAAGACACCCTAATATGCTTTTGCAAAATATGGAAGTCCTACTATTAATTATGCCTATGGTACTGAAAAGAAAGGCTTTAGGTGTAAAGCATGTGCTTTCCTAATGAAGCCACTGAACTATTGGCTGCAGCTGTCAGGAAAGGTGGTTCAGAAAATCTGGAGCATCACCAGGGGATGCAACTTCTGATACAGAGAGCAGCGTCAGAGAAATTTTGGTCACTAAGAATCCATACTGGTTACTGCAACGGAGGCAGTTGGAGGAATCATGTAACCCAGAAGAAGGTAAAAGGAGAAGTTGTCTGAGGCAAAAGGACACAAAGTAGGCCCAGCCTGAAGTGAGCAGCATGCAGAACAAATCTCAAATGTGTTTTCAGAATAATTATATCTTAAAGGCCAGCTTAAGTAATCCATCATAAAGCCTGTTTTTTTTCTGACACAGAATATTCATGCTCTGATAAATTGCCAGGTAATGTTGCTAGCAAATTTAATAAGATACAAGAGGGTTTCCTGTTGTCTTCTTTCAATGCCTTGGCTTGCTTTGCCAAAATGCATTTCCTGAGGACAACTGGAGCATACACTGTTATGTCAAGTTTGTCACTGTGCATGTTTACCCACAGAGGAAAATGTAATACCCATTGGAAAAAGCTCTTTTAAAAAAATATTACTTATCAGGTATACAACTACAATGTTTTTTTCAGGGATTTGTAAGTGCTGAAGTGGGGATCAAAAAATAAAAGATCTAAAAGCTGCAGGAAACTGCATAGCCACAGGCTTTTATTCAAATTCTGGAAAGAAATAATTCCATTCATGGAATCAAACTGCATTTGTTCAGCCAGTAAAATGATAAAAGTATTGCATAATATCAATACACTACAAGAACAAAAAAAAATCCAAACTTATTTTACTCATTTTATTCTTCTGACAGATGTGTGTGTGAGAGAAATATATGCAAAAATTGGGAAATGGGGAAAAAGATACTGAGAACAAACCTATTCTAAACTATAACAGTTATTTTCAGCAACAACACCAATGCCAGCAATAAAACAAACACACAATGTTGAATTTTGTTCTGAAAAATAATCCCAAATGTACAATGAGATATGGGAAATGCCTTTTTCTTTCAAGGGTGAAAAATGTATTACAAATTTTAAGACAGCAAAAGTAACAGAAATGAAGAGGATATAATTAAATTAGAATTAAGCCATACCTCCCAAGAAGAAGCTGCTTTCTGATGAAGGATGCCTACCACTAATCATAAAGCTTTGTACAGCTGTACTGTTTTTGCAAGAAGGATGCAGGAGGAATATGGTGGACCTCATGTATGTTTCCATGAATAAGTCAGAGGGGCAGAATAATGTAAGCCAACTCTGGAAAGAGTCCAAAACCCTTCAACTAGTTCTACATATTTGGGGAAAGAATTGCATGGCATCTTTTAAAAATCAAATACATCATTTGATAACAAACTATCTGAGAAAAACATTAGTCAACTAATCTCTTGTATTCTCAGGAATTTGGATTGCAAGAGTGTACAGATTTTTGAACAACAGTCATTTTGGGACCAGATATACTGATCACACCAATGATTTATTTTGAGAACATAGTGGGCATTCAAACATTTGAGCTTCACATTCTGACAGAGCCTGCATGAGAGACAAGATAACTTTAAAAACACTGTGTAAGGATCTGCCTCAACTAGATCTCCCAAGGAAGCAGAACTCTTGAAACAAGCATTGTTTCAAAAGGAACTTTTATTGAGAGTTAGTGATAGCAGGAAAGCAAAGCAAGGTCTGAAGAGTTCTGCTGTGAGTTCTGCCACCTGTTTACTGGACCTGTGCCCGTGCCCCTCCTGGCTGGTCTCGGCTAGCAGGGCGGTGACACGGAGCTGGGTCCAGGCTGTTGTTAATGCTTCACTGAGGGAGGGGTCCTTTCCGGCTCCCTTAAAGGAGGCACTTGTGCGCCCCCTCCTCAAGAAACCTTCCCTGGACCCGGTAGTTTTAAATAACTATCGTCCAGTCTCCAACCTTCCCTTTTTAGGGAAGGTTGTTGAGAACGTGGTGGCACTCCAACTCCAACGGTCCTTGAATGAAACTGATTATCTGGGCCCTCAGCAGTCTGGGTTCAGATCCGGTTACAGCATGGAAACTGCTTTGGTCGCACTGACCGATGATCTGGTGGGCCCGGGATAGAGGTCATTCCACTATCCTGGTGCTTCTTGACCTCTCAGCGGCTTTCGATACCATCGACCATGGTATCCTTCTGTGCCGGTTGGAGGGGCTTGGAGTGCGGGGCACCGTTCTGTGGTGGTTCACCTCCTACCTCTCTGGCCGGTCACAGTCGGTGTTTGCAGGAGGTCAGAGATCGGCTCCGAGGTCTCTTCCATGTGGAGTCCCTCAGGGATCTGTTCTCTCACCTCTGCTTTTTAACATATACATGAAGCCGTTGGGTGAGATCATCCGTCGACATGGGGTGAGTTGTCATCAATATGCTGATGATACTCAGCTCTATATCTCTATCCCGCGTCATTACAGCGGAGCAGTGGAAGTGATGAACCGGTGCATGGAGGCTGTTGAGGTCTGGATGGGTGCCAACAGGCTGAGACTCAATCCCGACAAGACGGAGTGGCTATGGGTTCTGCCTCCCAAGGATAATTCCATCTGTCCATCCATCACTCTGGGAGGGGAAGTTTTATCCCCGTCGGAGAGGGTTTGCAACTTGGGTGTCCTCCTCGATCCACAGCTAAGTTTAGAACACCATCTGACCTGGTGCGTCAGTTGCGGCCCTATTTGGACCGGGAGTCACTCCTCACAGTCACCCATGCCCTTGTCACCTCGAGATTCGACTACTGTAATGCTCTCTACATGGGGCAACCTTTGAAGAATGTCCGGAGACTGCAAGTAGTCCAGAATGTGGCCGCGCGAGCCATCTTGGGTCTCCCAAGACATGCTCATATCACTCCAGCCCTCCGTGAGCTGCACTGGCTACCAATTGGTCTCCGAACACAATTCAAAGTGTTGGTTATGACCTATAAAGCCCTTTATGGCAATGGGCCAGGATACTTGTGGGACCGTCTTCTGCCCCATGAATCCCAGCGACCGGTTAGGGTGCATAGGGTTGGCCTCCTACGGGTCCCGTCTGTTAGACAATGTCATCTGGCAGGGCCTAGGGTTAGGGCCTTCTCTGTTGCTGCCCCAGCCCTCTGGAACCAACTTCCCTCAGAGGTTCGTACTGCTCCCTCCCTCCTAGCTTTCCGAAAACGCTTAAAAACACATTTATGCAGGCAGGTTTGGGGCGTGTGAGTTGCACTCTGCCCTGGGGCCTCTGATTGTGACTGTGTGTTGTATGAGTGGAAATAGTTTTATAGTTTTTACATTGTTAATTAGTATTTTAATTGATTTATACTATATTTTTGTACTTGTATTTTTGCTGGGGAGAAGGGCGGCATATAAGTCAAATAAATAAATAAATAAATAAATTTCATGCACAAAAGGCTACATTGCCCATTCAGTTCTCCTCCCGCCAGGGCCCAACCGTCTGTCTGAAATCCATCCAATCCATAGGTACTAGGTTGTTTTGAGAACTTAATGATTTAGCACCCTTCTCAAGGTCTCTCTCGGTTTCGTTTCCCAACATTCCCAGGCTGCAACAGAATGGCAGGCTCCAAGAATGAATACATAGGCCAGTGGTGGTGAACCTATGGCACGAGTGCCAGAGGCAGCACTCAGAGCCCTCTTTGTGGGCACGCATGCTATCACCCCAGTCCTAGGCCTTCAGCTGGGTTTTATAAAACTTTTTCACTTTAGGCCTCCACCACCATGTACAAAAAAAAAGAAGTTCAATCAGTCAGTCAATTTCAACTTATCATGGGGGGAAAAAAAGATCATGCAAAGTTGGAATTGATTGTTAGAACTTTTTAGTCCCACCCGGTCTGCTGTTACCACTGCAGCCAGCCCACCCAATGGGCCACACCCACCTGGCGCCCAACAATGCATAAGTGGGTTTTGGGTTGCAGTTTGGGCACTCTGTCTTTAAAAGGTTCATCATCACTGACATAGGCACAAGCAATAAACTGTAAGCATATCCATTTGAGACCTGACATATGTCTCCCCTAAAAGAATGACAGATCCATCTGTAAGACAAAGAAAAGGAAGTGGGGAAAGAGGAAAACAAACACATCAATCAGGTTTATCAGGATATCGTTCATGAAAACATTTGAGCAACCTAGGAGCTTCTTATAGACCCATTCATTCTGCAAAGCAGGAAGATCTTTCCAGGGAACTAAATACTGAGTGGACCCATGATGCTTATGAGAGTCTAGAATGTCCTTGATTTCAAAGTGTTGCTCACCTTCAACCATAATGGGTGGCAGGGTGGGACCAGAGGCAGGCCTTAACGCAGAAATAATCTTGGATTTCAGCAGACTGCAATGGAAAACAGGGTGGATTTGTCATAAACTCTTAGGAAGTTCTAATTTCATGGTCATAGGATTTACAGATACGAGCATTTATTTAGCGATATTTCACAAAAACGAGGTTATTCAGAAAGGGTACTTACATTAAAAATTAAAAATTGTGATCAAAAACAGGCCTCTGTAGCCATGTGACTTGGATTTAGTCTCGGCTGCTGCAGTGGCCATTTTAACTCTGTGACTTGCCTGGGCCAGTTTGAGCCTACAAGAAGCCAGAAGTGGGGTTTTTTGTGCCTGGTCACATGACCAAGCAAGATTTTTGTAGCCGGCAGGACCGTTTGTTTTCCTGGAGCTGTGTGTGGAAGATCTGCTACTTGCTAGACTTGAGGACTGGGCTTGTAGAGAGCTATAATTACTTCTGTAAGTATTTTAAAATATTCTTTTTTGTTATCCTATAGCAGACATGTCAAACACAAGGCCTGGGGGCCAGATGCAGACTGTGACGTGGTTTCTTTCTTTCTTTTTTTTTAAATATTTTTATTGATTTTTTATAAGGTTTTTAACAGAAAATGAAATAACAATTCAACTGTAAACAATTATATACATATACAATTCGCAAACAATCAAACAAAACTGCTCGGTACCCCCTCCCCACCACATCCTCCTAAGACAAAACTAACCCCCTCTTCTTCCCTCTAACAACCTACTTAAACCTTTCTCTAATTCCATCCTCTCCTCCCACCTACATCCTCTCCCTCATACCTTCTTCCTACTTGCCTAACCTTCACTCCTCCTTCTTCTTCCAACCAATGTGGTGCCCAGAGGCCACCCGAGCAACCCCTTGCCACCTAAAAAGGAAAAAAAATCCCCAAAACAGTTGAAAAAATATAAAATAACTATTATTAAAACCCTCCCCCCTCCCCCCCCAGGCTTCCCAGAATGAATACAGGGTAAAAACGCAAGAAACCCCACTAAACTACTTATACGTAATTATTTAACTATAAAACAAATATAATTCCTTCAATTGATATTTCTTCTGTATATAATCTATCCATTTTTTCCAATCCATCAAAAATTGTTCATTTGAGTGGTTTTTCAAATATGCAGATATCTTAGCCATTTCAGCCAAGTTCATGACTTTTAATGTCCATTCTTCAATAGATGGTGTTTCCGATGTCTTCCAATATTGACCCACCAACAGTCTTGCCGCCGTAATCAAATTCAAAATCAATTTAGTCTCTATGATGGTACAGTCTTTTATAATACCTAATAAAAATAACTGTGGTGAAAATTCAATATGCTTTTTCAATATATTTTGAAGAATCCACCATATTTTTATCCAAAAAGCCTTAATTTTTTTACAAGTCCACCAAATGTGAAAATAAGTAGCGTCCATAAAATCACATCTCCAACATTTAGGTTGCATATTTGGATACATAAGTGATAATTTTTTGGGGTCTAAATGCCATCTATAAAACATTTTATAAAAATTTTCTCTTAAATGCTGAGCTTGTGTAAATTTTACATTTTTCACCCATATCCTTTTCCAGATTTCCATCGTAATTGGATGTCCAAAGTTACCTTCCCATTTAATCATACAATCTTTAACTAATTCATTTCCAGAATCAATTTCAATTAAAACATCATATATTCTTTTAATATGCATACTTCTTTGATCTCTAACTTGTTGAATTAGTTTTCCATCCTTTAAAGAAAAACCCATTTTGATATCTTTTTGCCATCTAACCTGAAGTTGCATGTGTGAATACCAGTTATGAGCTATTCCTTCTTCCCTTAATCTATCTAGTGATTTCAGTTCTAAGCTGTTCCCTTCTTTAATTAAAAGCTTCTCATAGGGTACCACATCCTGGATTTGTTGTCTATTTATACTCTCTATTGCATGCCTGGGAACTGTCCATAAAGGAATTTTACCATTTAACTTATAAGAATACTTTTTCCAGACACGCAACAGTGAATTTCTCAATAAATGTTCTTTAAAACCCCTATCCAACTTTTTTTCATAAACTAAATACGCATGAAACCCATACAATAGTCCGTACCCTTCTATATTCAATATTCTTTCATTAGTTACATTAATCCAATCACTTATTGCTACTAAAACTGCTGCATAATAATATAGCTTAAAATTAGGCACTTTCAAACCACCTCTTTCTCTTATATCTTGAATAATTTTTAATTTAACCCTTGGTTTCTTGCCATTCCAAATAAATCTATTAATACCTTTCTGCCACTCCTCCAAATTCCCATCCTTTTTAAGTATTGGTAACATTTGAAATAGAAATAAAAAATTTCGGCAATACATTCATTTTAACTGCAGCTATCCTTCCCAACATTGATAATTGTAATTTTTTCCAGTTCTCCAACTCTAATTGTACTTTATTCCATAAAAATTCATAATTATTCTTATACAATTTCCCATTTGACGCTTCAATATAAATTCCTAAATATTTAACTTTCTTAACTATCTCACACCCCGTTATTCTTTCCAAATCCTGTTTTAATTTATCACCTAAATTTTTAACCAGCATTTTTGTCTTGGATATGTTTAGTTTAAAACCTGATACTCTTCCATAGCTTTGTATAATTTCCATCAACCTCTGAGCTGACTGTATTGGTTGCGTTAATGTCACAAGTAAATCATCTGCAAAAGCGCATAATCTATAATCATGTTGCCTAATCTGAACTCCTTTTAAGTCATCTGAAACTCTGATCTTATTCAGTAGAACCTCTAAAGTTAACACAAACAGTAAGGGGGATAGGGGACAGCCCTGCCTAGTACCTTTCTCTATATTAAATAAATCAACCACTGCAGAGTACTGATATTTTTCAACCTTTGGTTGCTGAGAGGCCTAAGGAACAAAGATATACACGTGAGGCTATCAAGATTACGGATCAAAGAGAAATAGCAAAGCCAATTTATTCAAAACAAGTTGCAACGACATCTTCGGAAGCCATGGGAGCAAGGCCTAAGAGGAGGGAGGAAGTGGTTTTGGCTTTGCAGAAGCTTTCACAAAAAGGTCATGTCAAATAAATATTTGACATGGAATGTGAATGGTTTAAATTCTCCACAGAAGAGGAAGAAGATATTTCACTATTTGAAGCAATGTAAAAATGATGTAATCTGTCTACAAGAAACTCATATTAGAATTTCTGATCAGAAATATTTGATAAATAATAGGTTGGGTACACATTTTGTGGCAGCATCTTTAGAGAAGAAAAATGGAATTGTTATTTATGTTAAAAATCATATAAAAGCTAAATTAATAGAAGCAGATACTAAAGGTAGATTTTTAGCTATTGAAATTTTACAAGATGGGAAGAAAGTTCTCTTGATGGGTGTATATGCTCCAAACCAGCAACAAGGTACATTTTATAAGTTATTACATAAAAAACTAATACATAGATCTTGTATTTTGATGGGAGATTGGAATGGTATTCTTGATGTTGGTTTGGATAAGAAAAAGATCTCATCCGTTCCCCAATCGCGTTCTATTTTGCCTAAATCTTTTTTTGATATTAAAGATGACTTTAATCTGTCAGATATATGGAGAGAAAGACATGGTAGGGATCAAGAGTTTACTTTCTTTTCTGATAGACACCAATCATTTTCTAGAATTGATTTTATTTTAACTACTAGTGATTTTATATTAAGTTTAAAGAAGGTAAAAATTTTACCTAATGTGTTGTCAGATCATAACCCGGTTATGATGGAATTAAAGACTGGTCAGTTTACTAGAAGATCTTGGAGAATTAATGAAAATTTGTTTAAATATGAGGCAAATGTGGAAGATTGTAAAAAGGCTATGAAGGAATTTTTTATGTTAAATATGAATAGGGAAACGGCAATAGAAACTGTGTGGGACTCTAGTAAGGCTCATATGCGCGGAATTTTAATTGAATTAAATACAAGGCATAGACGTAAACAAGAGGAAAAAAGGAGAGTGTTAGAAGCGGAAATAAAGAAAAAGGAGTTATTATTAATAAAGAAACCAGATGATAGTAATATTAAAGAAGGGTTAAAGATTTTACGGAAACAATTTGATATGTTGATGGCTGACCAAGTTGCCAGGAATTTGCAATATGTTAAACACAATACATTTTTAACGCTAATAAACCTGGCAGATGGTTGGCTTATACATTAAGGAAAAAACAAAAATCCCGTATAATTGAGAAGGTAGAATATAAGGGGCAAGAAGTATTTCAACAAGAAATTATTAAAAAAGCTTTCCTAGAGTTCTACACTAAATTATATTCTGAAGAGAAGGTTCAAGAGAAAGAGATAGATGCCTTTTTAGAAAATCAAAATGTTCTGAAAGTTACACTGGACCAAAGAGACAGATTAAATGCACTGATCACATCAGAAGAAATTATTGCTGCAATTAAGCAACTGAAAATGGGAAAATCTCCTGGAACTGATGGTTTTACAGCGATTTATTATAAATCTTTACAGGAAGAAATGGTTAAACCTATGAGAGAGTTATTTGTAAATATTCAAGAGGGGGGTCGGGTACCACCTTCATGGAAAACGGCTTACGTCTCCTTGATTCCTAAAGAGGGTAAAGACAATGTTAAAGTGGAGAACTTTAGACCTATTTCTCTGTTGAATACTGACTACAAGATTTTTGCAAAAATTTTGGCTAATAGACTAATGACAGTTTTAACTCAAATAATTCATCCGGACCAAACTGGTTTTTTACAAGGGCGACAGATGAAAACTAATGTTAGACAACTTGTCAATATACTAGAACATCTGGATAAACATATTCAGGTGCCGGCAGTTCTTATGTTTCTGGATGCGGAAAAAGCCTTCGATAGATTGAACTGGTTATTTTTGAAAAGACTTGTAGTCAAGATGGGAATGGGCGACCAGTTTATCAATTCTATATCAGCAGTATACCAGAAACAAACAGGGCAAATTACTGTGAATGGTCAATTAACAGATTTATTTAATTGTGACGTGGTTTCATGTGGCCCATGAAGCCATCCTGGACACTGTGAGGGAATGGCCCCCACTGCCTTGGCCCCGGCCCAGGTTGCCCGGGAGTCAATGTACAATTTTGTGGTGGCCATCTATGCTGAAACACATTCAGTCTTAGCTCCACAAGGCCATCTGGAAACAGCAAGAGAGCAGCCCCTGCCACATTGGCCCCACCCCCAGGGCACGCACTGGGGAGGTATCACCCTTTGTGAGGAATGAAGCAATGCACCATCACCTGCAAGTGGCCAGCAAATGGCCCTCACCTACTTCACATATCTGGCTTGATGGGCTCCGAGGGAAGGGTTTTAGCAGGCAGTGGGGCGCTGTCCTCACAGCGCCAAGAGGCTGAGCCAGGTGGCGCAAATCCAAAAAGAAGCGCACCGCTGCTCAGCCCCCAGCCTGCCCGATTTCAGCAGGCAGCAAGGTGCGAAGCTGGAAAGCTTCGCACTGCCCGGCTCAGCCTATCAGCACTGTGAGGAGAGCGCCCCACTGCCTACCAAAACCGGGCAGGCTGGGGGCTGGGTGGTATTGCACTTCTTTTCGGATTCACGCTGCCTGGCTCCGGGAAGCCCGCGGCACCATCCACCCCCCCTCGCATGGCCTGATAGGAACAGTGAGGCTCTTCCAGTGGACCATGTCTTGACACTTCTTCCAGAGACTCTTAGATCTGTCCCACTCCTGCCCACTCTCACAGGCACCCTTGACGTGAACAATGAAGAGCTGGCCATGCCCACCCAGTAGGCCAGACCCACTCCAGCCATGCCCACCTAGTAGGCCATGCCCACCCTGGCCACAGCTACCCACCCCCCCGAGGACAACCGCTATGTTGATGCGGCCCTCAGTGAAATTGAATTTGACACCCCTGCTCTATAGTACTGTATTGTATTGTTTGTAATTATTTTGGGGATTGCTCTGCTTTTAATTGTTTTGTAAGTACAGTATTTTGCAAGATTGATTGTTTGCATTTGCCTGAAACTTATAGCATGTGACTGCTGCTGCTCCTTTCGCTAATATAGACCCACCAGAGATTCTGTTAACACTTACTGGAAGGAAATCCCCACCCCCACCCCATTTTGGATTTTGGCTGGAGAGTCTTGTCCTGATAAGGAGCAGGGTTTTTTAAAAAGTTTTTAAATTTAAATTACCTCCAGAAGTTGTGGGTGTTCTCTCACTGGAGGCTTTTAAGAAGAGTCTGGATAGGCATTTATCAGAAATACAGTGCAGTACTGTACTCTCTTGTGAGAGCAGTGGGTTAGACTAGATGACTTCAAGGTCCCTTCCATCTCAGTTACTGTTGCAAGCCAACAATTCTGTAAATTCCACCACATCTCCCTCTGAATGCCTGGCTGGAGACACTTAAGCTAATGGCCGGCAAGCGTTTGTGTGTATGTGTGTTTGTGTTTTAAAGCAATTGGAGATTTCTATAAACTGGAGACACTTTAGTTTAGTGCAGCGGTTCTCAACCTATGGGTCGCGACCCCATTTGGGGTCGAACGACCGTTTCACGGGGGTCGCCGGACACCGCGGTCCGCCATTTTTTTATTTTTTAGTTATTTTTATTTATTTTTTTTGATATTTTTTTTCGTCGCACGCGCGCCGTGTATGTGTGGTTCGGGCCGTCGCGCGCGCGCTGCGCATGCGCGGATCAGCCCGTCGCGGTCCGCCATTTTGGGTTTTTTATTATTATTTTTTTATTTTATTTTTCGTCACCCGCGTGCCGCGTATGTGCGGATCGGCCCGTCGCGGTCCACCATTTTGTTTTTGTTTTTGTTTATTTTTTATTTTATTTTTTTTTCATTGCGTGCGCGCCGTGCATGCGCGATTCGGGCCGTCGCACGCGCGCCGCGCATGCGCGGATCGGCCCGTCGCGGTCCGCCTTTTTTTATTTGATTTTTTTGTCACGTGCGTGCTGCGCACGCGCGGATCGGCCCGTTGCGCACGTGTGCGCGTGCGCACCCGGGTCAGGGTCACGGCGCGCATGGGCGGCGCAAGTGGGGTCTCAACCTGAAAAAGGTTGAGAACCACTGCTTTAGTGACAGCTGTAGCCCCCTCTGAAGAAACTTGAGCTGCCTAGGAACAAATGGCTTTTTTTTAAAAAGCCTACTGCCTACTTGGGAGGCAGTTTACAAGTACTATGGTTACTGAAACCAGAAACAGCTGATTTGCGGCTGGAAACAGCCTGCAGCAGCGGCGAAAAAAGTCTCTCATTTCAGGCAGCCATCAGAGGAAATAGTAAATCAAATCTTTGTTCATTTAATGACCCATTTGATTCAATTAATGAGTTTGATTTTAAAATGTTGTAATATTGAGTCTAATTCATTTGACGATTACGAGCCTAAAGGGCAGGCTCATACCTTGGGGACTACCTGTATAATACATTTAATGGGAAAAGTACTGATATACTTCGGCCCTAAGTTTTTGGATGGTTGCAATGACTGTAAAAACCTAATGGATAGATAGACCATATCTCCTATGTGAAAGGATTTAGGATGCATCCGGTTTTTATCTGCCTAGGCCTTATATGCTGGTTTCATCCAGAGCTTTCTTAACCACAGACCAAATGTTCTGCAACTGATATACCCATTTCTTGAGGGAAGGAATGGCAGGTTCATTAGCAGGCAATTCAGGCATAGGGAGGAAACCTGGAAGGGAGTGAAACGGTGCTGGAGTGCACCACATTGTTATAGGCCACTTCAGCAAATAGTAACAAATCAGTCCAGTTATCCTATTGATAATTAATAAAACATCTAAGATATTGTTCTAGAACAGAGTTCGTTCTGTCCCCCCCATTTGTTTGAGGATGATGACTAGATGACAGCCCTTGATCTGAATCCAGAAGATCCAGAAAGGCTTTCCAGAACTTAGAAGTGAATTGGACACTCCTTTCTGATATAATGCATTGTGGGTCCCCATGTAGTCAATAGATATGCTGCACAAACAACTTAGCCAAAGTTTTCTGACATGGAATAAAATGGGCCTGTCTGGAGAACAAATCAGTAACGACCCAAATGACGGTGTTTCCCGCACTTTCTGGGAGCTCCACAATAAGGTCTATGGAAATCTCTCTTTGGGGTGCTGAAGGGCTCACTACTGGCTGTAGGAACCCCAGCATTTTCCTGGCCTTCATTTATCCGCTGTGCAGGTATGGCAATTAGCCACATAATAACTTTCAATGTCCTTTTTTAAGGAAGGCCACCAAAATTGTCTTTTAAGTAAGTGGAAGGTTTTACTGGTGTCTCCCCTTCTCTCGTGTTGGATTCATTTCCCGGGTTTCCCGGAATGGTACTGGTTTGGGTTTGGTCAATTTCTACTTCTTCAGCTAGGATGCACCAGCTATATAAGCGTGCAGGTGCTCCACGGGCTATGCAGGTGTTGTATAGGTCGTCATTCAACCCATCTTGAAAACAGCTTACCAGGATATCTTCTGGCCAGTGGGGGTGGCATGCCAAGTCACGGAATTCCTCCGTATATTCAGCCACCGGTCCCTGCCCAAGTTTCACCATTTTTATGTGGTCCTGAGCTTTCCAGTCTGCCAGGTGATCTTCGAACCAGTGTCTCAATGCTGTCATGAACTGGTTAAAATTCCAGAGTTTGGGGGCACCGCAGTTGTGTAGGGTGATCATTCATCTGGCCACAGACCCTTCCAAGGCTAGGGTGATGACTCTAATCTTTGCATCATTGGGCAGTGTTCTCCCATACACTTGCATGTACGTGAGAACATGAGCCAGGAAGAATTCCAGTGTTTGGGATCTCCATCAAACTTCACCCCCAGCAGAATCAGTTTTGGCTCTTCCCGGGAGGTTCTTTCTCCAGGCACCTATGGGGTCCAGGCTGTCCGAGGGGTTGCTCGCCGCTGCATAGCTGGAGTAGCTGCTGCTGTCTCTATTAATCCTATTGCTCCCCCTGCTGTTTTGGTAGTCACCTCTTCTCCTCTGCCCTGGACTTCCTCAGTCAATTGTTCTTTCTTTTCTGGGTACCCTAGAGATTTACTCTTTAGGTCCTTGAAAGCTTTCACCATGTATTGTATGGCTCGCTTCAGGATTCCCTCTATTAGGTTTGACTGTATGTCTATCTTTTCTTCATCAGAAGACAGCTCCATCTTTTTTTCTGAACTTTTTTTCCACCACCCCAGGTGGTTACTCTTTGGGTTCTTCCTTCCCAGCTCTCTTTCTTCCCGATGCCAAATGACCATCTCAGCTTCATGGAGTCTTCTAGGGCAGCCACCCAGCCATTCAGAGGTGCCTTCTTCGGGGCATGCCTGGGTGGCCTACTCACTCCAATCCACGGTCCCAGCTTCCCCCTTTGTCACTTCCTGAAGACATATTGTGCACACACATCCATGTGCATGCCCCCCCATGGTAGGGCAGATGCCTCTCCATGTTCGGCACTACTGCAGACCTTGCTTTATATAAGGACCTGCCTTAACTAGATCTCCCAAGGAAGCAGAACTCTTGAAACAGGCATTGTTTCAAAAGGAACTTTTATTGAGAGTTAGTGAAAGCAGGAACGCAAAACAAGGTCTGAAGATTTTGTACGTGAAAGCTTACATCAAAATGCCCATTCAGGTCTCCTCTCCCCAGTGTCCAACCATCCATTTGAAATCCAGCCAATCCATAGATACTAGGTTGTTTTGAGAACCTAGTGATTTAGTGTCCTTCTCAAGGTCTCTATCAGTTTCATTTGTCTGGAGATAAGATAGATGCTTTCAGACCACATTCCTTTCACACAGGAGGGCAACAAATAAGCCCGTCACAACAGAATGGTAAGCCCCAAAAATGAATACATAGGGACAAACAATAAACTGTAAGCATATCCATTTGAGAGGTTCTGACACACAGAGCTTAGGATGAAGACCATATCAAGACTACATTCAGTGTGATCCAGGGTAAACAACTGATGCCTTCCAAATGTTTGTACCATTCCCACCATTCCCGGATGCAAAGACCAATTGCTTGGGATTGTGGAAAATATTAAATTATCTGAAGAATATCAGGTTCTTTATTTCTAGTGATGACCGCAACCCTGCCAATTTATTTTCAGATTCATGATAGCATCCTTACTGTTACCTGCAATTTGGTTCAGACAGCTGACATCTTTCTGACAACATTGAATCTGTTTCTGCATTTAGTTAACTTTCTAGATGTTAATAGAAGCACAGGGTCTTGAACTGTGACAACCTGAATGCTTTTAAGGTGGTAGGGGCTGTTGACAAGTAACAGTAATTTAATGGCTAAGTCACTCTAAGTCAATAATAGTACAGAATAGCAGAAGTTACAAAAAAAATGACTTGATAGTTCTAATCAGTGATATGATGAACTTACTCAAGAAAATGACAAAATTGAATATCAGGCTGGTACACAGAGAAAGGTGCTCTTCTTTTTCACAGGAATTTAAATGAAAGGTGGATGTGTTAGTACTCATGACTAAGCTGTTAAAATCTTGACTATATGGCACCAGCCATTTTGATGTCATTAATATAAATCATTTAATTTTTCATTTCATCTACAGAATTGTGCAACCCAAAGTATGAAATTTAACACATAATGTTATTTTTCCCCACATAATGGTATTATTTCATGCTGATTGTTTTTGCTTAAATGGCTTAATTCTTCAAAATTAACAATGTATGAACTACCCAAAAGCAACTTTCAACTCATTTAACCAAATCATATTGATTTAATGAATGCTTTATTAGAAATTATCTTAAATGCATAACTCTGCACCACCAAAGTCTAAAAAGTATAGCAAAAGAATACCTATGTGACACTTCAAGCTCTTCAGAAGCTAGTCCATGTAGTTGACAAAATTGTTTAAGAATTTCCTCCAAAGCAATGGCTCAGCACTAAGGGGAGAACAATTTCATTCATTCAGTATTGTAGCAATTCTGCTATATTTCTATCTTCTTAATGTAAGGATTATAGAATTATCCTCCCTTGTCTCCATGTGCCAATTGTCCCCAGGAATGCATTTGACTATCAAGTGTGCATAAAAATATGTGTTTGTGGAAGGAGGAAAGCTCAGTGTTTATTGGAAGTCAAGGCTGGTTTTATCTTGAGCATCCTTCCAAACTAGTCCAAGCTTCACTCATCAGTTTTCAGCCCTAACCAACCTTTCCCTACAGTTTGTGAGGTATAAGGTTGTTTCATTCTGCTTTAAAATAAGAAAGCAGTAAACATTCAAAAATTAAAGTTAGTGTCAAATTCCAGCTTTAGCACACGGAGACAGAAAAAAATTGACTACACAAACACATATAATACAGAAACAAAGGTATTGCAGAAACAGTAGTACAAAAGGTTTTATTGGCATGACAGGTGAAATTCCAGATTATTTAACTTAACTGCTTGACTTTTACAAATGCTCTTGCAAAGATATTGGGTTGAATAGCTTTAGAATGTTATCAGTCAGTACCTAGCAATTTTTCAGGCAATAGAGAACCTTTTTCTTAAGGCATTTGTGTCTTTCATAAAGATATCCCAGGAAGAAGGAATAGGAGGGTCCACCATGAATACTGAAAAGCTACACTCTAGGGAAAAAACACAATATAGGAGACAGAAGCACTTTCCCCCAGGGTGAAATGTCATTCAGACAGCATGTAAGAAAGAGGTAAATTCTTCCTTTCCCAAGTTATTGCAGCTTCTTTCAGTCTTGATTATCGATTTGTGTAGCTGTATTGCTAATAAGGAAGAAAATTTTCTGGGTAAAATAGCATAAATTCCTGGTAGATCAATACTGAGAAAATAGGAGGAACTTTCTGTAATAATTATAGGGAATGATATAATTAGAGGTGAGTTTAAAGGAGATTTCTCTCTAGCTCCTCCCTACCCACCCCCCCTTATCAGATCCATATTCAGAGTTTGCTCTTAAGAATGGTTGTAGTATTCTTGCTTTTAACGAAAAAGGACAAAGAATCCAAATAACAAAAGCAAATGAAACTACCCAATAATACAGGTAACCAGAATATTTAATGCAGTTTCTCATTGAAAATAACTGGACCATAGTCCCAGTTCTTCCCATTATTGCCACATCATTCACTTTTCAAAAACTGAACCTGTTTTTTTTTTGCCTTGAAATATATATTAACTTTAAGCCAGTACTGTACAGAATTGTGCAACCCAAAGTATGAAATTTAACACTGAAAT
Organism: Bothrops alternatus; assembly: GCA_034064705.1. Lineage (NCBI taxonomy): Eukaryota > Metazoa > Chordata > Lepidosauria > Squamata > Viperidae > Bothrops > Bothrops alternatus. The sequence goes on from JARGCV010000006.1 coordinate 11,660,433, forward strand.
TCAGTATATAACTAGATAAAAACTTTATTGTCCTAATGAAGTGATCCTGTTCTGTAGACAACTGGGATGTTACATAGAATAGACTTTATTCATGAGAAACTCTTTGCAGGTTCTCATGATATACGGGGGGGGGGGAGCAGACCAAACTGCTTAGCTTTCCATGAAGAGAAATCTACATCAGACCCTATTGCATGGAAATCCAATACAAACTAGCAGTATAGACCTGCATATTAATCTCAGAATATGTAAAGTGATTCACATTGACAACTAGCTACACTAACAATGGAATACTGATAGACAGCCTTTTGTTTCAAATCAGTTATCTGCATCTGTATTTAGTGGAAATACCCGATTTCCACTGAAGCATTCCATAGAGTACTAGTTCTTTTATATACAGGTATCTCTGGATCAGATCCAATACATTTATTTAAATTTTTATTTAACCACACACACTTTCTGTGGTGATAACTAAACAGAAAAGCATTTTCAGATTTAAAAAAAGCATTTATGAAGCTATCACCATTTACTTCTAAAGATAAATCAGTATAATACAGGATAATATTTTTATTATAAACAGCTTGTTCACATAAAAGTAAAACTGTGGTCCCATGGGTATATTAGAACTGAGAAAATCAATGTTAAAAATTATTTACACCTTTAGATGAATTTTGTTTTCCAAGATAACCAAGACAGAAAAGGAAATCAATCTTTATTTGCTTTTTTTTGTGTGTGTACATGTTCCAAATTTCTTCTTTCTAGTTACAGATTGCCTTTGTTTGCCTTGTATTGCTGCTGCTGCATTTAATGTTCTGAGAAAACTGGCTGACTTTATTTCTGGGCACAGGAAGAAAAGATTTCACTCTTGAAATACTGCTGCCGCTCTTGAAAGACTCCATTTTGGATTTATGGTTGCTGCATTCCACAGATTGGCTGCTGCTGCTGAGAGGACAGACCCCAAGATTCTCATCCTGCAAACAGAATAATGTTTTATAACATCACAATCACTTGCCCAAACAATAGCAAAGAAAGCACATCAGTCTGTATTGAGCAGCCTGAATTCGCACAAAGTTGTCATTTTTTTTTACCAACGTTCCGAATCAATGAAATGTGAGGGGTTTCTTTGGCAATAGATACCAAGCCAAGGATGGTAAGAGCTCCTATAAGACAGACGTTAAAGATCTTCCATAATGCAAGCATCAAAAATATGTACTTGGAAGCAAGCTAATCCCATTGTATACAGCAGAACCTATGAGCAAGTAAACTTAGAACTTGCCAGTGGGCAAAGAAAAATGGTTAATATATCTAGACTTAATAACACAGCAAAATGGAGAACTTAAAATGAAATCAAGAGAACCACAGAGTGCAGAGGGATTTACTTTTTAATGTTTTCATAAACACAACTAAGGGTGAGGTTTAAAGTAGATAAAAAGCTAGCAAGTATAGAACAACATGTAATGGAATTTGAAATAGAGTTAGGTATCAATGATAAACAAGTAATTGCTAAAAAGTATATACTTCTGTTGAGATTCAAAATGGAAGAAGTACAAGTTAAACAGTGCATGATAAAAGGATTAAATTTTTTGGGTTAAAATGTTTAGTTGGATAGAATGTGGTTAAAAGGATTGAAATTCACAATGTCTTATAACTCTAGAAAGAACTTTGATAAAATAATGTAGTGTTGGTATACATATCACCAGAAGAATTATCTAAGATAGTGTTTCTCAATCTTGGCCATTTTAAGTGGGTGGACTTTAACTCCCTGGGAGTTGAAATCCACAAGTCTTAAAGTGCCCAAGGTTGAGAAACACTGACCTAAGATGTATAAAAGTATTTTTAATTGTTGTTAATGTGAAAAGCATGCATGGTGGGCTTGTAAAAAAGCAAAAAAAAAAAAAAAAGGATATCATATGGTGATTCAGAATTTTAAAACCAATATTCAGAGAAAACCAATTTTTTTCTTACTTATGGATAATCAATTAGAAAAGACTTATGTATGATTAGTTTTATATGTGCAATGACAGGGAAGTTGTTGTATGTACAAAGATGGAAACAGAAATATCCACAATGGAGGAATAGACTGTGAAGATGGTAGAATTGCAGAAATGGCTAAAGTGACTTGTTTGATTAGGGAGGAAACAACTACTTTTATGAAAGACTGAAAGTCCTTTGTGGAATTTTAACTGAAAAGGGATTAAAATGAAGTGATGATTTCTGGATTTATAAATTAAAAAGGACTGTATATGGAGAGAAGTAAAGTATGTTAAATACTTTTGAAGGGGGAAAGTGATATCAGGTAAATCTGTAACTGTTGTAAAGAAGATTGGAAATCACATCTTCAACTAATTTTTCCTTTTGCTTCATTTTCTATTGTTCTCAAAATACTTTTAATGCCCTTTCTTACTCTTTTCTATATTTTTGTGTTTATCTTTTAACTGTAAAAAAATTCTTTGCTTAAAAACTATACACACAGATATCCTTCAGATTAGGATACAATTTTGTTGAATCATCTATGGAGCATCCAGATGTTTTGAAAAAGTCCACCAACCAAAAAAGAAAAATAAAAACAAACTGTTCTGGCAGTTGATAAATATTTTTTCTATAGCCAACATAACCAGAAATCAGAATGTTCCTAACTTCCATTTAAGGATTTGGTTTGAATTTGGGGTTCGTTGTTGTCTAAAATGTGAGGAAGTTAACAATGGGGAACCAATAGGATAGTTCAAGTCCTGCCTTAGACAAGACAGCCAACTGGGTGACTTTGGGACAGTCTCTGGTGGGTGGGCTTGTGTGGGTTGGTTGAGGATTGGTGCTATCTCTGGTTGGCTGTGTGGTTGATTGACCCACAACCAGCTTACGAACCCCTCATAATCTAAATCAACCACACAGCCAACCAGAGGTAGCACCAACCCTCAACCAATCCATGCAAGCCCCTCCTGCAGTTGACCTCCCAAAGATTCTGACCTGATGTAACCTGCCCATCACAAGACCCTCACTCGACAAACCCCACCTGAAGCTCTTATAAACAGAAGAACACTGAGACCCCCTAAACTCCACTGAAGATGTTACCTAGCCTGGTAACAAAATGTTTGGAAACCAATCGACAAGCTCGGAGAACAAACCTTCATCCTTATCCTACACCCAATCTACAGATATTTGCCAATATTATATTATATTTCTTATTATATGTATGATTTGATGGGAATTGTAATTCAGCAACATGTAGCAGGCATAAATTCTTTAAATCTGTACTTTAAAGAATTGCAATACATTTTGCTTTGTTCTATATAGAAATGATTAGGAAATAAATAGGATTTCTGCTGATTAATTTCTGATAATACTGATTCTCTTTTCCACCATATCTTGAAGTTTAGAAATTAGGATAATATTCCTATTTATATTTTTGAAAGGATGTCTCTTCTTCCCCTCTTTTGCCATCCTGCAAGTAGAGAATATTTTCGAGAAGCAAGATGGAAGATGTTCAGCCATCTGCTTTCTATATTTCAGATTCTTTCAAAGCTTGCCTGCAGCTTTCTAATTTGGAGAAAGAAACCTGCTAATAAATGTATGACCTTCACAAGGAAAAGCTGAAAACTGCTAAATGCTGTTGAGATTTCTTTGCATCAGAGCATAATTCTGGACAAGATTCAAACACATTTTATTTATATGTATTTCTTTTTAAACAAGTAAGCCACTGTAACTTATTTTTATTTACAGTAGACGCAGTAACAGAAGCAGAAGCACTACTGCAACAGTAATTAAATGTATCCAAAAATGATATAATTGTCATCTCATTATCATGAGATCATGACATCTATAAGTTAAATATAAAATTGTATTAATCTGATATTGTTTGGGTAAAAAAATCTTTCAGATATTGCATTGGGAGCATCCCTTTCCCGCCAAATGAACAGAAATATTATATTTCTTAAGTAGCAGTGACTGGAGTATTGTGTCTGTCCCAGTGGAATGTTCTTTTATTTTCTTCAGTTTAAGGCAGCAGTGGTGGGAGATATGACAGCAGGCAATTCTGTCAAAAGTTCCATAAAATCTCTCCAGTCAGATACTACATCCCTGATCTGCACATTTCTTCTGAACTCACAGATGTGATTTGAGCTGGTGCAATCATGGCCAGAAGAAGACTTTGCATAACTTCCACAGTTATGACCAAGAGATGTAGTCTCCCTACCACAATAAGCAACAATATATGTTGTTTTAGGAACAGTATGCCATGAGATGAGAATGATACCATTGGGTTCTTGCACTAGACATGTATATACTTCTAAAACTCATGTTCTCAGACCTTTAACTGGGTGAAATAGTGCATCATGGGGCAACAATTTTTGAACCAAGCTACTTCAAATGGGTTAATGCATCCAAAATCTGCGACCCAGGACTCCCAAAGAAATGACATTTGGTAAAATTTATAAAGCATGTTATGACATAAAAATCATCATAAAACAGTTTATGACATAACACTAAATTTCATAAAATATATCCTGTGCTAAAGTTTGACTGTGTTATCCAGTCCAACATGGGCTAATTTCAAGGCAGATCCATCTCTAAATGTCTCTGTAAATTTTTAAGACCCTTTCAAGTACATTAGGAGCATTGCCATTGTTGAAAGCATTGAGGAATCTGGTCAATAAATATCTCTTTAACGATGGTTCAAGAGGTCATGGGTTGTCTATTATTCTTATTTTTTCATTCCGTCATTGCATGGGAGTACTGTATATGCTGCTTACAGGTATTTGTGGCTGAAGCAGCTATATAAATTTTAAACAAATCAATAATGCAAAATTCCAGAATTCAACTACCAGCTCAGCCACTGGGGAACATTTCTGCACATTGCCTGTTTTTTTAAATTGCAACCTTTCTCTCCTCAATTTCCTCTGGGTCATGCTGTTTGCCTAGAAACCAGAATCTCATAAAGGCTTCAACCTTTCAAATGTTTCTAAACTGGATTTTGTTTGTCTCCTTCTGCCTTCTTTTTCCAGAGAAAGATCAATGGGGTGGAGGGGAGGATTTTGGGGGGGCAGAGAGGAAACAGAGAAGCCTTTCAGCAACTCTGCATCTTCTATCAGCCTTCCTCCTCAGTTCTATTTCAGGCAGTCACTTCCTTTACATCTTTTTGGTTTCCATGACAATTGCAGCCATCTGGAAAGTTCACTGCATGATACCAATGTATTTCAATGGCCAAAACCCAACGTTCTCCTCAAAATGCTGAGCTGCTCAACTCTTTTCTTTAGAAGGTGTTCTTTTTAAAATCATTTTTTCTTGTCTCCTTGATAGAAAACATCTAATATATGAGGCCAATTTCATCTCATCATTCCATAATTTTGTTATAGATACAAGATAGTAAGTGGTTCTGGGATGGGGACAATTTGGCCTGAATTACGAAAATCTATTAAATAAAGTGCTATAGTAGAGTCTGCCTTTAAAACCCTTTGAAAACAGCAATTAATCCTGAATAGGATTATTAGATTATTAACTGGGATTGAATGATGTAACTGTATTTTACTCATAACATAGGCTCAGTTAAACTCAGAATGATCCTACTTTTTTCATATGTAAAGATCTGAACATGCACTGCAAACATCTATCACATGCCCTGCAGCTTCTCATGTACCTGGTGTGATGCTGATGTGTTTGTATTCCTGATGTTTGCTGAAAACACTGGATCCTTTTGAGGAGTGCTGATTGTCAGAAGCAACTCATCCTCTGAATCTATTATCTGTGAAAAATGGATAAGAAGAGGGGAGGGTTATTCTTACATTGGAATTCCTAACAATATAAAGCCTTACCAACAATATACTCATAGAAATACTATATTAAAATACATCATTGCATGAAAGATTTATACATTTTTGTCTTGAATTACCAACATATTCCTAGTCTTTAATAAATATGTATCAAATCTATCAGTTTAAAATGGAATGTTTAAAGAATATCCATAAGTCACTATTTTCTTTTTAAATTAGTATATTTATTCAGTAGAGTCTTGCAAAGATTGGGTGAGAAAGTTTGGGATTCAGATTTTGTCTTGCAACTTTGGCTTTAGCAAAATAAATCCATGACATCTGCAACAAATATTTTTAGCACTGATGAAATTTTTGAAAATGAAAAGTCTGCAAGAAAACAACCAAGCTGACAGAGTAGCAAGGACCTCACAAGAATTTTGTTGTGAAATTTGGAAAGTCTCCTTATTGTGGCATCTCTCTGTAGGATGAGTTAACTTATACAATATAAATGAAATCTAAACACAGAAGAGACACACCTATGAGTTTCCCCAATTGATGACAAAAAATGCAATTTGTAAACAAAATCTTAATCCAGTATAAAATTTGTGGTTGTCATCACTATTTAAATGTTTAAAAGTTTCTGCCTTATGACATCTGTTTGAGCATGAGTTAATTTATACAATACTAATGAAATCTGAAACACTGAAGAGGAGATACACACTTGAAAAGAGGGAAGATGACTTTTGGAGAAAGGTAAATGGTGGAGTGAAGAACAAAAGACCACAGGGAGGTATATTCTGCTAGATCCCAGACAGAAAAATAATAAGCTGATTAAAGGACAGGTGCCATGATCTCGATAACAGAAGAATTGACTTATTTTGGCAGAGCTCTGAATATAGGGCAGTATGCTAAGGCCATACAATGGAAACACAGAAGAGAAAACTGCAGTGCGGCGGGGGGGTTTCCACAAAAGCATAAATCACCCTTTTTTTCCCCCTAAAAGGACAAAACAGAGAAATGACCTGAGTTAAATGACAGAGCCAAGACTCTATCTTTCCAGATGCAAAGGTGCTGTTGGTCAAAATCAGTATTGCCTTTACACGTCTCCACAATGCCATAGGACAGGGATGTCAAACTGCTGGTCTGTGGGCCGGATGCATCATAGCGAAAACGTGCCCACCCCATTGCCGGCAATGGCAAAAAAGTTGCGATACGTCGCGTCACATCACATGATGTTGTGAGTTTGACACCCCTGCCCTAGGACTTTCAATAGTCTTGGCATGCTGAGTCAATTAACTTCGGAAGGTAATTAGTTTTGCTCAATTGCTGTTCCAGAGGAAATAATACAAAGACATTTGGGGACAGGCAATTTCTCACTTCCACTTACTCTACCATCCAGTTTTCAGGACTGTTGGTAGAGAAGGTGCATTGTGTTTTGCTATTACCTTTTCTTCTTCTTCCCCCCATAAAAAGGGTTATTTTGTCTGGTTTTGTTGTGTGTTTGTGCATATGGGTTTGGGTGTGTGCATGCACAAGCTTTGAAGTCATTGTTGACTATTGGCAAGTGCCTGGACAAATCCCTTAGTTTTCCTGGTATGATTTCAGAAGTGGTTTACCATTGCCTTCTTCTTGGGGTAATTTGCCATGGCCAACTTGCCACAGCCAACTCCCCATAGCCAATTCGCCATGGCCAACTTCCTGCGGGACAACTCACCATAGGACAACTCATTGCTGGACAAAAGTTACACTAATACCAAAGAAATGGTGGAATAGAATCATTAAAGAAAGGATGGGAAAGGAGGGACAGAATGAAATGTGATCGACAAAAATTAAAATATTTTTAAATTTATTTTAAATAATTAAATAGAATTGTTAAATTATTCTGCAGTGAGTTGTCCCAGGGCAAGCTGGATGTGATGAGTTGGCTGTGGTGAGTTGGCCACGGGGAGTTGGCCGCAGTGACTTGGCTGTGGCAAGTTGTCCCATTCCCTCTTGGGGCTAAGAGGGAGGTACTGGCCCAAGGTCACCTAGCTGTCTTTGTGCTCAAGGTGTCCCTAGAACTCACAATCTCCTGGTTTCTAGCCTGATACTTTAACACTACATCAAACTAGCTGTTGATTTAAACTATTTACTTGGGGTGAAAATAAAGGCAAGAAAAGGAAGAACAAGAAAGGGATAGAACATCAGCTAGCTATCAATTTTGTTTCTCTCGGCAGGCCAGCTGGCAGTGTTCAACAGCACAGAAATGTTGCTTATAGTTGGCATGGGGGTGGAATGAATCCAGTAAGCTCTGTAAAAAAGACCTAGCTATCAAAGCAAAATGAGGGAAAGAAATCAAAGCTGTGTCTAAAATGGAAGAGGGCAAGGTTTATGAATACGCAAAATATGTGAAGAGAAAAAAGGAAGATAAAAAATGAGAAATACAATGTTGGACATGCTGAATGATCCTGATGTTAATGATAAATTTATCTCCTTCATTCTGAGATATGAAGGTGAAATAAAGATGGTCATATAGTCCTAAAATTCAATTAAAACAAAACAGAATAGTCATAATGTAACTGAAAAGGCAGTACCATAAATGAACACTAGCTAGGTATGAACAAACATTTTTAACCGAACATGCCAAATATATAATAAACTCAGTGTTGGTCAGACTTCTATGGGGCAACATAATAGGGAATGGTCGTTTTGTATTAACATATGTTGTACACTAGATCCTTTGAAAAGAACTTCCACAGCAGATGGTAAGAGAAAGGCAGGCTGAAGTACAGGGCAAAATAGGGTACAGGATATACAGTGTAACTGTTAAGAATCGAAAGAAAAATTGCACAAGAAAGCTTTGAAATTGTTGCAGGGGTTAGAGAAAATACAAGGAAAAGAAAATAGAATATAGAGAAACTTAGAGCTGGCGACTCTTTGTAGAAAAGAGTAAGTAATACATACTTTACTGATGTCAGATTCCGATTTGCTTAAACAAATACTTTGAAGTTCCTGCAGAAGGTCCACTTCATCATCTGAACAAATAGATAGTCTCTGTTCCAGGTTTAACACACTTAATGGATCATCTCTGGGGGACCTTGGAAAGGAAAACAAAATTATGTTGAAAAACATAGCAAATGACAATCTATAAGATGGAGCTATGAAAATGTTGTCTGTCTCTTACAGTTTAAAAAAAAAATAGAGAAAGCATCCATGGAAGCAGGGCAAGTTAATTAGATTCATGCAATAAAAATTCAATCCAATTATTTTTAGTTGGCCGGAAGTATTTCAACTCAAAGGAACTCATTGTTTTTTTTAAACAGGTTTTAAAATATAGGGTACCATTTGAAGATAATATATGTAGCTCAGGGTTAAACTATGGAGTCTTTGGTGTTCTCTCTTAGCTTGATTGCTCACTTGCAGACATTTCTAGGTAATAGCATCAGTGCTAGTGAGTGCCAGAGAGCAAACCCCCACAATCACTACACTGATGATGTTATCTAATCAGATAATGAAATGTCTGAAAGCAAACAACAAAGCTCAGAGAACACCAAGGACTTCACAAAAATATTCAGTAGTGCATAAATAGAGATTTGCTTCAGACAGAAATGATACATACAGTAGCTAATCCAAATGGAATATTTTGGAAAAAAAACAATTTGCACATACTTTATTCATATCTAAAACTATTTAATTCTCAAAATCTCTGAAAAAAGTAAACCTAATTATTCTGGAATTGATATTTGAATTCTTCTAGTTGTTTTCCTAATGGTCTACAGTGAAGAAGTACTAGAACCTATCGAAAAGACTTCTGCTCTAAATTTCCATTCTGCATAATTTCTTCCTGTAATCTGTTTAAAAGAAAGATGTATTTTATATGACAAGAAAAGAAAATTCAGTAATATTCTTACTGGCATGTTCTATTCCTAATAAAATTCAAATTATTTTCAACCACTTCTGGGATATTAATAGAGTAGAATTTAATTGAGTAAATTTTCCAATACAATATTCACAGTAAAATCTCTGGATTTTTTCCACTGATTTTTTTTTACTTGTGCAATATTTTGGCAAATATTGGAAATATTTTTTTTTGCAAAAGGCCTAAAGAATAGGGTTTTAATTACAAAATTCATCCATCATACTAAAAATTGTGTACAATGTATTGACTGCTATAATTTCTGTGCAATAATGGAGAAACATACACTAGATCAGAGGTCCCCAACCTTTTGAGCACCAGGGACCGGTTTCATGGAAGACAATTTTTCCAGGGACGGGGGGGGGGAAGGCTTCAGGATGATTCATTATATTTATTCTAAATTTTCTAAATAAACAAATAAATAATGCACTTTATTTCTATTATTATTACATTGTATTAGATTAGACCAGTGACTTTCTGTTTCTAAGAAAGTGGGTAGGAAAAGAGACAATCCTAAACTCAGCCTTCCAGCAAAACAAACCAAAGACTGAGCATGTTGAGCAAGTGCTGAGAAAATCATTCCAAAAGAGAGAAAGATAAGGGGGGGGAGGGCACTGTGCAAGCCTAGCAGCCTTGGAAAAGATGCAGATGAGAGAGGGATTCTCCTGGAGACACAGTGCTTAAGGGGAAATGTAGCTTCTTCCCTCCCCCCTCCCCCATTGCAAGCCGGGTAGGAGCGCACTTGGCTTGCAAACTTGAGAGCTGCATGAAGAAAGGAGCATGAACATACATACGCAAATACACACACCAAATTAAACCACGAAAAGCAGTCAGGAAATTGCCAAAACATGAGGCACCTGGAGCACCATCAAAACAAAAGCAAAAAACCTCAGTGGTCTTAGAAAAGGTGCAAACGGGAGAGAGATTCTCTTGAAGACGCAGTGCTTAAAGTGAAAGGTAGCTTCTCCTTGCCCCTATTTGCACCCTGAGAAAGCACCCTCACAAATGCATACCTTGGGGGGAGGTTTTGGGGAAGCCCCTGGTTGCAAGCTGGGCTGGTGGGTGCTTGCCTTGCAAATTTGGAGACTTGCTAGAAGGAGCATGAGCCCAGCAGGGGTGCCAGGAGGGGGAGAGGAGGAAAGTGAGGAAGAAGAGGAGGAGGGAGAAGAAGAGAGAGCACAAGAAGCAGGAGGAAGAGGAGATTGCGGCCTAATACCGGTCCATGGACCAGGAAACTGATTGCGGCCTAATACCGGTCCATGGACCGGGGGTTGGGGATCCCTGCACTAGGTGACAAGATGTATTGATTTATTTGATGGCTACAAAACTATAATGTGAAATTTCCTTGGGAAAGGGACAGACATCACATGCAAACACAGAACTTACTTTTTTTCTAAGGAAGACACTTTATTCCCATTTTCCTTCAATAAATTATTTGATTTAATACCTACTGAAGAGAAAGGATCGTAAATCAGAAATTCATATTTTATGCCCATTTTTTTCTATCTTTGAACAGGGTTCTGCAACTATCCCTGGACATGTGAGAAAATTTATGCTCCCAAAATTGCTTAGTGGATTTAAACACAGTTGATAAAAAAGTTAAAAAATGAAAGCCCTTGACTGGGTTTTTTAAATGTCAATAAGGAGTTTTTAAGTGTCCAAATAAATTATTCCCGTTGCCTCCCAATTTCCACCAATATTTTACCTTCTGCACTTCCCTCTGGCTTACTCCAGGATTGGGCTGATGAGTAGTGTGACTTCTTACGTGGACTTGTGTTTGCTTTTCTCCAAGCAACATTTTCTCCCTTTTTCTTGGGGCAGTTCGTGTAGTTTGATACCATAGAGAGAGGAAATTTTCCTCCTTTAAAATCTGCAATGTACAGCTCTATTTCTGTAATAATGGAAATGAAAAAAAGCAAATCACAATACAGTGGTGCAATGTGGTTGCCAAGGTATTAAGGAAGTGTAGTGCAGTTGCCAAGATATTAAGCCTTTTGTTTAAAAGAGTATTTTTCCCACTTAGTTTCATTTTGAGCTAACTTTCACTCTAAGCTCATGATCCCAGGAATTAACAAAAAAGCTTATATAAAGAAAATAAAGATCACAACACCAAAAGTAAATGTTCCAGAGATTTACACATTTTCCACAGCTTACCTGATCTGGGAAGAGGACATCCATGCAGAACTGCTTTATTTAATAAGATGCTGAGTGCAGCTTTCACTACTGCCTGCTGCCCTCGACTTGGACATTTCTTGACTGCCATTTGTCCAAATGTGGGTGGTTTTTTCAGAGAAGCTCTGGAGAGAATTGCTTCTTGAACTCGGGGAGCAATAATGGCATTCCACAATTTTGACATCCATCTTGAAGCAAAAGGAAAAAAGAAATAGGATGAAGAGATAACTATCATTTCCAGACATTGATGCAAATATAAGGAAAAGGATAGTGCTAAGATTGATCTGGCCACCAGTCTGCTATTCAAATTTGTTAGAGAATTTTAATTTCTCTATTGGTGAAAAAATAAATCAGAAGCTCTCACAGTTGACTGCATTTAGCTGATTCAAAATAACGTTATATTTATATCAAAATATTTACAATACCATACATTCTTCTTTACAGCAACATAGCTTAATGAAGACTTCTTACAGAGAGATACAGAGACAAACCTGAGACTGAAAATTCAGCTTCTAACTCAATACCTTTTGCAAAGACTCAGTAGCACTTTCTTCCCATTGGCTGACTGAGTTATCACATGACTCTTCCTGTTCATGTATAGTCCAACACTCCTCCCTTCATGACAGGAAGAGACATCAGACCTATTGATTTAATACATTCTCCATAGTGAACACCACCCAATGGTTTAGTCATCATGTCTGCCAAATTATCCTGAGAAGAACAATGATGTAAACTAATCAATTTTCCTTTTACAGCTTCCCTGACATTACAATACTTAATGTCTACATGTTTATTTCTGTTCTTCACCCTGTCACCAGTTGCCATTTTTATACAGGCAGCATTGTCTTCAAATACCTTTACAAATTCTTTTACATTAATATTTAAATTTTGCAACAACTGTACATACCATGTTACTTCAGAACACAATTCAGATAAAGCAATAAACTCTACTTCCACTGTTGAAATAGCAACAGTTGTTTGTTTTCTGGATTTCCATCCAATCAGAGTCCCTCCAAAGAATATTATAATCCCAGAATTTGATTTCCTTGTGTTTGTCATTTGCATAGTCACTATCAACATAACACTTTAATTTCAATTCCTCAGTAATCTGTATTTGAAGACCCAAATTTGTAGTTCCCTTTAAATATCTGAGAACCCTTTTTACACCCATCCAATGTAACTTTGTAGGTGCAGCAGTAAAAGGACTCAAAATGCTTACTGAGCAAGCTATGTCTGGTCTGGACCACTGTGATAGATATAACAAACTCTTGATCACAGGTTTCACCTTTATCCGCACTTAAACTATTATAAAAATCCGTACTCATGGGTGTGGGAGCAGTATTGCAATCTTTCATATTATATTTTTCCAATAACTGCTCAATTTTTCTCCTTTGACTGAGAATATAACCACCTTTTTCATTTTTCTGTATCTCTACACCGAGATAATTTTTTATTTCTCCTAAATTCTTTAATTATGAAAAATCTTGTGCCACTAACCTGGCCTTATACTGTATATCATTATTTGGCAATACGTTTTTCTTATATACCCACTTACAACCCACAGCTTTGGTTCCCTGTGGCAAAGTCACTGATTTAAATACTTCATGGTCTCCCATGGATTTCATCTCTTTATCCATGGCCTCCTTCCATCTTTCTTGTTCAGCTTTTGGTAATGCCAACACCTCTTTATAACTTCTTGGCTCATACCACACATTGCAAACCTTTACCTTGCTGGCAGAATACCTGTCAGGTGGAATTCCTTTGTTACATTGCTCTGACCTACGTGGTATTAACTGCTCCTGTGTCTCAAGTCTATCTGCCTTCATGTCTTGTTCAGCCTCTCCTCGCTGAACACTGACATCTTCAATAATCATTTTTCCATCATTAGATGAGTTATTGTCGTTAAATAGATCACCGTCATTAAGTGAGACATACCCAGATTTTGCATTAATTCTGTCCCAATTTTGTTCTGCAAAATTAGCAGACCTTGAAATTACAATTCTTTTACTTCCATTGCTAAAGCGATATCCTTTTGACCCTGGCTCATAGCCCACAAACCTGAGCTTTCTTGCCTTTTGCTGCCCCTTTCTTCTGATTGCTTTCAGAATATGTACCCATGCAGTACTTCCCAAAATTCTCAAATATGCCAGTGATGGCTTTCTCCCATATAGAATGGCATATGGAGTATTATTAATGGAGGAACTCCACAGCCTGTTAACTATATAATTGGCAGTCAATATGGCTTCTCCCCAATATGACCTGCTCATACCAGAATCCTCTAATAATGAATCTTTCATTGTTTGCATTCCTTCTTTCAGCTACACTGTTCTCTGCTGCTGTGTAAGGATTTGTACATCTGTGTCTTATCCCCAACTGCCCCAACCATTGTTGGAATTTAGTTGACATAAATTCAGTACCTCTGTCAGTTTGCAACTGACTCATTTGTTGTCTGTACCTTCTCTCTACAAAACTTACCCACTGTTTGAATTGTTGTAGCACCTCTGTCTTACCTCTAAGCAAGTAGCAAAACGAATACCTGCTATAATCAACAACAATTACCAGTGCATATTTTGCTCCTCCCAAACTGGCTTGCATAGGTCCCACCAGATCTGCATGGACCAGCTCTAGAGCTCTTTTTGTTGTGCTATATTTACTAACTGGGAATGCCTTTGACTTCGATGCTTTGCATACCGCACAGTCCAAATATGTTCTGCATCCCTTCAAATTTAGCCCTTATGCAAACTCTTGCATTTGCTGCAAAACTTTAAAGCTTGCATGGCCAAGTCTTCTATGTAGAAGATGAACACACAAATCATGCTCTGCAACGTTCTTAAATATATGGGAACATTGAACCTTTTGTCCCTGCAATACATATAGATTATCTTCCTTTATGCCTTCTGCACAAATATTCCCATTCCTTTTGATGAGATACTTCCCATTTACAAAAATGATCTCAAAACCTTGTTTGTCTAAATTAGACACACTTAACAAATTATGTTCCATCTCAGGTACACAAAGCACATTGGTAAACTTTGATTCCAAATATGGAATTTTTACATCGCCTCTTCCGATGACTTTTGCTTTCTGGCCATTTGCCAAAGCCACAGCTTCCTGTGCTACTGGAACAAACCTGCAAAATAATTCAGAGTCATTCACAATTGTTTGACTTGCCCCACTATCTATTAGCCACTTGTCTCTGTTGCTATAGCAAACTTTTGCAACACCAAAATGTTCCTTTTGCAAATCAGTCTTTTTTGCTTGCACAAATGTCCTTCGCTGCAAATTGTTCCTCTGCAAACAGTTCCTTTTCAGATGTGTGTTTGCTCCACAAATGTAGCAATTCTTTTCTTGCTGAGCTCTCTGCTTGCAAAATCTCTCTTTTGATGCAACTTGATCCCATCTGCTTGTTTCTTCTCTGGAGTCTTGCAGTCTGGACCCCCTCCTCAGGAATTTCACCTCCTCATGGCTGTTCCTAAAATGTTGCTTTTCTTGTTCATTAAGCAAACATGCCTTTAAAGCCTCAAAATTTGAGTCTTGCTCTACTTTACACTCAAATATTGCAGAAACTGTGTCCCAGGTTTTATCTAAACTGTTCAACACCAATAAAACCTTCTGGGACTCAGGGAATTTAATCCGTGTTTCCCCGAAAGTAAGACAGCGTCTTACTTTCTTTTTATCCCCAAAAACCCCACTACGTCTTACTTTCTTTTTATCCCCCAAAAACCCCACTACGTCTTACTTTCGGGATATGTCTTATATTGGGGAAAAATTGTCGAATTTTTTGTTTTAGCCACAAAATTAACATTTATTACCTAACAACCTGAACAGTATTGTATTCACCACAAAACAGTTTTATAAAAGGGGGTGCCAAGAATGTCTTGTTACAACATTGCATAACATGTAAAACAATGAAAAATGGTAAGAACAGTGGAATATTGGAAGATAAAACAGATTTATTCCATGACAACCATGTCATCATCCTCAGGAATATCATCATAAACATCCACACTCTTAGGTTCCTGTGGATTTTCTTGGGACTCTTGGGACGACATTTCTTGCCGAATCATTGGCCCATATTTCTCATGGGTAGCAACGGCACTGTCCTGAAATGAGCAGGCTTTATCCAGGTAGCCAGCTCGCAGTGCATTTGCAACACAGGTGTTAGTGATCTTATTCCAAGAATTTTTCACCCAGTTAACAATCTCTGGCAGTCTGGGCTTCACAAAGTTCCCACGTAAATTTCTCTCCATTCGGTTTTCAATGTAGTCATTGATTTCCACACGCAGATAGTCCTTGAACGGCTTGTTAATGGCGATATCGAGAGTCTGAAGATAAGCCGTCATCCCTGCAGGAATCATGATTTGGTCGATTCTCCGCTCATGAAGGAAGTTTTTCATGGTTTTGGCGCGGTGTGTGCTGGCTGCATCCCAGATCAGCATCCCTCTTTTGTTCCCGCGCATTACAAGCGGCAGCATTAAATCAAGCCACTTTCTTATAACATCTTGTGTGGCCCAGGCTTTTTCAGTTTCCAGCACATAAATGCCAGAAACACGCTCAATCTTCTCCTTCTTGCCCTTTGCAATGAGTAGCGGTGTTGCTTTAGTGCCATCCAGACGAATCGTCAAAATGCAGGTGACACGTGCACTTTCATAAGCGGTGGAGGGAACGTACACTGAGGAGGCACCTTGTTGATCAATGGTGGTTTGAGCTCCTTGGCCCATGAACATGGCAGTTTCATCCATGGCGATCATGTTGCAAAGACTGTATTTAGAGAAGTCAATGTCATCCACAAACTTCTTGTAGGCTAATGCACGTTTAACAATCTCAGCATCTTCCAACCTAAAGAGGGTTGTGGATCTTCTCAAAGACAGGTCATTGCGTTCAAGAAAGTTATCCACCGAGTGCTGTGATGCCTTGAATTGTTCATGGGAAATGTCAAACTGTGGCGACACTGCAAGGGCATATTCCTGAATCTGAGCCCTGGTCACCACCAATGTCTTTGCTCTCCTGTCTGCAACCCACTCAGAGACCAGGCTTTCCAGCTCTGTATACATTGGTTGCCGACCACATCCAATCTTGCGCTTTTTAGCCATTCCGCTCTCCACTTTTTCACTCAGGTTAGTGTATTCTGCACGCCATTTTTGGACCAGTCGGTGATCCAACATTTTCTCCTTGCAGAACTTCACTACACTTTTGCCCCAAGATTCTTCGACAATCGCTTTTTTATACTCCACGGTGTAACTCTTCCTTTTACCACTGGAACCGGAAGCGCTCATATCTAGGGGCAAAAATATACCGTAGCATATGGTATAAGCACTGCTTGTGGTTCCGTATCACAGTCTCCCATAGGGTTACAGCCCCATACAGTATCCCACATAGCCTCCCATAGGGTTACAGCTCCATACAGTATCCCACAAAGCGTGTAAAATGTGTTTTTTAGTGTATATGCATTTTACTTTCTGTGACGGGCGAGGGGGGGTTTCTTTGGGTTACATACAGCAGATGATACCTTATTATGCCAGTGTGTATTTTTTACTGATGTATGATTAATACTGTGTGCATTACCGTATTTTAAGCAGGAGGCGGCAGTGGGCAGGAGGCGGCGCGCAGAGATGAGAGGGAGGCGGCAGACGCGGTGACCTATGGAGGGGGAACGGCGCGGAAGTGGGCAGGAGGCGGCGCGCAGAGATGAGAGGGAGGCGGCGGTGACGTATGGAGGGGGGCCGCGCGGAAGTGGGAGCCGTTTTCTTTCAACGGCAGCGCGGCCCGAGGAAAGCCCAGGTGTGACCGGCGTCTGAGCAGCCTCTGCTCGCGCGCCACGGAGGAGGGCAGCGCCGGTTCCCACTGAGGCGCAGAGGCAGCACCTGGGGGCATCCGTAGATGAAGTGCCCCCCGCCGTTTGCAAAGTCCAAAGTCCGGCGGGGATGCTCGGCGCTCTTACCTGCGCGGCTGTGGGCGAGGGCGGCGAGCAGGAGCAGCGCCAGGCTCCCTGGCCGGCTCGGCTAGCCCCGCCGTTTCCACCGGGTGTGCGCGTCCATCTCCGCGGCACGCGGCTTGTCCGGGCGAGGCGCAAAGCAGGATGGCGATGCTCCGGGCGGCTGGAGAGGCTTCGGGCTCGGCTTGCATGGGGAGGTCCGGCTGCCCCCCTCGGTGTCTCTTCCCCGCCTCCTTCCCGGCTCCCTCGGCTGACCTTCTTCCGGGGCGCCACTCGCCAAAGTGCGCTCGCCCCGCTTAACTTTCAGGTCCCCTCGCCTGCTCCCCTTTCCCCACGTCAAGCGGCTTGTCCGGGCGAGGCGCAAAGCGGGACGGCGACGCTCTGGGCGGCTCTTCTCCCGACACCGGCGGGCGGCGGCGGAGGCTCTCCCTGCGCAGCCTGCTGGCCCGGCGTGTGCGCGTCCATCTCCGCGGCGCGCGGCTTGTCCGGGCGAGGCGCAAAGCGGGACGGCGACGCTCCAGGCGGCTCTTCTCCCGACACCGGCAGGCGGCGGCGGCGGCTCTCCCTACGCAGCCTGCTGGCCCGGAGTGTGCGCGTCCATCTCCGCGTCAAGCGGCTTGTCCGGGCAAGGCGCAAAGCGGGACGGCGACGCTCCGGGCAGCTCTTCTCCCGACACCGGCGGGTGGCGGCGGCGGCGGCGGCGGCGGCTCTCCTTGCGCAGCCTGCTGGCCCGGCGCGCGGCTGGAGAGGCTCGGGGCTCGGCTTGCGCGGGGAGGTCCGGCTGCCCCCCTCGGCGTCTCTTCCCTGCCTCCTTCCTGGTTCCCTCGGCCGACCTTCCGGGGCGCCGCTCCCCAAAGTGCGCTCGTCCCGCTTTCCTGCCCCGCGAAACTCTTGCAGAGCCTTTTCGGCTAAGCGGCGGGGCAAGCGAGGCAACTCTTTTCAAACGCTCGCATCCGCATCACGCCGCCGTCCCCACGGACCAGTCTGGGCAGCAGAGCGCACGGGACCGGCGCGGGTCTGGGGCGGCGCGCAGGCATGCTCTGGGCTGGCGGCGGCAGCGGGGAAGGGAGGGGAGGGGAGCGCCGGCCACTCTTGCAGCGCCTTTTCGGCTAAGCGGCGGGGCAAGCGAGGCAACTCTTTCCAAACGCTCGCATCGGCGCAATGTACCTGCGGCGATTCCCCGGCGGGCCCTGGGCTAACGGGGCTGGCGGCCACGCGAGCTCTTTGCTCTGGCCTTTTCACGGGGGGGGCAGCCGGACCTCCCCGCGCAAGCCGATCCCCGAGCCTCTCCAGCCGCGCGCCGGGCCAGCTCTCTCGGGCCAGCTCCCTCGGAAAGGCATCGTTGGGCTTCCGCTTCTCTGGGCGGAAAGCAACACGCATCCAACCCAAGCGAAAGCTTCGCGCTGGGTCCTCTTCCCAAAGAAGGCCGAGCTTTCCTTTTCCTTCTAATTCTTCTTCTTCTTCTTCTCCACGCCGCTTGTTAATAAAAATAAAAATAAAAAATCCGCCACTCCAGCTCGCTCACTCACTCACCCGCCGCTTCGCTCGCGCTGCCTTTTCTGGCGACCAACCTGCCTTTTTTTTTTCTTGGGAGCGTGAGCGAAGCGGCGGGTGAGTGAGTGAGCGAGCTGGAGGGGCGGGTTTTCTTCCCGGTCTCTTGCTGCCCCAGCCAGAAGGAAGCTCCCTGCGCCAAGGAGAGGTTCCTGGTGCGCCTCCCCTCGTCCCCCTGCGGCGGGGTGAGTGAGTGAGCGGCGGCGGCGGCGGGGAAGGGAGGGGAGCGGCGCAAAGCTCTGGATTCCGCTCCCCCCCGCCACACCAGCCCCATCGCCTCCAACGGCTCTTTCCCCCGCGGCAGCGACGCCCGCTACTTCGCCCCGCCGCTTCCCATCGTGCTGGGCCGAGAGGGCGGTGGGGCTATGCGGAGCAAGCGAGGGAGCCTCCTTCCCTCCGAGCTTGGCAGCAAGAGACCAGGAAGAAAACCCGCTTTGCCAGCTCGCTCACTCACTCACCCGCTGCTTCGCTCGCGCTCCCTTTTCCGGCGACCAACCTGCCTTTTTTTTTCTTGGGAGCGCAAGCGAAGCGGCGGGTGAGTGAGTGAGCGAGCTGGAGGGGCGGGTTTTCTTCCCGGTCTCTTGCTGCCCCAGCCAGAAGGAAGCTCCCTGCGCCAAGGAGAGGTTCCCGGTGCGCCTCCCCTCATCCCCCTGCGGCGGGGTGAGTGAGTGAGCGGCGGCGGCGGCGGCGGGGAAGGGAGGGGAGGGGCGCAAAGCTCTGGATTCCGCTCCCCCCGCCACGCCAGCCCCATCGCCTCCACCGGCTCCTTCCCCCGCGGCAGCGACGCCCGCTACTTCGCCCCACCGCTTCCCATCGCGCTGGGCCGAGAGGGCGGCGGGGCTGTGCGGAGCAAGCGTGGGAGCCTCCTTCCCTCCGAGCTTGGCAGCACGAGACCGGGAAGAAAACCCGCTTCTCCAGCTCGCTCACTCACTCACCCGCCGCTTCGCTCGTGCTCCCTTTTCCGGCGACCAACCTGCCTTTCTTTTTTTTTCTTGGGAGCGCGAGCGAAGCGGCGGGTGAGTGAGTGAGCGAGCTGGAGGGGCGGGTTTTCTTCCCGGTCTCTTGCTGCCTCAGCCAGAAGGAAGCTCCCTGCGCCAAGGAGAGGTTCCCGGTGCGCCTCCCCTCGTTCCCCTGCGGCGGGGTGAGTGAGTGAGCGGCAGCGGCGGCGGCGGCAGCGGCGGGGAAGGGAGGGGAGGGAAGCGGCGCAAAGCTCTGGATTCCGCTCCCCCCCGCCACACCAGCCCCATCGCCTCCACCGGCTCCTTCCCCCGCGGCAGCGACGCCCGCTACTTCGCCCCGCCGCTTCCCATCGCGCTGGGCCGAGAGGGCGGCGGGGCTGTGCGGAGCAAGCGAGGGAGCCTCCTTCCCTCCGAGCTTGGCAGCAAGAGACCGGGAAGAAAACCCGCTTCTCCAGCTCGCTCACTCACTCACCCGCCGCTTCGCTCGCGCTCCCTTTTCCGGCGACCAAACCTGCCTTTTTTTTTCTTGGGAGCGCGAGCGAAGCGGCGGGTGAGTGAGTGAGCGAGCTGGAGGGGCGGGTTTTCTTCCCGGTCTCTTGCTGCCCCAGCCAGAAGGAAGCTCCCTGCGCCAAGGAGAGGTTCCCGGTGCGCCTCCCCTCGTCCCCCTGCGGCGGGGTGAGTGAGCGGCGGCGGCGGCGGGGAAGGGAGGGGAGGGGCGCAAAGCTCTGGATTCCGCTCCCCCCGCCACGCCAGCCCCATCGCCTCCACCGGCTCCTTCCCCCGCGGCAGCGACGCCCGCTACTTCGCCCCGCTGCTTCCCATCGCGCTAGGCCGAGAGGGCGGCGGGGCTGTGCGGAGCAAGCGTGGGAGCCTCCTTCCCTCCGAGCTTGGCAGCAAGAGACCGGGAAGAAAACCCGCTTCTCCAGCTCGCTCAGTCACTCACCCGCCGCTTCGCTCGCGCTCCCTTTTCCGGCGACCAACCTGCCTTTCTTTTTTTTTCTTGGAAGCGCGAGCGAAGCGGCGGGTGAGTGAGTGAGAGAGCTGGAGGGGCGGGTTTTCTTCCCAGTCTCTTGCTGCCCCAGCCAGAAGGAAGCTCCCTGCGCCAAGGAGAGGTTCCCGGTGCGCCTCCCCTCGTCCCCCTGCGGCGGGGTGAGTGAGTGAGCAGCGGCGGCGGCGGCAGCGGTGGCGGGGAAGGGAGGGGAGGGGAGCGGCGCAAAGCTCTGGATTCTGCTCCCCCCCGCCACGCCAGCCCCATCGCCTCCACTGGCTCCTTCCCCCACGGCAGTGACGCCCGCTACTTCGCCCCGCCGCTTCCCATCGCGCTGGGCCGAGAGGGCAGCGGGGCTGTGCGGACCAAGCGAGGGAGCCTCCTTCCCTCCGAGCTTGGCGAGCCAGCCTCGCCCTCTTCGGCTGGGGTGGCGGCTGGGGCGGCGGCGGCAGCGGCTCTCCCTACGCAGCCTGCTGGCCCGGCGCGCGGCTGGAGAGGCTCGGGGCTTGGCTTGCGCGGGGAGGTCCGGCTGCCCCCCTCGGCGTCTCTTCCCCAGCCCCGCCGTTTCCACCGGTTGTGCGCGTCCATCTTCCCTCCCCTCCGCCGTGTTTCCCCGAAAGTAAGATATACGTCTTACTTTCACCTGGTTGCAAACAGGCCCTGTAAAGTTTTCTTGACAATTGCACTATATTGCATGCAGAAACATTCACGTGCACAGCTCTCAACTTCAACCAAATCTCCTTTGCAGTCTTTAAATTTGCAACATTTAGAAATTGTTCATCATCTAAATTCAAGATGAGATAAGCCATTGCTTGATCATGACTTTTCTGATCAGCAGCTGCAAACACTTGTGGTGGATTTTCTACAATATACCACAGCTCTTTTGCTTTGAGCAAACATTCCATTGTTGCATCCCGTATAATGTAATTCTTCTGGCCTAAATGAGGCACAGAGCTTTCCTTAAATTCCATTGCAGCCATTCTGCTTATTCTGCCTTGTTCTTATACTTTCTAAACACAGACAATTTCTTCCAGCTTTAATGAAGACTTCTTACAGAGAGATACAGAGACAAACCTGAGACTGAAAATTCCGCTTCTAACTCAATACCTTTTGCATAGAGTCAGTAGCACTTTCTTCACATTGGCTGACTGAGTTACCACATGACTCTTGCTGCTCATGAATATTCCAACAAAATTATAATGGTTTTATCTATAGTAGTGCATTCAATTTGGTAGCATATCTCTATTGTTATTTTTCCGAACAACAGCGATGTTCACTAAAAAAGTACTCAAAGAAGCAGCATAACTTTGACAAAATATTAGTTGCAGTTTGATCATAAATCAGCATCAGAATATTATCTGACTCAAAGCATTGATTTTCTTCAAAATGCTAAGGAATTAGTTGTCCAAGGCTGTGGGGGAGACTCTGATATTGTATTGGCACAAAAAGACATTAGCTTTAAAACCAATGAATTATAGAAAAGGAATGTGTTGGTCATATTTTTTTATTTGAATTATATTCCAACTTTTATTCAGAATGAATGAAGGCAAATACAGGTGGTCCTTGACTAAAACAGTTCATTTAGTGACCATTCAAAGTTACAACAGCACTGGAAACAGTGACTTATGATGATTTTTCACACTTATGGCCATTGTGCACTCCCATGGACATTTGCCAACTGACATGTATTTATGACAGCTGCAGCATCCTGGGGTCGTGTGATCCCCTTTTGCAACCTTCTGACAAGCAAAGACAATGGGGAAGTCAGATTCACTTAACAACCATGTTACTAACTTAACAACTGCAATGATTCACTTAACAACTGTGGCCAGAAAAGTTGTAAAATGGGGCAAAACTCACTTAACAAATGTCTCACTTAACAACATAAATGTGGGGCTTATTTGTGATTGTCAATTGAGGACTACCTCAGAAGACTAAACCTCTGGTCCTGGTGACCGACCCTGATTGGATCCTTTTGTTCAGTAGTAGCTACACATGGAGTACTGTGTATGGCTACATACACAGTACTCCATTCTTTGTTCCCCTGTAATAATTAACTTGTGAAATAGGTGGGCGGGTCAAAAAAAGAATAATTGGTCAAGGTCAATCAGAGCATTTCTATGGTGAATTAGGAATTTATTTGGGTCCTTCCATGTTTACCATTCCATCATATTGGTTTTCAACACTAGATTATGACTTTGATTTAAAACACTCAAAAGCCTCAGAAAATGCTAACAATGTTCACAACAATTTCACAAAAGTAATATTTTTGAAACAGAAAGCAAGATCTGCAAAAGGAAAAAAAATATCAGGAAATTTAGTGCTAGCCATATATAATCAGATTAATTAATGATCTACCAGCACATTAATGCTAGTATGGTGTCACTGATATATTATATCAATCACTATATAATGCTATGATATAACTATTTGTAGCTTTATGACATAAATTTGTAGATATGAATATATGGGAAGGAGATGAAATCTATTTAGAGAAGACTCGAAAAACAAAGATTTGTCCCAGAAGATTTCAGCATATACAACAGGTAGAAAAGTATGAAAAAACAGAGTTCAAAGAAGATGAAAATAATGGTCCTTACAATAAAAGATTACTCCCAAATAAAAGAAAGGAAGTTCCCAACTAAACCATGTTAAAAGCTAATCATTTATCAGTATCAGAATGGCAATATATACAGTTAATATATTCTACGAGGGCAATTCGGAAATAAACCTCCATTTGGTTATCAATGACAGATATTCAAAGATACACAATTTTTATTATACACATTAGAAAACTACAGAAATACATTACTTTTCAACATAATCATCATTCAAATTGAGGCACTTGTCATAACATCTTACAAGGTTTGAAATTCCTTAGTAATAGCCGCTCAGTGCCAAATCTGGGTTATGGGGGGAGATGTGATCAAAAACATCCCAATGGAACTGCTTCAAAAGTTCTTGGGTGCGTCTAGCGGTTGTGGGCAAGCATTATTGTGAACCAACACACCGGAAGTGGTGCCAAAGAAAATCTCGCCAAATGTGAAGATGCCAAAGGAGTACTGATAGTGAAGTTCATGGAACATGGTTCGACCATCAATTCAGACATCTTCTGTGAAACATTATGAAAACTCATACGAGCCATCCATAACAAGCATCAGGGCATGCTGACTTCCGGTGTTGTGTTGGTTCACGATAATGCTCGCCTGCACATCACTAGACACACCCAAGAACTTTTGAAGCAATTCCGTTGGGATGGTTTTGATCACCCCCCCCACCCCCTATAGCCCAGATTTGGGGCCACGCAACAAAAAGTAATGTAATGTTGTAGTTTTCTAATGTGTATAATAAAAATTCTGTATCTGCAAGTGTCTGTCATTGATAACCAAATGGAGATTTATTTTCAAATTGCCCTCGTAATACAAAAACAAGAGTATAAAAGGATTTCATTTAAAATTAGGGAGAAGTACTAGGTTTGTTCTGTATGTGGAATTTGAACAAATCTGCCTTCCCTACTCCTTTTCCATTTCTTTTTCTTTCTTTCTTCATATTTAATTCACAAAGAGGGCAAATTAAAGAGAATAGTTAAATTGAATACTGCACTTCCTGCATTTAATTTTCCTCTGGCCTCAGTGTTTATAATTCCCTATTTCATAACTAAGCTTGTGGATCATTATAATAGATACCTTGGGCTAAAATATTATACCTTTAATGAAGTGTACTGCTGAAAGCTTATGTTGTGATGAATTTACTACTCTTAGCAATGCAGAAGCCTTCTGACAGACAGAAGCAAGTGGTTACATTAACCATCCCTATAAGAAAGCTCCTTTTGGCTATGCTTCAAAATATTCTTTATGACCAATTTATAAATTGAAATTGAAAAAGTCTGAATTAAAGTCAAAAAGAGAAGTATTGATGTATTAGAACTGAAGAACCAATATGGGAGTAAGGAAATAGGAATATAAGGACCACATTTTTGTTGTTCTCCAGTCTGCTCAACACACACACACACACACACAGAGCGAGAGAGAGAGAAAGAGAGAGAGACTATTCCCACTCCCATGGAAAAGATGAATACTTCTTCCTATGAAAATGCAAGCACAGTATATCAGCAATGCTGACATTTGTGAGACAAAGACATGCTTAGCAATTTTTCTGCTTCTTTATTTTTAGCGTCTTGTTTTATTTATCCAGCAAATAAATATTTAAACAGTTTCTAACAGTCACTGTCCATCTTTCCATCTTTGAAAAATCCTTACTACAATGATTGGTTTTTTTTTACCTTTTCTTCCATAACATGTTGAGACCTAAATATAATTTTTCATCTTTAAAGCAATTTTTCCTAATAGATCAAGAAATAAATAACAAGAAAAAAAATCAAGGAAACTGTTGGTCCACTAAAGAGAGAAGACGGCAAGGAAGCAACAGGTAGCAGAGAGAAAGCAGATCTGTTTAACTCATTCTTTGCATCGGTCTTCGTGCAAAAAGAAATTATAGCCCAATCTACCAAAAAATAACTGAAAAAGACAGAAATAAAAGTTAAAATAAACAAAAAAATGGTAAGAGAACATCTGTCTGATCTTGATGGATATAAATCACCAGGACCTGATGGATTACATCCCAGAGTTCTGAAGAAGCTGGCAGATGTCATCTGAAAGCCACTGTACCATATCTTTCAAAAATCCTGGAGTATTGGGGAACTAACAGAGAATTGGAAAAGAGCTGATGTGGTTCCTATCTTAAAAAACAAAAACAAAAACCAGACCTAGGAAACTACAGACCAATCTGCCTTACATCAATACCTGGGAAGACACTGGAAAAGATAATCAAAAAACAAATCTGTGAACATCTAGAAACAAATAAAGATATAACCAGTAGCCAGCACTGGTTTGTTAAAACAGATCATGCCAAACCAATCTTATTTCATTATTTGACCAAGTAACTAAATTAGTAGACCAGCAAAATGCTGTGAATATAGTACAGTATACTTAGACTTCAGCAAGGCATTCGACAAATTAGACCACAACCTACTTCTTGGAAAGCTAGAAAAAAGTGGGATAGACAGCATCACCATCAGATGGAGTTGTAACTTTCTACATCAGCAGTGTGTAACTTGCAACGTCACCCCATTGCCGGAGCTGGTTTCGGCATGACTCATCCAGCCCAGGGCTGGCAGTTTGACACCCCTAGTCTACGTGGAGGGAATTAAGCAGCGGGGTACCACAAGGTTCTGTCCTAGGCCCAGTACTATTCAACATCTTCATAAATGGGGCAGCTAACATCTTGCCCCTAGCCAGTGTATGTTTGTGGAATGATTGGTTTTTTTGTTTTTTTGTTTTTTGTTTTTTTTTAACTTAAGGGTTTTTTATATGTATGTAATTTCTATTATGCTGTGAGCCGCCCTGAGTTCTCCGGAATAGGGTGGCATAGAAATTAAATTAATAATAATAATAATAATAATAATAATAATAATAATAAATGACTTAAATAAGGGAATAGAAGGGGAACTTATCAACTGTGCAGATGATACTAAGCTAGCAGGAATAGCAAACACCCTAGATGATAGGCTCAAGATCCAGATGGCTGGGTCCTATCTAACAAAATGAAATTCAATGTAGAGAAAAGTAAAGTCTTATACTTAGGCAAGAAAAAACAAAAGTACACATATAGATTAGTGAAACAGGTTTAATAGCAGTAACTGTGAAAGGGATCTGAGCCAATCAATTAAATGTGTGTGGTGGCAGTCAAAAAAGCCAATGCAATCCTAAATTGCATTATCAGAGGAATTCAACAAGATCAATCAATCAGGATTGATATACCACTTTATAAAATCTTAGTAAGACCACACCTAGAATACTGCAACCAATTTTGGCCCTCACACTATAAAAAGATGTTGAGACTCTAGAAAAAGTGCAGAGAAGAGCAACAAAGATGATTAGGGACAGGAGGCTAAAACATATGAAGAACGGTTACAGGAACTGGGCATGGCTAGTCTACTGAAGAGAAGGACCAGGGGAGACATGATATCAGTGTTCCAATATTTGAGGAGCTGTAACAGAAAGGAGGGGATCAACCTATTTTCCAAAGCACCTGAAGGCCAGATAAGGAATAATGGATGGAAACTGATCAAGGAGAGATTCAACCTAGAAATAAGGAGACAATGAGAACAATCAACCAATGGAACAATTTGCTTTCAGATGTTGTGGGAGTTTCGTCACTGGAAGCTTTCAAGAGACTGGACTGCCATCTGTCAGAAATGGTGTAGGGTCTCCTACTTGGGCCGGAGTTTGGACTAGATGACCTACAAGGTATTTTCCAACTTTGTTGTTGTTGTTGTTGTTGTTATTTTTATTATTAATGATGCTATTGTTGTTGTTATCATCATCATCATCATCACTATCATCATTCATCCTTATCCCAAATTTAAAGGCCGAGAAATGAGGCTGACAGAGAGGGTTCTGACAGCAGAAATCTACATGCTATTAATTCTGTTGGGAAGTCTTAAAAGCAGTGTTAGTTATGAGTGATGGCCAAAAGATATGCAGGACTTTCTCACCAGTACATCATATTAATAGAAAGCAAGTGTGCCCAGTGTTTTGGACCAAAGGGCCACAACTCCTCTCTGTTGAAAAAAGTCAAGCAAAAGCTAGAATTTGATTTAAAGTAATTAAATGCGTTTGTATGATTTCCTCCTAGCATTTTATGCTTTCCCTTTGAGAATATTAAAAAGTAACAGCTAAGCTTATCTCAGTCCTACCCATCTGATCCAGTCTGGCACAGTGATCCTAGTTTTTTTTTTTAAAAAAAACGTAGTTAATATTTTAATAATAATTTTGATGTAATTGCATTGTAAGCAGCGTAGAGTCATATGATGCAAACAGCATAGAAGCAATGGTAATAAATAACATTTTACTGAATGTTATTAAATGTTTTAAAAATTATATACTGGTATAATGAACTTAATATTTTCGGATTGTTTGTAAGAATAAAGAAGTTATTTATAAAAATAAATGATAAAATTCAGCAGGAATTTTTAGATGGCTTCTGGATTATTTTGGGAACTTGCATATAGCTTTGGGACCACAGAATTGAACTCTGCTGCAAGAGCTTTAAAAAAATTCTCTTAAGGTTTGTGGTTTGCTGAATTTTGTCTAAGGGCCATATATCTGCATTTGCACAAACCTCAAAAACTAATAAATATATATTAATCAATGATAAAAGTGAAAAAAGATTTTTATATATCTTTATATATTTTTATAAATGTTTACATTTAAAATCCCTATCCTATCCTATCTTACCTTATTTCATCTTACCTTATCTTAAAATTTCCCTATCCTTTACACATGTCATGTGAATGTATACTGAATGATACTCTTAAAATATATATTGCTGCTTGCCTGCTTTGATTAATGATGCCTTGATTAATTCTCCTGATGAGGACTACGAATCACAGTGATGAAGTCATGCTACCTCAGAGCCCCTTTACTTTTGTTAATAGTATATAGGCTAACTACTGAACTGATAGTCTTGCTCTTCCTGTTTTGGGCGTTGCATTCTCCACATGCACCTTTTGACCTTGTTTCTCTCACTAGAGTTATTGATTCCTTTATATATAATTGCTTGCTTTTATATACTTTGCTTAACCTTTTTCATCGGGCTATTTTTTGTTTTATCATCCTTGTTTGGCCTACTCCCCCATGAAGGTTGAATTTTATGTCTTTGGGCTATTCTGCGGCATTGCTGCCATTATACTTTTCCTTTTCCTTTATTGCATTTACTTATTTTTTCTTTCTACCTCAGCTTGCATTTGTGCTAGCACTTTGGCCCTCTAACTTTTTGTTTTACACTGCACTCTCCACCTAGCAATGAGGCAGTGCGATAGTCTTAGCTGACATTTGCACCCCCTTTCCTGTAGATAAGGGTCAGCTTGTTTGCTGGGGTGTGTGTGCATTTTTAATGCTGCCCAGAAGGTGTGGACCTCTTCCATATATAAAGACTGCCTGTGTTGGCTGGGTTCAAATTCCTTCTATTCCCCTAGAACAGTTGGTTCCCTGGACTGTCTTAGAGGAGAAAACAAAAAGAGATGAAAAAAAAGGAAGAAAAGAAGTTATGGTATTCAATATCAGTATTACATAAGCATTTATAATCCCAGCCATGCCTGATGAGACGTATCTAAAGATATGAAGCAAGTGTGGTAGTCTGGATTTGCAGTTCTGTTCTCCTGTGAGGGAAATGGCCAGAGAACGACGAAGCGATTGTTACTAGGTGTGAATGTCTGGTGATTGGTGAATGCATTGAGATGTGCTTAAAGGTACAGTGATTGTGGTAGCCCGGATTTGCGGTTCTATCTTCCTATGAGGAAAATGGCCAGATATGGGCAAAGCATCTAGAAAAATATATGTGAATGGCGGCTGGGTGAACATATTTCGGTAACCACACACATTTATACACACCACCATTCCATTAAGTATGTATTCCTACACTGTTATTTCCTTAAATAATTGTACATCTTGCAATCTCCACTTATTTGCTTTCCTTGCTAGCCTTTCTGCCTGGCTTTTACACACTTCCTGCTATTATTGTTTCGAATTAGAACAGTCTGATCACTGGACTAAATGGAAGAAGCTGCAGCTCAACAATGGGAAACTATCCCTCCAAGACTAATGCCATCCCTGAAAAGGGTACCCCAGCATGGTACATTCATTCCCATAAAGGGCCTAGGTTTTGCCAATACTTATCAGAATGGCACACTCTCACTGGTCAAGACCCCAAGCGCCAGTTTCCCCTTTCTGCCATTTTTGATAGGGACAACCTCATCTTCCTTTGTTATCAACTGGACACTACTGATGACTCTCGGAAGCCAGGCAATTGGTCTGCATTTTTTGTCTGGTATGCTGAAATGGAAAAAACGATGCTTTGAGCACCATCTCCAATCTTCTAAACATACTAAGGAAACGCTAGAAAAATAAGTCACAGATCTTAAAACCTCTATTGCTGCTATTAGAAAAGATGCTGCAGTAGAAGCTACCCACTACCAGAATATGCCCTTTGACCTCTGCTTCCCCCAGCCCTGAAGATAACTATACCCTGGACTTGTTGCTTGAGTATCCTAGACCAAGGCTTTTCATCTGGTAGTATATGTACTACTAGTGGTACATCAGCATCTGGCAGGTGATACATGTACGATGGTTTGAACAGCACTGTAAAAAAAAAAGTGTAAAAGTGGATGAAGTGAAGCAGTGGCAGTGCCGCACAGGCTTGTGGGAAAGTCAGCTGGAACTGTGCAAGGCATTGCCTGGGTCCTATTGAGAGCCCAGGATCAAAGCTCCAGCTTATTGGCGGCGGCCTTGGGGATGGCAGGCAACCTCACGCTGTCTTCGGGTGGAGATTTAGCTGGAGATGTGTGACGCGTTGCCTGGGCCCTGCTGAGAGCCCAGGATTGGCACACGCAGTCCAGCTGATTGGGGGTGGCAGGCAGCCTCATGCAGTCTTCAGGCAGAGAGTCAGCTGGAGCTGCACGAGGCATTGCCTGCCTGGGTCCTGCGGAGAGCCCAGGATCAGCCCTCACAGCTCCAGCTGATTGGGGGTAGCAGGCAGCCTCACGCAGTCTTCAGGCAGAGATTCAGCTGGAGCTGTGTGAGGCATTGCCTGCCTGGGTCCTGCTAGGGGGAGAGAAGAGAGGATATAAAGGGGGAGACACAAAGGATATAAAGGGGGGACAGAAGAGAGGATATAAAGGGAAGAGAAGAAAAGATATAAAGGGAGAGAGAAGAGAGGGTATAAGGGGGAGAGAAGAGGATATAAAGGGGGGAAGAGAAGAGGATATAAAGGGGCAAGAGAAGAGACGATATAAAAGGGGGGAGAGAAGAGAGGATATAAAAGGGGAGGAGAGAACAGAGGATATAAAAGGGAGGAGAGAAATTTGTTAAATGAGTTTTGCCCCATTTTATGACTTTTCTTGCCACAGTTGTTAAGTGAATCACTGCAGTTGTTAAATTAGGAACATGGTTAAGTGAATCTGATTTCCCCATTGACTTTGCTTGTCAGAAGGTTGTAAAAGGGGATCACATGACCCTGGGACAACGTGACCATCATAAATATGAATCAGTTGCCTAGCATCCAAATGCAAATCACATGACCCTGGGGATGCTGCAATGGTCATAAGTGTGAAAAATGGTCATAAGTCACTTTTTTCAGTGCCGCTATAACTTTGAACAGTCACTAAGCGAACTGTTGTAAGTCAAGGACTACCTGTACTTTATCACTTTTTTTCCGGGTAGGTTTTTGGTCATCAAGTTTTTGACATCTTGCTAGGCGACTGGTGGTACTCAACTATTGCCATATTTTAAAAGTGGTACAATCGGTAAATTGGGGTTGAAAAGCCCTATCCTAGAGCCCTCTCCTCTCGGCCTCCTCCCTACGCAACTCCTCCACCCCTTCCTTCTCATTCCCCTCCCTTCTTTCTCCTCCATGTCTTTCTCTTCCCCATTCCCCTCCCCCTTGTTTTTCTTCCCTGCTTTCCCCCATTTGTTTCCTTCTGCCCCCTACACCCGTTTGTTAACCTTGCCTTAGCTACAACCCTCCTGCTACCCCCACTCCTGCTTCTACCACTCTGTCTACCACCCCTTCTCCTTCTCCTGACATTACAGCTCTCATTCAGAATATACGCAATTCCTTGAGGGCTGCAGATAAACAAATGCCTTACACTGGTCTTTAAACAACATTCTGGTTTGCAGGTCCCAAGTACAAACACCAAGGAAGGTATGGTTTCTTTCTTTAAAAGAAAGTACCAGCCCCAGACGAGGAAGTCACGTGATCCAAGGCACCTGACCACAATAAGGCAAAGACTGAAGCTTTGCCCAACAGGGGAGTAAGTGCTAGTAACCTCTACTCCCCACCAGCATACAATCTCTAACCCAGACTGCAATAACAGAAGGAAGCCCTTGATTCACTCCCCTGCAATTACGTCTTCTTCACCAATAGAAGCCTGGAGATGATTACAAGAGACAGTGTGGATAAGATGTCTCATGCCTACAGTCTGCATCATGACTGTGTTATTGTTTCTCAATATGTATAACTCCTTGTTTTCCCCCTACCCTGATTATTCAGCCTGCTCAAACCATTCTTTCTGCCACCGAGGCCCTGTGTGATCATCATCCTCCCGAATTTCTGGTACTACAACAGGTACTATGACAATGCAGGGATTCCCCTTTGGGTTTGTCTAGCCTTCCACCTAGTTCCGTGCCTTCTGAGTTTGCCACTATTACTTACTTAGGTATGACTGAAGCTTATCGTGCTACCCATGGGACTAGTAATTTAAGTAATTGTTGGGTTTGTAATATGCTGGGGATACTGATAAAATGGTCTCCCTGTTTGCTAGAGCCATACCACAACCATGGTACAAAAAGAAATAGGCCTTATGGTTTGTTGGCTGTAAGTAAGCTAGATTTTAGGCCTAGGCCCACACCACCATAGTTAGATGCCAGCCAATCATTCCCCTCTCTGTTGCAATACCACCCTTTGCATGACAGTGAAGTGGGGACAGTATGTGTCGAGTCCCACGGTCTCAGCATTGCCTCCCAAAATATTGAGGAATTGGGGTACAGCTCCTGTAATTAAACAGTTGTTATGACCATCTCATGGAAAAAGTATCCAGATTCCAGGATTAGGCCCTGCTTGTATACAATGAATGCATATACTAAGCTTTGCGATCCTGCGCAAGGTAATAAGTGCAATTTCAACCCCTGGCATAAATACCCACACTATGACCAGGACATGTACCAAACAATACTGTCCCAATCTGATGTTCATGAAGTTAAATACCCCTTTTCCCTATCTCCACATATTGTTTAGCCTTTCCTCCTTGATATACCTTTTTATGATGTGTGTTGTCAGATATCTGCTTCTAAACCATGTACCTTTTTCAATTGTTCCCAGAAAATTAAGATGTATGAGGGTAGGCATACTGGCATGCCATATCTTAGACCCCTTCATCTAGAACATCAGGCTTCCATAGAGGAAATACTTTCTTTGACACCCTCCCCCAAGTGGATTTTTGGCATTACGACCCCACCTGGTTTACAATTCATTTGCAGAGATCGTGCATATTGCATGCCTCCCTAGGCTGTAAAGGTTGATGCTATTTAGGAGTAGTTTTTTCAGGCTTCCTGCTCCTTTTGGAACCCAGGGACCTTCGTGCCCCTACTTCTGCCCGCCTTCATAAACGAGAACTATTAACCAATGGATGGAACCAGTTTTTTGGTACTGTTATTCCCCAATTGGGTATAAACATGCTGTGGGATCAATGCAAAAAGTTTTCTGTTCTTTTGGAAGCTTTGGCCAATACTACAGTCAATAGCTTAGAGATTATGGGCTCTGTGAACTAACTGCTATATGGACCACAGTTTTACAAAACCAATTGGCTCTTGATTACATACTGGCCCGAGAAGGTGGAGTATGCAAACTGATAGGTTCATCTTGCTGTGTTTTTATCCCTGATGGCAACTGCAGCCTGTGTAATAACACTGTGAAAATATGTAAGGCTGTTGCAGACTATAAAACAGACCCAAATCCCTTCGGGTCCTTTGGAGAGGGAGAATTTTGGAACATATTTTCTAACTTGTTCTCTGTTATTGGAGGGAAATTTTTGATGCTCTTACTCTCTGTTCTCATTATTATTATTATTCTGTGCATAGTGGTGGTTGCTGTAAAAAAAAATGCCTATCTTCTCTCCCCCACAAACCTTCTCCAGTGCCACTCATGACAATAAATATGCATACTAGCACATCCTTCCAGCGTTAGCTCCCCCAAATCTTCCTTTTCCTCTGGCAGCTGAACCCTCTCAATTAGATCCTTTCGAAGCCAGATCCCCTCAATAAAATCTTTTCCGTGTCCTCTTTCTGCCCAACCTTCTGTGGTCTCTCTCTCATGCAACAGTCCAGTGTGGGCATGTCTGTTGATGACCATATACACCCCCCTATGAAACAACTGAAGACTTTCAACCCCAGTGATCCCTTCACATTTATATGCCAGTGACAGCAATATGCGACAATCTTCATGCATCAAGTAGTTAGACCTTCCTTGGTCTTAAATCAAAGGTGAAATTATTTTATGTACCTTCCTCATGTGAGTCTTAAACTCCATGATGTTGCCAAAGAAGCAATAGCACACGTTTTGCTCAATTTTATCTTGTTGCTTATGCTTAGTGTTGACCTTATGGACAAGAAGTGGGGACTGTGGAAGGAAAAATTCTATGCCATAGTTTTGCATGCAAAGTAAGGCCTACCCCTGGCCTAGACTATTCAAACAAGGCCTCATAGAACAATACTGAACCAAAGTTTGTGCTATAGCCAGTTTCACAATTCAAAAGAAATATTTGTAATCTAAACTGTCACTATGCCTTGCTTAAGGGGACTTTGCTTGTTTTATATGTATATTTAAAACATAAGGGTTTCAGCTGTGGGAAATGGTACAGGAACTGATATTTGCAGATGGGTGCAAATTTCATATTTACACGTGTAAGAACGGTTATGTGGAAAGTTGTGGTCAGCAGAAAGTACATGATATTGCAAAACCACTGTTTCTAGTTTTGGAAGAGAATTAAGGTATAAAAGCTTGAGTTTGGACGGAACTCGGGGCCACTTGCCATCACTGTTATGACTGCTGGTCCAAATTGGTCCTCATTGCAATGGGTTATTGAATGTAAGTACTTAATGTGAGTTCTAAATTTTAATAAAGTAAACCTCTGAATTCTAAAGTGAGATGGTTTTGATGTGCTCTCTCTTGCCTTTATTGGATTTCCCCCCCCCCCACATCTACAATGCCTGCATCTCCAGGGTCATTCTCCTCCTTCACTCTTCATGGCAGGTATGTCTTGGCGAGGAAGTAGAGATCAACCTCGCCCAAAACAAGCATCTCCCATGGAAGAGGTAGCAAAATTCCTTCCTGGAGAAGAAAGGAACCCTGAAAGCACAGACGGGTACCCAGAGCCCTCAGTGACATTCCACAGCTTGCTACAAGAAAGGAGGGGCAATAGGATGTTAAGGGCAGAGCCAACTGACCTGCCCAGAAAATGACCCCAAGACCACCAAAAAGCCTACCAAGCCACCACTGCATGCCCATGAGATGGCCCTGGAAGGAGTGGAGGTCATAGAGTTCACTCCTTCCCCCAGACATGGTGAGAGAACTCCAACTGGCCCAATGGGAGGCGCGGGGGAGAACAACACTGACTCTGATGATGACTTCTGGTAAATGGCCTGATCACCCTGGTGACAGTCCCCATTGAACTGATAGTCCAATCCTCAAGATGAAAAGCCAGCCTAACAGCCATGCTGGACTCGGGGTGCACCAGGTGCTTGGGCAACCCTGCCCTAGTGGAGAAACTAGGGATGAGACTTAGACCACTGTTAAAAATCCGGCGATCTGAAACTCAAAGGAAACTGGGAAGAGACTTAGGGATCCCGAAGCTGAGGTAGGAGGTGGGCACTGCACTGCAAGAGAGGAAGAAGGCTGATTCCCAAATTCCGCTGGAATACCGGGATGTGTTTAGCGAGAAGGGTTCAGACAAACTCCCACCCCATCAGCCCACCAAACCCAGATTGTACTTGATGACCCTTAGAGAACTAGAGGAACTACATTCTTTTATAGACAAAAATCTGAAATGGGGTTCATCCAGCCGGCCACCCCGGTACAGCTCCGGGAGAAAAAGGATGGGTGCTTATGCCTATATGTAGACTATAGAGGGCTAAAAGATGTGTGCATGGAAAATGTTTACCCCTTGCCCCTAATGAAAGACATGTTAGCCCAGTGATGGCGAATCTTTTAGAGCCGGAGTGCCCAAACAGAAACCCCAAACCCACTTATTTATTGCAAAATGTCAGGGCCACATCAACATTAAGATACCTTTGGGGGGGTGTGGCGTGGCCCAGT
Source organism: Bothrops alternatus (assembly GCA_034064705.1). Taxonomy (NCBI): domain Eukaryota; kingdom Metazoa; phylum Chordata; class Lepidosauria; order Squamata; family Viperidae; genus Bothrops; species Bothrops alternatus. The sequence goes on from JARGCV010000006.1 coordinate 11,696,599, forward strand.
GGGTGCCACATGCACCTGTGCGGGCATGGTGGGTGCAGGAGGGCAAAGTGCATAGGTCAGAGGGAGGCCCACTCCCTCTCCATGTGAGGAGACCTGGCTTTGTAACCAAAGCATCCTCAGCAATAGGATGGGAGACCACCAGGGGATGGCAAAAGGGCCACAGGGCTGCTGGTTACCAAGTGCTAAGGCAGGACTTTCCTCAGGCCCTCCCTCCCTCGCATTCCAATCTCCCTCTCTCCCTCCTTCCTGTCGTCCCTCTCTCCCTACCTTCCCTGCCTCCCTCCTTTTAATTCCCATCTCCTTCCTTCCCCCCTCCCTCCCTCCCTCCCTCCCCTCCTTCCTCTCTCTCTCTCTCTCTCTCTCTCTTCCCCTTTCTCCAAAGTCCAAACATGTGCGTGCTACTTCCTTTGCTTGCCCTGCTCATGGCGTGGGTGCCCACAGAAAGGGCTCTGTAATAGAGAATTAAACAACTGGGTGATTTTGGGCCAGTCATTCTCTCTCAGCCCAATCCACCTCCCAGGTGTGTTGTGAGGAAAATAGGAGGAGAAAGTTATGTTGGATATGTTCATTGCCTTAAGCTATTTGTAAAAATAGTATAGGCGAGATATAAATAAAAATAAAATTAATTCATTAAATAAATACTGGATTTCAGAACCTGTACTGATTTTCTAGACACGTAGAGAAACCAATCCAAAGTAAGCAGCAGGTTGCCTAGAAGATAATATGAGATCCCTTCAGAAGGCTCCACTTTGCAAAAGATAGATAGATAGATAGATAGATAGATAGATAGATAGATAGATAGATGGATGGATGGATGGATGGATGGATGGATGGATGGATGGATGGATGGATGGATGGATGGATGGATGGATGGAGGGACGGAGGGAGGGAGGGAGGGAGGGAGGGAGAGATGGAAATGTTTTAAAGGATGGGGTGATATTAATAAGAATTACATAAAAAGACCTACTTCACTGTTGCATGACTGTGACCAGGCATCACTGGACAAGAAAGAAAATGTCTGGGCCCAACAAGAGCTTCGGGTGCACCAAGCCGTGATAAACATGAGTTCAGTTGATCCCACACTGTAAGAATCCACTCAACCATCTTGCATACTGGATCACAGGGAGGCGGCATTTGTCCCCTGAACTGCACAGAATAGAACAAATTATTACTTTTTTATGATAATCTTATGTTGCTCTTTAAAGAAAGTAAGCAATTTCCAGATGCATACATTGCAAATCACAGGAAATAATAATTTTTAAAACAGATTTTGAGCAGGTTAACACCTGGGAATTTACTGGTTGATAATTAGCTTCAAGTTGTGAAGGATTTAGTCCTTCTAAATTTAGAAGGACTCTAAATTTAAAATGATTTGCTCTTGCCTTGCCCCCCTTAATGCAGAAAAAGATGAAACAGAATTTAAAACTCAAACACAAGATATTGTTTCTCAATTACTGCTTTGTAACCAAAGGTAGCATAATCCTTCTTAATATTATAGAAGTTCTTTCTTTCAAACTATTCATTTGGTAAATAGTTAGTTGGAGGTCATTTAGTCCAACCCCTGCTCAGGCAGGAAACCCTATACCCTTTCAGACAAATGGCTGTCCAATCTCTTCTTAAAAACGTCCAGTGTTGGAGCATTCAAGCTTCTGGAGGCAGGTTATTCCACTGATCAATTGTTCTGTCAGGAAGTTTCTCCTTAGGTCTCCTTATGTTTACCATGGATGCTTTAATTAAATGAACATTTATTGGATTGCTGTAAACTGCAGTTTTATTTGATGGTGAATTAATGAATGAAATATTAGGCAATGCCTTCCATCCCCCCTCCCTCTGATAAAGTGAGTTGTAGTTCACAAAAACCTATTCTTATTCTATTCTATTCTATTCTATTCTATTCTATTCTATTCTATTCTATTCTATTCTATTCTATTCTATTCTATTCTATTCTATTCTATTCTATTCTATTCTATTCTATTCCACTCTCTACTCTCCACTCCATTTATTTGCCACCTAGCTTGCTGTGGGGCATTCTAGGCAGCTAGAATTTTATTGGAATAGGTTACTCTGTAAAGATGTTATCAGTTTTCTTCTGATTTTTGGCTACTATAGAATAATACAGCTCTCTTTCTGCCATTTGTATAGGTATATTCTCAAAAGGGAAGTCCTTAGATAAGGTAACTGGATTCACAATATATATACTAATACTCTTATGTCTGCACCTTTAACTGGGTGAAACGGTGCATCATAGATCAAAAACCTTTAAAGTTACCTTGCAAAAGGCTATCAGCTGCTTCAGCTAGGTGTGCCTCATTACCAGTGGAAGATAGCAAAGTTCAGCTTAGGGCGGCAAGTATAGGGTAAAGTGCACACTAATCAAAAGGAACATAGGCAGGTGTAGGGATTTGCAGCACACATTGCAATTTAAATGTGGGTGGGCTACCAAGTGCTTGAGTTTTGATTATTTGACCATAACTTTTAAGTCTGGCCATTAACTATCATTCATTCAGTGCCATCGTAACTTTGAGCAGTTGTTCAGCAAGGACTATCTGCATTTATATGTATATAGCTGAAGCTGTATGGATGTTGTTGGTTCTGCCAATGATAATAAATGAAGAATTGGACACGCCTTATAAGAATGAGCACAATATGTACAAAGACAGATTCTTGCACATTTCAGAGGCAGTTTTTATCCCACTGGACTGGATCCAGAAACAGCACAGTCTAATAAACACACCCTGTCAACATTGTATGAAACTATTGTGCTAAATTCCCAGCTGAATCATTACAGAAATATTTGCTACACAGATTTCCTATAGCTGACAAGCAGTCACAAGAGGAAACAGGATATAATATTACACAAATGATAACTTCCAAAATGTGCTATATAAACCATCTTGGAGCAAGTGACTATTGTGCATCATGATTTGTGCAAAAATAAAAGGCATTTGGGATAGAAACATGCTTCTTAATGACTCTTTTGTCTATTCACATCATTATGTTGTTAGAGAAAATAGTTAATTTAATGATGTAGAAAATTCTCAGACATTGACATGTTGAATTGTAAAATCATTGGCTCAGATTACAAATGAGCTTGGTTCAAAGTTAGCCCAAATGAAGGTGAGGACAACTTTCAAATACAATAGTCGAAACAGGAAAAAAAGTGATTTAATGCAAAAAAAGGGGGGGGGGAATCCAATCATTTACTTAGAAAGGTGAGATTACCTCATTATAATGGGGGACTGGAGCTATTTATGTATATGGCAGTGTGGAATATACATTGGCTCAATTGTTGAGAATTCTGAATTTTAAACGTATATAAGTCCACAGCATTTTTTCTAAGAAATGTGAAATTGTAAGTATCACTAACAAAAGATTGTAGACCCTTGCTTCCTGAAGGCCTTCTCCAAATATTCTTCTCCAAGGAATATATGAATTGGCACTGAGAAGTAGGACCTGCTTTAGCATTTCAGATAGGATAGGGTTCTAGGACTTTAACCTACTGACATTGGCCCTCATAACCTCTAAGCATTTCTAAATTTCTCACAGTGACTGATGGTACTCCTATTACTGTACTCAGGAGTACCATCAATAGAAGACCAGTTACCATCCACCATTAATCAAGGCTTCCCTCAAACAGTCCTGCTAAGACACATTTTTATAGTGATAAAGGCAAATCAATGCATATACTTGCTGATTTGGCTCATTTAAATGATAACATTTATACAAATTGAGAGCACTTAAGAGATGTAATAGAGATAGAAACAAAGACATAAGTATTCAGTTAAGATATAATATCATGCTTTGAAGCAACAGCTATAACGGAAATTCCTTTCAAAAAAAGGAAAAAAACCCACATCTTTCTAATCTCAGTGATTTATAGCCCATAGCCAGATTGGGAAGACCAACTATAGAAAGATTTTAAATTCTGAGTTAACTTGCAGCTGGCATTTTAGTGAAACTGTCCTTAAAAAGGTAATGTACTTAGCACTGTTGTGCCCATCTGGGCTTAAAAAACATATAGTTCTGCAACAAGGAAGAACAGGCAGGACCATGAATTCATCTTGTGAATTAAGGAGATTAGCTTTTTGAATATATATACATGATTTATTCAAATTTATCTTATTGAATACACACACACACACACACACACACACACACACACACACACACACACACACTAGGCAAAGACTAAGACAAAACTATTTCTTTTTAGTAAAACAGATCTTGCCTTTTACCTAAAAAAGAACATGGTAATATTGCAGAGTTAAATTAAACTGTACCTAAAATCTTGATTTTCTCAGAGCGCTTATGGCTCCTACTGGGGCTAAATATCTTACAGTATATAAAGATTTTGGGTATGGCTGTAAATTTATTATTACCTTTACTGTAAAAAAGAAATATATCAATGGATTCTTCTTGGCTGTAAGGCCCAACTCCTCTACCTAGAAATTCCTGGGATGCCATTGCCTATACTAGTTTTGGAAAACTTCTATTTTGGTCCAGTTTTCTCACTCAAAAGTTGGGGTTTATCCAAGAAAACTCTTACCTCCACTTTATTTATCCTTTATCCCTGTTCAATTATCTGAGTATGGCTACTTCAAAAACTTCAACCAGGAGAGGAATGCAAATACCTCCTCTCCCATTGCTGGCACACAATTCTACTACAATTCTCCTCCCCCCATCTATTTCATGAATAGTCCCTTCAAGGAGTATAAGGACAAAAGGAGAGAGGTTGGAGGATTGTTGTTAATCAAACTGGGGAAAGAGAAGAACAAACTGGTTTGTTTTTGGCTTAGGATCAATTACAAGACCAAGAACTACTGTAGCATTGCAATCCTTGTCCCATATTTGAAGCAACAATTGTGATGCCCCAACATTTATAATTTTACATTAGGATTTTTTCCCCCACATTCTGTAAGAAACTGAATTGAGAACCAGGAAGTTTCAGCTTCAGCCTCAAACTTAAATTATTGCAATGACTCATACCGAGCCTACTTCATACAGATAGTTGTAGCGATTATTATAGTAATACTTGGGCTGTAACATTCTAAAATGGAAAATGTCAGTGTTATAATCACAATAAGTTTAGCTTACTTTTTTTAATAGCAAAGCACAAACCTATGGATAACATTCAGTTGTGATGAAGAGGCAATCTTGGGGTTGCCATGTATTAATAGCTGAGTGGATGTCCTTCTTAATTACTGTAAAACAGACATGGACCCTTTTGATGAAAAGTCCGATAAATAGTGCAGGCCAAAGAGCATCCTTTTTGCACTAGGAACTGGCATTCCCATTCACTCCATTAAATAGCAATAGTTTGACTATACTTTGAAGAGAAGATGATGTACCATCTCTCACTGGCTAGACATGAGGTTTTGGAACTCTCCTTATTAGCAAAAAGTCTGCAGTCAGCAAAAAACCTACTGTGGAGTTCAACCCTGAACGACATATATTCTCTTCTATTGCAAAAAACAGATAAACAAACAAACAAAAAAAAACCCCAACAACACATATTGCACTGCAGTAGGTTTTGAGTAACTTGCCTAGAGACAATCTTTTATTCTGTGGTTTGACTATGAACCAGGATAAAAAATAAGCTAGCATGTAATTGTTTTTAAAAGCAACAACAACTTAATTGGAAACAATCCAATAATACAGTAAGTGTCAGTTTAACATAGCTTAACATCACTGATGAACCATACAGATAATCCCCGAGTTACTAGCGTTCACTTAATGCTTGTTCGAAGTTACGCGATCAGCACCCCCTAGTGTTTATAAGCAAGTCCCAAAATTATGAATATTGTAGCACCACGGCAGTCATTCGCCCTTATGAATGACTGCAGAGGCTCTGCATCATTCACCCTATGCACACCCCCCCACTTCTTACAACTGCTTCCCCCTCCCTTCCTGATGCACAGGACTCACCTTGCAAAAATCTGTCTCCTCTCTTCTGTGGTTTCTTTCCCTTTGAAGGAGAGGAGAGTCAGCTTGGAAATGACAATGGAAGCTCCTGGGTGCCATAATATTGTGAGAGTTCAAACACCTATTCTCTGCAAAAGAGATCATATGCCCCCCACGCGAGTTCAAACACCCATTCTCTGAAAAAAAGATCATGGCCCCCAGAAGTTTCCATTCTCTGGGGTGGAATGTTTGCTTCATTTGCACGCCTAGGGGCAAAGCGTGGAATCGTCCATGGCCCAGCTGATTGGCTCACTTGCATGCGCTGGCCTATTCTGAGAGCAGGAACAAAGCCTTCAACTGAGAAGGGAGGCATCACGGGGCCAGGGCTTGGGTTTCTCGGCTCTGTCCGAGTGGAAGAAAGTGGAGGCGCAGCAGCAGGATTGCTTTCAAACAATAAGAGTTGGGGGTGTTGCTTGCTCACATGCGCCAGCCTTATTGAGAGCAATCCCACTGCTGCGCCTCTGCTTTCTTCCACTCAGATGGAGCCGAGAAACCCAAGCCACTGCTGCTCATAAACTTTTTATCAGGAGGGATACCTTGGGGAAACTGGATTCTCCCTCTGTGAGCAAATGGGGTTCAAAACAAAGCAAATTCACTGCATTTTCAAGCGTTGCATTCACACACAGAAGGAGCTCTCCATCTCCCCAAGGTCTCTGTTCAGATAAAAAGTGTTTGAGCAGCAGCAGCTTGAGTTTCTCCACTGCATCCGAGTGGAAGGAAACAGAGGCACAGAGCAGGATTGCTCTCAATAGGGCCGGCGCATGTGAGCAGCACACCTCTTTTTGAGAGCAATCCTGCTCTGCACCTTCGGTTTCTTCCTTAAAGATAGAGCAGAGAAAGTCAAGCCGTGGGCTGCTCAAACACTTTTCATATGAGCGGAGACCTTGGGGAGATGGGGAGCTCCTTCTGTAGGGAGATGGAGAGCCCCTTCTCTACAGAAATGGGGCGGTTGAAAACGCAGCAATTTGCTGTATTTTCAAGCCATGCATTTGCATGCAGAAGATGCTCCCCATCTCCCCAAGGTCTCCATTCAGATAAAAAATGTTTGAATGGCAGCGGCTTGAGTTTCTCTGCTCTGTCCAAAAGGAGGCACAGAGCAGGATTGCTCTCAATAAGGCTGGCACACACGAGCGAGCAGTGCACCCGCATCTTCTTGAGAGCAATCCTGCTCTGCACCTCTGGTTTCTTCCTTAAGGATGGAGCAGAGAAACTCAAGCTGCAGCTGCTGCTTGAGTTGGGAGGACAACAAGGAGAAGAGCGGTCAGGATTTAGGCTACCGGCCGGTCAGGAAAGCAGTAGGTCCGGCAGGCTGGGTGGCTAGCTGGGAAGGGGAGATCCATCACTAGACCCTCCATGGCCTTCCCCACCCTGAGATACCTCATGTGCACGTAACAAGCCACATCTTAAGGAGCAGGAAGTTTTCTTGTTCAAGGTACGAGATTCACTCCGAGTTTTCGAATTACAAATTGAATAGGCAGGCTCCATTACATTCATAACTCAAAGACTACCTGTAATCTAATATTGCTCTGCAGCTATGCTATTCATGCTATTCAGAGACAATAAAGCATGATGTATTAAAAACTACCAGTCGGTTTCTGGGGCCTAGAAAATTACCAGCTGCTGATAGTGATTATTCCTAAAATTTATCCATCAAAAATAAAAGTTTATTTCTGCAACAATTTTCTTGGCCATAATGATGTATTCATGAGATCACTAGGAGTGAAGCTTGACATAAAGTGAGGATGACTTTAGTAATCATCTAAAATATATTTAGTTGTGAATAACTGTCTCAAACTTAAACATGTAAGATTCCTACCTTGCTTAAAACCTTCCTTCGCAAGAATCTCCGCAGGAGGCCATGGATTGGTTCTCCATCCCATCTTAGCTGAACCCAGAGGAAATGTTGCTGAATCATCAAGTCAGAGCCCTGGAGCCGAGATTTTGCAATGGTCCCCATAAGGAAACAGTTTTCATGGAAGTAATATGTATATGATACTCCATTGGCTAAAATAATGTTAAAACATAAGAAAAAATGTATATTTTATATAGTTCTAGTATAAAGAATTTCACAACCCAAATATAAATCAATTAAATGAGTTAAAAATCACTAAAGGACTTTAAATGGAAAGAGACAGAACAAAATGGAATCCTATTCTTTTAATGTTTCTTTTCTCTTCAACTCCTGATTACAACCAATCCAAATGAATTAATGTATTTTATACCTTTTTTTACAGTGTAGAGGTTATCCAAGCCACGATTTTCAAGAGGTTGAAGAAACTCCCCGAGTAATTCTGATAATGAAGCTTTTTCTAAATTTTCTAAAATGATGATGATTCTGTTGCTTCTTGAAGGCTGTTTCACTGGAATCAAGCAACCTGGAAATACGCAGAGTTTATTGTGTCTGGCAAAAGAAAATCCATTTCACATGTCTAGAAGGTATTCTCATTATATTTGATGGGGGATGAAACAACCTGAATTACCAATGATGAGCAAAAAGGGAGGGTAAGATGATTGCACATGAACAAAATTATATGGTTGCTCCATACACTGAAAAAGTCTGTTATTCTAATTACAATGAATTACTAGCAGGAAAAGACACGTAGAGGTGTGGCGGATTCTCCAACTAGAGTGGGGGAGAGGAGTAGAAAACACTGGTCAGCTTGGAGTCCTTCCAGGAAGTCAAACCACTTCCCATGGAGAATTCCTGAAGTCTTTGGCTGTTCCAAAGAAAATATACTCAGTCTGCTGAGATTCTTGTAAATAGGAAGGCAACAATAAAGAAGCAACCCTAATCAACTCATGGTGATTCCTTGCATCTGACATCAATATTGCCAGACTGATTACATTCTTTTGGTAACAGCCAGTTCTGGGGGAGGGTGTGTGGCCTCCATTGCTTCATTCCCTGCAAGGACTCCAAACTCTCCAATCTTTTCACCCCTCCCCTTATTCTAGCTGGATATTCCATCACAAGGGGACTCAAAATGTTAATGTCCATATAATATTAATATATAAATAAAAAACCAAAACAACGTTTTCAACATTGTACTCTTTAAAACAGTTAATGAAATACATTTAATGGGTAATCCATGAAAAAGTACTAATAGTTCTCATTGTGCCCCTCTTTTTTTCTAATTTTGAAATATTTTGATAAAAGAATGGCGTTATAATGTAATCCATTTCTGTTGGAAATAAGCCCCATGGTGTTGAATGGAGTGTACTTTCATATAATTACTTGTTTGCATCCATGGCCTATTATACTCCAATTGTTGGGAAGTCCCTTTGAGATGACCGGGTTATTCAGAGGTGGCCTATTAGTATCAGGAAGGAAATGGTCTGAGAAAAGTTCTGATAATAGAGAGGAGAGCCTTACAATTGTCATGCTGGGAAAACACAACAAAGAATCTTAGAGACAAGCCATGAATCCACTGAACCTACTCTTTCCCCTACCCTGGACACATCTGTATCATTATAAAAAAAAATAGGCTCCCCCTTGCTGTTTATTTTGACTCTGGAGGTATTGACTAGAAGCATTAGGCAAGATATTGAAATTAAAGGACTTGATATTAAAGACCAGAAATATAAACTACAGGCTTTTGCGGACAATCTGGTCTTTATCTTAGAGGACCCTTTGGAAACAGTCTCTAAACTTTTGCAGAAAATTGAAAAATTTGGAGAAGTGGCTGGATTGAAAATAAATAGGGAAAAAACTAAAGTGTTAACAAAAACTTTAACTGATAAACAAAAAACTCAACTCGCCAAAAAGACACATCTTCAAATAGCTAAAAAAGTTAAATATTTAGGTATCTATCTTACGGCAAAATATTCATCATTAAAAGAGGATAATTATGAGAGACTAATAAAACAAATAAAAATCGACCTGGAAAAATGGGAAAATCTCTAATTATCATTGTTAGGAAGAATAGCGACTGTTAAAATGAACATTTTACCAAAACTAATTTTTTTATTTCAAACAGTTCCTGTAAAGTTGGGTAAGACATTTTTTGATGATTTAAATGCAATGATATTAAGATTCATATGGCAAAGAAAGAAAGCAAGAATTAAATTTAAACTTCTACAAGATTTGAAAGAGAGAGGGGGCTTTGGACTTCCGGATTGGAGACTTTATTATCAAGCAGCTATTTTGCTTTGGATTAAAGAATGGATTACTCTGAGAAATAAGCGAATTCTCTATTTAGAGGGATATGATCTTCAACTAGGCTGGCATGCCTTTTTATGGTATGAGAAAGCTAAAATACACAAGTACTTTCAAAACCATGCTATAAGAAATGCTTTACTCTTTGAATGGGGGAAAGTTAGACATAAAATGTACATGAAAATTCTTGAGTGGCTTTCAACAATGGAAGCATTTGCTTATCCGAATTTGATTAATTACGATAAACTTGTTAGTTATAAAGACATTTTGGACAAGGATGGAAAACTCAAAGACAGGCAAACCCTTCAACAACAAGGTATTGACTTAACATGGTGGTCCTATTTGCAAATTCAAACAAGATATGAAAAAGACATAAAAACAATGGGATTTTACAAAGAGCTGACTCCACTTGATAAAATATTTTAACAACAGATGAACATTTGATTAAGAAACTTTATAAATATTTATTAAATTGGAAAATGGAAGAAGAAGAAGTAAAAGAGACAATGATAGTATGGGCGAAGAACTTTGAATATTCTATAGAATTAGAAGATTGGCAAAAATTGTGGGATAAAAATATTAAACTTACTAAAGCAGTAACATACAAAGAAAACTTATATAATATGTTTTATAGGTGGCATATGACACCAGTTCGTTTAGCGAAAATGTTTAAAAATTTATCAGATACCTGCTGGAAATGTAAGCAAAAACGGGGTACTTATTATCACGCCTGGTGGACATGTTCTATTGCAAAAAAATATTGGTCTAAGATTCATAGATGGTTAGTAAAGATGATGAAAATTCAGATAGAATTTAAACCAGAACTGTTCTTGTTAGATATATTAAGACCTAGCTATGGTAAAGAAAATGATTATTTAATACTACATGTATTGACAGCTGCAAGAATAGTTTTCGCCAGTTTTGGAAAAATGAAAACTTACCATCAGATCAGATTATAATTTTGAAAATTCTAGATTGTGCAGAAATGGACAGATTAACGTTAGAGATGAAGGAGAAAGAGGATTCAATCTTTTATAAAACTTGGGGAAAATTTTATCAGTGGGTTGAAACACGTTAGAATAAGAAGAGATATTAGAGATTTAGTATATTAAGTATTAAGCTTGATGTTTAGAAATAGTTGCTATGCTATTAATTATGCTAATTATTTAAAGGAATATTGCTGCTTTACCAAAAGTTTGTTGTAACTATACCGATTTACTTTTATAAATGTTTATTATTATATAAATAATAATATTCAATATGAAGACCCGGACGACAGCTTGTTCGCTGAATCACATATCTATTGCCCCCTTTATCCCGGTTTCCCTGTACCCCTCCCGACCCCATCTTTCCCTACCCATATAAAAATCTAATAAAATACATTTATATATAAAAAAGAAAAAATAATAGGCTACTCTTGGACATAGCATACTGTAATGAATCAATATGTACAATGAAATAATCCAATAAAAAAGTTTCTCTTATACTTTGTCAGATTTTAGATATCTCAGAGATTTTCTGAATTAAAAAGTAGCTTTGCCAGTGTAAGCACCAATAAGCATACAGCTTAAAGTCAGAAATAATTCATACCATTGTTGATGAATACTTCTGCAAGTTGCTCCTTGGATAAATCAGCATCTATCTTCACTTTGACTATATCACAGCAGAAACCTGCAGCCAGTTGCTTGTGCTATGTCAAAAATTTACAAATTTAATAAATATTTATAGTATGTTCTTTCATACTTCCAAATGCTGTGCAGTTTTATCCTTTTACCTTCAGACACAGGGCTATCTGATAAGCCACGTAGTCTTGTAAACTTCCTTCTGGACCATGAAAGATAATATTACGATACTGTTCCACCTAGGGAGAAACACAATAATATTGATGTACAATATGCAATTCTAAGAGGTGGTATTTTCAGCAGGTCTGTTTCAAAATTAATAGACACACAAACACAAACACAGGCACAGACACAGGCCCATACAGGCAGACACACATATTGTTTTATGGAATAAATGTGTACATACATACATACTCAAAAGAAGAGTTCAGTTGGATTTACTGGTATTACCAGGAAAGGAAGAATAGGATTCCAGCCTTCCTTTCCCTTTCCTGTTGTATTAACAATGGTGCTCTCTAAACCATCTGGTACGTTGAGTCCTTATTTTTACGTAGCTTTCAGGCTTAGACTAAATAGATGGCATTCATTTTTTGTTTTCATGAATGTTGGTAAGAAATAGCTTCCTAATTTTTAGCAAAATAATTTTCCTGTAACATCAGAAATTGAACACTAAACAAAATAACCAACAGTCAGTATCTATAAACAGGTCAACTTTTTAGTGGAAGAACTAAGGATGCAAAGCTGATTAGATTTTAGGAGTATGTTAAGAGATTCAGCCTGATTGATGGAAGCCTAACATTATTATCTTTTACTGGGAAGCTCTAGGAACAAGGAATCTACCAGTAAAGTTTTAAGTTATCAAACTCCCATGACATACCCATACACACCCTTTCAAGCCAATAGAACCATTAAAATGGACAATGACTACAGATATGCTTAGAGCTACAGATATGCTTAGATATCTTAAATTAAATTGCTGAACTCCCCCCCCTTCTTTTTTCAAACTGCAGGTTCCAATACTAATACTACAGTTGTGTTGGGAGCCCTAAAGTACTTCTGGATTGAAAGGATTGAATGGTGACATCACTGCTGCTATCACTTCACGTCCCTGTTAAGTTGCCCACCTAAGTTGTAGCCATTTATCTCCTTTTGGTTGCCAGCTTTTGAACTGCTGGGTTGGCAGGAGCTGGAGCATGTGGTAGGAGCTCACCCTGTCCCATGGTAGCAACCAGGTCTCAAATGCAAGCTTGCCAATCATCAGCCCAGCATCCTAACTTTGTGAGCCCCTGTGCTCCCTGCAGATTCCAGAATTCCTTCCTTATAGATGTCACAAGTGTTATGATTTCATATTCTATTGCAGAACATGGGGACAGCTGGTATATGTGGGTTCCTCACTAAAGCACCTTGATATAAAATGACTGCTTGGAATCTTGATCTGATCCAGCATAATTTTTCTAATACTCTTAGAACAGTGGTGGAGAATCTGTGATTCACCAGATGTAGCTAATCTAAACTTCAATTGTACCTGAATATAGACCATGCTAGATCACTAGTATCTCTTTGGTGATCTTAGGGAGAGATTAATGTTTTGACTCATACACAGGAATCAAGCAATTTAGAGTATGTTCAACGAAGTCAAACATCCAGGAAAAAATGGTGATTTGCTGACAAAGCTTCTGCTTCTCTTGAATGGCTCTTTTCACAATTTATTCTAAGCAATGAAATGAATTGATTGATTGACTGATTATGTGCCATCAATTTCTAGTGACCACATGTATAGATTTTCTCCAAGACAATTGAATGAAACCAGGGAGGAAAATAAAATTTTCATAGTCAAAGGTTTTAAGGGAGAGAAGTAGACACAATCTTCCAACCTCAAAATAATGTTACATATTCCAGTCGCAGTTATTCAAACTATAATTTTGCCATTACTTTTTGTCACTAATAATCTGCTTCTTAATGTTTTAAATCAGGGGTGGGCAACTATGGCCCCTTTATGACCTGTGGACTTGAACTTTAGAATTCTTGAGCCCAGGTTGTAAAGGGGCCATAATTGCCCTCCCCTGCCATAAATGATACCCCAGGGAAAGAAATTAGTTTGTTGCAGTGGCCAAATTCCTGATTCTCTTCTTCTCATTCATGTCAGGGAGTCCTGACAGGAGCAGATATCAACAAACTTTTCCCAAATGCTTAGGTAGGAAATGAGAATATTTTATAGGATTTTACTTCAGCATATTTATAAAAGTGGCAAGTCAGAAAGAAATATAATATTGTTAGGAAGTATTAAGCATCTTCATACCAGCCTGAGATAATTCTGTAAAGTTGGAAGATGGATCATAGATGCATAAGTCACACTGTGCAGATATCCTTCTTGGGGACCTATAGGAAAAAGAATAATGAGTACAATTCCATGGTTAGGAGGGGCTAAGTATTAAATTACACACTACTGTAAATGCATAGCATTCGGCCACAGCTGTAGTTTTTATTAAATTAATCAATCCAAACTGCCTTGAAAAAATTCTCTGTGAGTTATTCTGGCTATATTGGATAACAACGAAAAACAAAATTACATGCATGCTTTAGGAAAGCATTCTGGAAATTCTAACCTCTTTAGTTATGTTACAGCTTTATAATAATCATAATATCTGTAATGTAGGACAGAACTGTTATGACCATATTCCAAGGTGGTGAGGCTGAGAATGGAAAGGCCCCCAGAATGATAGTTTAAATAAAACCTTCTTATTGTATATTTTATATATGTGAGAAATATAAAATTGTAGCTCAAAACCAATTATTGAAAATAATTTGCATATGATATGAATATTATGTGTATTAAGCTAAGAAAGAATTATCTAGAAAGATAATTAAAAATTATCTGTTGTAGCTGAACTTCACATTTTTAACTGTGAACATATTCTAGGAAGGGTATTGAACTTTAAAAATTAAAAAGAATATATTGAAAATGACAATCCTATAACTTTTCATTAAAATGTAATATATGATGCCAGAGAGAAATAAATGAATTTACCAAGTAAAGATATGATGATGTGTTCCACCTCACTGCTTTTCAAAAATTCCCAAGGTGGCTGGGGAAAAGTCTGACCTACTGACCATGAAATATTACCTGAGAAAGAAAGAAAGAAAGAAAGAAAGAAAGAAAGAAAGAAAGAAAGAAAGAAAGAAAGAAAGAAAGGGAAAGAGAAAGAAAGAAAAAAGAAAGAAAAAAAGAAAAAAAGAAAGAAAAGGAGTTCAAAGGCATACCCAGAGCACTAATAGTTCTATTATGATGCAATTTATACAATACATCACACACTTTTATATTTACCACAGTGACTATAGTACAACTCATGCGGAGGACTACACAGTTCATTATTTTCTCCATCATTTTTGAAAATTGAAATAAAGTTCAGGTAAAAAATGATAACTGAAATTGTTGGATTTCTGCAAATAAGGGTAAAGATAAAGTTTAATGAAATTTCTACCAGGCTTTTTATTGTAACTATTATTAATTTATAATTTGGCATTCATCTCTTTTATTATTCATAGATTAATGCAGACTAAAGAAAATTACTGGAGTCAATACACATACATTCATTTTGCATATTATTCTACAGACCACATGAAGTGTATAGATTCCACATGCTTTATCACTGATAACCTGACTCCTACAATAATAATAAAATTGGACTGTAATTTGTAATATGTATAATAATTTGTTCCAAATTAGCCCCTTTGATTGTTTGTAAAATAATAAAGATGGGATAAAAATAAACAAAATAAACTATGACTCCACTCCAATTCCTAATTTGTCCTGACACGCTCACCAGGAATCATGGTTTAATACAAACTCAAATCAATTCCTAACTAAATTAATAAGCCAGGGGGGAGGGGATGAATTAATCACACACTGGGATACATACATTATATTAAAATGGGGTGCACAGAATAAGTCACAGCTGGTTTCATATATCACACTAAAATCATGAATCATGCTGTACAAATCAATGACTGGGTTAATACAAGACAATAAATTTTAAAAAAGCCAAATAGCAACATTATACTGTACTTGAGTGTGATATTATATTATAGGCTTATTATTATTCAGACGCAGGAAAGAATAGATAAAGCCAAGTTTTCCTTGAGGCCTCTGGTGAGTGTTAAATCTGAAGACAGTCTTTATATTCTACCAGCTTCTTGTAACTAGCTTAGATTTACAGAAGGTACTTTTTACATATGAAAGATCTGTGAAACAACAGTGCTTACCCAGTTTGATGGATAATATACTGCTCACAGTGAGGCCGATGCTGAATTCTGTGGTGTTATTAGGTGTCAAGTCTTCCAGGTTTCTCCATTCATCGGAGGCAATTGCTTGGAAATGGTTTGTCACTGCCTGAGTCACTGCTTTTGAAAAATCATCCCAGGTTGTCTGTTTTCGTATATTCAACATCCACACAATATTTTCCATATCAAAATCCTCTGTACCATAGCAAGTTTGCTCAATCTGGGTTGCAGCAATCCGTAAAGGGATTTTAAAAGCATCTGTTTAAGTAGAATTAGAAAACTGAACATGTATGCAACTGAGGCATAGCATTTACCAATACATTTTTAATGCTTTGCATTCCTGGATCCAAGAACTACTTCTGCATTTACATTAAAATATGGATCCAAGAGAAACAATGATTTTTTTAAATAACAATTATTTCACTTTACAGAAAAAGTTTACACAACAGTGTAAACAGATCCACCTTCATAATCTTTGATTATTGTATGATCCTTTTCTTTCGTTAGATGAATATCAAATATATCTAAAATGTTTCAGATCACAATAGACAGTAGCCATTTGCATAACACACTTTAGAAACATTATAGCTGGATAGATCACATGAAAGTTTTATTTAAAATCTGACAAAAAGGTGAAATATTACAAATTTATATTTTCATTTCATGCTTCATGTGCTGTTTGAATCAGAAATGAGAAGAGTGTGGAGTATTCCTCACAACCATGTTAATGTGTTTTCCTCCTATCCTTGAGATGGAAGGAAAGTATTTTAATCAGTTGCAATGCTCCAACTTTACACACCTTGGTGATAAGGCCCAGCAATGTTGCTGCCCACACACAATGTAATAACTACAGTATGTAGAAAACTGCATGGATATGTTCCAGTTAATAGAAATCAAGCTCAGTTCAATAAAGAATTTATCTTTTAAAGTATCTACTTCCTTTTAATCAGCTCTTTCCACTGTTGTCCATATTACTTGTATTTTAATAAGTTTTTATCTTTGTACTGTGAGGTATACAAGAAATGTACATGTTGCAATTTTCCATTTCTGCTAAAGGAATAGTCATATAGAGGCACTTAGCCAAGGTATTTTTAGGAAAGGAGATATGGTAAGCTGGAGGAATAGAAACTATATTTTTCAATCTTTTTTATTAATTTTTTCCCCCATATATGTTAATTTTTCCAATCAACAAGTTGTCTGAAATTTGCTAAACTAATACATGTTCAATTCCTAATCCTTCATTGTTCTTTTCTCTAACCAAGAATAAAATAAATTCCAAATTTGATAGTAGTTTGTATCTTCTTTGTCTTTCAGCCTCATAGTTAATCTGTCCATCTCTGCACATTCCAAAATCTTCCTGATTATTTCTTCCTCTGATGGCAATCCTTCATTCTTCCAATATTGTGCAAAAATTATTCTTGCTGCTGTGGTAATATGTAGGGTTAAGTATAATTTCTGCTTATTAGTCTTTTCAGACATAATGCCTAGTAAAAAAAGTTCAGGTTTAAAATCCACTTGTTCATCCAATATTTTTTCTAACCACATATGTATATTTTTCCAATAAGCCTTTGCCTTCCCGCATGTCCACCAAATATGATAATACGTGCCTATATTATGTTTACATTTCCAACATCTATCTGACATATTTTTAAACATTTTTGCTAATCTTGCTGGTGGAAGGTGCCATCTATAAAACATTTTATACAGATTTTCTTTGTATGAAGTTGACATTGTTAATTTATAGTTTCTCTCCCATAATATTTGCCATTTTTCTAATTCTATATTATAACCAAAAAATTTTGCCCATCTTATCATTGTTTCTTTCACTTGTTCACTTTCCATATCTAAAATTAACAAAAAATTATACATTTTCTTAATTAATTTCTCATCTGAGGTTAACAAAATCTTATCAAACACAGTTTGATCCTTGTAAAATCCATACATTTTTACATCTTTTTCATATCTATTTTGTATGTGTAAATGTGCCCACCAGGACAGATTAATTCCTAAATTTTCCAATTCTTGTTTAGATTTTAATTTCCCATGAATATCTAAGATATCTTTATATGTCCATACTTTTTCAAAATCTACCAGATTCGGATGTATAAATGCCTCCATTGTTGACAACCATCCTGGAACTTTAAAATATATTTTAGTTTTAATTTTTTCCCATACTGTTAACAAGGCATTTCTTATAAAATGATTTTGAAAGTACTTATGGACTCTGTTTTTCCCATATCATAAAAAAGCATGCCACCCCAATTGTAAATCATGTCCTTCTAAATACAATAACCTTTTATTTCTAAGTGTTATCCACTCTTTCACCCATGTTAACACCGATGCTTGATAATACAATGTCCATTCTGGCAGCCCGAAACCTCCATTTTCCTTAGCAACTTGTAATGTTTTCATCTTAATTCTAGCTTTTTTCTCCTGCCAAATAAAATTCAAAACCAATGAATTTAAATTTTGAAAAAATTTTCTCTCAAGTTTTATCGGAATCGTTTGAAATAAAAATAAAGTCTTTGGCAACACTTTCATTTTTACTGTAGCAATTCTTCCTAATATTGATAGTTGGAGATTTTTAGTTTTATTTGCTTCAATAATTTTATGTAATTGTCTTCTTTTATTGACAAACACCTAGCTGAAAGATAAATACCTAGATATTTAACTTTTTCACTATTTGTACCTCTGTTTTCTCTAGTATTTGCCTTTTTTGTTTATTTGTGAGGTTCTTTACTATTACTTTAGTTTTATCTTTATTTATTTTTACTCCTGCCACTTCTCCATATTCTTCTATCTTTCCCCATAGTTTAGGAATCATCTCTAAATGTTCTTCCAAAATAAATACTAGATCATCGGCAAATGCTTGTAATTTATATATTTCATCTTTTACTTTCAATCCTTTAATTTCTGTATCTTGTCTTATCCTTCTATTTAATACTTCCAAAGTAAAGATAAATAATAATGGAGATAGTGGACACCCTTGTCTCGTGCCTTTTCTTATCTCAAAGCTCTCAGTATAATCTCCATTCACTATCACTTTTGCTGTCTGGTTACTATATATTGTTTTTATCATATTTGTAAAGTTCTTTCCAAAATCCATTATTTGTAATTATTGAACCATAAATTGCCAAGAAACATTATCAAACGCTTTTTGGGCATCCAAAAACACTAATGCTAATTGTTTCCCTGGGTGTAATACATAATATTCTAATACGTCCATTATCACCCTTAAATTATTTTTGATTTGTCTCTTCGGTAAAAAGCCGTTTTGATCTGGATGTATAAACTCAACTAAGTATCTTTTCAGTCTCTCTGTCATTATTGAGGTAAACATTTTATAATCCACATTGAGTAATGAAATCGGTCTATAATTCTTAATATACATCAAGTCTGAGTCTTCTTTTGGTATCAGAGTAATATTTGCTTCTATTCATGTGTTTGGAAGTTTAGCCTCTAACAGTAATCCATTACAAACCTTTTTCAATGGTTCGCTTAATATATCTTGTAGCTTTTTATAAAGTTCCACCGGTAGCCCGTCTGGGCCTGGTGTTTTCCTGTTCTTTTGTCGTTTTATAGCCTCTAATCATTGTTATTCTTTCTTCTAACATAGTTTTGAATGTCTCTGGAATCTTTGGCAATTTACTTTCTTCTAAATATTGAACAATTCTCTCTTTTACAGTCTCCTCTTTGCCATACAATTCCATATAATAGTTCTTAATTATCTTTTTTATTTCTTCCTTTTTAAATTGTAAACAACCTTTCCCATCTACTAAGTTATGTATTATTTTCTTCTCTTTCTGCTTTTTAAATTTATAGGCTAGCCATCTTCCTGGCTTGTTGGCATTTTCAAAAAAAAATTATTTTGCTCTCTTTATTTGTTCCGCCAATTTTTCTTTTTTTCTCTCAATCTTTTTAATTAATTTTCCCCATATATGTTAATTTTTCCAATCAACAAGTTGTCTGAAATTTGCTAAACTAATACATGTTCAATTCCTAATCCTTGCTTCTTTTCTCTAACCAAGTGTAAAATAAATTCCAAATTTGATAATAGTCTGTATCTTCTTTATCTTTCAGCCTCATAGTTAATCTGTCCATCTCTGCACATTCCAAAATCTTCCTGATTATTTCTTCCTCTGATGGCAAAGCTTCATTCTTCCAATATTGTGCGAAAATTATTCTTGCTGCTGTGGTAATATGGAGAGTTAAATATAATTTCTGCTTATTAGTCTTTTCAAACATGATGCCTAATAAAAAAAGTTCAGGTTTAAAATCTACTTGTTCATCCAATATTTTTTCTAACCACATATGTATATTTTTCCAATAAGCCTTTGCCTTCCCGCATGTCCACCAAATATGATAATACATGCCTGTATTATGCTTACATTTCCAACATCTATCTGACATATTTTTAAACATTTTTGCTAATCTTGCTGGTGGAAGGTGCCATCTATAAAACATTTTATACAGATTTTCTTTATATGAAGTTGACATTGTCAATTTATAATTTCTCTCCCATAACATTTGCCATTTTTCTAATTCTATGTTATAACCAAAAAATTTTGCCCATCTTATCATTGTTTCTTTCACTTGTTCACTTTCCATATCTAAAATTAACAAAAAAATATACATTTTCTTAATCAATTTCTCATCTGAGGTCAACAAAACCTTATCAAACACATTTTAATAAATAAATAAAAAAAATATTTTGATCCTTATAAAATCCATACATTTTAACATCTTTTTCGTATCTATTTAAATATCTCTAAATGTGCCCACCAGGATAGATTAATTCCTAAATTTTCCAATTCTTGTTTAGATTTTAATTTCCCATGAATATCTAAGATATCTTTATATGTCCATACTTTCTCAAAGTCCACTAAATTCGGATGTATAAATGCCTCCATCGTTGACAACCACCCTGGAATTTTAAGATATATTTTAGCTTTATCCGCCAATTTTTCTGAGTCCAACAAATTCAGCTTATGTTTTATTATTTCCATTTCTCTTTTCAAAGTCTTTTCCTGTGGGTTTTGTTGTAATTCTGTTTCTAACTTTCTAAATTCTTCTTTTAATAATAAATATTGCTGTCTTCTCTGTTTGTTTTTCTTTGCCATATACGTTATAGCTATTCCTCTAAAATATGCTTTAGCTGTATCCCATTCGTTTTGTAGTGATGTGTGTCTTCTTCTTTATTTTCTTTAAAGAAGAATTCCATTTCTCTTTTGGCCAAGTCTACGAATTCGTTATCTTTTAGTATAGATTGATTTAAAATCCATCTTGGGTTTTTTTGTATTCCTTTCCATGTCACTTTTAAAGGGTTATGATCTGCCCATGTGCCTATTTCTATCTCAATTTCCTGTATATCCATCTTTAATTCAGAAGTCATCCAAATCATGTCAATTCTTGACCAAGATTTATGGCTATTTGAGTAAAAAGTGTACTGTTAATTTTGAGGGTTGATTTCTCTCCAGACATCTTGAATTCCAATTTCTTCTGCCATGTCAAAAAATGCCTTGGGTAGTCTTCTTCTTCCAAGTTTTCCTGTTTTGCTACTTTTATAATACATTATTCCATCTACTATCGCATTAAAGTTTCCTGTTAAACAAATATTTTGGTATTCCATTTCTATTAATTTCCTGTGTAATCTTTGATAAAATTGTTCTTGATTATCATTTGGAGCATAAATTGCCACTAACAGTATTTGTATTTAGTGCAAATATATTTCAACCATAACAATTCTTCCTTCTTTATCTGAATATATTAATTTAGAATCTATTGTCTCTTTAACGTATATCGCCACCCCTCGTTTCTTTTGTTGTGCTGATGTATAATAAAGCTTCCCCATTTTAGGGTGTTCCAAAAATTTATAATGTTGTTTTTTTATGTGTGTCTCTTGTAAACAAATTATATCTATATTTAATTTCTGAAGTTTCCTAAAAAATTTATTTCTTTTTGTTGGGGAGTTTAGTCCATTTACATTTACCGAAAAAATCTCGTCTTTTTTCTCCATTTTCTCTTTCATTACTTATATTTAGGCCTAGTTGATCTTGTAATCCTTTGTTCTCTATCAGTTCCTTCTCCTTCACCTGTTTGTTCACTTTTCTCCTGCTGCTGCTCTACTTGTGCCGTTGCTCCTTGGGCTGTCTCTCCTGTCTGCTTATCCTCTTGTTGCTGCAATCCTTCATCCAAAATTACTCTATTTCTTACTTCAAAGTCCTCTGCTTTCCAAAGTGAATCCTGTCGATATCTTGTATTGTTCCAATTTATTAAAATGCCTTCTGGCATTAGCCATCTAAAATTTATGCCTTTGGCAATCAATTTTGTAGTTAGAAAATGATAGTGTCTCCGGGTATCCCTCTCTCCTGGGTATCTGTTTTAGGACCACAATTTCTTTATTTTTGTATTGTAAGGGTTCCTCTCTCACTTTTCTCAGTATTTCATCTCTTGTTGATTTCTTCATAAACCTCACATGCACTTCTCTTGGTAATCTATTTTTTCTTGCATAGGTTGAACTCATGTGAAAAATTTGATCAGTTTCATTCTGAATATCAATTCAATCTGCGTTTAGAAGTTCTGCCAATAGCTCAATAATCACCGTTTCTATATTTTCTTCACTGTCTTCAGGAATATTTTGAAACCTCAAGTAATGTTCCACTTCTCTCATTTCTACCATTGCCATGGCAAGTTCTAGCTCTTCATTTGATTGTTCCAATCCTTCATTCTTTTGCAGTAATATCTCCACCTTTTTATCAATGTCTTGCGTTTTAAGTCCCACTTCCTGGATTTTCTATTCATTTTTTGTAATTTTTTGATTTTGAGCCTTTATATTCATAATTTCTTCGCTTACTTTGTCCAGTTTGCTTTGTATCTCGGTATGGTTTTGCTGTAATGTCAGCTGAATTAATTTTAAAGAGGTCTGTGTCTCTTCTTGAGCCATGCTTGCTTTTTCACGCTGTAGCAATGTGCTGACAGAACTCTGAGTTGTTGGGTTGGCTTGTCCGACAGAGGGCGCTGAAGAAGTTTTCTTTGCAAGTCTAGAAATATTAGATGTACTCATTTTATTGCTCATGGTCTTTAACTTATGTCCCAGGCATAATCAAGAATCTGCTGTTGTGAGACAGAATTGCCTCCTCCAGTCTCTTCTTATATTTAAAATATTCTCTTTTCCTTTTTATTTTCCTGAATGGTATCTATTTAGTCTTTAGCCAGTGTCAACAAGTATAGTTATGAGCAGTTTTTCTTTATTATCTCAAACCAAGACTTTGTTTTGCTCAAGCTTTTCAAGGTCACTGTGTCTTTAATTCTTTAATATACAAAAAATGTACATGTTGCAGTTTTCCATTTCTGCTAAAGGAATAGGCATATAGAGGCACTTAGCCAAGGTATTTTTAGGAAAGGAGATATGGTAAGCTGGAGAAATAGTAACTATATACACTGACTTAAAGCATACTTCTAGAATAGTGCACACTATTGTAGAATAGCATATAGCTTATGAATAACATATTATCCATTTATGTAAGGTTTATTCTTTATAAAAACTGCCTAGAGTTAGTATTTTAAAGTATAACTATGAACCAAAGTGCAGCCACGTTTAACCAAAGCATGAACTCTGTTACACACATAGCTTCTAGATGCAAAGCAGGCATTCTTATAGATAAACAAGGGAAGACATAAATCTTTTATAATTGCAATTATTCAGTTTGGTTAACAGTTCACCTTGTAGATAAGTCTATACCAGCGGTTCTCAACCTTTTTCAGGCCGAGACCCCACCTGCGCCGCCCATGCACGGCGCGACCCCGACCTGTGCCGTGCATGCGTGGCGCAGCGGGCCGAACCACGCATGCGTGGCACGTGCACGATGGGCGAACTGCGCATGCACGGCGCGACGGGCTGAACCGCACATGCACAGCATGCGCACGACAGGGCAAACCGCGCATGCACGGTGCAATGGGCCGAACCGTGCATGCGCAGCATGCATGACGGCCCAAATCATGCATGCGCGGCGCGACGGGCCGAACCGCGCACGCGCAGTGTGCGACAGCCCAAACCGCGCATGCGCGGCGCGACGGGCCGAATCACGCATGCATGGCACGATGGTCTGAACCGCGCATGCGTGGTGTGCACGCGACGGGCCGAACCACGCATGCGCGGCGCGACGGGCCAAATGGGGAAAAAAGGAAATGGGGAAAAAATGGCGGACTGCAGTGGTTGGCGACCCCAGTGAAACGGTCATTCGACCCTGAATGGGGTCGCGACCCACAGGTTGAGAACCGCTGGTCTATACCCTTAGTTAGCAGGATGTTACAAATCATGCCATAGACAAGGAAGGGAAGATAAGACAGAAACAAAAGGGGCTTTTGATCTAATAATTGGAGAGTTTGGTAATTATAATGATTGTTAGGCGGTGGGAAAGCATGTGACCAGGTGGGCCTATCAACTGGGCTCACTTTGGAAGGATGTGGCGTGATGCACGGGACAGGGTATAAAAACCTCTGCAAAAATTGATTCAGGTGTGGACTCTGGGATTTTCCATTACCAAGACTTCCATCAGCTTTTGCAAAAGCTTTAATAAACTTGTTTTGTTTTCCAACATCCTTGGAGTTGAATTTTTATTCCTCACAGTACAAAAGAAAAACTAGAAAGGCCATTGATTCCCCTATTTTAAATTTCAAGAATATCCTACCATATTATTATTGTTCTAGCCAAATCATAATTTCTATATCTTGTAAAGGCTCTTGTTTTAATATTAACTTACTCTACTGTATATCAGCTTTCCATAACTTGGCATCCTTCAAATATATTGGGATTACAAATCCTACAATTCCCAGAGAGCTCATCTTTACTAGGGTTTATGGTAACTGTCATCCAATTTATATATACAAGCTATCTAATTGAGGAATGCTCAACTAAAAGGAAATGCAAAAAAAAAAAGCAGAAGTAGGATTTTTTTTCTTCTGTTCTGATAATCCCAAACTAAAAATATGTTTACTTAAGATACTTAGTAAAATATACATGCATTTCTACTGATCATTTCTTAATAAGCTTCATGCGTGCACGCAAACACCCATACCCACTTCAGCTCTAAAAGGAACAAAAAGAGAAATTTATTGGAATCATTAGATTATCTTTTCTCCCCACACGCTCCTGCCAATTTTTACTGGTCCATGAAATGGGATGGCATTCAAATGTGTATGGTTAGGAAAGAAAGTCACCATAGATGGCAAAAGTAAATATTTTAAAATTATTTTCTTCAGCACAACCTGTATTCTGCACATTCTTTTTCCCCCCCTGCTTTACTGTGTAAAATCTACCTTTAGTCCTTCATTTAAAATGCTGATTGTGGTTTGCTACAATAGATGCTCTGGTAAGAGTTTGAAGATATTTTGCTGCTGCATAAATCAATTTCTCAATTGATGTAAAAAGGTTCAACTTAATTAACCCTTCCATTTAAAGTTCCATATGAGAGTGCCTTGGGGAAAAATCCATTCCATGCTAATTTAGGTGTCTAGATATGCTACGTCAGATTGCTCAATTTTTAAATGGACAGAGGGATTAACACTGGAGCTCTGCCCCTGCAATGCTCACAAGGGTGACTACAAGAAGAGCATATATGGTGATTTTTTCCTGACTGGTTTCCAATGTCCAAATTCCAGAAAACAGAAAAACAGGAGAAGGAAAGGACAAGCAGCAGTCTTTTCAAAGGATGCAACTCACGTTTGCATTTGAGTACCATGATTATAAACTGGCAAGAAGCCATGAGCAATGCAATTGAGAATGGTCTCAGTGAAAAACCCTGAACAACCATAAGATTGGTCTGCAAAATCAAAATAATGATATCATCTCACTGAATTAGCTTGAGAAAATATAAATTCAGCATGAAATAATAAGTGTGATTTTGACAACTTTAATGTAAATGGGACATAAAAGAATGTAAGTGATTAGTGCTAAAATGATTAAATATCATGAATAATCAACAGTGCTCTAATGCAGGGCTTTTCAACCTTTTCACCCATTGTACCACTTTTAGGATATGACACTATCCGAGTACTACCAGTCGCCTAGCAAGGTGTCAAAAACTTGATGGCCCCCCTCCAAAAAAGGAAAAAAGTGATAAAGTACAGGTAGTCTTCGACTTACAACAGTTCGAAGTTAAAATGGCACTGAAAAAAGTGCCCCCCAAGCCACAGCTGAGCAAGACACCTGCCTGCCCACCCGGCGGCGCTCTTCCTCCTGTCCTAGGTTTTCATTGTTGTGAGCATTTCTGTTGAGGATTGGCAGTGGGGTTGGGGTGGGGGGTGTTTGGTTTTTATTCCCTCCATCTGCTGGGTGGTTGCAGCAGGTTTTGGTCACTTCACATGACCCTGGGACACTGTGACCGTCATAAATATTAATCAGTTGCCAAGCATCTGAATGTAAATCACAAGAGCCTGGAGATGCTGCAACATTCCAGCTGATCGGCGCTTCTTCTGGGCTCAGAAGCACCAGGATCAGCGCTGAGCTCCAGCTGGATCCTGGCATTGATCCTGGCACTTCCACTGAGCCCTGACAGTCCTGAAGAAGCGCCGATCCTGGCACTTCCGCTGAGCCCTGACAGCCTTGCAGCTCCAGTCATCTCTCGCTCAGGCTTGTGCAGTGCTGCCACCAGTTCAGCTCATTCCCCACTACCACTTTTCTAGGATGGTCGCGTACCACCTGCCAGGCACCAATGCAAGGTTGAAAAGCCTTGCTCTAATGTGCCTTCAGTCTGTACTATGTATGGCTAAAAACTATGGCCAGGCAAGTCTGAAAATCTTTGACAAGAACGGCTCAAGAGGAATGAATGCAAACCATAAAAAGAGATATTTGGTGAATGTCTGAAATGTAATAGCATATTTTACCTTAAATTTACAAAACCCACCCTAAATATTTTATGCCATCTCTATAGAGAGATAGAGAGATTTATATCCTGTTTTCCTCAAGAAGCTTCCAATGGCACAGAGAGCTTTACCTTTTCAACTTTTCTCACAAAACAATTCTGACAAGTAGGTTGGACTGATCCTTGGCTGTTTTCACATGATGTGAACAACCTAGTCCAGGGGTTCTCAACCTTGGCAACTTTAAGACTTGTGGACTTCAACTCCCAGAATTCCTCAGCCAGCTTTGCTGGCTGAGGAATTCTGGGAGTTGAAGTCCACAAGTCTTAAAGTTGCCAAGGTTGAGAACCCCTGACCTAGTCCATTCCAACATTCTTCCTAAAGACTGACTTCTCTCACCTCACTTCTTTTCTTTCTTCTTTTGCCAGAGCAAGTCCAAACAAAAGCATCAGTGTGCTATGATAACAGTTATCACCATCATGGAGAGCCTCAGACGAGCTGCCTGCGTCTTATCTATTCTCATACCATGTTTTCCCGAAAACAGGTCCCTCCCCTAAACTAAGACCTACCCTGTTTTTTGGTGGAGGGGCTAATATAAGCCCTATCCAAAAATAAGCCCTAGTTAAGACCCTGCCCACTCTGTCCAACCTTACTGCTGCAATGGGGTAGGAGGCCGCACGGCATACTGTGCCGCTGCCGTCACAAGAAGGCAAGGCAGGTGGGGGAGGGGGTGGAGCTGCCCCACGCTTACCAGTACTTCAGCCCCCCCCGCCAGACCATTCCTTGATCGGTGACCTTTCACTCGCCTCCCAAGCCGGACTGCTATGTTATGGCGGATGAGATGGGTGGGGTAGGCCTGGTCCTTCTCCGCCATTTTGGAGCCAGGGGGGAGTGACGGTGAATGGCTCCGCTGCCACTGTGCGCTGCTGAAGGGGCTGTCTTTAAGCTTTACCCCACAGATCACCTGCCAGGGCATAGCCGCCACCTCTTTCTCCGCCGCCAACTCTCCCGGCTGCCTGTCACCGCCAGCCCTGTAGCCTGTCGCGCAGAGAATGGAGAACGCAGCAGCTCTGCGCAGGGATGCAGAGCAGAGAACAGCACTTGCTTGCTGCCTGCATTGCTCAGCGTCTCCCTTCTTCTTTCTGGAAACAGCAGCCCCATTTTCTGCCACTTCTCCTCCTGGCACAGCTCCTCCTGCTTCCCGAAAGCATTTATTTGCTAACCTGCTTTCCAGCTCTGGCATGTTTATCTTCTACTGAAGGGAAACAGAGTTTGTGGGACTAAAAAAAAGTTCAGCCAGACCTTCCAACTTCTCACAAATCTTTTTTTCCCACCGATCAAGGAATGGCCTGGCCGGGGGGAAGGCTGAAGTACCAGTAAGCAGGTGCGGGGCACATGGGGTAGCTCCACCCCCTACCCCACCTGCCTTGCCTCATTGTGGTGGCAGCGGCGCAATATGCCACGCTGCCTCCTACTGCAAGCGGCCATAGCAGAAGTGGGCCAGCAGCTGGGTATGGGGCTATTGGTGCCACCGCCACGAGGTGAGGCAGGTGTCACAAAAAATATAAGACACCCCCAAAATTAAGACCTAATGCCTCTTTTAGAGGCAAAATATAAGACATGTTCTTACTTTTGGGGAAACACGGTAGTCCCATTATTTCTCACTAGCCATGGGAGGGAGCACAAACAACTCCAGAAAGAAATTTACTAGAGCAGCTCCATATCTCAAGAGCTGCCTAGGATGGTCTTTTGATTTTTGGAAAGGTAAGGATTATTTATGCTCCATCAGTATTTTGGGTAAGGATGACTAGGGGAAGCCTGATTTCATTCTGAACAAATTAGATCTATTTGGGGCTAAATTTAATCTCTAAAGACCATTATATCATTTGAAAGTGTCGTGACAAACTCTGCATCTACAAGATCTAGTCAAGCATCTCAAATGAACAGGGCCAGTGGATGACCATGGCTGTGAGTGGATTTGGACAATACCATAACCATTCCATCATTCAGGCTTTCCACCAGAGAACATTCTCTATTGTCAGGTTACATAGAAATAGAGAGAAGTCTTAGCATCTGTAATTAGTAGGATATTCTGCATCACATGGGAATTGTGCATACTTTATGTGTTTTACAGAAAAACTCTGGTACTCATATAAGACTGTTAACTTACTCAAGTTCTCTAGAAGATGTTTACAATCATCAGTAGCAACATCATGTAGTGTTCGGTTGCACTTATCTTTTCTTTCAGCCTCCAGTCCGCCATGGCTACACAAAACTTCTAGGCAGCTCTGGAAAGTTAGTAACAATATAGTTTGAAGGTTACAAGGGATCGGTATGAACTGGATTCAGCTTTTATAATCTTTTAAAATGAATGCTTCTCATCACCGAAACAAGTTATATATAAAAAGAACTAGCTTTCCTTCAGACATTTTTCAGCATGGGATTCCATGAATTTATATTGCATATTGTAACAATACTGCATATTGCACACAGACATATACATATATAAAATAAAATGTTTTCTTTTTGATTACAAGCAAAACATACCTAATACTTATGCAGAAAATAAATAGACTGGATTAATTACAAGCCCCATTATTCCTAAGGAGTGAATATACCAGGTAAACATTGAAGAATGATAGAAATTATAGTGTTTATCAAAAGGCTCTGGGTTGAAGACCATGGTACAGGCTTTTTATGATATAACTGAATAGGAAAAATATATGCCACAGAACCCAGATTTGAAAAAGTGATCCTCTACATTCATTTACTTTAGAGGAGAAAGATGATTTATAGATGTGTCAAAAGCCCAATGAGTTGATTGTAATAAATCTGATCAATGTTTATCAGTTTAAAAGTCTAAGAAGTATTTTGCTTTAATGTGGAAACAAGGCAGTTTATAAGCAGGCCATTTTTCACAGTCTGCACATATAGCCATTACTACTGTGGAGTCCACTGCAGTTTATATAATAGCCAAGTAGTACTCCAGTTAGAGTTGGCTCTTTTAGAAGGACACTATGTGAAGGGGAAATAGGGGTACAAAATCTATGACTTATTCATTTAATTTAGTCTTTCCAATTATACCCAGATAAAATGTTTCTATTATGTCCCTTAGAGCAGGGGTGTCAAGCTGCCGGCCCGTGGGCCGGATGCATCATCCGGAAGCCACCCCCGCCCCATTGCCAGCAATGGCAAAACCGTCCCGATACGTTGCACGACGTCACGTGACATTGCGAGTCTGACATGTCTGCCTTAGAGGATAAGGAATAGCATAGAATTTAGACAATAATCTTATAAGCCAACAATTAGGAAACCAACAATCTCTATTGTTGGTTCCACAAGGCACAACACTGGCCACAATTGTTAGAATACAAATATGTGAATTAGATTAATACTAGTTGCTTTATTTTCCTTTGGTGGCAATGAATCTGTAAAGGATTTTCATGTTTGTCTTTTGTTAGGTAGTTTTAAATTCTATAATATAGGATGTTTAGCTCAATCATCATTCCAGTCTTAAAACTGGTTTACATTCTCCTTCATCTTCATGACAACACAGCCATATTTTTTATCCCCAAACTAACCTTGTCCCCTTTTTAAATAGCATCCTAAATCAAGATAAAATTTGGCTTCAAATATTTCAGCCAAGCATACCAATGCAATTGTCATTTAAATCTGATGCCCAACATTCTAAACAATGTGCTAGATAAACAAATTGACCTTAAAGCCTTTTGATGCTGCTATGTGGGCTGCAGTCCAGCCATCTTTGTTTTCACGGTTGATAAGATCTGCAGGAACCACGGGATTTGCTTTATGGCTAAAGAAATCTTCACTCTCTAAGCTCAAGATGTTGTTAGCACCTGCTTCATTCTCAAAGCTTCCATCTCCTGATGTACCATAATACATCAAAAACTTTAGGCAATCAACATTATCAGCATCAACAGCAGCATGAAATGGAGTCCAGCCATCCTAGATCAATTAAAAACAAATTTAAAACAAGTTCAGAATCCTTAATAAATGAATTAGTACCACAAATGAATGAATGAAAGAAAGAAAGGATGAATGAATGCACAAATAAGCAAACATTTTCTTAAACCTGTTCTCTTCTAAATATCTCATGTTTTTGCAATACTTTTGGTAAAGACTCCCTACTACTACCTTCCATATAACAGAATCTAATCGGAGAAGAAAATGCTTTATCTGACTTTTTGACCATAGCTGCTTTTAGAAAGAGAGAAAGAGACTGTAAATTGGGGAATAGGGCAAAATGAGTCTAATGAGTGCAAAGGATGCTTTTAGCTGTATGAAGTAAAATCATAAAAAAGGTATGGTAAAAGAAAGCTCATCGATAATAATGTCTTGTATTCCTAGGAAATGTAGAAAAAATATCACCACATGGGAACATTGATGCAAGTATAAACACATGCTTATTAAAGAGAATTTCTATTGTTTGGAGAAATGCATTTTGCATTTGTTTTCTTTAACTTCAGCTTTATTTTATGCATTTCCACCAACTTCTAGAAATATGAGGTATGATCTTTCATATGTCCCTGCTTAAAAACTATAGCCTCTATTACAGTTACAGATATAACAGTTTATTACATATATGCTGGTTCTTCAAAATGCAACTGCCTGCACTAATTTGTGTTGCAATCGTGGTCAAGATCAATCGGGAAATAATTTTGTCAATTAGCTTTTTTGTCACAGAGGCAATTACAAATAAAGGATAAAATAATAATATTGATATTACTTTTAAAGATCCATTTCAAAAGTTCTTTATGCCTTGTGGATTATGTTCCCCAAGTAATTAAAACTATAATTATTCACTATATCATTTGACTGAAATCCAATGGAAGTGAATAAAAAACACAATACTGCATTTTAACAGCATGACTGCCCACATACGTTCTGCTGCCAGAATACCATTTTCTATATCATTACTTTTTTGATATCTGCAGCATAAACTACCAACACCTCTCTCTTTTTCTTGGATGCAATAAAAATAAAAGAAATCATTAAGAATTTGCTGCTTCTTCATGACATTTGGCAGGCTTGCTAAATGTTGTAGTTCAGCTGAGGAAATCTAATGGCATTTTGATGCGAAATTATGCTTGTGCAAATTAATTTAGCCATCAATAATATGCATTTGATTATTATATAAATTGATATACTTTAGAGGCTTTAGAAAGAATACTCAAGTTTTGAGATGGAGGACAGCACATTAAGAAAAACAATAGGTAAGCAAAATCATGTCACCCCTAGTCTTTCTCTTCATTAAACTAGACATACCCAATCCCAGCAACTGTTCTTTATATGTTTTAGCCTCCAGTCCCCTGATCTTTGTTGTTCTTCTCTGAACTCTTTGTAGAGCCTCAACATCTTTCTTACATTGTAATGACCAAAACTGGATGCAGTACTTCAAGTGTAACCTTACCAAGGCATTATAAAGTGGTATTTACACTTCACATGATCTTGATTCTGTGTATGTTAATGCAGCCTAGAACTGTGTTGGCTTTTTTGGCAGCTGCAGCACATTGCTGGCTCATATTTAAATGACTGTCCACAAGGACGCCAAGATTCCTCTCACAGTTACTACTATTGAGCCTGGTACCACCTATGCTATACCTGTGCATTTGGTTTTTCTTGCCTAAATGTAGAAACTTACTTTTTTCACCACTGAATTTCATTTTGTTAGATAGCGCTCAATGTTCAAGTCTGTCAAGATCCTTCTGTATCTTCAGCCTATCTTCTGGAGTGTTGGCTATTCTTGCCAGCTTGGTGTCGTTTGCAAATTTGATGAGTTCCCTATCTATCCCCTCATCCAAATCATTGATGAAGATGTTGAAGAGCTCTGGGCCCAGAATAGAGCCCTGGGGCATCCCACTACACACTTCCCTCAATGTAGATGCAGTTCCATTGAGGACCACAAGGTGAGTACAGCCAGTCAGCCAGCTATCAATCCATCTGGTGGTGATGCTGTCTAACCCACATTTTTCTATCTTATCAAGTAGTAGATTGTGGTTTACTTTATCAAATGCCTTACTGAAATCCGAGTAAATTATATCCATAGCATTCCTCTGGTCCACTAATTTTGTCAGCTGGTCAAAGAATGCAATAAAATTTGTGTGGCATGATCTGTTTTTGACAACACATGTTGGCTTTTGGTAATTACTTTGTTTGCCTCTAGGTGTTTGCTGATTTGTTGCTTGGTTCTTTTCCAGAATCTTCCCAGGTATTGAGATCAGGCTGATAGGTCTGTAGTTTCCTGGATCTATTTTTTTTCCTTTTTTGAAGACGGGAACTACATTAGCTCTTTCCAGTTTCTGGTAGTTCCCTGGTGCTACAAGATCTTTGAAAGATATAGTTCAATGGTTCTGAGATCACGTCTGCCAGGTCCTTCAGAACCTTGGGGTGTAATCCATCTGGTCCTCATGATTTGAACTTGTTTAGGGTGAACAGGTTCTCACTTACCATTTTCTTGCCTATTTTAATTCGTATTCCTAATCTGTTTTTTATGGTACTGTTTTTGATAGGTTGGACTGTTTTTTTCCTTTTGTATAAAGATGGATGCAAAAAAGGAGTTAAACAGTTCCTGTTGCTTGTCACCTTCTTGCCACTTTCTCCCACTAATGGACCAATGTTTCCTTGACTTTTTTCTTGTTTTTTACATGCTGAAAGAAGTTTTTTTGTTATTTTTGACTTTTGTTGCAAGCCTTAGTTCATTTTGAGCTTTAATTTTTCTCACTTCATCTTTGCAGGCTTGGGCTATTTGCTGATATTCTACCTTAGTTATGTGCCCCCTTTTCCACTTTTTATATTTGTCCTTTTTGTCTTTAAATTTATCAGAGAGTTCTTTATGCAGCAATGCTTGTTTCTTCTGAGAACTGTTATTTTTCTTCTTCACTGTATTGTGCTAGTCTGGGCTTTTATAATCCCATTTTTCAAAGTTTCCCAAGCTTCTTGGGTTGTTTTCCCCTTGAGGATTCCCACTTATGGAATCCTTCCCATGCTCTCTCTAAGTTTATTGAAATTAGCTCTCTTAAAGTCCAAGACTCTACTTTGACTTTGTTCTGTTGCTTGTGCTTGCATAATGTTGAATCCCAATATTGCATGATCACTCCCCCCAAGGTTCCGTTAACTTTAACACCTTCTAATTTCATCTCTGCTAGTGAGAATTAAATCCAATATGGCTGATCCCTTAGTTCCGTTCTCTACTTTTTGAGAGACAAAATTGTGTGCTAGGTTATTGGCAGTCACTCTCTTAGCCCATCGAATCTTGTAGGGCTCTTGTGGGGAAGACTAGCACTATATAGATGTGCCTTGAATTCCTGACCAAAAGGGAGGCTATAAGTCTAAAAAGCAAACCAACAAAAATAAGATACATCTCAACAGAAATGTTGACTGAGAAAGAATTCAGACTTACAGAGGTATTTGCACTTCTATCTGCTCCAGCTTCCAGTAAAAGTTTGACACATTCAATATTTCCATTTCTACAGGCCAAATGTAAAGGAGTCTCTCCTTTTTCAGCAGCATGATTAACATTGGCATGATACATGATTAATAATTCTGCAGATCTAAGGAAAGAAAAATTGACAAAAGAGGGTTAGGAAAAAGAAAAGATATATAAAAATGCCTGACCTTTACAATGTCATTCATCTACAATCTTTTTAAGCATGCACACATTTAAACTGGACCAATCAGTTATATAAACTGGCTAGATAAATTCAATACATAAATAAATCAGAGCATAGAACAATTCAGTCCCAAACAAACAGTGCTCCTAGAATATATAAGAAGCAAACATAAATAAAGAACTCCAAACAAACAAAAAAACTACACAGGAGCAAATATTTAAAAATGCACTGTTTGCAAGAATATATAAGGGAGACTGTAATATTAAAAGCAGATACAGAATTTTAAATATCCATATTCAATATTTCTGTCTACAAAAACATTTGCATAGAGCAGACATGTCAAACACAAGGCCTAGGGGCTGGATGTGGCCTGCGACGTGGTTTCATGTGGCCCATGAAGCCATCCTGGAAACAGTGAGGGAATGGCCACTCTGCCTTGGCCCCGGCCCAGGTCGCCCAGGAGCCAATGTACAATTTTGTGGTGCTATCTATGCTGAAACACATTCAGTCTTAGCTCCACAAGGCTATCTGGAAACAGCAAGGGACTGGCCCCTACCGCATTGGCCCCACCCCCTGGGCACGTGCTGGGGAGGTGTCACCCTTTGTGAGGAATGAAGAAATGCACCATTGCCTGGAAGTGGCCAGCAAATGGCCCTCGCCTACTTCATATATCCAGCTTGATGGGCTCCGGGGAGAGGTTTCAGCAGGCAGTGAGGTGCTGTCCTCACAGCACCAAGAGGCTGAGCCAGGCGGCATGAATCCAAAAAGAAGTGCGCCGCTGCTCAACCCCCAGCCTGCCCGATTTTAGCAGGCAGCAAGGTGCAAAGCTGGTGAGCTTCGCACTGCCTGGCTCAGCCTCTCAGCACTGTGAGGAGAACGCCCCACGGCCTGCCAAAACTGGGCAGGCTGGGGGCTGTGTAGCATTGTGCTTCTTTTCGGAGTCGCGCTGCCTGGCTCCGGGAAGTCTGCAGCACCATCCAGCCCCCCTCGCATGGTCTGAACAGTGAGGCTCTTCCAGTGGACCATGCCTTGGCACTTGCCCCGGTCCCATCCCCTTCTGCCAGAGACCCTCAGATCTGTCCCACTCCTGCCCAGGCCCCACAGGCACCCTTGATGTGAACGTTGAAGAGCTGGCCATGGCCACCCAGTAGGCCACACCCACTCCAGCCACGCCCACCCAATAGGCCGCAACCATCCTGACCACACCTACCCCCCCCGAGGACAACCACAATGCTGATAACACAAACACAAATTGTGTTTGACACCCCTGGCATAGAGAGATGTAATTTAATATAAATGGAATAGCTGAGAGTAAAACAGTCCTTAATTCAAGACTCTTTGTTGTTCATTGTTGTTAATTACCACTAATTGTGTACTTTTTCCAATTTTCTTAAAAACGTTCAACTATACTTCCTCAAGAACAGCAGACTTTGACAAAATACAGCTTTAAAGAAATAGCATTTATCAATTATTTTTCTACAGAATCCTAGATGACTGACCAAAATAGATTTGAAGGAAATATTATGCCATACAGTTCCGTGCCTACTCACTGTGTTTAAATCACAGGTTCTCTTCCCATTTTTTTAAACTTTTGAAACAGCCTCTTATATTTACTATGAATTTTGCACATTCCTTTGATTTTAAATGATATCTATTTACTCTGTGCTTTACATATTGCTAATATTATTGGCTGTTTAGGATGTCATAAGAAGACTGAGAACACCTCATGAGCTTAAGAAGGAAGGAAGGAATTTTTGACCAATTCTTCTGCAAAATATAATCAGCAAAAATAGGTTTCCTGTAAATAAATAATATAGAAATATTGGCAAAAAGCCTTGCTCCCTAATCCAG
This sequence comes from Bothrops alternatus, assembly GCA_034064705.1. NCBI lineage: Eukaryota > Metazoa > Chordata > Lepidosauria > Squamata > Viperidae > Bothrops > Bothrops alternatus. The sequence continues at coordinate 11,732,958 of JARGCV010000006.1, forward strand.
GCTTGAGAAGTCTTAGGGCTAGTCCACATGACCACCCTTCACCTGTGGAAGAACAGGCCATGGCCCAAAGGGCAGGTTTATACAGCATCATTATTGCTCTGCACCCAGCCCACTGGGAAAATAACGTTTGTTGCCTTTTTCTGTTATGCATCATAAATAACATTTTCTGACTTGAACTGTTCAAGCAATGCTATCTGGTTCATCTCTGAATTATATTTCATTGTAGACAAGCTTCCTCATTCCAACTGGTTACTGTGCACTATGGCAGGAAGCAGGACTCTATTAAGGGCAACAATGGAGTCCCTCAACCCTGCAATTGCTTAACTGACAAACATTGTGTCAGAACCCAGTTGTTGGGAGGGGGGTGATTTCTTTCTTCTTGCGGGTTCTGCCATAATCCTGGGGGGAGGGGGAGCTATGGGTGCTCAATGTATCCTCTCTGCTTTCCTCTGTGTGCTTGCTCTTTGAACTGTTTCCCTTGATGCCTGCCTGGGGTGAGAATGGAATGTGCTTCCGGCCATCTGCCTTATCTCTAGCTGCAAGAAGAGGTGCGAAGACCTAACAATCTAACAACCTTGGGAATGGCGCCTTATCAACCCTGTTCCCATAGTGGATTCACACCTGGGGACTGGGCCATTTGAACTAGCCAGATAGACTATTGGGGTGGGGTTTGCCATTTACTCTTTTAACGTATTGATTCGTGTGGGAAACACTCAGATGCTGTCTTCTATTCCTGCTGTCAACTTCTCCTAATAAAAGTTCATTTTGGAATGAAGCTGTTCCAGGAGTTCTGCTTTCTTGGGAAGGGGGATTGAGGCGGGTCCTTACACACTGAAAATAAAAATCTCCAACTACTATTTGAAATTCAAATTTCAAAAAATAAAGCTGGATTAAAAAAGAGTTTTCTGGAAGATAGCGACTCTACTATTTGCATGTCTTTCTCAGACAGGGCTCAGTATGAAAGCATCAAATATGAAACTGCAGAATGGAAAAGTTGTGCCTATAACTATCTGATGGTTACAGAAACCATGATAAAGCACATTACAGAAAAAAAGCAAATCCTTCTGGCAGAGGAAAAATTCACTTTAGGTCCACATATAGCAATTCTACAGTAGTTAATTCTGATGGCTAAGCCAAATCCCTTTCCAGAATCTTTTCAATATGAGTTCTAAATACTTCAGCCTTACTACTTGGTCTCTTAGTCGGAACTGATTACACCTGAGTTATTAGATAAGGATTCACAAAAAATTGTTAACTAACTGCACTTCCGGTGGCTCCGCCGGCGCTGCTGGGTCTCCTTTGTGAGACTCCGCTCTCTGGATTTGTAAAGCCGCGAAAAACAGCGCTCATCAGCTGTTTTTTCGCGGTGAAAAATCCCCTCTCCGGGCAAAGGAGAGGTGTAGAGCATCGGGAGTAAGGTTGAGCCTTCTTAGATCCCTGGAAAATAAGTTTTCAGGGATTAAGAGTGAGCTCCCTATAGCTCCGGAGAACGCTCCTTTCCAGAGATGCCTCTGTCTTTTGACAGAGAAAGACGCCGCGACCACCTCTGCTTTTTTTAAGTTCAACACTGGAGAGTCTGTAAGCAGGCTGAATGAATACAGGAGTCTTAAATGGATTGCAAGTATTTTTATTGTTTCTTTTTGGCTATACATTTCTAACGTATACAATCAACATAATGCTTCACAATGGCGCTTAACTTTCACTGCTTTCATTGTTAGGGAAAGTGCTGGATAGTGAAAGTGGATTTGTTACTTCTCACTTCCTGCTTCTTTAAGTGCAGTTAGAGAGATGGCTCTGACTGTCTGAAATTTAAAATGGAGCGGAATTTACAGTTAAATGCTGAACCTATGTTGGATTGTACTGATGAATTTTATGAAGAAAGACCTGATACACAGGGGATTTTTATTTTTACGCAAGAGTTTAAAGAGATTAATGCACTTTTGAAGGAGGCTTTTACAGAAATATTTACTATATGTACTAAATTCCTTCCTTTAAATGAAGCTGAACAACTTACTCCCATGCATTTCTTTGAAAATCTGGTCAAATCTATAAAACCCTTATCAGAAAAATTATATTTAAATACATAAAGTAATAAAAATTAAGTTGTAATTTTTTTGCCATTGTAGTTCAGGGATGCTATGAAATCTATCCATGGACACTCAGGAGTCCATGGACCAGAGGTTAAAAATCCTTACACACACACAGCACAGCATCTTTGATTCAATTATAAGGAGGTGTTTATACCATGAACTAAAAAGTAACTTAAGTGTGAGTCTGTAGAAAAGGGATCAGCAGAGCAAGAACTAGCCCAACCAATTTAAAATAAGTTTAAGATGAGATAATATTCATGCATGAAACAGAGAAAAAAGTGTCTATTACAGCAGAGGTCCCCAACCTTTTGGGTGCCAGGGACCAGTTCCATGGAGAGAGATTTTTCTGTGGACTTGAGGGTACGTGGTTTTGTGTGCTGCCTACATCTTGCGGATAGGGCTTTGCTTGTTTGTGCAGACCAGTTGCTGGCATGCTGCAGCCCGGTACTGGTCCACGGACTGGGGGTTGGGGACCTCTATATTACAGGAAGACTTAATCAAAGGATCTAAACATATATAAGAATTTTTCAGAATGAAGGAAGGACCTTTCAAAATATTAGAGAATTGAGATAAGAGGAAGAGCAATGAAAGTAATATAGTCCTCAACTTATGACCACAATTTGGGCCAGAATTTCTGCTTTTAAGCAAGGAAGTTGTTAAGTGAGTCATGCCCAATTTTATGATCATTTTGCCATGGTTAAGTGAATGCAGTTGTTAATGCATGTAATCATTAAGTGAATCTAGTTTCGCCATTGACTTTGTTTGCTGGACACCATACAGTCAAACATCTAAACTGATGGAAGGAAGAAATTAATTCAAACCTTTGTTATAATTCTGTGCTAAACTCTGTGCCATGCCACCAAAGAGAAATGACAATCTCTGGAATATAAACAGGGTTGTCACAGGTCAGGGATCAGTTGAGAAGACAACTCTGCAGAAAAACCTGCACCATCCTTCTCTGAATTATGCACAATTCCAATATTTACAGCCTCTCAATGATTTGTGATTACAAAGCATTATTATCGCCCCTAGAATAGAAAATGCTGCATCAAACACATATACTACAATTACAGATATAAGTAAAAAGCAGGCATATAGCAAATAATATAATAGAAATAATATTGGTGATCAACTAGGTTAGCATCTAGTACAGCGGTTCTCAACCTGTGGGTCGCGACCCTTTTGGGGGTCAAACGTCCCTTTCACAGGGGTCGCCAAGCCAACTCCCCATTGTCTGGTCTATACTGGGGCGGGAGCTTCTCGCCGACTGCTGGAGGGCAGGTGGGGTGACTCTGCCCGAAGCACTCCCAGTCGCACCAATCCAAAGACAGGATATTGGGGGGGCTCCCGTCCCATCGCAGCCCTCGAGTCTCTCTGCCTGAGCGGCCCTTGGTAGCTCACCGCTCCCGCAGGCTTCTGTGGGCGACCACGACGCCCTCCAGCTGATCCAGGGCCTCGTCGGCACCCGCCTCCTCTGGCTCCTTCCCCTGTGGCAGCCTCGCCGCTTCCCCTCGTGCTGGGCCGAGAGGGCAGCAGGGCTGTGCGGAGCAAGCGAGAGAGCCTCCTTCCCTCTGAGCTTGGTGAGCCAGCCTCGCCCCTTTTGCTCCCCTGGCAACGATTCTGCCTTTTAATGCCACTGGGGGAGAGGGACCAACCCCACCCCCACCTTTATTGCTGCCGACTGAAGAAAGCGGCAGGTGAGGGCCGCCGCTCGCCCGGGGAAGCGGGCGTGCTTAAGAGACGGGTGGGCCACCTGCTCGCTCGCTCGCATCAGCCAGCCGGCTGGCCGGCCTGCTCGCCCTTGCTTTACTTGGCAGCTAGAGAGGCTCGGGGCTTTCATGGACTTCCGTCCCAGGTTCTCCTCCAATCTTTGTAGGCTGGCTGGGCCGCCCAAGCCTCCCAGACTGCTTGTATAATAACCTCCACAACAGAGGGTTGGAACTGGTCAAAAGTTCCGTACCTCCAAATCGATCCCCGATTGGACAGAGAGGGAGGGAGGGAGGGAGGGAGGAAGAGAGGGAGAGAAAGAGAGACGGAGAGAGAAAGAGAGAGGGAGAGAAAGAGAGGGAGAAAGAAAGAGGGAGAAAGAGAAAAAGGGGGGAGAGAGAGGGAGAGAAAGGGAAAGAGAAAGAGAAAGAGAGGAGAGAGAAATAGAGGGAGAGAGAGATTAAATTAGTAACTTGGTTCTTAAGTGAATCTGGTTTCCCCACTAACTTTGCTAGTCAGAAGGTTGTAAAAGGAGATCATATGACCCTGGAACATGTGTTTATGTATGTGTGTGTGTTGTAGGGCAAGGGGAGAAGAGAAAAGGTCAGGTCTCCCTTCAGAGCCATAGGTAGAGCAGCTGAAGGTATAATTTGGCACCCATACTTCAAGACAAAATTTCATTTATTTGTATTAGAAATAAATATTTCACAATATATAATTACATATTGTTTTTGTGATTAATCACTATGCTTTAATTATGTTCAATTTGTAACAATGAAAATACATCCTGCATATCAGATATTTACATTATGATTCATAACAGTAGCAAAATTACAGTTATGAAGTAGCAACAAAAATAATTTTATGGTTGGGGGTCACCACAACATGAGGAACTATATTAAAGGGTCGTGGCATTAGGAAGGTTGAGAACCACTGATCTAGTATGATGCTTTCTGATGAGAAAGAGAGGCCTAAAGTCACTTGTTGCTGCTATAACATTTTTGTACACTGCTCTGCATTGCTTTAACACCACTGGTTTTTTTAAGCTTAGAATAATTTGGACAAAATGGGAGCAAGTAAGCATTTCTATTGTTACAATAAGTACACTGAAATATACAAAAAATGGGCTGCAACTTATCTACAGATGCAGTTGACAAAGCATACTATAACTACCTTTGAGTGTTGTAATTCTAGTTTAGTAGGAAAAACTTTTAAAACATCTATTACAATCATTGCAATGTGATGTAATATTTTTTTCTGCTATTTATGTCAGAGATACAGATTGGCTAAACAATGCATAAATGGTCCTTCATTTTGTTCCTAGACACTTGCACAGGTTTTGTGTCCCTCGATATTTAAGGCTACAATTCCAATAATTCTTGGAAGTCTTTTAATTATACTGGATGAAGCTTATGGGTATTTTAGTTTAAATATTTGAAAGGTATCTGCCTTAACAGAAGTTACATGATTGCTCTTAGTGTTAGTTGCATTTTAAAGTTTAATTGTATTTAAAGAGGGGGGGGAAAACCCAATTCCCGCCACTTATCCACCCAGTCCTCAGAATTCATTTTTAAGAGCAGAAGCAAAGTGCCCTCTGATAGAAAGTTATAATGAGTGAGAGTTCCTGCTTTGACAAATGTGGCATTGTGAAGTTTCCATTCTGTTTTATTGTAAACAGGAACCCTTCCCTTAACTGATGTCCTTCCTAGGGGAAAATTCTGGGTATTATAATTCAAAATATCTGAAAAAAATTGATGCAAAGGAAAGTAGTTAGTGTGGCTGGATTGTGACTTCCTTTTCTTTTTTTACTGCCATCTAGAAACCTAGATATCTTGCTCACTTGACTGCTGAACTCTACCTGGGCTACACATGAGAAGGGTTCAGAACCTTAATTGGTGGACAGGCTGCTGACTGCTACACAACACTGAGAATGTATGGCACTTGGACTGAAAACCTTGCACTGTTGCCAATCAAGCAGAGTTTAAGTGTCAGTGTAGTGTGGCAGATTGCTTGTGGCCTGAGTAACCTCTCACCTATCTCAAAATAAATATGTCTTGATGAAGCAGAAAATAAAACCTTTTAAAGAGGCCCTCACTTTTTAATGTCTCTGGGACTCTCAGTAGAGCTCCTTCACTTCTTTTACTTTCAGTTTATGCCAGGTTCTCTCTCACGAGCTACACTCAGCCCTTGCTCTTTCTCCTTTTAGAAAGAGAATATTTTCCTCTAATAAATGGCTTTTATTAACAGCATTTTAGTTATTAGATTACAATTATTTATCAATTATTGTTGGTTGCCCCCAATATTTACACTGGATTTGGCATTTTTATCCACCTGTCAAGTCCTTCAGAAGGGCCTTGGATAGGCAGATGGGGTTTTTTGATGGTGTTTTTGATATTGGCAGAGGTTGTAAGTTGTTCCTAATGAATTTGCCTTTTGCTATTGACCAATGGTGATTTTGTCAATCCTGATAGTGTTCAAGGAGTGATTCAGTTTTTGGGGGGATTGCACCCAAGGCACTTGTTATTATTGATAGTGTCTTTGCTTTCTTTTGCCACTATCCACCTACTTGTATTTGCAGATTTGTATTTGTATTTTGTTATGTTCTTCAGTTCTTTCTCTTGTATTCTGCTGTTTCCAGGTGTGCCACATCCAGTATTCAGATGTTTTTGTCTTTCTTATCAACAACTGTTAAATCTGGGATGTTGTCTGGCAGATACTTGTCTGTTTGACTTCTAAAGTCCCAGAGCACCTTGGCTTCTTCATTTTCTTCATTTTGTTTATTTTGTGGTGACACCAGTTCTTACTTGCAGGCAAGTGGTATTTCTTGTTATTACAAGCATGTCTATAAAAACACTGAATACTCTGTTCATGAATCACATGAATCTCTACTATTTGTGGGAATAATGGTTGGAAACATGGTAAGTACACCTGAAAGATCCACTGAATGAATTATCTGAATATCTGAAATGCCTGCAGATTAACTAAACAAGATAAAGAGGGACTGTAGCATGGGACTGTAGCATGGAATTGTCCAAATTTATCAATCTCAGAATTCATACCACTAGGTTAAACCAGGAGCCAAAAGAATAACTTTTATTAACCTATATGAAAAATGAATTCTCCCCAGGTTGAACTTTTTGCCTGCATGTTAAAATGAAGGATATCAAAGGTTTGGTATTCCAAGTGGGAGGTTTGGATGATTCTAACAAAAAGACTAATTTTTGGTTCCTATTATATAATCGTTTTAGTGGATTGTCCCATTCCTTTTCACTACCACATTCCCATATGTTTTTGATAGCTATTTGAGCAAATTATAAGAAAGAAAAAAGAAAGTGCTTTGGGGATGAGGTGGATGTAGGATTCAATCACTAATCCTCCTAGGAAATTTAAGCTCTTAATAGTTCTACTGTAACAATAAATTTGTAGAGGGTGTTATTGCCACTTAGGTGGCTTATTGACCTAATCCTTTTATTCTTATCACTAGAGAATGGCTCTTTTTTATCTATGATGCTGGAGTCTAAGTAAAAGTACCTCATATTTACATGAACATGAGAGAGAAGAGCAGGACAATAACTTGAAGAGATAGCTTTGGAAGCCAGGGGCACAGTAAGCCCTTTCTTTGGCTGATGTACTTATTGTTGACTTTCTGTTTGTGAATTTGTTCTTATTTAAAAAGGAAGGCCTCATTTAAGAGGGCTTCTGAATCAGATTGAGGCCTATAGAGAAATTTGGAAACGTCTTCTACTTTTTAGATTTTTGTGAACAGACTGCAACCTAGTCAGCATGTTGAATCATTAGAAGAGATCTATCCCAAAGGTTTGCTTCTATGTTTCCCTCAGGATAACTGAGGCATAGTCTGATGTTATCCCTTTCTCTAATGTATTATTCCCGATTAGGAAATGAGCCCATTAAATCCTTCCAGAGTTGTGATGCATAATTCATTTCAGAGGGACTGAGAGGTATAGATTGAAGAATAGTGATCACCCCATATGAATACTGGAGCTGTGATGTTTTATGGCAAGGTATTTTTTCCCACCCCCTTCCCTGATCTTTATACTATTGCAGGCATGTCAAACTCGTGACGTCACGTGACGTATTTTCCCCATTGCTGGCAATGAGGTGGCCGCGGTTTCGGCGTCGCACATCTGGCCTGCGGGCTGGCAGTTTGACATGCCTGTACTATTGGAATCCCCATCCCCTTCCTTGATCTTCATACTATTGGAATCTATGATTGTCGTGGGCTGAAATCCTGCCCATCATATGGGTCAAGAGAGAGAGTTGGGAGGGCCCATAGATAGCTGGAAAGGGCAAACATGAACGCTCATGGGAGCTCACAGTTTTGCAATGCTGCCTTTTCTGTTGTTTATGGACTTGCTAATTTGTTGAAACAGTTCTACAGTGATAGACCAACCAGAATCACTCTCAAAGTTTTTGCCATTTAAATATTCTGCTCAGGTTGGAAGAAGGCAGGAAGCAAGTAAGCAAGCAAGAAACCTTTTCATTGGTCAACAAGTGATTCAATTAATATTGCAGACATTTTAGAGAAGAGTTTCTCTTCTCCACCCTATCTAGTTAGCCTCCGAGACAGAATCAGTCTACAGATGGATGGTTCCTTCTACATGGCAGACAAAATAAGAAGCTGCCCTTGCCCAGAAGAATTAAGCATTTTACTGCAGATACTTCATCTTTATCTCCTATACATGTATGTTAGCAAGCATACCAATAACAATTCTAGCATGGGGATATCAAATATTCATCTTTATTAAGTTCTTTAAAGATTTCTTCAGTCCATCACTCTTTCAAACAATTTAAACCTTTATGCAATTTTTCTCAGGTGTTGCAGAAAATGAAATATCCTACCCTATTCTATTCTGTCTGCAGTTAAGTGGAGTTGATAGGAGGTTTTGTCTTCTAAGCAGATTAGTTTTGAAGATTGAAAGGAAATATCTTTATGCATGCAATTTCTTCATTGGCTGCCAGTAACTGCCAATGTTTTTCATATCATCTTAATTTGTGCCTGCAAAGAAATGTCTGATAAGGCTCTCAAGAAAAATCAAACTATAAATCAATATAAAGCTTCACTTTAGAGATGCTCTTGAAGAAACAAGGCACAGCAGCCCAATTTTCCCTTTTCTACACAAATATGAAAACAAAAATGTGAACTATGTGGTGGAGAGGAGTCTACAATCTCAAATATGTGTCTGCATTTATATATGAAAACTAGTGATGTGTAGTATCTGGATACAGCATGGGCCTCCTTTTTCTATTTTTGACTAGTCCTTAAAGAACTCCTGACCTCTCCTTGGCTTACAGGGAACCTATGTGGGAATGACGGTGCTCAGGAAAATATAGATTTGAATTATCAAGGTACTAAGAGAAGAGTGATATGGTTGTAGCCTTTGCTACCTGCTTATCCCAAGCACAAGTTTCTTTTTTTCTGATTCCATGGAGTCATGGCATATGTCCAGGAAAAGGTACAACTTCTTTAAGGTAGAAAGGTAGAGAGAGCTGTCCATTTCTAATAAATCAATTTTAAGCAGGAGTTCCCTGTAACATAATCATAAAAAGAATCCTAAATCAGCTCATTACAAAAATCTCAATAATGCATACTGCAGGGAAGAATTATAGGAGGACCAAGCATTTCTTTGCCTTAATTCACTCACAAAATTTATACATTCCAAAACTGAAACTTAAAGAACACATGTCATTTTGCTTGACAGGAAAGAAAGACATAATTGGCAAATTACTTACTTGCAATGTCCCTGAGCGACTGCTGAACACAAAGGAGTAAAGCCGTTTTTATCAATAAGGTCAGCTTGTGCTTCTGAAGTCAGCAGCAATCTTACACAATCTATGAGTTGAAATATATGAAGGAGAAAAATGGGAAGAGGAGGAATAAATTACAATTAAGTTTAATGACAGTTCCAAAAGTCTTTGCTTATCAAAGCAGTTTTTAAAATCTCCTGCAGTGGAATTCTTCAAAAGTTTTGAGACAGTTTAATAGACTAACTTCTAGGTCAGTGGGTATGTCCCACTCAGAGTTCCATTTGGTATTGGGTAGCTACCCAATTCATGAAATAAATAAATAAAAGTTTATGTTGTATTTTATAGCAGCCTTAATGAACTATACGCACTGCCAAAAGAATTTAGACATCAGCAAAATGGATTGGAAATTTCCTGCCAATTACATTTTCTGCCACAAGATGTAACAGGACATCTTAGCTTAGGACATTAGACAAACACATAAAGAAAAAGTATACAGATGATTACTAGTTATAATAGCTGTCTTAGAGCATCAAGATACAAAGTTCAATCAATCAGAATAGAGCTGGAAGGAACCTTGGAGGTCTTCTAGTCCAACCCCCTGCTCAAGCAGGAGACCCACTACCATTTCAGATAGGTGGCTGTCCAGCCTTTTCTTAAAAACTTCCAATGATGAAGCACCTACAACTTCTGAAGGCAAGTTCTTGCTGACTACTGTGTTTTGGCCTTGCTTAAGATTTTCCCAGAGAATTGGCCTCTGTGGGAACAAGATACTGGATTAGATAGATTGTTGATCTGCTCCCAACAAATCTCCATGTTCGTTATGAGGTTATTTCCCTCTTAGCCATTGTGGGCCTACTGAACCACTAAATTACTTTCTAAGTCTTCTTTATTCAGTGTTGATGAACAGTTCTCAGCAGTCTGAATCAGTCTGCAAACATTTTGAAACAAATTTCTATATGCAAAATCCTATGCCAAGTGCAAAATATTTTGGTGTTACAAAATTCTGCTGCTAAATAGCAGGAGCTGTTCTTGGTACTAGAATAGGAATTATGCAGCCTATATCATGGTTGTACAAGATTTTATCATGCCTTTTTAGAAGGACTACAGAATAATACTTATGGAGATTTAACACACTTTTTTTTAAAAAATACACAGTAAAATTACATTGTTGATAATCAATGATTTCTCACAAATTTTAGCAATGTAATTTTGATGGGAGCATATGTTGTTTTAGACTATAGGTTACCTACTTCTAATATTTGGAACTGCAATATTTGAAATGTGAATTTACAGGCGGATGTTACGTATAAGCTGGGTTGACAAGATCAGAAATGAGGAGGTGATAAGCCACCTGGGAAAGCCAAGGGAAATTATCAAAAGAATTAAAAATCAAAAATTAGAATATTTCGGACATGTGATGCGACATCCAGAAAAATACGGCATAGTCCATTTAATCCTCCAGGGAAAGATTGAAGGCAAACGAGGTCCAGGCAGAAGAAGAACATTGTGGCTTCAAAATCTAAGGGACTGGTTTGGACAAAGCTCAGCAGCACTTCTTCGTGTGGTTGCTGATAAAAACAGGATCGCCAACAATGATCGCCAACGTCCAATAATGGAAATGGCACAAGAAGAAGAAGAATATTAATTATTAATTTGAAAACAGCATTTAGGTAACGGCCCAATAAAATAAAATCTGAGAAATTCCACACCTGTATGTCCATTCCTAGCAGCAGAATACAAGGCAGAACAGCCATCTTCACAGGAATCATTAATGTTCAGACCTTCTTCATTAAGCAGCATTGACAATAAAGTGACATTTCCCTGGGCAGCAGCTTGGTGAAGAAGGGTGGACCTGCCACCCAGGGGAACAGGACCACCACTCATTAACAAAGGGGTTAGGGAGGAAGACCAGCCTGTGAGTTAAAAGCAACATCCGTTAGAGAGAACACACAAGAAGTTAATGCTGCTCACTTTGCAAGTTATTATACAATGCTCAACAAAATGAAAACTCTGACATTTTGTCAATCCTGCATCCCAAGAGAATTAAAGTCACACTTAGATCTAAAAGGTTATATTTATTGTTATTTAAAACTGAAAAGATATATGTATATGTATATGTGTGTGTAGAGGTAAAGAATTAAATTGGGAGACTAAGATGGCCATTTCGAGCTCATTCTGCTCTCTTCAGTTAGCCATACCCTTTATGGGATTCGAACCTGGGCAGTTTTACATACTAGGCAGATTTAACCACCAAGCCACAGGCTCTCCTCCCCTCTTTGTCAGCTGAGTCAGTATATATATATAAAACTTCCTGTATACACACACACACACACACATATCCAACTGTAAAGCTAGCTAAATTTAGTAGGAAAGCTTTGAGATATTTCATACAGGATTATGCCCCTTCTTAAAAACTCTGAAATGCCATGTCCTACAAATAACAATTAAAGACATTTCATTTTAAATGTATAAAAAGATATTTTAATTGAAAGTGCATTTCAGAAGAAACAGTTAAAAGCCCTGTAATTGATGCATACTTGTTTTTCTGGTGGCCTAATCACTTTGTAGTGTCATTTTTAATGGCACTGCTATATTTTTTGTGGTGTTTTTAAAAAGAAGGCTACAGTGCACAATTAGTAAATGTCATAAAACATGATTGGGCAAAGGTCCACATCATCCTTTAAGAAAGGTAACTGACAGACCAGAACTTTAGAAAATCATAAAGGTTATTTTGGTTAGACATTCCAGGTATCAGAGGTTAGCAGCTTTAGAGGACAGCTTATTAAGTACATGAAGTTTGCTATATATGGTGCGGAAAACTTTGTGAACTCTTCCTTGATCAAAAGTCTGCAAAAGGAAATAGAGAAGAGGATTGAAAATAAAGAAGTTTGGAACTGTGAACTGCTCACTAAAAATGAGTAAGTATAAAGGAATCTCTCTTCTTCTTTGAAGAATATTCATTACATATAAACTATTCTATTCTATTCTATTCCCAAGAGGTCATTAATTTCTTTAAGTAAGATATCATGTATGGCCACCTTCCACAACTGGATGTCTTCCAAGTATGTTCAACTTCAATCATCATAATTCTTTGCAAACACCTGGAAGGTACCATGATGGGAAAATAAGATTTAGAATAATGTTTGCATTGCAATTTGGCATTTATGCTATCAAATATCAGTGTAGAAAATATATCCATATTACAATTCATTATTAATCAATTTGCAAGTAGTGCTTTTTCAATGTATTTATACTTAGGCTTCCATTCCATGATGAAATATTAGTAAATTTCATTAAAGGTGGCGTGTTTAAAATGGCAATAATCAGATTTGGCTAAAACAGAGAAAGAAAATTGGACTTGAAAGTAATTTCAAATATATAGATCCAAAATGCATATAAAGTAGTTATGGTAGTATTACAGCCTAATCAGCCTCTAGATCAGGGGTGGGGAACTATGGCCCTTATATGACTTGTGGACTTCAACTCCCAGAATTCCTGAGCCAGCCATAATTCTAGGAGTTGAAGCCCACAAGTCATAAGGGGGCTATAATTCCCAATGTCTGCTCCAGATAATTGAGTTATAGTAGGTCTCCTTGGTCTTGGATAATATTTAGTGGGCCAAAAGGGAGGCACTGAAAACTTAAATAGACAGCAAGGCACATTGATGGGTGAAAAAAAAGGTAAACGAAGAGGAAAGTAGTAAAGAAAAGGCAGGAAATGAGCAAGAAGGCCATCAACATCCTGAAGTTTACCTTGGAATCAGTATTTTGCTACAATGACAGCAATAGTTTCTTATTTTCTCCACAAATATTACTTTTGTCCCTAATTAATCTGAAGCTCCTTCTAGAAGAGAAAGCTGTTCTATAAAAAATGAAAGAAAATAAATCTATTCCCAAGCCAAGATTCCAACAGAGAACTCAAGGTTAGGCTAGTGATTGATGGTGGGGGGAAAGAGACCAACTTAGACTTCTTGGTAGCACAAGATAGTTGGCTTCTTGGTTGCAACATCCACAGCAAGCAACAAATGACTCTTTTACCCAAGGGCTAGCTTTTCTGAACATAAATAAGTTGTGTTCTAAAGCACCAAGTTCCTGCAGGGCAGGCCATCACAGAAAGTTTGGTGTTTCATCGAGGAAATGAAACAATATAGAGTCGTGTCATGTGAATTTCATAAGATTTGTTTTACTTACAAAGCTACAAGCAACTATTAAAAGCTTCTGTTATGCATTTTTAAAAAAATAAATGAAAATCATTAACCAAAATTGAAAACAATATGAAACAGAATATAGGCAAAACAGGTGAAAACCCTTTGTAGTTTAAACTAGATTATTTCCCTTGATAGAACTTTGATGAATATGTCTCAATTTTTCATTGTTCAGTTTGACTGATCGAGGCCACCTTTTTGGAATAAACTATTTTCTTCATGTTAAATATCAAATTAGAATTCATGCTTACTCTTTAAAATATAAATAATAGAAACAATTATACAATAATTGTAACTTTTATCCTGTTCATCAAATTATGTTAGCACAATAGAATCACTGGGATTAGTATTCTCTGTTCAAAGCAACCCAGTTTGGTTCTGAAAATATGGAGGTGGACACTGAGTTGTCAAATAATTTCATTTTTTTCTTAAAACGGAATAAACAAGGATGATGAATTCTAGGTAATGTGATTATTGTGGAAGCAATCCATTCTTGCTATGATGATATTCTTAGCAATAAGTTAAAGCAGGTATAATAGAAGACCAGCCCACTTCACAGTCTGCCACAGGTATAAAGACTTTTTGTTTAATGGACTGAATTTAATGATGAATTTATTCCTAATTCCCTACAGTTTCGTATCGAAAAGAGAAGAAGGAAATAAACTTTCAGCATCTATTTAGCACTATTATGAACTGCAGCAATCAAATGACAGCATGGGTTTATAATGTAGGTAGTTCTCAACCTACAACCATTTGCTTAAAGATGATTCAAAGTCACAATAAAAAGTGACTTACACTTATGACTACTGCACCACTCCCATAATCACCTATGCACAATTTGAATGCTTGCCAGCTCACATTTATGACAGACTGCATCCTGCAGTCACAAAAATGCAATTTGTGGTCTTTTTTGCTGATTTCCAGGGGAAAAAAATGACAAACAACATGCATTGGGGAAACTGGATTCACTTAATGACTACTGTAAAAATTGTCATAAAATTGGGTCTGACTGGGTTTACGACCACAACAACTTAGGACAAAAATTTCAGGCCCAATTGTCATCATAAGTTGAGAACTATCTATAGTGACCAGACCACACAGAAAACAATGTTGAGAGTAAACCTCTGGAAAAAACTTCTATTTCAGGAACACAGTTATTCATTAAAGATCAACTGAGTACTATGAGCTATCTGGTTATTAATTATACTGCATTAGCAATGCTTACATTTCGTTTTTATACGCTCATTTGCAATTAACAGGATTCTAACGTTGAATGCAGTATCTTTGAAAAATCTCTGAAACTTCACAGGTAGACTGCTGCACACAAAATATGGCACAAATATATATTTTATAGGGAACTTGAATTCAATGTAGGGACACTTGAATGAAGCAGCCCAGTGAGGGACCTTTTCTGTCTTCTAAAACAACACTAAACACTTAAAAATTAAGCAGTAATAGTTGCATTGCATTAATTAAGCATAATGTTCAATCCATGCTAAATTGAAAGATCTTATAAACAAGCAGGAGCTTTTGAATACACTGAGGTAGGTGTGTAATAAAATTAGGAAACGTGAATAAGCTTTGTGGTTTTATATGCAAAAGTTAGTAAACATAAAGCATCTAGAAAGGAGAATTGGGCATGCAGTGATGAAGAATGAAAGGAACAAGGCAGAAAAAACAGCTTCTGGCATCAGCTTCAGTTTATGGAGATGGTTAATAAAGAATTCATTACCAACCTTACATTAGAAACAAACCATATGGAATCATGTAGGTTGGTTGAAAGGATTTTTTTTTAAATGAAAGAAAATATAAGCTGAGGGGATGGGAAATTCAATTGATTAGAGCATTATAAAATTTCTCTTTCTTGATTATAATCTATTCAATTGATTAGAGTATTATAAAATTTCTCTTTCTTGATTATAAACCTAATAGATATTTATTGGCTTTAAAATAGTTGATGCTAATCTTCCAAACACTTTCCATAAAGAGTTAATATTTTATTAATTTTTTATAGTCACAAATCCTTAATATTTTATCAGCAACATATTGTCTGGGTTCCAATGTTTAGTTTACTAATACATGTTAAACCCCTTTCTCTCTATATCGTTTTTTCTAGCCATTGATAAAATATATCCCATGTTCTAAAGTAATCTGAATCTTCTTTCTCTTTCATTTTTAGTGTCAGTCTGTCCATTTCTGCACAATCTAAAATTTTCTTAATTATCTCTTCCTCAGCTGCTAATTTTTCATCCTTCCAATGTTGAGCAAATACAATTCTCGCTGCAGTTAATACATATAACATTAAATATACACATACCTTCTCATAATTTCCTACAATTATTCCTAACAAAAATAATTCTGGCTTAAAATCTAAAGGTAATATTATGTTCATAAGGGTGTAAAGAGCTGCAAATTCTTTTCTCTCCCCCCTTTTTCTCTTAGATAACTAATAGTTTTGATATCTACTAGAGGACAAAGCAATTCATTTATTTTAGATCAGTAAAGCAAAGCCTCCAATAGCTTTATATACTATTTTTGGGAGTGCAGTACTCAATGCACACAAATATAGAGTACCCTTCATATTCTCCTGAAATTGGGCAAAACCCAATTCACGTGACATCGCAAGTAAAGAATCAGAATGCCTTAAACTATGTGGAATTGCAATCATCACATGAAAAGTAAATACAGTTTTATGGCGAGTATGCAATATGGGTATTTCACACCCTCAGGGTTAATATGTGAACCATTTGGTTATTAATTGTTGAATAGGAATTTTAGAAGTTACACTGTCCTGGCTTTATCAAAACAAAACAGACCCATAACTACATTTAAGTCTGCTTTTACCACTGAAAGTTGAGAAACAATTATTCAAAAACATGTTTGACATTAAATTATCATATTCATAAATTAAAATATTGCAAAACATTAAATCTAAGCATAACCACAACAAGTTCAACTATGTAATTAATCTAATAGATCCTTTCATCATGATTAATCTACCTTCAGTTGAAGAACATTTAATGAAGTGCTAAGACTTTGCATTGAGTTTAGAATAAAAAGCATTTTAAAGCATTTTAGACTGAAAAAATAATTATGCTTAATTGAAGTCAATTGTTATTTTTAATCAGTTTTAAACTAATCACTAAAAAATGTTCAGAAGTGTAAGGATTTTGTGAATAAAATGGCAAAGACTAGTTAGGGCTATAATCTATAGCCATTTTCAGTTGCACTATAGCAGGACTGTATACAGTGATTCATAAAAGTAATGCAATTTCTCTTTTAGTTTAAAACGTATTAATAGAAAGTAGAGAAAACACATTATAAAACCAACGAAGTGTTTTCATTAAAAAAAAAATCCCCATCTTATCCCACTCAGGGAATATGCTCTTCCCCTCCTTTGCTGTTTTTAACAGTTACTGAAGATTTATTGCAGACAGCAGAGAACAGCTGACCTTTTCTCTTTGGACAATTTGCTTTGTGCTGTTATTGTTATAAAATTGTCATTTTTAAACACTATAACTGACTAGGAGCAGTACTTCTTCCCCAAAAGGGCAAGATATAAATGTTTCAATCATTCTGTTTCTTGACAGCTTTCTTTTATCAGATAAAGCAGTTAACAAAGATGAAGCAAAGACTGGTGAGCAGCAAAAGCAATGAAGTATTTTCTGACCTTTCTCTTCATTTGGCCTATTTTTTTTTCCACTAAGAGTTCTTTTGAAAATGTACCCTCAGTTCTTAGGGAGAAAAGAACTGGGAAGGAATTGATTAAACAAACAGACCTTCCCTCCTCCCCATCCCATACTACAATACCAAACAACACATGAAAAATACTTCTAATTTTAAGACAATCCCTCTAAGATATTCCTTCAACTTTCTTGAAAAAAGAAAAAAGTTGGCTATGCAAAATAATCAGAATTCATGAAAACAAATGAATTTCCCAAACCCCTGAAACCTAGAAAGGCATTAAGTGGAAGTGCAATGTGACACAGGAAAGGGGGAAAAAGGAAGGAAGAGAAAAGGCAAAAGAGAATCTTAGGGAAAAGGAATCTATGGAGAAAAAATATGTATTTATATGACAATGTAAAAAAAGGAAGGAGTTTAGCGGGTACATCACCCTTTACCTGATGCTGTTACCAGGAGGCTGTCTGAATCACATGGTCTACAGGATGAAGCACTAAGAGGGTTTATGGAAGAACTACAGGCAATGGTGGAGGGTATGACAAAGGAGCTGTTGGAACATGCAGGTTGGCTCAGTCCAGGGGACGGGGAAGGCCAGGCACCCACCTGAGGCATGTCCATGGATGGAATGGCACAGCCTGCAGATGCCACAGATAAATCTATTGTTGGTTTTGGTGGCAGCTGTGGTGAGGACCTAGACATAACCTCTTCGTTTATTACCCTGATTCCTTGAGGTGAACAGGAAGATGATGAAACCAGGCATTTGCCTTCAGTTTTGGCACCTACATTAGGGGAGCGACCACTATCCATAATTACTTTAAGTTGTGGGTGTGGTGGAGACGGAGTCTGTGAAAGACCTGGCTTTTTGGGAGGAATAGGAGGGGGATTTCCTCTGTCAATCCTTGAAACACTGGGAGACTTTAAACTCATTCTGCTAATTGGGGGAGGGTAAGTGCCAACATCTATTGAATGTGACATTCCTGGACGTCCAGGTGCCACGCCCTGAGGACTGGTGAACCTTGAAAGGACTTGAGTGACTGTATTCCGAGCCAACTGCTTGGCAACTAAGTTGTCTCGACTTGTGGGTGAGGCGTCTCTTGATGTATGGCTTTGAGTCGTGTTTCCATTTTGATCTTGATCATTAGCATTGGATTGAAATCGAAATCTGGCTGCCTGGACCCGTGGATTCAGACCTTGATGCCCAGTAGTGCTGACAGATGGAGAATGTGGGGAAGGAACAGATGATGCTTGCAAGTAGCTTTGGGATGCTATACTGGGAGCCGGAGAGGATGCAACATGATCTGGAAGTGGGGAAGGAAGACTTGTTAAGTCAGGTGAAGCCACTGGTCCATTCTCCTCAATTCGTATTTGACTATGAGATAGATTAGAAGTTACAGGGGACAAAAGAAGGTCGCTGCAGGATGAATGCCTGTCAATGATGGGCTTCATAAATGCTGCATTGGAGGATACATTCACTTTTGCGTGCCCCAAAAGCAAAGGGTGGATGGTTGAATGCTTTAAAGGCAACTTTCTAACACTTTCGTTTCCATTGTCTATTAATACTGCATCTGTCTGGCAGGAAAACGTCCTCAAAATTGGTCCCTCTGTTCCAGTGGAGACAGAAACGAAGCCTCTCTCTTTATTCCTTCGTGGAAGAGAAAGGTGGAGTTTTGCATCATTTTCCTTGCTGAGCTGCTCAATTGTTTTTCTCATTCTCTCTCTTTCTTCTTTGAGGTCACTTGTGTGAGCTTCTTCTCTGCTGAGGCAGGCATGTAGCTGCTCCCTCTCTGTGTCGAACTCAGAAAGCTGCTTTTCCATTTGGGCTTCCATCTGTGTGCTCCGTTGTTTTTCCACAGCAAGAGATTCCTCTAATTCCCTGGCCTTCTTTTTTTCTTCCTCAAATTTAGCCATGACTTCTTCCAACTTCTGGGCCTCTTCTACCATTTTGCTGGATAGTTGTTTGCATTCTTTCACTAGCATCAGTACAACGTGTTTATTCTTGCCACGTTCCTCCTCCAGCCGAGCACAGAGCTTCTTATGTTCCATTTCAAGGGCTTGTAGTTGCAATTTCTCCATTTCCAACTATAAAGAAATGCAGAATAGCCTCATTACCACAAGAAATATTCAAAGTATTTTTGGTGCATACTCAGAAGCAGTAATGGTATCTGAATAATAGTCAACTACTATAACAATTGCCAATAGTCAGTTTTCATGTAAGTTTAAATAAGGGTGAAAGATTTGGTTTTGCTGGTTTTTCAAAGAGATAAGTAAGGACAAAACTTATAAAAATGGTCTCAGCTGTACATTTGCTCCAGCATGAGTCCAAAAGCTCGGAAGAGTAAACCTGTGGTCCCAATGACCGACTCAGATTCAATCTTGCAACATTATCCTGGGACATGTATATTTTCTTCATTCATGCTTCAGTTCTCTCTGTGTGTTTTCTTACTATTTTGATTTAATACATATTTTAAAAATGTACTATTCAAACCAATACTGTGAATCTATATTTTCAGTTGTTTTCTCAAAATGCATATCTATCCTTCTAAGAAGTAAATGTACCTCTGGACTGCTAGGAATTACCAGAAGTCTATCAAGTTACACCTCCAGATAAAATGGATGTACATGGCTACTCCAGTTCTCACAATGGTATTGTCATAAAAAGAATCATGGTACTATTATGTCTGGCTGCAATTAACAGCACTTTCGGCACTGAGACTTGTTAATAGATTTCTAGCCCTACACTTTTTGAGGGGCACATAAATTACGTTTTACTTTGTCACATTAGGCATCAGAATCTCTGAAGTATCACCCTTCGCAAGTGTCAAAGCACATGAGTGTGATGAGGCACAAACAAAAGTACAGGTAATCCTCAACTTATGACAGCAATTGGGACTGGAATTTTTGCCACTAAGCGAAATGGTCATAAAGTTTGAGATCATGTGACTTAGTAACAATTGCTATTGTTAACTGAATCCCACCAGTTGTTAGCCAAGGTTCCACCTCAAGTCATTCCATACAATGCCCCAGCCCAGTCCAATTCAGCCCAGCCCACAGTGTGGCGTAAAGCCCTACTCTTGCCACTCTGCACTCTGAGGTCTTGGCTGTCCTGCACTCTGCTGCCCCCACTGTCCCTTGCTGTCTTTTTGCTCCCAGTGTTGATGAGGTGTGCTTAGCCTGGCCCCTCAAATATGACCTCAGGAAGAATGCCTCACACGGCAGCACTGCTTTGTGAAGGGCCTAGATATGTGTGTTTGGTCAGTAATGGGAGCAAAAAGATAGTGAGGGTCAACTGAGAGAGCCCCCAAAAAAAACCAGAAGTGGGAAGGTGATAGGTAGGTGGTAGGGGTTGAAATGTGCCTGTGGATATAAATGCAGGAGGGCTGCCAAGCACCTGAATTTTGATCACATATCCACAAGGGTGCTGCAACAACCATGACTTCTAATTAATTTGACAGCCATCTGGTATAGTGGTTAAGCACCAGACTGTGAGTTCTAGTCCTGCATAGAGATGAAAGCCAGCTGAGTGACTTTGGCTAGTCATTTTATCTCAGCCCAACCTACCTCATAGGGTTGTGATTGTGGCGAAAATAGGAAGTAAGAGTAGTTATGTCTTCTCCCTTAAGTTATTTATATAAATAATAAAACCAGGATATAAATAAACAAACTTCAGGGAGTAGGCATAAGTACCATTCATTCAGCACTGCTATAATTTTGAGTGAGCACTGAATGAATGGTCATAACTCAAGAACTTCAGTACCTGTAATCTTTGTATGATTTTTATGAATGCTTCACACTGAGAAGCTTGGGAATCTCAGTAGAAACTTTCATTATTGTGATCACTGCTGGATGGGGTGCAAAGAATTACAATAGATAAAGGTGAAGCTCCACATTATCTCCATCCTTAGAAAACTGTTTTATTTCTCCTTCAAATGCAATAAGTAGTATCACAGTTTTCAGATGCAGTACATCTAAATTGTCAAAAAAAATATATTGGTGTCCTACTGCTCAAATATTCAGTTTGCTTATCTTGCTGGTACAAATTATTTCTCTAAAACAGAAGCTTCTTTAGTGATTTTATTTTTTTTGCCACGGTATCTGAATCAGGACATTTCCTATAAGCTAGAGTTGGCAGCCATGTTTGTTGTCTAGCATAGCTGCAATTCCCATATTTTCAAATTTCATTATAATTGTTCCCACAAGCAAATAAAGTCAATGAATTCAATGCAATGACAAATACGACCCTAATAAACTTTCAGGAGTAAACACATAATCAAGGAGAGATAAATCCTATACTTCTCTCAAAAGGGCTATCAAATTAAAACAACATTTTGCCAGCCATAGGCTTATGCATTTAAATTATTTACAACTCATTCATGTACTTTCCTGTGCATATGCTTTAGGGTGCATCTGAGATCGCTTGAAGAAGCAACATAGCCACATTTAAGATCTCCCATGGCCCTACTCAGGAGACAATGTCTTTAGGATAGAATGTTCACCATTCGGATAACAAATCACAAAAGCTTTCTATTGAACATTCATTGACATTATGATATATTTGAATGTCTAATGCTTAGACATAGGAAGCACCTTAGGTTTGAAATTCTAAAACCAGCAGTGTTTTTTTCCACTTTCATGCTCCCCAACTATACAGAATCTAGCACCTTCCAGATTAAGTATACTTAATGAATAAAATAAAATGCATTGTATGAATGTATTACCAAGCAGTAAAATACTCAGTATTTTACTAGAACACGTTTAGAACAGAATAAAACCAGAAACAGCATAAATGTCATGGCATGAAGGAGCATTTATGGCATGTTTCTGCCAGAGATGAAGAACATGATTTTGATTCTTCTGCTTCATGCATATAGAAAAGGCAAGCCAACTGGGAAGCACTACTGAAAAGATCTCTTGGTAGTCATTCTGACTCACTTGGTAGGGCACAAGAAGAAGAGCTTCAGAAGATGATCTTAAACAGAGGTATCATAGAGTGTGGTCAAGAAAGTAAAGAAAGCAGCCATGGCAGTGCAACTGAAACTCCAGACAAATTTTTATGTGTCACAAAACCCTGTCAAGAAAGCCACTTTGGTGTAGTATTTATGGCATCAGGCTAGAAACCAGGAAATCTTAAGTTCTAGTTCTGCCATAGGCATGAAGTCAGCTGGGTAATCTTGCTCCAGTCACTCACTCTCTGTCTCTAGGAAGGAGGCAATGGCAAATCACTTCCATAATCTTGTCACGAAAACTGCAAGGATTTGTCTGTGCGAGTGCATGAACACAAAACTGCACACTTGATATAGCAGCCATAAAGGACTTGGAAAAGCTGTTCAGATACCATGATATGTCCGAATCTATAAAGAACAGAATTTTCCTAGCAGCAGGTTTCCAGGTGAACAGAAAGTTTGACTTTGAAGAAGTAGGAAAGAAATAATATTGATGCTTTGGTATATGGCACGGATTGGCAACCCGCGGCTCTAGAGCCGCATGCAGCTCTTTGTGCCATCTCCTGCGGCTCCGGAGTCTCCTCCTCCCCCTCCCCCTTCTTCCTCCTGCTGCCCCCCCAGGCTTCAGTCCCGGCTGGGGCGATGGTGGTGGTGGGGGCATTGCTTCCTGGGCCATCCCCGGTCCGCCGAGCCAGCCACATGTCTGCCTGGACCAGGCAGTAGTCTTTCCAGGCCGGGCCGGGTGTCTTTCCAGGCTGGGCCAGGCGGCAGTCCAGGCTGGGGTGGTGGCAGGAGGGCATCGCTTCTTGGGCCGTCCCTGGGCAGCTGAGCCGGCCACGCATCTCCGTGGGCCAGGCTGAGCAGCAGTCCCGGCTGGGGTGGTGGTGGCAGCATCGCTTCCTGGGCCGTCCCCAGGTCCAAGCTGGCCACGCGTCTCCCTGGGCTGGGCTGGGGACATCGCTTCCTGGGCCGTCCCTGGGCCGTTCCCCAGGCAGGCTGTGCAGCAGTCCTGGCTGGGGTGGCGGCGGCATCACTCCCTGGGCCATCCCCGGGCTGCCGAGCCGACCACGTATCTGCCCGGGCTGGGCAGCAGTCCTGGCTGGTGCGGCAGCAGCAGAGGCATAGCTCCCTGGGCTGTCCCCAGGCCGCTAACTTGGCTATGCATCTCCCCAGACCGGGCTAGGTGAAAGGAGGGCATCGCTTCCTGCGCCGTCCCCGGGCTGCTCCCCAGGCAGCCGACCCGGCCATATGTCTCCCCGGGCCGGGCTGCAGCAGGGGGGCATCGTTTCCTGGGCCATTCCCTAGGCAGCCGAGCTCGCCATGCATCTCCCCGGTCCAGTCCCTGGTGTCCCGGGCACCTTTCAGCGCCTTCTACTGCCTCCTGCCCCCCTCCCCTCCCTGCCCCTTCGGCGCCATCTGCCTTTTGTTCTCTCTCTCTTCTCATCTGGAGAGAGAGGCGGGGCAGAGGAAAGAGAGAGGGTGACTTGTTTGGGTGAAGAACCAGTGGGGGGAAAGGCGAGGTAAGTCAAAAGATGTGGAACTTTCGTGCTAGCATCTCCCGAATCCTTGTTATCCCTGCGAGAGAGAGAGAGAGAGAGAGAGAGAGAGAGAGAGAGAGAGAGAGAGAGAGAGAGAGAGAGAGAGAGAGAGAGAGGAGAGAGAGAGAGAGAGAGAGAGAGAGAGAGAGAGAGAGAGAGACCCTTTTGACATCTAGAATGAAGATAACACTGCAATATTGCTAATAAAGAATAAGGGAGAACTGGGATAGCTATTTCGAGTTTCTTAACTCTCCTCAGCCAGAACTTACCCTTCTGAGATTCGAACCTGGGCTGTCTGCATGTTAGGCAGTTGTATTAACCTCTAGACCACAGGCTCTGTCTCACTTTGTTAGCAGTATCAGGGAGGGAAGAGATGTATATCGAGTGTTTCTTTTTAAATTGCCCCCTTTTTACCTTTATATATATATATATATATATATATATATATATATATATATATATATATATATATATATATATATATATATATATATATATATATATATATATATATAATAAAGGTAAAAAAGGATATATGCAGCGTTATCTTCATTTTAGATATCCAAAGGGTTTTGCGGCTCCCTGTGTTTTGTTTTTGATGGGAAACGGGTCCAAAGTGGCTCTTTGAGTATTTTGGGTTGCCTACCCCTGGTATATGTTAAGACCATAAGAACATAAGAAGAGCCATGCTGAATCAGGCCAAAGCCCATCGAGTCCAGCATTCTGTGTCACACAGTGGCCCACCAAATGTACATGGGGATCTTGAGCAGAAAGAGAAGGCAAAACCCTCCCTTTCCCTTGACCCCCAAACAAATGGTACTCAAGGGAATCCTGCCTGCCTCAACCAACATAGAGGCGGCACATGGACATCTGTTTTAATAACCACCAATACACTTTGCATCCATGAATCTATCTAGCCCTGCCTTGAAGCTGTCAAGGCTGACAGCTGTCACGACCCCTTCAGGAAGTGAATTCCATAAATCAATGACCCTCTGGGTGAAGAAATATTTCCCTTTATTTGTCCTCACTTTCTTAGCTATAAGCTTTAGGGAGTGCCCCCTTGTCCTGGTATTGTGTGATAGAGAAAAGAATTTTTCTCTATCCACATTTTCTATCCCATGCATGATTTTATACACTTCGATCAAGTCACCCCTTAAACGCCGTCTTTCAAGGCTGAAGAGACCAAGGCGTTGCAATCTGGTTTCATAAGGGAGGCGCTCCATTTCCTTGATCATTCTTGTTGCCCTTTTTTGCACCTTTTCCAGTTCCATTATATCCTTCTTGAGGTGCGGTGACCAGAACTGTACACAGTACTCCAAGTGTGGTCTCACCATCGATTTGTACAGAGGCAATACAACACTTGCTGACTTATTTTCGATTCCCTTCCTAATCATGCCAAGCATGGAATTTGCTTTTTTTACTGCTGCTGCGCATTGGGTTGACATCTTCATCGAGCTGTCCACCAAAACCCCAAGATCCCTTTCTTGGGTTGTCTCAGAAAGTTTGGTCCCCATCAGTTGGTAAGTATAATTGGGGTTCTTTGCCCCGATGTGCATAACTTTGCACTTGTTTAGGTTAAAATGCATTTGCCACTTTGTTGCCCACTCACACAATTTCGAGAGATCCTTCTGGAGCTCCCGACAATCAGTTTCACTTTTCACAACCCGGAACAATTTAGTGTCATCAGCAAACTTGGCTACCTCACTATTAACTTCTACATCCAGATCATTGATGAATAAATTAAAAAGTAAAGGCCCCAAAACTGAACCTTGGGGTACACCACTTCTCACTTCTTTCCATCCGGAGAATTGTCCATTTATTGCCACCCTTTGCTTCCTACAATTTAGCCAGTTACCAATCCAGGACAAGACCTGTCCTCTAATTCCGTGGCTGGAGAGCTTTTTTAGGAGCCTTTGGTGAGGGACTTTGTCAAAAGCCTTTTGAAAGTCAAGATATACAATATCAACTGGGGCCCCTTTATCTATGTATTTATTTACACCCTCAAAGAATTCTAACGAGTTAGTAAGACATGATTTGCCTTTGCAGAAACCATGTTGATTTTCTTTCAGCAATGCCTGTTTTTCTATGTGCCCTGTAATTTTATCTTTAATAATGGTTTCCATCAGTTTGCCTGGAACTGAGGTTAGACTGACTGGTCTATAGCTTCCTGGATCACCTCTGGATCCTTTCTTGAAGATCGGGGTTATATTTGCTTCCCTCCAATCCTCTGGTACAGTGCCTGATCTTAGAGAAAGATTGTATATTTTAGCTAGAAGTTCAGCAATTTCACACTTGAGTTCCTTGAGAATTCTAGGGTGGATGCCATCTGGACCCGGCGATTAGTTTAGAAAGGCATGCAAGAACATCTTCCTTGTTTATCTCTATCAGGTTTAATTCTTCTATTTCCCTCCCTGGGAAAACTAATTCAGTGGCAGGCAAATGTTCTCTATCCTCCTCGGTGAAAACGGAGGCAAAGAAGTCATTTAGCCTCTCAGCAATCTCCTTGTCTTCTCTGATTATCCCCTTCTGACCATTGTTATCAAGTGGCCCAACTGATTTTTTGGTTGGGTTCCTGCTTCTGATGTACTTAAAAAAGGTTTTGTTATTATTTTTAATATTCTTGGCTATATGCTCCTCAAAGTCTCTCTTGGCTTTCATGACTATCGCCTTGCATTTGGTCTGCCAGAGTTTGTGATCTCTCCTGTTCTCCTCGGTAGGAAGAGCCTTCCATTTCTTAAATGAGTTTTTCTTCTTTCCAATAACCTCCTTTACCTCATTCGTAAGCCATACCGGTATCCTCTTGGACTTTCCAATCCTCTTTCTTCTTTTAGGAATGCATTTTATTTGAGCCTGCTGTAATGTATTTTTAAACAGTTTCCAAGCATTTTGGAGGGATTTGACTTTTTTTACTGTTCCTTTTAGTTTCTTCTTTACTATTTTCCTCATTTTGTCAAAATTCCCTCTGTGAAAGTTTAAGGTCTCTGTGTTAGTTTTCACTGACAATTTGCTATCCATGGTTAAGTTGAAGGTTATTGTGTTGTGATCGCTGGTTCCTATGGGCTCGGTTACAAGGGCATCACGAACCAAATCCTGTGCGTTAGTTAGAACCAAGTCCAGGATCCCCTTTCCCCTGGTAGGTTCCATGACCATCTGCTCAAGGGAATAATCGGCTAACATGTCGAGGAACCTTGTCTCTCTTTCATGTGTAGAACAAAAATTTACCCAATCTATTTGGGGATAGTTGAAGTCCCCCATTATGACTACCCTATTTCTTTTTGAGGCCTCCTTAAATTCATTTTCCAAATAGCAATCTGCCTCTGGAGTTTGGTTGGGAGGGCGATAGCAGATCCCTAACGTCAGATTAGTTTCCTGTCCTGGGATTTTTATCCACAATGTTTCTGTGGGTGAGTTTGAATTTTCTTGAATTTCGAGTTCATGATATTCTAACTCCTCATTTATGTACAAGGCCACGCCACCACCATTTCTCCCTCTCCTGTCCATCCTATACAATTTGTAACCTGGAATCCTTGTGTCCCATTGGTTTTCATCTGTCCACCAGGTTTCTGTTATGCCGATAATATCAATATTATTTGCCTTCACCAAGCATTCCAATTCCCCTATTTTTGCTCGAATGCTTCTAGCATTTGTGTACAGACCTTTATATGTAATTTTCTGGTGCACTTTCAACTTTGACTGTGGATTTTGACTGTAGAATTTGGTTGTAGAATTTGTAGATGGTCTACCATGTCCTTCTGCTTGACTATTACAATTTAGTTTTCCTGTTGACTCACCAATGTGTGCATAACTTCCACCCTCCATATTAGGCAGTGCGCCTTCTCGAACCGGAAGCTGCCCAGCTCCTGTCGACTTGCCCCTATGAATCAGTTTAAAAGCTGCTCTGAAACCTTTTTAATATTAATCACCAACAGTCTGGTTCCATTATGGTTCAAATGTAACCCGTCCTTTCTGTACAGGTGTGGCTTGTCCCAAAATGTTTCCCAGTTCCTAATGAATCTAAATCCTTCCTCCCAGCACCACTGCCTCATCCACGCATTGAAGCTCCTGAGCTCTGCCTGTCTAGCTGGCCCTGCGCGTGGAACAGGTAGCATTTCTGAGAATGCAACCTTGGGGGTCCTGGACTTTAATCTTCTACCTAGCAACCTAAATTTGGCTTCCAGAACCTTCCGCTTAGCTTTTCCAATGTCATTGGTACCGACATGTACCACAACAGTTGGCTCCACCCCAGCACTGTCTATCAGCCTGTCTAGATGCCTCGTGATGTCCGCAACCTTTGCACCCGGCAGGCAGTTTACCATGCGGTCAACGCTTCCATCACAAACCCATATCTCTATATTTCTAACAATTGAATCACCCACTACAAGAAGCCCCCCTCCCACCACCCGCGGAGAAGTATCCTCGGTGCAAGAGGATATGGGCACAACCTCCAGGGAAGGGGTCTCAACTAAGGGAGCCTGTCCCTCTTCCACAGATTGATGTCCTCCCTGCCCAAGATCTCCATTCTCCAAAGCAGCTGGAGAGCTGCTCAGCATGGAGTGGGACGCTCCTGCTGCATCCCTGAAGATCTTCTCCTGCCTCGCTATCTCTCTCTGCTTCTCCAGGTCTGCTACCTTGGCTTCAAGGGAAAGAACCTGTTCCCTGAGAGCCAGGAGCTCATTGCACCGATCACACACCCAAGACTTCTGTCCAGCAGACAGATAGTCATACATGTGACACTCAATACAAAACACTGGGAAGCTCCCCTCTGTCTGCTGGCTATCTATCTCCATTTCTTGTTATTATATGTTTGCTGTTATTATTATACTAGTTATTATTTTAAAAAAACACAACTTTTTTGGTTTGTTCAAATTTTTGTTTTGGTCTCAGTTTACTTTTTGGATTTTTTTCTTACTTGTTTTAGGATTTTATCGCGCGCCGTCAGGGGCGCAATGGCTGCTAAAAAAAAGAGGTGAATTTGTAATTAAACAAGAAACCCCACAAACTTACCAGGGCTCAGCAGGTAATTCTTCCCAAGGTTCCTGCCAAGTTCCCTAGTCCCCTTTTATTTCCTGTTTTAATTTCTTATTTGAAAAAGCTCTGCCCAAGCAAAAGCAAAAGCAGCTGCCTTTCTGCCCCACAAGGAAGAGTGTTATTGGAGATGACTGCTGAGAATACTCTGGATAGCCATGATAACCAAAAATGAATAATGAAACAAGTCAATCCAATATTCTCTCTTGAAACACAAATTACTAGGTTTAAATGATTGTATTTTGGACACATTATGCAAAGAGCCCTGAGTCCCTTGAGAAGTCTATAATGCAAGGAAAGATGGAAGTTAACAAGGACAATCAGTAAAGTAGATGACCTCAATTATAGGGATGGATGCACTGCTGGGAGACTTGACAGGTGTGGTTGTGAATAGATCATATGTGAAAAAATCTATTGATGTGGTTCCTAAGAACTAACACCAACTCAATAGCACAAATTAATTAAAAATGGAGTAGACATAATATACTAAGTTATAAAGTGGGATTAAAAATGATATGTATTCTTTTCTTGATGAACAAAGGATATTATTTCAGGAGAAAAACATAAATTTTTATTGGTGTTATGTAAAGGAAACAAGGGGCCTTTTGAATCCTGTTTCTCCCCGCCCCCATCTGATGATGCCTTTCCAATGAAATTTTCAATCAGTGTTCTAATGTCATCTCTTGGGTCTGTCTAGATTTGTCAATCTGTCAGTAGAGTGACACTGTCAGGTCTCTTCCAATTCATATTTTCAGGGGTCTGCCATTCTGAAGGGAGGATAAAGATTTCACTCTATTGGGAGGGGGGCTCTTTGGGCATGAAAAGGTGGAGGAATGTGCCAGGAGTCATCTACCTTACCTCCACTCCGTTGTAAAGACAATGCAACACCTAGGAACCATCCCTTATTGCTCCGGTTCCCATAACTTTGCATCTATGGATTGGCTGGAAACAAACTGGACAGTTGGGCACTGGAGAGGGGTTGGAGAAGGGAAGTTTTAATGTAATGTTTTGCGCAGGAATTCTTTAGATCCTGCCTTGCCTTTCTGCCTTCACTGTCTCTCAATAAAAGTTCCTGTTGAAACAATGCCTGTTTCAAGAGTTCTGCTTTCTTGGAAGTACTAGTTGAGGCAGGACCTTACAGACACTTTCACATCACAAATGTTTTGTCAGCCAGAAGATGGTGTGAAAAATAGCAGCATCAATACAATTAAGAGTAATAAAAGCAAACTTTCTCATGTGTAGAAAAGTAACCCTTCAAAAATTTCTACCCTGCATGTAGCAAGACACTTAAATATATTAAAATCATATTGTACTACACAACTCAGACAAATGGGTAAGATGAAGAAGAGGAAGATAGCTTTTGATGTTTAAATAATGTACAGGGAATCCTCAAGGTACGAACCTGATGGAGCCTGCCCATTAGGCTCGTAAGTAAAAAAAATCATCAAATGAATCAGACTCAATTTTTTAAAAAATAAAACTCAAATTTTTAAACTCAAATTCATTAATTGAATCAAATGGATCGCTAAATGAACAAAGATCTTGACTTACTATTTCCTCCTATTTGTTAATTGCTCACTTCCTGAACTGAAAGGCTTTCTTCACTGCTGCTGGTCACCCACCAGTTGTTTCTGGAGCAGCCTTCAGCTCAGGAACTAAATTGCCTCCAAACAGGCTGCAGAACTCTCCATTTGCAACTGCTTTTTTAAAAAAACCATTTTTTACTAGTCTGCTTTAAAAAAGACGACTTGTCTCTAATTTGCTTAAGAGTCTCCAGCCAGGCACCCAGAGGAAGATAGGGGAGGGGTTTACAGAATGTCAGCTTGCAACAGTAACAGAGATGAAAGAGACCCACTGCTCTCATGAAAGAGTATTTCTGATAAATGTCCATCCAGTGTCTTCTTAAATGTTTTCACCCCCTATTAAGGTGCTTGTAGGGATAGCTGCATATATTGATCTACTTCAGTTTTGCTTTTTGGATGGAACCTTGTAGGGTAGGCAAGGCAGGTTGTATGACGTGTGTGAGTTCTGGCACCTTTTTTTTTTTTTTTTTTTTTACAAAAAAAGCACTGTTCTATGTATAGTATTTATATGATGCCTGGCTGTATGTGGCTTTTAGTTCTTGATTAGGGTATTGATGGCCATCTATTAAATCATTGATTGTTGTTTCCTAGTGCTGCCACGACCTCAGCTCCTAAGTAAGCTGATGGTAAATCAGCACTCCTGTTGAATGACAAGTGGTGTTTCCCAGGCTTCAATTGTTTCTCTGGCTATTTTTGTTCCTGCTTAGCTAACAATCTTAGTAGCTGTGAAATTGAATGCATGTTCTTGTTCATTGCATTGTGAGGCTATCAGTGAGTTCTAGTCTCTTTGTCTAACTGCTTGCTCATATTCTTGTAATCTGGTGGTTAACTTCCTCCCCATCTGTCCTACATAATCAGAGGCAATCCATGGTATAAGTAAAAAAAAAATCCCTATTTTCCTACTAAGCATCTAGAAAAGAAAAAATGGAAAGGATACCTTCTTTTGCCTATTTTCTGCTGTAACCAACTGAGCTGCCATCCTCTCTTGCATTTTTCTGCAATGCGCCATAACAGCTTCCAAAATAGAGAGTGGATTGGTACAGATAGACTTCTTCTCTTTAGCACCAGCCCCTGCTTCATAATCTCGCTGCAGAGCCAAAAATGGGTCACTAAGATTAAATCTGCCATATCGTTCCTGGATAAAAACCTCCTTCCTCCGTGCCTGAAATATTAAATTGAGAGACAAACACAAATAATTAACGATAGTTAAATTATATATTCACAGACTCACCAACTACATATACCTGCTGCTGAAAAGCAATCAACATCCTGAGTCATGTTTAGATGATTACAAATTATTTCAGGGTCTTTAACAATAAATCAACACGTTTTAGAATATGTAAGTATTATGGCAGTTTTCTTTATAAGATCTCATTTCTTTGAAGCATGACAAGTAACACAGAAAGTAAATGTTAACAGAGAGTAACTAACCATTTTATAAACAGGATTTTTAAAAGTATCAATAAAAAGTGCTCAAAAATCTTCTCAAGATTTTGTTAAAGTAGTACTTATGAAAGTCAGTTGGCTTCTAAGGCAAATAGATTTACATCCTTTTTTGTGTATTCATCAAATAAAAATGCTTATTATTTTCCTTCATTTTTAAATTTTACAAACCAAGGGGGTTTTTTTGCTAACATCACAGAGTCTGACCAGTTAGTGCTACACAACTTGCACTCCTGTGTCCTTGTAGAACCAAGATTTTTAAGTGTATTAATGAAGACAAGATAGGCATGTTTCAGTTGAATAGAGTCAGCATTGCTTTTTAATCAGTCTTATTGATATAGAAATAATTGTTCTCTAATTGATAATTTCAAAAAACAGAATCAAATGCCACTGGGATATGTAGCATTCAATGTGGAACAAACAGTATATAAGTATATATGATCCCTTCAAGGAAGGCCAGGTCATATAACTGAAGTCACAATTATATGTGAAGTCACTATTAATACAGGCATGAATAAGAAAATCTTGAAAGCTTGACAACATTTCTTATTTCTCTGTTATACTTAAGAAGGTCAAAGTGGGACAATTTTTAGGTTCTTTCTTGTCCTCCCTCCCTTCCTCCCTCCCTCTCTCTCTCTCTCTCTCTCTCTCTCTCTCTCTCTCTCTCTCTCTCTCTCTCTCTCTCACACACACACACACACACACACACACACACACACACACATTTGCATTTATGAAATATATATCCAGAATGCTTGCCTCCTACATATAGTAGAAAATTTAATATTTCCTTGACATTTCTTAAAAAGAAACAGGGAAAGAAAAGCAGGTCACATTTCATGAAGAAAATGAAGTAATTGTACTCTAAAAGCTCCTTGCCTTCCTAAAAATACTCAAATGTTCCTTTCTTTGGATGCCAGGGTTTAAACCCAATACTTCCTTCAAGATCAACATACTTATTTAGAACTCACTGGAAACTTCCTTAAACATTCTCTTTGCAAACAGTTTAAGGAACATTTTATAGTGAATGCATGTTTAGTTTGTCTTTATATAGTAATAGTATCTTTGACTGGCTGTAGAAAAAAAATCAGTTTTACGTGACTCATAAGCACCTTGTGTTTCAAAAACCTTGAAATGTTTCCCATCAACTAGAAAGTACATTGATTTTGTTGCTGACATACTAGACAGAAACACTGTAAGAGAGAAAGAACAGAAGAATATTATACCAAAAGGGTCTGACATTTATAATTATACAAGCACATACTCTATATAGTTTATGTAGTCTGGCTATTTCAGAGTTGTTTTGGTCACAAAATAAGCAAACAGCTAGAAATACATTTTTCTTACTAAAGCCTGAATTATACAGTTAGAATTATACATTTAATTCATCAAAAATAGACTAATCTTTTCCTGACATAGGAAATTTACTGCATAGAAAATACAGTAATTCTGAAAGGTACCAAATTCATGTATAAAGTTGAATATATATATTTTTTCATTATATTGTTCATATGAGTTTTAATAAATAATTGTCCTTTAGAGCAAAAACAAAAAAATGAGGAGCAGGGCAGCGGCTACTGATTTGTTCCTTAACTGATCTTATTTATGTAGGAATCTCAATGCAAAATTGTACTATTTTGGAAAAGTTTTCTTAGAAAAATAAATTCTTCTGGAAGAAGAATTTCCTGGAAGAAATTGACCTACATCTATTCTGAGTAGATCTACAATCATTTATTTTCTATTGCCTATTTTGCATTAGGAACAACATTACTAATAGTTTCCCATGGAATGAAGTAAAAAAAAAACCTGCCTCTCATCATAATTTCTATTCCCTGAAGACAAGAGTATCCCACTCACATATTTTGCATCTAATTTTTCATATAAATAAAACAGATATGAAATTAGCAGAAATGTAGCATGCTATTGTGACATTAAAACATATTTGTGAAAAGCATTTCAGAGCAGAACATCTTTAATGTTTGAAAGAAAATTTGCAAAACATAGAAAATTACATTTTTTCTTAAATTTGCATTCCATCAGCCTCACAAATATAAGTTAACAATCTTGATTGGGACGGACAACTTCATCATGAAGCAACACAGTCATAAAGCGAAAAATTACTTACAACAACAGTTCCAGATGTGGTCCTTATATATTATGTTGTATTCTTGCTGGTTTCCCCAGCTTGCCAAAAGCCAGCACTGAAGATTGGCGATTATATGACTGTGGGATGCTGTGACCATTGCAATGGCACATAAGGATTCCCAAGTGCCTGAATTGCTATCTTGTGACTGTGGAACACTGCAACCACTGTAACTTCATGGCCTGGTCATAATTCTCCTTACTGAGCGTTGTCATAACTTTGCAGCTGCTGAATGAATGGTTGCTAAGCAAGGACTATGTATACTGGTTTCATGAAGGTCTGCCTCCCTCCCCTTAACACCAGTATTGCACTGACCCATCCTCCAAACAATATTCTAGCATTGATAGTTTAGGTCAAATTCCTTGGAAATTGTAGCCTAACACTTATTTAAAATCATTAGGAATAAGATGTGGGAAGATCCAGACTTTGAACAGGCAAAAAAATGAGAAAAACCTCTTTTCCATCCCGACCTTGTTCTTACAATTCAGGATCAAACTAAAGTAGGAAAATAGTACAATAATAATAATGATAATGAAAAATTACTAAAGCAAAATGATGTGTCTGCACAATTACTGGAATAAAGCTGTGTTAGCAAATACATGACTAACCCAAAAGCACATTGCATTCAGAAACAATGTATCAAGTAAGACTCTCTTCATTGTATGCCTGTGAGAAACTAACCTGATGAAATACAATGTAGATTTCTATGTGTGCTTCTTTGTTCCTGAGAAAAGAAAACTATAAAACTGTAGTTTGGACCACCCCCCTCGGGGTTCAGAATTGCTCATTGTTACTGCTTCTGAACCTTGCGCAAATAAACCTCTCTGCACCCTTTGGAATTCGTAAAA
Organism: Bothrops alternatus; assembly: GCA_034064705.1. Lineage (NCBI taxonomy): Eukaryota > Metazoa > Chordata > Lepidosauria > Squamata > Viperidae > Bothrops > Bothrops alternatus. The sequence goes on from JARGCV010000006.1 coordinate 11,767,926, forward strand.
ATTCCTTTCGTTTTCCACAAGATTTTTTATGGCGACTTCTCTGCCGGGACTTTTAGGAAGAGGCCATTGACCTTCCAGACTGATTGCCCTGGTGGGGAAGCCCCTCTGTTGACAACGACATCTCCAAGCCGGCTCCATGGCCTTTGTCTGCAGGGAGACCTCGACGGGAAGGGAGGGGAATTCACCCATCAGCGAAGCACTCCAGTCAAGGATCCGCCGGGGGTGGCAGACAGGTCGTTAATCAACAAAAGAGTCTGGAACGCCTGCAGGCAAGTATTGTAAAAACGGGATACCTGATCCCATTTGGATCAGAAGAGGGGACCGATCACCCCCTAGAAGACAAGGCGGCGTCCTTAAGTCTTCAATAGGTAGGACTGTGTGGGTGGTTAAACCATTGCATTTCCTGCAGAGTGACCGTTGGAACATCCGGCACCACAGGTCGATGGTAGTGTGTTAGGGAGAAATGGGAGGTAAACAGTCAAAGAAGGGCGTTGGTCAGACGCCACTTCAGTGCATGTTAGAAAATTTCAAAAAGGGTTTTTCTAGGGATTATGGAGACCCAAAACCAAATCCAGCCATGTTAAACAGATTCTGTGAATCTGAATGGACCACCTTTGGCGTAGAGTGGCCCAAGGAGGGATCGGCGAATCCCGAACTCGTGGCACAGGTTCATCAAAATGTGACTGGAAATGGTCATTGGGACCAATATCCCTATATAGACCAATGGCAGATCAATATTGCAGAAAAGCCTCGATGGTTAGCAAAGTGTCAGCTAGAATGTACTCAGATATACTTGGCAAGCCAAAAAGCCAAACCTCAGACAAAAGCTAAGATTTTCAGCCAGGAAGAAAGGGAGGAAATTGCCAGACCCCTTCCCTATGTTCCTAGAAGAGAAGAAGGGGGAATAAATCAGCAAATTCCACCCCCTCTAGTTGAAAGAAATGAAGTCCAATTTCAACCAGAAGCCGGTGAGGAAAGGAAAATAAAAGCCGATGAAACTATTAAAAAAAAAAAAAGAAAGAAAGAAAAGAAAGCGAAACAGTTTCTAGCCAGACTAGAACTAAAAAGGAGGTGATGATAGGTATAACATCTATAGAAGCAGCTCCATAACAATTAATTGGAAGACAATTAATGGGTAAATAAAAACAGGCATACAATTACACTGGGAAAGTGTTTTTATTTTATTGATCATTATTGATATCATTATCATTTTATTAAATGTTTGTTTTAATAATATTATTTTTATTTTTTTTAATTCATCAATTTTGAAATCACCCATTTCCCTCACAGAGGGACTTTGGTCAATGTACAAGACAAATATATTAAAACATAAAAAATAGTATATAAAATTTGCAACTTAGAAAGGCAAGTATGGATTAAAATTAATATTAAAAGTCAATTAAAAGGAAAGAGGAGGGCTTTCAAGGTGCTAATCATCCCCATGGTTGCATGCTCTTCTGTGAGCCATATGTAAGGCCAAAGAGCCACTTTTTATACCTTTCTGAAAGGCCAAGAGAGTTGGGTCCCACATGGAAGGAGAATGAGAGGGGAACAACAGAGAATTATCCCTAAGTAAGCTAACCTTACTTGGCTTAGGGCTCTAAAGATCATAATCAACACCTTGAATTGGACCTGGAAGCAAACTGACACCCAAAGCATCTTGTGCAACGAATGCAGCTCGTGAAGGAAAAATAAGTTCCTTACATTTATTAAGCAAACATATTTATATCTACTTCACTTTTTTGTAATTTTATTAAAAATTATAATTACAAGGTTAAAAACTACAAACTAAAAAAATAAAACATGCAGAAAAGAAAAAGAAAATAGAAAAATGGAAAAGAATAAAAAATAAGGATACCGTAAAAAAAAAGAAAAAATATATAAAGAAATGACCCTTCATAACAAGTACAAAGAATTTTAGTAATTTATCATTTCAAAAGATGTTTTCTTCCCTTATCCTATTTCTTGTCTGTTAAAAAGATCCTTTAAAAATGTAATCATGATTTTATTCCTGATCAACAAAAATCTATTAAGGATTACCAGAGGTAATAACTTATCTATTTTAACCTTATCAGATAAACAAATTATAAATTCCTTCCTTTTATTTTTTTTTTTACAATATTGGTCTTAGTCCTTTCAAATAATGTTCTAGAACCTGACATCTTTTTACTTTCTTCTCTATCCCTTCTCACAAAATTCTTCAAAAGCCTCTTTTGTAAATCCAATATAAAAAGAGTATACAGGTATCTCTTGGTTTGTTATTAGCATATCCTTTTTAATCATTAAGACATCAGGCAGTTTCTTTTGTATGTTCAACATAACAATTTTTTCCATATTCTGGTAGCTTGCCATTTTTAAATCCACCTTCTGATCAGTATCAGCCTTGCCTAGTAAAACTTGATACTCTTCCGTAACATCTTTCAAATTACAGTCTATCTATAGAAGCAGACATTCTTAAAATTAACTTTAGGGTCCATTATTCAAAAATATCCTTCAATATGTCAAATGTTAAAATATTTTGCTTCATTCTGTATTAATAAGTAAAATTTAAGTCCTCCAGAATACATAAATATACATTGTGACTTAAATCAATATGGAAACTTAGTTTTGCTAACATGAAACCATACATGGGTGAATAGGATTGTCTAGCTAAGGTTCTCCGCTCAAGTGCCAGGAGGCTAACTGGAGCTACTGGGGATCCGGGTGTTGGAGGACCCCCTGGCTGAGGGAGATTCAGTCTGGAGGTATCCTCCATGGCGGAGAGACCAATACATCCAACAGGTCGGCAAACCACGGCCGCCGCAGCCAGTGTGGAACAACCAAGATGACCTCCACTCGCTCCTGGAGTAGCTTGCAGATGGTTGCTGGTATTAATGAGAGTGGGGGAAATGTGTATAGCAACCCCAGGGCCATTCGCTGCAGAGGGCGTCCGTTCCTTCTGCCCATGGGAACGGTACCTGGTAAAGTGCCTCAGCAGGTGTGAGTTGTTCAGAGATACGAAGAAGTCTAACTGGGGCAGGCCGAATCTGCTCATTATCTCCCTGAACAAAAGTGGGTCTAGTCTCCACTCTGAGTGGTCCACTGTGGACCTGCTCAGGGAGTCCGCCTGGTGGTTTGCCTCTCCCAATATATGCTCTGCTTTGATGGATTTTAGGTTGGCCTCTGCCCAAGAGGCCAGGCTGTGTGCTTCAAGCATCAGGGACTTGGATCGGGTCCCTCCCTGCCTGTTGATGTGTGCCTTTGCTGCCACATTGTCTGTCAGTATCAGAATGTGTTTGTCCACCACTAAGGTGGAGAAGTGTTGGAGTGCTAGGTGGATAGCCCTTAGTTCTAGCCAGTTTATATTGTGGCTCAGGTCCGAACGGGACCATTGCCCCTGGGCTAGGTTTGTCTGGAGATGAGCACCCCAGCCGAAGAGGCTGGCATTCATGGTCAGGGTGAGCCTTGCAGGCTCTTTGAATAGAGACCCCTTGGCCATTGCTGAGGAAGTCCACCACAGAAGGGACGACATTGTTTGATGTGGGACCCTCACCTTCCTGGTGGAAGCACTCATGTTCCGCTTCTGGAAAGGTAGGAGAAACCATTGGAGACTTCTGGAGTGTAGCCTGGACCATGGGACAATCCCCAGGCAGGAGACCATCTTCCCCAGTAGTTGTGACAGTAGGAGTAGAGGGACTACCCTCTCTCTGAACATGGTGAACAAGGGTTCAGATGCTGTTTCGGCGTTCCTGGGAGAGGAAGACCTGACATAGGTTTGAGTCTATAATCGCCCCTAGGTGAAGTAGGCGGTTTGAGGGGACCGTGTGGCTCTTCTGGAAGTTCACGGAAAATCCGTGAGCTTGAAGAGTCCTGATGGTGGTGTTCAGGTCCGACTGGGCCGATTGGGGGGAGGAAGACAGGATCAGGATGTCGTCCAGATAGCATTGTACGCACACCGGAATCATCCTCAGATGGACGGCTAAGACCGCTGGGACGGCTAAGACACCCGTGGGGCCGAGGAAAGGCCAAAAGGGAGCACCCTGTATTGGAAATGCCGGTGTGCATAACAAAACTGGAGGAATTTTCGGCGTTCGGGGAGGATAGGGATGTGCAGATAGGCTTCTGTCAGGTCGATGGATGAAAGAAAATCCCCCTTCCTGATGCTGGCCAGGAGGGCCTGCATCTTGAATTTCTTGTAGATTAAGAAGTGGTTTAGACCCTTCAAGTCCAAGATCGCTCTCCAGCCCCCCGAGGCCTTTGGTACTACCTGTCCCCTCTGTTCTGTGGGCACTGGCTCTATGGCCTCTATCTCCAGTAGGTAAGATATGGCTCTGGACATGAGTCCTGCCTTCGTGGCGTTTCTTGTGTTGGGACACGCTAGGAAACGTTCCAGGGGTATGGACCAGAACTCCAGGGAGAGGCAATGTCGTATGGTGTCTATCACCCATACGTCTGTGGTGGTTGTCTCCCAAGTGTCGCTGAATAAGGACAGATGACCCCCTATGGGAGAGGACTCCCTGGAGTCACTTGCTCCGTCTGTACGGATGGCCCCCCGAGCTCCAAAAGGGCCGTTTGGTTGTGCATTGGGCCCTGGCTCTAGGATTCTGGTGGTCCTGCTGGTGGTCCTGTCTAGGTGGAAAGGACCGAGAACTCCAGGGCCAATCCCAGGACTGCCCGGCCCGAAAGGGCTGCCTCCAATCCCAGGTGTAGCTAGAACGAAAGGGATGCCTGCGGACCTCTTGTTGAGGTTTCTTGTCTGTTCTCTTAGAGGGATGCGCAAGCACTTTGTGCTTGTCTTTTCCCTCTATGAGATACGGTTCAAGAACAGGTCCAAAAAGGTGTGTGCCGCTATAAGGGGCAGTGGACAATCGCCATTTAGATTTAAGGTCGGCTTGCCATTGTTTTAGCCAAAGTAGTCTACGGGACGAGACCGTGGCAGCAATAGACCTTGAGGAGTACCTGGCAGAGTGGAGCGATGCATCCACCACGTACTGTGACGCTGCGAGCATTTCCCCCAATATTTGGTGTGGTCGCACCTGATCAGGAGGAATGAGTTCTTGGAGCTCACGCAACCACATTATAGATGACCTGGTGAAGGAATGATGCAGATGTTGCAGCCTTGATCGCCCACACCGATGCCTGGTGAGCTCTGCAGAGGGAAAATTCAAATTTCTTCTCCTCCGCCTTCAAGGCTTCTGCCAGGTCTCCTGGAATGGTGGAGGTAGAAAACAATGAAGTTAGAGGAGTGTCTACAAGCGGTACCTCTAGGAGAGAAGAGAAGGGTGAAGAAATATTGTAAAGTTTTTTCTCGGTCACGCTGGGAGATGGTAGAGTGCCCAGTGTAGACCACTGCGGAAGGACGGGCATGGGATTTGCTTTTCCTCAACCACCGGCTCTGAGAAAAGAGGGTTGGAATCCTGGGTGGTGTTGGTCGATGCCTTAGTGTCCTGTTCCGGAGTAAGATCGGCTGTGGCACAAGCCTTGAGAAGCAGTGATCTAAATAGGGAGGGGTCAAAGAGCCCCGATGTTGGGGATGTATCCGGCAGGGCCTCCTCATCTTCTGACATGAGTAAGCCCGAAGTCTCAAGGATCTGGGATCCCTCCTCTCCTAGCTGGGAGGATGTATCTGAGACGTCCAAGGCAGATAACTGGGTAGAATCTATTTGAGGAATGGGTGGGGGGATGGGGCCTCTGTAAAGGTTGTTGACCCATGGAGGCCATAAATTGCACAAAGGCCTGATTCATAAAGGCTTGAAATTGCTCTGGCCACGTGCCCTGTTGGTCTGAGTGGTAAGTGCCAGCTGCCGTAGGGGTATATGTGACTTCTGGAGATTGTGGTATTGGTGGGGGTAAATCCCCTAGGGTATCAGGGAGAGGGGGACCTACCTGTACAGTTTCCCCCTGAGGAGACCATGCCCTGGTGGCATCCTGTGGAGGTGCAAATTGAGGCTCAAATGGTGTGTGGTCCAGTGGGAGGGGGGAAACCACATCTGTCCCACTGAAAGTGAGCCTTTGGACTCTGGAGAACTCCCTCTCCAGCGCCTGATGTCTCCTCGAGGCCTCCCTCTCAGCTGCTTTGGAGGGCTTCTTCGTGGACGAGGCCTTAGATTTTGTCATTTCCCCCCCCCTCCGCCAATTCAGCTGATCTGTGCTTTTTTTGTTTGGGAGGAACAGAAGAGACCTGTGGTGGCTGAGAGGCTGAACTGTCCACCATCGCAACCTGGAAATTCCGGAAAGGAGATGACCAGGGAAGGGGGGATGAAGTACGCAGATCAACATCATTTAACGCATGCGCAAGATGGAGGATGCTTCCTTGTGAGAGCAGCCGGGCCTCCGATGGGGAATGGCTAGAGACCCTCCCAGAGGTCGAGAAACATCTGGGACCCCTGGGATTCTGGCAGCGGAATACCTTAGCGGAACACCTTAGCCTCCTAGAGATATGTCTGTCGGCTCCCTTCTTGCTGGGAATGGATGAAGCTGAGTGTGGTAACAGCGTACTTTTCCCCCCCCTGCGGCCTGCGACGAGGTGAGGAGCCAGCTGGGAGTTGGGTGGGAGGCCGCCGCGAAAGAGAAGAGTTCGGCGGCGGCTCCCCCCCACCATGCGAACGAGCGACTCGCGAAAAGATTGCTGAGAGGCTCCTGGCTTTGGGAGGGCGCCGCGAAAGGGAACAGCTCGGCAGCGGGCCTCCCCCTCCCCCCTACTACCACCATGTGAGCGAGCGGCTTGGGTAGGCAGCTGAGAGGCGTTGGCGCTGGGAGGCCGCCACAAAAGGGAAGAGCGTGGCGGCGGCCCCCCCACCATCATGTGAGCTAGTGGTTCGGGAAGATAGCTGAGAATCGCGGTGACAGAGGGGGCAGCATGGACCTGGCGGTGAGGGAAACAACGTGGTCATGCTTCCCCCCTCCCCAGTGAACCGGTGAACGAGCGGCCAATGGTGAGGCCAAATGGGAGAACTGCAGTGGCCTCCCCCCCACCCCATGAGCTTTGTGCGGGAAGGAAAGTGTAACTGAGCACTATCAGGAGGGGCAGTAAGACAGCCCTGAAGAAAGAATCCCGGATTCTGACCCTGGTGCTGCTCCTATGGACCCCTTTTCAGAGATCTGGTCCTTGCCCCCGGCAGCACATATGCGAATCTGTGGACAGTGGATTAAACGGAGCAGGATGGAACAACATAGGGACTTTTTCCTGCCCGGATCACTCAAAATCCACCATCATCATTGTTATTATTATTATTATTATCATTTTTACCATCACCCTGATAGAAACCTGGAACTTGGACCTTAATCTAGACTGGACTGCCGGTTTTCTTGCCGGACCCCATCAATGCACTTTACCTGACTGGCTGCTTACTCGAAGTGGACACTTCTTGCATTGCGAGATTACCCCCTCTCGCAATTATGGTCCTCTGTTTTATCAAGGGCCCATCTCGAGGATGGACTTTGGAGTCCTGAGAGATGGCATGCATCAAAAAAGGGGCTTTGGGGTTTTTAAATAGGTATTTAGTGAAAGTTTTAAGGGAGGGGAGGGGTGGGGAAGGGGTGTCTAGGGTGGGGGAAGAAATTGTTGGGAGGGAACAAGAAGACAGGCCAGGCAACGGAAGGGGATGGAGTCCTGAGGGTGCGGACGGGGGGTTGATTAAGACTAACTCAGTTCCAATAAGTACCGTAAGTGGGAGGGGCAGGTATGGCGGGAGCAGGGGGCCGTATTATAATAAGGGAGCGCGCACCCGCTGCTTACGAGCGGTCATGTGCTCCGACCCCCAAGGCTCAACCTGTTCTCGGGGTTGTTCAGAACCACAGGGCCCTGGCTGTAGGCTGATGCTGTGCAACGCCAGGTCTGTGGTAAATAAGGCCCCCCTCATTCAAAACCTAATTTCAGAGGGGGGAGCTTACCTGGCGGGTATAACGGAGAACTGGTTGGGACCAGAGGGCGGCATCCCTCTGGTGGAAATGTGCCCACCAGGTTTCCTTGCATTCCACCAGCCGAGAGCTCAGGGCAGGGGTGGGGGAGTGGCAGTTGTGATCAGGGAATGTTTCAGGCCGAGGGAGATCACTGTTCCTCAGACGGCAGGTTGTGAATCCCTTCTGGTGAAGTGGGACCTTGGGGGTCCGAGGGCGGTGTTGATTACGTACCTGGCTCCCTGCCACGTATCAACCTCCCTGCCTGAGCTCCTGGGCGTGGTCAACGCGGTGGTGGTTGAGGTCCCCAGGCTACTAGTTATGGGTGACTTCAACCTGCTGTCCGTGGGCGGGGCGTCCGGGGAGGCTCGGGAGTTCATGGCTTCCATGACAGCCATGGACCTGGCCCAGGTAATTCAAGGCCCCCCACACACGGGGGGAACACGCTTGACCTGGTTTTTGTCTCTAGACAGTGGCTGAGTGGTCAGAGTATAGGGGATATAGTTATTGAACCCCTGTCATGGTCTGATCACTCTCTCCTACGCTTGGACTTTCTGACCGTTGCACCCCAACGCAGGAAGGCGGAACCAGTGAGATGGTACCGCCCCAGGCGGCTGATGGAAACCGAGAGGTTCCAGGCAGAGCTTGGGCCAATTCCTGAGGTTCTGACACACGACTCGGTCGGAGAGCTGGTGGCGGCCTGGGACAGGGTGGCTGCCGGTGCCCTGGATCAAGTTGTGCCTTTGCGGCCTCTGATTCGGTGTGGGTCTCAATCGGCCCCTTGATATAACGAGGGGTTGAGAGAGATGAAACGCCGGAAAAGATGCCTAGAGAGCAGTTGGAGATCGAGCCGTGCCAAATCTGACTGAACACCAGTAAGAGACCATATTAGGTCCTACCTAGCGGCAATAAGAACAGAGAAGTGTTCTTACCTCACTGCTCTTATCGCGTCATCAGATAACCACCCAGCCATCCTGTTTAGGGTGACCCGCTCCCTCCTTCATCAGGAGGTGAGGGGAGATCCCTTAGAGGGTAGAGCTGAGGATTTCGGAAAATATCTGTATGATAAAATCGCTCAGATACGGGAAGGCTTCGACTTCAACTGGGTATGTCCAGTGGGAGAGGCGGAGGCTGGTCTTGAGACCGTTACCTGGGTTGAGTTTGACCCCATGACCCCCGAGGACGTGGACAGGTTGCTGGGGGGACTTAGGGCGACCACATGTTTACTGGACCCATGCCCCTCCTGGTTGGTGCTGGCCTCCCGGGAGGTGGTACGAGGCTGGTTCCAGGCAATTATCAACGCTTCCTTGAGTGAGGGTGTCTTTCCCGCTACCTTGAAAGAGGCGGTGGTGAGACCCCTCCTCAAGAAGCCTACCCTGGATCCAGCTATTCTATCAAACTATCGTCCCGTCTCCAACCTTTGCTTTCTTGCGAAGGTTGTTGAGAGTGTGGTTGCCCGACAGATCCCGCAGCACCTGGAGGAATCATCATATCTGGACCCGCTCCAGTCGGGCTTCAGGCCCGGCTACAGCACGGAAATAGCATTGGTCGCGTTGGTGGATGATCTCTGGTGGGCCCAAGACAGGGGTTGCTCCTCTGTTCTGGTGCTATTGGACCTCTCGGCGGCTTTTGATACATCGATCATGGTATCATGCTGCAACGGTTGGAGGGGATGGGTATAGGGGGCAATGTTTTGCAGTGGTTCTCCTCCTTCCTCTCCGGCCAGATGCAGTCTGTGTTGACAGGGGGCCAGAGGTCGACCCCGAGACCCCTCGTATGTGGGGTACCTCAGGGGTCGGTCCTCTCACCTCTATTGTTCAACATTTATGTAAAACCGCTGGGTGAGATTATCCGTGGTTTTGGCGTGGAGTACCACCAGTACGCTGATGATACCCAGCTATACATTTCCACGCCGAACCACCCCAACGATGCCCTTGCCGTGCTGACCCAGTGCCTGGAGGCCGTGCGGGCATGGATGGGGAAGAACGGACTCAAGCTCAACCCCTCCAAGACCGAGTGGCTGTGGTTACTGTTGTCCCGGTATACCCAGCTGATTCCATCGCTGTCTATTGGGGGCGAAACAGTGGCCCCCATAGGAAGGGCTCGCAATCTGGGAGTCCTCCTGGACTCACGGCTGTCCTTAGAGGACCATCTGACGGCCGTGGCCAGGAGGATGTTCTACCAGGTTCGCCTGGTGCGCCAGTTGCGTCCCTTCCTAGACCGGGACTCGCTACACACAGTCACTCATGCCCTCGTTACCTCCAGGCTGGACTACTGTAATGCTCTCTACATGGGGCTCCCCTTGAGGTGCACCCGGAAGCTCCAACTGGCTCAGAATGCGGCCGCGCGGATAGTGACGGGGGCGTCGTGGCGCTCCCACGTAACACCGCTCCTGCGCGAGCTGCACTGGTTGCCGGTGGTCTTTCAGGTGCGGTTCAAGGTGCTAGTGACCACCTTTAAAGCGCTCCATGGCATCGGACCCGGATACTTACAGGACCACCTACTGCCAGCAAATACCTCCCGCCGTCCGGTACGCTCCCACAGAGAGGGCCTCCTCAGGGAGCCGTCGGCCAGACAATGCCGGCTGATGGCCCCCAGGGGGAGAGCCTTCTTTGTGGGAACTCCCACGTTATGGAATGAGCTCCCCCCGGAACTCCGTACAATGACAGATTTACGCACCTTCCGTCGGGAACTAAAAACGTTCCTTTTTCGACAGGCCGGCCTGGCACAGAAGCTCCGGTTCCAGTAGGGTTAGAATGTTTTAGGGCATTGAGTAAATTTTTAAGATTTGTAAGTGTTGGGTTTTAAATGGGGATTTTACGGCCAAATTATTTAATTCAGTTTTAATTATTTTAAATTATGTATATCTATGTTTTTAAATTTTAGGCTGTACACCGCCCCGAGTCCTTCGGAAGAGGGGCGGTATAGAAATTTGATTATAAACAAACAAATAAATAAATAAATAAATAAATAAACCTTGTCAGAGAGGCAACACCTCACGATCTGAACAACAGCGATGGTAGACAGCCAGACAATTATCTAAAATTGTCTGCTAGGCCTTGTGGTACAGTGCCACATCGGCTAGATGGGACAGGTGGGGTTTGACCAAAAAATTCCCCCTCTTAAAGGAAACTATTTGTGACAATAATATTATGGTTTTAAACAAGGAGACGCTAGGGACTTGGGGTATTATAACTCTGTGCCTGAGAGGATCTGTTAACTTGTCCAGAATCCCAAGGCCTGTCAGTTTCTCTAAAAGTTGAGGCTGTGAAGGCCTCAAATTGATGATAACTGCACTGAGGCAGAGCCTGTATTGAGGCGATGAGAAGTGACCAAGGCCTTAGCTGATGCCCCCGATTCGTGCCTGTCATGGCAGGAGAAATTGGAAAGCCTGGGTGTAATAAGAAAGGCAATGTCAGTAGTGGAGAGGCTTTCAAAATGGCGGCTGTGCCTCATTGGGCATCCAAAATGGCGTTCGCGCCAAAATTAACGGCCACTGAAAATTGTTTGGGCCTTTCCAATCCCTATGGCACCCCGGGAGCTAGATAGGCTGTGGGGATTGTCCTCTCGGTCAGAGGGAACAGGGAGGGCACTTGCAGTTTGTTTGGAAGCGTTGCGCAGCCTCCGCTGCGATCCGGATCTTCCGCGGCGCGCAGGAAACCTCCATGTGAGGGAAACGCCGGTAGGGGCTGAACGGCCTCACAGGGATTCCCCAGGATCGCCGAGTGAGTTGTCGACAAAGGCAGCTGTAGCGCGGTTGTCCGAATCAGCTGTAGAGCGCTCAGGAGGAATCCAGCAGAGGCTAAACGACGCAGAGGCTAAATGGCCTCTCAGGGAGTTCCCAGGGATCTCCAGGCAAGGCTAACCCCCGTGTCGGCAAATCAGCTGTATAGCAGATCATAGTGAGTCCGACGGAGGCAAACAGCTTGAAAAACGGAGCCTGCAAGGCTCTTTAGAGCCGAGGCTGTAGCCAGCTGCAAGCTGACTCTGTCAATTAGTACTGAGTCCCCAATTTGAAAACAATTTTAGAATTTGTATTTAAGAAGCCAAATCAATAATCAAATTAGTACGTTAAGTAAGAAATTAACTGATTTAACCTAATATATTCAGAGGAGCCAAGTAATTTGCGTCCTGCTGAGCTAAGACTAAGTCAAAAACTGGGCAAGGACCATCCGGAAGGAGGCGTGGCAGATTTCTGACTTAGTCTCAACTGAATAGGAAGGCTGAGATTACCCACTGGTGGATTCTACACTCATCATGCTGGAGAAGGAAAGGACAATAATTCCTGAAATCCTGCCCAGAATTCTTGACCTCATTATCCTTGAATATATGTCAGTCTTTGCCTTTCCTTTCCTATAAACCTGAATCTGTATTTTATACTCAAATGGCAAATTTATTCTTTCAGCTGCATCCAGCCCATCCATATGCTGATATAGTATTGGCAAATATCAGCAGGCTTGGGAAAAAAATATCAAAATTTCAAAATAACAAAACCTCTTTAAGAAAAAAAGAAAAGAGTCCAAAATAGCCTATGCAGATTGAATGCGCCCAGATGATACAGAACACTGACCATTGGAGATGGGATGAAAAATATTAGAAGGAAGGAACAGAATGGAATGGAACATCTGTTAAATGATATGGCTAAATAAAACTTTGTTTAGATTATATTTTGGTCTTTTTACTATGAGGAATCTATGAATTAATTTTCATTATTAACCACCCAGCTGTTTCAGGAATAGGAGGAGGGAAAGGAAGGGAAGGGAAGAGAAGGGAAGGGAAGGAAAAGAAACTGCTCTTGTTGAAAAACTATGTGATATACACCTAGAGCAAATGTACAAACAGCTCTGCCAGAAAACAACAAGACTATTGAATTACTATCCAGTGTATTCCATTGTCTACCAGACTACACTTAACAATCCTATGTTTCCTATTTAACAAACTGAAAGCATTTTAGGGTTTGGCATTCAGTAGTCAAATATTCGTAGCTATTCAGTTTTTATAATATTCATACTGAGAGGAGAAAATGTATATAACAACCTTAAAGCAATCTTTGAGCTGCTTTGATATCATGTTTTCTTGAAAAGCAATTTAGAGCTGCACTACAGAATGAACCAAAAATAAACTATGAGTAATGTACATGAATTCAGAAGACATTTACATATGGGTTTGACATTTCAGGAGCTGAATTGCAGACATTCTTTCAACCCACTGCCATTGCATCAATAAACCATACTTCTAAATGTGTTAGATTTGATGTGAGCTAGGGTTCACCTTCCCCTCTAACAGTCCAGGAGATCATTAATCAGTGTCTTTCATGAGATACTGTATTGTTACCACCTATACTTCTTCATATCCAGACAAATATATATCAGGAACGACTTACTGCAATACTAAGCCTACAGTAATGAATCCTTCCCTCCAATTCCTCATAAGCATGTGCTGAAAAACCTAGTCCCACACCCAGTGGCTGGGCTGCCTGAGAACCCTAAGAAGATAGCTGCTGGAACAGCCAAAGGAAAGGAGAAAAATCACATACAGGATTAAACACAGATCAAGACTTATCCACAGATAACACTTTGGGAACTGTTAAATGAATTGGACTATGATGTTATGATTACCCCTCCCCATAATGAATAAATTTTAAATATTTACCATATCACCACTCTATTCTCTTTAACTTCAGTAGAACAACTTCCAATGCATCCAATGAGTTCAATAATTTGGAATCATTGACTGTAGGGCTGAAATGGTTGCAACATGGGTTTTCATTATATCGACCGGTTTATTTTTATTCCATGACTTAAAATAAAAAGTAAATACTTTTTTGAGACAAACACAACTCCTTGATAAATACATGTTTGTGCCCATGTAGTTTTCTTGGCAGCAAACCAAAATGCTTTGTCATTGCCTTTTTGTCAGATGACCAAGCAATCTCTGGTAATCTGGAGATGAATCAAGTTTGCCTATTGCTGAGGCTGAGATATACACCCATTCTCAAATCCCAAGGGTGGAGTAAGTAAATTTTTCTATTTTGAAATATAGCAAATCATTTATACAATCTGAAGAGAAACCGATGAGCGTTGTGGAGCAACTTCATCCCAGATATAGAAATGTCATCTATTTGATATTTTGTTTATTTCTTTAAGTGTTTTCCGGTGAGACCGATCTGTCAGGGCAACCTTTATTTCTTTATTTATTACATTTATATTGATTATCCATCTTGTCCATGAGATGATGATAATGATGATGATAAAGCAGGAGTGGGTAACTATGGTAAGCAACTATTCTGGGAGTTGAAGAATTGTGGGTTGCAACTCTCAGAATTCCTGAGCCAATCTTAACCCTAGCCCACAGGTCGTAAAGTTGCCATAGTTGCCCACCCCTGCCTTAAGGTAAGTAATGCATTTATCTGAATTCCGAAGAAGTACAAGGAATTATGTGTGTAAAGAGTGTGGAGCCCACATATATCAAGAATTCCTTGTTTTTACACAAAAAGACCAACATTTCAAGCTGCCTACTGATGCTCTGCTCTGTTTCTCCTAACAGTTAACATGGCAAATGCTGCAAAAGAGGCAATCACCATCACTGCGGCAATAAAAAGTTTCAAGAATTATTCTAGCGAGACCTGCCTTTCCCTTATTCCTTAGTTTCATTTATGAGGTTAAAGCAGTTTTATTACTTCCAAAGGATAATTGAATAAAAGAGTATTTTATGCACTTCGTTGCTAAACTTTCAGTAGAATCCTCTAGTGTGTTTTGAATAATAATTAATTTTGTAAATATTTTCTTTTTTTTTATTGGCAAGTGCTTGTGTAAGTCAGTTTAGATTTTAAAATTGATATACTTTTATAAGCAAAAAGTGAAACCCCTAAAGTACTGTATCATTGATTTCAGTGGGATTCTAAGTTCCATTTGACTGTTGCCATTAGATTTCATCTTTGATATTGCAAGATATAATTGCTCTATTTACCTCCAGGTAACACTAAAATTGGTTAGGCATAATTTGCAGATTCAATGTTCTCTCAAATTTGATTTGACTTAGGAATTCCTCTTAGTATATCATGAGAGATAGCAACTATCTTGGAAAAAGAATATTCAATTATATGCATATAAACCCCTATATCTTGCTTGAATTGCTTCCTCCATCTAATGTAGTAGCCTCTGTCGAAGGGCAGGTACTAGTTAGAAATGAGAAGAGAATGAAAGCAAAGTTCATGAGTAATTTTGGCTGCCCAAGAAGACAGATTAAATTGCAGCAGGTGCCTTTAAAAGTCAGCTGTAGAAAGCCTGACATTAAATAATATGTACTTGGGGTACCATTCATGGACTGGTTTCATGAAGTCAACAGAAAATGCAGCCCAAGGACGAAAAGGATACTCTGGCTTAATAAAAAAAAATCCTAATTAATTAAATATGAGAATCATATATAATTTTTCAAATCAAAGGCTAAAGCAGTATTTTGGGCTACTGAGCTGACTGTTTCTTGGCTTCCTGATCCAATGTATAATTCTGATTTCAATCAGTAAAACTGATAATGCTCACTCATAGATAACACTGTAACATATTCAAGATTTAATCTTTGTACTCTGAAAGACAGTAAAAAACAGACAGATTTTTCATTCTTGGTTTTATCTGACAAAGATCTTATGTATGTTATATGCATCCCAAGATCAATGCATGGCTTGTCTTCTACAGCTCTGTCTGCTACTAAAACTCTCATTGTATTTGTCTATTTGTTTGTTTGTACCCCACCATAGCCCATATAATGCATTATACTGCTACAATCTTTGAATCAAAATACCTAAAATCTGGTAACCTAAAGAATGTATGAAAAAATCCAGGATCCATTGTTCCATCCAGCATTGGTGTAAAAAGAAATATATAGTTAGCCTAACATTTAATATTAGTCTGGTCACATCAGATTGCACTACCCTCTTCTCAAAGTACGATCCAACAGGTCACAGGATTGTCTAGGAGTTAACATTCATTCTCCCTCTGTGTGTGCATGCATTAATTTATTGAGATATGCTTTGAAACGCTTCAGAAAAGAGCAAGTTTAAATTGAAAACAAAGCCATTCAAAAGAATGAAGGGTATTTCTAAACTGTTCATTAAGAGATAACTCAGTTTTTCAAACAACAAAAATGGACATGAATGTTGATGGCCACTACAGCTACGTTTCTTTACATAATAATCCAGCACAAGGCTAGTCCTCTTTTCTATCCCATTCTTTGTATGATCTCTAATGCAGACAGGTCTTACATCCCCAAAGTAATGCGTGCCCTTTTCATTTACTAATGTGGGTAAATTTCGTAAAAATAGATTAAAATTATATTGAAATTTAAACTGAAAATCTGCATCTAAATAATTAGAGCACACATTTTATATGTAGACAATCTCCAATATAATCCCAGAATCTTCATACAGGAATTGGAAAGACTAATAAAAGTATTAGTTCTCAAGTTCTAGATCAGGCTTCATATCCATGCCATGTACCCACTACTTTTATTCTAAAGCTATAATATCAAGGTCTTGCAAGTCTGAATGCACTTTTCTATTCCCTCTTTTTATCTTCCTGAGAAATAGGGAAAAATTTGCCTGATATGTTTACTCATCTCACATTCCTGCCCTGGATTCAATCTTCTTCTTCTTTTTCCAAGTTTTTTATTAGTTTTACAATTTTACATTTAAATATTTGAAAAATAGCATGGCGGCTGAGCACAGTCATTCCATTCCATTTGAATATCATCAGTATTTATTTATTTATTTTTCAAATTTCTATACCGCCCCTCTCCCGAAGGACTCGGGGCGGTGTACAGCCTAAAAATTTAAAAACATATAAATATACAAAATTAGAATAATTAAAAATGAATTAAACAATTTTGGCCGTAAAATCCCCATTTAAAACTCAATATTTATGAATCATAAAAATTACTCAATCCCCCTAAAATATTTTAACCCTGCTGGAACCGGAGCTTCTATGCCAGGCCGGCCTGTCGAAAAAGGAACGTTTTTAGTTCCTGACGGAAGTACAAATCTCAAAGTATTACAACAACTAATTTCCTTTCTTTCCCCATAATATCTACTGTCGTATTCGAACCAATACAGTTCTTATTCTATCAATCAAACAAAAAGTACCTTTCTAATATTCATTGATAATCTTCAGTCCATACATATCTTAATTAATTTGACATTCCATCTTTTAGGCAATAATCTAGTAGGTTTTTCTTAACTTTAGTTTCCCATTGATATTTAAGTTTAATGTTTAATCTTTATCATTTCTAGATCTTAAATGATCCCAATTTCTCGTATCTCACATTTGGGGCTAATATTTTTTTTTCTTTTCTTCCTTCTACTTCCTTCCTTTCTTCCTTTCTTCCTTTCCAGAAAAAGAAAATAAAAATAAAAAATAAAAATAAACCACCAACATTTGTACCACAAACCCATATACAAATTTAATTATTAGTATTTATACTTCTAAGTTTTACTTAAACTTTGTCTCAACTCATAACAATATCTTAAATTCAAATCTTAGTTATTTGTAAACATTCAAACATTTAGCCAAACAGTGACCTGATGGTTAATTTTCCCTTAATATTTTAATTTAACATTTAATATTTATTTTTTTCCAGATTTTTAATTAAACACAATTCCTTTATCACAATTCCTCATACATTCTAATATTTGAAATACACACTTGTATATAAATTCTACCATCTATCTTACCAATCTAATAAGACAGTATAATATTCTTATTTCAATATATTTCTAGATTTTATATGACCAATTTTTTCTTTATCTCAAATCATTACAATATCTTTTGTTCAGAATACATATTCTATCCATTTAGATATATTCTATTTTAGATCTCATGTATAGATCAAAACCCCAATCTTTTTCAATCTTATTCTAGCTTTTTTTCTCTGCCGGGTCATTTTTCATATCTTTGCCTTTAAATCATCAAAACAATCTCCTTGTATTGTTGTGGCTATTGTTTGATGTTGATAAGAGCGTCCAGTTGATGTTTTCTTAAGAGGACTAGTTGATTTAGCTGATAGTCTCTTTGTTTTTCCAATTCGATGCAGTTGTCCCGAAGTATTTATCTTCTCTTTCATCTGTTTTTCTTTTTTGTCTTCAAATTCCTTCTGGTTTATAAGAAAAGTCCTTTCCTTGTTCTCTATTATCAGTTTCTTTTTTGTGTTTTCCATTGTCTGTATTTGTTGAGTATCTAAGTCTTCTGCCACAGCAATTGGTTGTTTCACTTTCTCTATAGAATTCTGTATAGATAATTCTTTGGTTGAAGTCATAGTTTGAGTTTGCATATCCAGACTTATACATAGAGTTTGGATCATCGCTTTTAACATACAAAGAATTTGTTCCTGTACTTCCTCTGTAGAAGAAATCCATTCCTGTTCTTCTTCCATTGTAGTATATTAAACTCAACAAAAGAAACTTAGTCAGAAAGTCCACCAAATGAGAAGCTGAGCTGAGTTTTTTGCAGATGGTGTTTCAAGGTTGCTTTATATCTTATCTATTTTCAAAGCTGTCAACAAGTCTCTTGAAAAATAGCAGGTTATGTCTCAGAGTTAGTTGGATCTTTTTAGTTCCCCCCTATTTTAAGGGGGAAAAACCCCAAATCTCCAATAGTAATTAAAGTGAAAATCAGAGAAAAAAAATATAGAGAGTAGAAAGTTACAAATCTTATAATCCACCAATTTTAGGAAACAGAATTCCAATTAGGATCCCAGTATTTTTCCAATGTTTTAAACTCCTGAGTGGTTGATTGCCTCTGTTTCTG
Organism: Bothrops alternatus; assembly: GCA_034064705.1. Classification (NCBI taxonomy): domain Eukaryota; kingdom Metazoa; phylum Chordata; class Lepidosauria; order Squamata; family Viperidae; genus Bothrops; species Bothrops alternatus. The sequence goes on from JARGCV010000006.1 coordinate 11,786,600, forward strand.
GAGGGAGGGCTAGAATCCCCCTCCCTCATCACAGTACTTTAGCAGCTTATGCATGTAATTAAGTAATTAGGCTGTAAGAGGCAAACCTCACCCAGTCCTGTCCACGCTGCTTTGAAGTTGCCAGATGGTAATGTGACTTCGGCTGTTAGCAGCCTACGGAGGAGCCATATTTATATGGCTGGTCCTTTCATCTGCCGGTTTGGAGGGATCACCTGTTCTGACGAGAGAATTGTTGCTCTCCCGCGATCCAGCGAAAGCCCCTCCTTCCTGGTCGCCTCTTTGGGGCGACTTTTGGCCCTTTTCAGGGGCCCCCCAGCAATGCAAAACTGAACGGGGGAGAGAGAGCAAGTCTCCCAGCCATCCATGGTGGCCGCGTGATGAACCGGAAGCCCTGGATTCAATCTTCTTTTATCAGGCCATTGTCTTGATAGTGGCTGTACCTCCTGTCCCTCATAGCCTCGACACCAACCTTCTGCCTTGAAAATCTAAAGCAGTTTTCCAAACTGTCAGGAGTGGACAATAAGCATCATCTCTTGCCAGAATGGCAGAACATACTAACTGGCAAAGGTGAGAGCTATTAAGCAGACTGAACAATGTTCTAACTCGGTACTCTTAAATTTTGATAATGAAAGCCAGGGACTGAAATGCTTGCCCTGCTTAAAAGAACAGCTTAAAATAGAAACCCAGTTAGAGCAGTTTGTGATCTTGGTATGTTCATCTGCAATTGGTAAGAAATTACAACTGTATTAAACACAATGGACAGGATTACATCTTCCTAATTTGTTGATCGATGTACAGAAAGTCCTCATTTAGAACTCCCTTGCTTAGCAACCATGCACAGATATGAAAAATATGAAAAAGTAGAAATCTGAATTATCATAAACACAGTCATGATTTCACTTAGTGATTGCTTCACCTAATGACCAAGTTGCCATTCTCACTTGTGCTTGCTAAATGAGGGCTAAGCAGCTCTTTGAAGGCCTGTTTTGCAGTCTGCTTTTTAATCAGGATTTTCGCTCTTTATCATCAGCACTGTTATGTTTATTTTGAAGTAGCTTTCATTCCTAGAAAAGAGCTACCAATGGAGCCAGCAATACCTTTAGAATGTTAACTGTTGGTGCAATATCCAGAGTTGACAGGACTGATGAATGACCATGAAACCAGGCGGCTACTGAAGAAGCAACTAAAACTGTTTCTACAGGCTCTGTGAACTTTGGTTGTTTTATGACTAAGAGAGGGAAGGAGAAAAAAAGGAAGGATCTCCTTTATTAATAGCAAGAAAGAAAACTTGAGTGTTGTGTTGGAGGTCAAAGCTTCTTCCTATTACTTAGTAATCCTGTGCTTGAATAACATGTGTGGGGTGTGTAATAAAGAGGAATACTTTTTATCTTGAAAAGATGACTTATTTGGAAATCTTTTTCCAGATCTGACCTAGAGTTTAGGTTGCTATGTGATACTTAGTTACAGATCCATCTCGTTTCAAAAAGTTCAATAGAGGAATCTGACATATTATTTTAGCAATCTACATGGGAAGTAGCTCATTTCCAGCTATGAAATAAACTGAACCAAGGTCAGTAAATTCAAGTATCTATTAAGTTATAGGACACTCAAGTGAGAACTTTCAGCTCTAGAAATGAAGCGTTGGACTTACCTGAACGCATTTTCTCAGCATGGGGGGATGGAGAATCCACCAATGGGTTGTGTCAGCCTGCTACCCAATCACAGACTAGGTCCGAAATTTAGCTCCGCCTCCTGGCTTCCTTCCCCAGTTTTTGACAGGCGAAGCTCCTCTTCAGGTCGGACCGTGTAGCTCCCTCTCAGTGTCCTGTAAGAGAATTCCTGCCTAGACAAATTAGAGGAGGGCGTGGATTCTCCATCCCCCCATGCTGAGAAAATGCGTTCAGGTAAGTCCAACGCTTCTTCTCCAGCATGGGTGGATTCCGAATCCACCAATGGGACGTACCCAAGCCCTCATGAGTCCCTTTGGGTGGGGGTCTAGGCTATCTCTTACTAGGACTCAACTATCTGCTGCAGGGCCCTCCTGCCAAACGAACCCTCAGCTGCAGCAAATTGGTCTATCTTGTAGTTCCTAACAAAGGAGGACGGAGAGGCCCACGTGGCCGCTCTGAAAATTTCCTCCAGCGGTGCCTGCATGCGCCAGGCTGCCGATGTGGCCGCGCTCCTTGTGGAGTGAGCTGTGATGTTGCTTGGTACCTGCAGGTCCAATGACTCATAGGCCTTGGCTATGCATGCCCTGATCCATCTCCCAATGGTCGAAGAGGATACCTTCAGACCCTTGGAAGAGGGATGATAGGAGACGAATAGCACCTCTGATCTCCTGAAAGTTGCTGTTCTGTTAACGTAGTGACGCAGAGCCCTGCGCACGTCCAATTTGTGCCACTGTCTCTCCAGACGGTGTGTGGGATTTGGGCAAAAGTCCGGGAGGATCAGTTCCTGAGCCCTGTGGAACCATGTGTTGACCTTGGGAATGAAGGTTGGGTCAAGCCGCAGAGTCACCCTGCCCTCTGCGATCGTGAGCAGGTCCGGACGGACCGACAGGGCCCCCAACTCGGAAATCCGTCTCTCCGAGGTGATTGCCACAAGGAAGGCCACCTTCAGCGTCAAAAAATGGAGTGAGCTGGTTCCCAGTGGTTCGAATGGAGCCTCAGTTAGGGCCTGTAGTACCTTGTGTAAATCCCAGGATGGGAAACGGTGAACTGCTGGAGGCCGTCTTGTGGCGGCCCCTTTTAGGAATGCGCTCACCGCTGGGTGCTGAGACAGGGTTCCCCGATCTTCACAGACCAGGACCGTCTGTAGGGCTGCTACCTGTCTACGGATGGTGTTGGTCGCTAGCCCCCTGGCCATGCCCTCCCACAGATACTGGAGGATATCCGGAATGGTAACTGACAGGGGGTCTAACCCCCGCCTGCTGCACCAGGAGGAAAAATTCCTCCAGGTGGCGTCATATATCCTATTGGTAGAGGGCCGACGGGCATTCTGGATGACCGAGATGACCTCCTCTGAGAAGACCTGCCTGCTCAGACCCTCCCGCTCAAGTGCCAGGCGGCTAGTTGGAGCCATTGTGGATCTGGATGTTGGAGTTTCCCTTGGCTCAGAGATACCTGGCTCGGAGGAAGTCTCCACACTGGCGAGAGTGATAGATCTACCAGGTCTGCGAACCATGGACGTCTCGGCCAGTATGGAGCGATTAGTATCACCTCCGCCTCTTCCAGAATCAATTTGCGAATTGTTGCTTGTATTAGGGGCGGAGGAGGGAAGGCGTACAGCAGCCCCTGGGGCCACCTGCATCTGAGCGCGTCCGTCCCCTCCGCTCCCCGGGTCTGGAACCTGGAAAAGAAACGTTGAGTTTGAGTGTTTGCTGGAGACGCGAAGAGGTCCAGGCAGGGCCGGCCGAACCTGTCCGAGATTGCCTCGAACAGTTCCGGGGCCAGCCTCCACTCTGCGTGGTCTACCGTTGTTCTGCTGAGGGAGTCCGCCTGCTGGTTTGCCTCCCCCGATATGTGTTCTGCCCTGAGCGAGGCCAGATGCTGTTCTGCCCAAAGGCCCAGGTCCCTGGCTTCCTTCATAAGTGCCGCTGACCTGGTCCCGCCCTGCTTGTTTACGTGTGCTTTTGCTGTTACATTGTCCGTCAGGACTAGCACATGATTCCCTGACAAGTGGGCTGAGAATTTCCGCAGGGCCAGGTGTATGGCCCTCAGTTCGAGCCAATTGATCCTGTGACGTAGGTCCTCCGTGCTCCACCTCCCTTGAGCTATTTTGTCCGTGGAGTGGGCCCCCCACCCGAACAGGCTTGCGTCGGTCGTGACCGTGATCCTGTCTGGTTCCCTGAGCGGGGTGCCCCTTCTTAGGGCGCCTGACCTCCACCATCTGAGGGATGCTATGACCTGGGGTGGAACCCTGACCCTCTTGAGCGAAGCGCTCTGGTTTTGCCTTTGGTAAGGGAGTAGAAGCCATTGGAGACTTCTAGAGTGGAGCCTTGCCCACGGGACAATTCCCAGGTATGAAATCATCTTTCCCAGGAGCTGAGAGAGCTGTACTATGGAGGCCGTCCTTCTCTGTGTTACCAGAAGCGCTAGCTTCCTCAGGCTCTCCCACCGCTCCTGTGAAAGATACACCATGCCCTGCTCTGAGTCTATGATGGCTCCCAGGTGTAGGAGCCTCCTTGATGGTGTGAGCTGGCTTTTCTTGTGGTTTACTGAGAAGCCATGAGTCTGGAGGGTGTCTATGGTGATCCGAATGTCTGTCAGAGCTGCCTGGTGGGAGCCCGACAGGATCAGGATGTCGTCCAAATAGCATTGGATTCTTACCGGTATCATGCGTAGATGCGCTCCCAGCGCTGCCAGAATCTTCGTGAACACTCTGGGTGCCGAGGACAGGCCGAATGGTAGGGCCCTGTACTGGTAGTGTCGGTCCCTGTAACAGAATCTGAGGAACCTTCTGTGTTCCAACCTTATTGGGATGTGAAGGTAGGCCTCTGTGAGGTCTATAGATGCTAGCAGGTCCCCTCTTCGTATGCTGGCCAGAATGGACCTGAGGGACTGCATCTTGAACTTCCTGTACACTACATGGTGATTTAGACGTTTGAGATCCAGGATGGCCCTCCAATCCCCGGATGACTTTGGAACCAGGAAGAGGATGGAGTAAAATCCCCTTCCCTCCTGCCCTGGAGGGACCGGCTCTATCGCCCTTATTTCCTCCAGGTGCTTTATGGCCTGATCTAGGAGGCCCACCTTGGCCTTGTTGCGAGACAACGGGCACCTTATGAAGTGGTCCAGTGGGATGGAGTAAAATTCTATCGCTAGACCCTGGGCTACCATCTTCCTGACCCAGGCGTCCGTCGTGGTCGTCTGCCATGCTTCGCTGAACAACGCCAGACGGCCCCCGATTGGGCTGCCCCAGGCGTTACTTGAAGCGCCTGTAGGGCCGTCCTCCCCCCCTTTAAAGGGGCGTTTGGAAGGTTGGCCCCTGCCAGAGGCTGGATGGTCCTGGCCACGCTCCTGCCTGTATGAGAAGGTGCGCGGAGTTCTGGGCCCCTCCCAGGACCGTCCCCCTTGAAAGGGCTGTCTCCATTCCCCGCTCCCGTTCTGGCGGGAACCCAGTCTGCGGAAATCCTGGCCTGCCCTGTCTGTCTTTTTGGAGGGGTGTGCTAACACCTTCCTCTTGGTCTTGTCCTCGATCACGTAAGGATCCAGGATCGCTCCGAATAGCTTCGATCCCGAATACTTAGATGTGGCCAGACGCCATTTTGACTTTAGGTCTGTCTTCCAATTTTTTAGCCAGTTGAGTCTCCTCACCGCTACTGTACCTGCGATGGCTCTGGCTGCGTATCGTGAGGTGAACATTGTGGCGTCCGCCGTGAACTCCGCTGTCATGCGCAGCTTGGTCAGCGTCTGCTGTATGCGCACCTGATCTGCTGGAACGCTTGCCTGGAGCTCCCACAGCCACCTAATTGCTGCCCTGGAGAACACCGATGCCGAGGATGAGGCCCTAATGGCCCAGGCCGCTGAGTGATGTGCTCTGCGGAGGGAGAGTTCTACCTTCTTCTCCTCCACTCTCATTGCCTCTGACATGTCCCCTGGGATGGCTGAGGAGGAAAACAGAGAAATTAGTGGCGCGTCCACCTGTGGTACCTCTGTAAGAGAAGCCAGGGGGATGCATACATTAAACAACTTTTTCTCTATACCGCCTGGTGCCGGAATAGAACCCAGGTTTGACCACTGGGACCTTACCGATGACCTGAACACCTTAGTGCAAGGAACCTGTATGACCTCCGATACAGGGGAGGACATCAGGGGGTCCTTAGCGTCCTCCTCCTCTGAGGACGGTGGTCTGGTCTCTTTCGTCTTGGCTGGCAGATCGAGTGCGGAGCATATCTTTATTAAGAGGGAGGTGAAAAAGGTGTGGTCAAATAGACCCGAAACCTGTGTAGCTTGCTGCTCTGTCTCCTCATTCTCTGACAGAAGCGCTCCTTCTTCCTCCCATTCCTCCAGCTCCTCGTCTGCTACCTGTGAAGAGGCTTCAGAAGCGTCAGAGTCATGGAACAATGTTTTGTCGTCCCCCCCTGTGTGCATGCCTCCGTGATGAGGGGACCCTCCGAGGAGGTGACTCCCTCCTTGAGGGCTGTAGATGTTCCAGTGCCTCCTGTAAAATGGAGTGAAGCTGGGATGACCACTTACCAGACCTCGTTCGTTTCCTACCTCTGCTTCCAGTCTCCTGGCTGGTGGTGGGTTTCGAGTGTGCTGGAGATGACGGCACCGAGATGGGGGACAACTCCCCCTCCGTCTCCCCCCTTATAGGCCATTCTCTGGGGGTGGATTCCGAGGAGGCAAAGCTACTTGGGGCTTCCATGAGAGACAGATCTGGTCTCTCTGTTCCGCTGGCTCTGCTCCTCTGGGCCTTGGCGAACTCCTTCTCCAAGGCCTGGTGCCTCCTCATGGCCTGCCGCTCAGCAGCCTTTGAAGGATCGGCTAGATGCTTCGTCTTGGCCTTCTTCTTGCCCCCCCCGTTTCCTCCGGTCTGCGGGGCGGTGACGGGGGAGGCGCTGAGCCTTGGGCCGAGGTGCCATCTGCCATGGCCATGCTACGACTCGAAGTAGGTCGGCCCGGCAGGGGTCGGCAGCGCTAGAGGGACTGTGTCCCTACTCTTGCACGACCGGGGTGGAGTGCTGGGAGGCTCCTAGTGCCCACACACGCCTCAATCACCCACTCACGACGACCGCCGGCCTCAATCAGTCGCTTATTTCCTTAAACCCCGGTGAATCCGTTCACCTCTGCCGGCCGGTCCTTTCCTGTTTCCCTAGGCCCAGGCCCGACGGGAGTAAACAAAGGGTACAACAAAGAGGCTTCCCCGCCCTCTTTTTAGCAAGGAGTTTTCGCGCCCTAGCGACGAAAACCAATCAGGCAGCAGGGACCGTCCGGCGACGCCCCCTTTGCAAAATGGCGATTCGCGCCAGTGGCCGGGACCTCCCCTTTTTCAAGATGGCTGCCGCGCCAATTTTTTGGTCGGAGCTCTGCGCTCCCGACCACGCGGTGAATGCCTTCTACCGGCCCCGGTCTACCCGCTTAGCTAGAAACGACTCCCGCCTTCTTTCACCGACCCCGGTGAATCGGCGGCCTCCTCCCCGCCTTCAGGCAACCCCACTTGCGGTTAGTCGTAGCAGTCCTCCGCTAATCTGTGACGATCCGTCGATGGCCTCTGGCGACGTCCTCTTCCTCGACGCCTGCAGTCCGGTGGGATGCCTGTCTGCTTCCTGGGGGCCTTCGGGGTTTCCAGGGATGTTCCTCTGCGACTCCCCGGCCTTCTCCCAAGGCCCCGGGCCTTGGGCGGTCGCCCCCGCACTCCCGCCGGAGAGGGAGGAGGATTGGGCCAAAAGGCGCCCGAGTCACCAAGAAACAGGTAACTAAAAATTCCAAACTTCCTAAATTTTGTTTGTCCAATTTACTTCTAACAAAAAACCTTAAATTCTACTTTACCAGTCCTTGCTTAAACCAAAAAAACTTTCTTCCTACGGAGCTACCGAGAAGAGCTGTTCTTGGGCTTCAGACTAGGAAAAAACTGGGGAAGGAAGCCAGGAAGCGGAGCTAAATTTCGGACCTAGTCTGTGATTGGGTAGCAGGCTGACACAACCCATTGGTGGATTCGGAATCCACCCATGCTGGAGAACAAATCACAAGTTTTGAAGTAATTTCCCTAGCTGTCTGCCCGAGCTGCTTTAAAATGCAGTGATATTCTGAGCAAATTCTCCAGAGCCTATTATTTAATTTGAATTTTGGTAATTTGTTGCATACACAAATTGTGATTTTTAATAACAAAGACATCATTTTTAAAAACAACCAAAGCAAATATAATTGCAAATTAATGCCATTTGCTGTGAGAAAAAATCTTTTTAATGTAAACTTAACCAAAAGGACAAAATGTCTTAGTTGATTTTGATAATTACCCTCCATAAGTACAATAGGACTACACCCCTGACTTTTGGGCTATTTTATTAAATTTATGTTAAAATGTGCCAAGTGGCATTCACACAGACATACAGATATTTATTTATGGCCATTACTTTTCTATAACTGAAACCGGCAATGCTTTTACTCTATGCTTGACAATTAAATGTGTCCACCAAGAAAAGTGTGTTATTATTTGCAATAATGTCCATGTGACAAACTCATAACATCTAGCCTTTGTGATTCCCTAAGTCTGGGAATCCAACATAGGAACTATAGACATCTATTTGCCTCTAGGAATGTCCCTTTCCATGGCTTTCTAGTCCACCTGGGTTTTTTTAAAGGCTTTTCTTGGGAGGACAGAATGCTACAAATGCTATTTGTATTATCAAGAATAGCTTTGATTTCTTATAATCCCCCAAATAAAAATGTAACCCAATGTGCTCCTTCAAAATTTACCCACTATGTTTAAAAAGGTGGTGAAGACAATGAACTAGAGGTCCAGATTTATTGTGGGAAAAGTCTCAAGAGTACTGGAGGACAAAGGAAGAATTCTGCCTGTGCTGTGCATCTCTCATTATGTGTAAGGTTTTTTTTTTAATGCAATGTTCAAAGTGCTCCATAATTTTTTAGTATTGGTATAAAATGGGATAGTATGTTTTGTTTAGATTTTATGTACTGTAGGTTGTTATGTAGGTATGTTTTGCCAGGCTGTTTTTTTTTTCTGTTGGTATAAGGTGTTAATGTTGTCACATATTTCTGTGCTTTCATGGCTAGGTATACTGCTTGGCTTTGGAGGAGGAAGCCTATCTCAGTTATAGGGCTCCCTTCTCAGCAGAAATCTGGGGTTGATCATAAGATTCATAGAATCCAAGTTCCATTATAGTTCTGCCTTGAGCAAATTCTGAAACAAATTAATTTTCTTTAACCTCAAGGGGTTAACTGAGAAATGGAGCAAAGAAGGGAGTATATTTTGTCACTGGTATTTTGTTGTTTGTGTGTATAATGTTTAATGCCCACCATAACAATTTCATGGGAATGGGAAATTCTTCCTTCCATGGCAGCCACGGTTTGTGAAAGCCTTCATTACATCTCTCAAAATTCCAGTACTGTTCATCACCACGAAAATGTTGAGGCTCCTATTTCACTGATAACTGATATAGTAGCTGCAGGGGAGGAGAGGGAAACACAACCCTGAAGAGAGAAGGAAAACTATGTTTTGCTAAACCATATTCTGGCATAATGTGCAATTAGGGTCATTGGCTTCCATGTTATGTCGATTCAGCAAAATTTACATCTAAAACTTGGCAGGATTTATTGGCCGAGCAAGGTGTGCTGTAACACACACACACACACACACACACACACACACAATAAATCTCTAATAATTAAAACACTCCAATGTAATATAATAAAAATCACATTCTCAGATGAATAATGCAGAGTCAGCAAACATTAGATTTTCATGGGAATCAAAAGCATTCTAAATCATTATGTGTTCACCTGCCTTCTGAAAAAAAAGAAGGGGCCAGCATTAATAAGCCTAAGGGAATTCTGAATAACTGGGAACAACTACCATGAAATAATTATTCCTGACTAGGAGGAACAGATAAATTATTTAATACAACATTTTAAAAACAAATACTTTTCTTTTTTTTTATGCCATCAAGAAATACACACATTAAAAAATACACACATTCAGGACAGCTGCAAACAAAAATGACAACATAGTTGGGAAAACAGCATCTAAAAAGCATATAATAAATTGTTCATCAAAACACTTATAAATATGTATTTAACTACATATTTAACCCAATAACAAGGATGAAATAGGGAAAAACACTTCCAAAAATCCAATGAAAAAAAAGAACAAAACAATTCTTCATGACCCAAATAGTAATACTCAAAATCCATGTTTATTCTTTGTAGTTTAGTTTCTTCCAAAGCCTTCAAAGATATTGGCTCTAACCCAAGCATACTGTATGTAATATTTTTATAGAACATCAAGGACAAGGATTAAAAGCTGTACTATTGCTATTTATTTCAAAAACTGAACCAGTACATTTAAACATTAGTGCTACATTCCTAAAGACAAATCATTCCAATATTTAACTGCCTGCATTCTAATTTTACTATATTTAATTAACAGTGTTCTTCATATACATAATTGTTTCTCAAGGACCAAATTATTTAATCGCATCAACAAATGCAGTCTCAGTAAGGAGGAAGACATTAGGGAGGAAGAATGAATGGACTTTGAAGCAACTTGGTTCTCAAAAACAGTGTATTTTTGAGATTATTTTCCAGTTTACAAATCAAATTTGCACATAACTAATAAAGTTGAAGACTTTAGCATTTTTACTTTCCTATTAATATTAGACAAAGTTCTGGAGTTTGCCTATGCTGCAGTCAATAAAATTACTATCAATTATCCCAGAAAAAAGTTCTATAATTGTCTCCGTGGATTATGCATTTTATTTCCGGATTAGGGTCAAAGTATTTTAAATTTGCAATTTGATCTTGATATTAGATTCTGTTTTATATCAAAAGGCAGCCTCTGAATATAAGTAGACTTAGTAACAATATCTAAAGATATTATTTAAGGGCTTCTGGTTCCGGTTTTCGACACTGGCGGACACTCAGAGAGATCCCTCTTTCCGCTGTCCGGTTTTTCTCCTTCAGAAGACCCTGGAAAGGGTCGAAAGTCACCCTAGAAGGGCGACCACCATTGGGGGGCTTTCTTACTGGATCACGGAGGGGCGGTAACCTCTCCGTTTGATCTGCAGTAACTCCTCAGGACCGAAGAGGAAAGTCACTTAGTCAAACCAGCTGAAAGCCCTTTTTGAAATACCCCTTTCCCCCAGCTGAATTCCGCAGCTTTTGCTCACTCCGGGAATTTAAAGCCAAGAAATACACACACACACATACACACAAAAAGGAACAACAAGATTAAATGACCACTTACCTGGACTTGTAATATCTGGATACCGGGGCTTCCTAAAAGCAATGCATCTCGACAAAAACTTACTGCTTTACTTTTTTGTTAACTCGGGGCAGGGAAAGGGGAAGGCAATGCTCTTTGTTTCCTCTCTTGAACCGGAAAAAAAGCCCTATTTTGTATGTTACTGGGGACATCTAGTGGTAAAATTTGGTACAGCAAGTGGAAAAAAATTTCTGACTGGGAGATCTCTGAGACTAAAATTTGTCCTTGACAGCAACCAAAAGATAAGAACTTGAAACAGCTGGGTGGTGAAAATATTTCTTTATAGTGGAAGTGGACAGTTATTGACTCTTATTAAAAATCGCCTTTATTAAAGGCCTGTAAACATTACAAAAATGGAGGCATATCACCCACAGTCTAATGTCAAACTTATACTTGAAAAAATTCTAGAGGCTACTAAGCTAGTGAATTCTAGAATCAAAGACTTATTTGCCACTTTAAAGCCACAAAACACAGCTTTAACCCCATTAAAGGAATCTACACTTAAAAAAAAACAGAAGAAGGAACTAATAACAAAGTGGATTTTAAAGAATGTCAGGAACAATCTACTCAGAACTTTAATACCCAAATTTTGACCTCACTTAAAGACTTTACAACTAGAACAGCAACAGAAACTGAACAAAGCAATACTAAGATGGAACCTGCAGAGGATTTACAACAATACATTGAGATTCTAGATCAGCGGTTCTCAACCTTTTTCAGGCTGCGACTCCAACCTGTCAAATGCCGCGCATGCGTGGTGCTACCCCCTGCGCCATGCATGCGTGGTGCTGCCCCCTGCACCGACTGAGGCGTAGGCTGCCGCCCATTCGCCACTCTATTCAAGAGAGTCTATTCTATTGGCTTTCAAAAGCCAATAGAATAAGAGGGAGTAGCACAGCTAAGTAAAAGGGAAAAAATGGCGGACTGCGTTGTTTGGCAACCCCCGTGAAATGGTCGTTCGACCCCAAATGGGGTCGCGACCCACAAGTTGAGAACCGCTGTTCTAGATAATCTTGAATAGAGTCTAATTCTATTGGCTTTCAAAATCCAATAGGAATTGTCCAGGCTGTCTCTGCCCTGCTGAGCCCACCAAAAGTCCCAGTCTGCAAACAGTGCTGCAAGTTGTCTGCAGCGAAGGCGAGCTGTCTGGAAGTTTCCACCCCTCCCAGCTGAGCAACTACTAAAAATGTAAGTAAAAGAGGGCCAGGGGTGGGAGGTGGGAGGCCGGCGGGTGCAGGGAGGGTTGCTGGTGCGCGTGGGGCCCTGCAGGTGCCTTACCTCCCTTGGGCTGGGCCAGCTGGTGGCCCAGCCGGTGGTTGCCCTGTGCCGTCGCTGCCCCTTGCCAGCTACGCCTCGGCCGGCGCAGGGGGCGGCACCACGCATGCATGGTGCTCCCAGGCAGAGAAATAGTTCTCGACTTACGACCGGTTGGGTAGTCCTCGACTTACGACCTATTGGGGGTCGCGGCATTAAAAAGGTTGAGAACCACTGATCTAGATGATCCAAAAACAACTACAACATCGAACATGAATTTTCATCTACTTCAGCTGAAATCAGAAGAAGAAGGCCAGCCTGAACATATGATAAATACATTAACTCAGATATGGAGACTTAAACCATTTGGCCAACAATTCAACGGCTGTGAAGGGACTGGCTTCCTTGATAGACTGATGATCGGATGGTCTCCCCTGTTTCAAATGATATATCCAGGAAGGAAAGGAGAGCCACTTGAGGATCTAAAAGTTTTTTTATGGAAGCCGGCTTGGCATAAAAGGAAGGCCATAGTTAGACTTTTAAAAAAAATAGTTTTCTTTGTGTGATACCTAAGGGAAGAGCTTTAAACTTTATGTAATGAGCCAAGGAGATTTTAAAAAATATTATTGGATTTAATAGTTAGGATCTATATCTATAAGGGAAATAAATTAGTTACTTAAATATTTGTTTTGAATTACAAATAGAAGATGGATTCAGAGGATAAAGGCTATTTTATGAGTAAGCAATGATATTAAAATGAGAATTAGAATATGATGGTGAAATAAATTAAGAATTTACTGGAATAAATAATAAGTGTACTTTAGATATGATATTATTTTGTATGAATTAAGGGAACCGTGGGCTATCTGAAACTTAAACATTATTGGACAGTAAGCCAACTGGAATATTTTAACTGAAACTAGACAAAAGTTAAAAACAGAATTTGGAGATATATAATCTAAAAGTTGTTGATAAATGTTTTAAACATTTGATATAACTAGCAACCTACTAATTTGAATTTGGTTTAATGACTAAGGGAAACAGAGAGGAAATTTTTGATGATGTAAACTGATATATGTATGGATAAGCGTGTTATTGGAATATGTATTACCCAACCACCTGGTTGCTTCCTTAAATACCCGAAAGTTTGTAAAAATGGAAAATTAATAAAACTTGTTTAAAAAAAGATATTATTTAAGAAAGGCCACATTAAATCAACATGACAAAAAAAGAAAATTGCTGAATATTCTTGTATTCGTATCATCACCAAACAGTGCATTGGTGGTCTTAAAACATTTCTTCTTGTCTAATCATAAAAGATAAAAACATAATGCAAGCTAGTTTATAAAGCATGGAATATATTATCTACAGAAGACCATGTACAATGTATATATAATGCATCTTACACAGTATATCCAATATTATTTCCATTTACTTATTCTCACGTTATTATACATATTCTGCTTCATTAGAGAAATATCACCATTTATGGACACTGTGTATTTTGTGTGGACTATGTTAATCTTCAAGTCTGACACAGAACAGCATTTAAAGCTAAAGATTTTCTGACAAGTTGTTTGTGTTTTATAGGCTTCAGTGTTAGTCACAAACCATTTTAGAGGGTTCTGTATTTTTAAACGCTAATATTTTCATTGATGTTCAGTTTATAGTATTAATATTTCTATTAATTTTAGCAAGCAGAAGAATATTTGGAAAAACTCTTTCATTTACACAGGAATGTTATGATATGGTTATGCATCTTCATGTGCATCTACATAAGCAATGCAATACTTCCTAAGTCAGGGCTTTTCAACCTTTTCACCCACTGTACCAGGATATGGCAACATCCGAGTACCACCAGCAAGTTGTGAAAAACTTGATGACCAAAAAAAAAAAGTGATAAAGTACAGGTAGTCCTTGACTTACAACACGTCGCTTAGTGACTGTTTGAAGTTACAATGGCACTGAAAAAAGTGCCCCCCAAGCCATAGCCGAGCAAGACACCTGCCTGTCCACCTGGCAGCGCTCTTCCTCCTGTCCGAGATTTTCATTGTGAGCATTTCTGTTGAGGATTGGCAGCAGGGGTGGGGTGGGGAGATGTTTTGGGTTTTATTTCCCCTGTCTGTTGGGTGGTTGCAGCAGGTTTTGGTCACTTCACATGACCCTGGGACACTGTGATCGTCATAAATATGAATCAGTTGCAAAGCATCTGACTGTAATCACAAGACCCTGGTAACGCTGCAACATTCCAGCTGATCGGTGCTTTTTCTGGGCTCAGCAGAAGTGCCAGGATCAGTGCTGCTTTCCAGCTGATTGATGCTTCTTCAGGGCTCAGCAGAAGCATCAGGATCAGGGCTGAGCTCCAGCTGGAGCCTGGCGCTGATCCTGGCACTTCCGCTGAGCCCTGACAGCCCTGCAGCTCCAATTGAACCAGCGGTTCAGTTCATTCCCCTCCCCCACTACCACTTTTCTAGGATGGTCGCGTACCACCTGCCAGGTGCCAATGTACCACAGGGTTACCCGTACCACTGGTTGAAAAGCCCTGTCCTAAGTAATCGCATTGCTGGAATATTGTTTTTAATGCAAATAAGAAAGTACATCTCTATCTGGGCCATTAATTGATGAATATGGTTAAAATTGAATAGCAGACACTAAATTGGATCAAGCTAAGAGAACATGCTAATATTTTTTGCCACCTGAATTGTAAAAAAATAAAAGAAATTAGAAGTGAAAATGCAACAATCTTATCTAAACTGGGATGTCAAAATAAAGTTAGTTGATGATTTAATTATTCAAAGAAAAAAAGAATATTCACTATATTTATAAACCACAAACAACTAGTCCAATGACTTAATCCAATCCAAAGATAATGTGTAGAGAGTTCCACAGGTCTTTTTTCCCCATAGCAGTGGTGTGTGTGTGTGTGTGTATGTGTGTGTGTGATGGACATGATATGCTTTGGATAGAGAAATTCAAGACATGCATGGACCTTATATTGTAAGATCTATGCATGGCTTCAATTTCTCTATCCAAATTCTACTAGATTATATTAAGTATTAAGCATATGAAACAGCAAGTCGAATCAGATCTAGCAAAGTAGCATCTTTACAGATTGATAGCAGTATTTCAGAGTTTTAAGCAGAAGGTTTTCTATTCCATCTAAAGCCAACAGTTATTAAATCTAGGATTCTGGCATGCCTCCATCTCTCCCTTTTACAGCAAACTTGGACCTTGTACTCATTGATTAGGAAGAGTGGAGAGAGCTAGATTTAGGAAGGCATGCATATACCCATGTTGCTATTACTAAGACCAGGAATGATATGACTTGTGGCTACTCATTATAGATATAGTGGAACAGATGAGGTTCCATCAGGCATCTTGTGGATTCTGTAATATATAGCTGGTACAGCCTAAATAATCATGTTGAATTAGAAGTTTTTACCAGCCTGATACCCTCCAGGAGCTAGACTACAAATTCCAGAATTCTTAGTAAGTTGTTAGGCATGTTACTGGCAATTATAGAAACTGCAGGCAACTTAATTACCAAGTAACCTGCTGTTATGTGAGCTACACTGGTTCCCAATTTCTTTCTGGGTGCAATACAACCTTGCATAGTATGGATCAAGGTAATTTGCAGGATTACTTCTCCCTGAGGGTATCTTCCCATTCTACAGGTCAGACAGGATGGGCATATACCAGATCCTTTCTCTTAAGGAGTCTGAGTGGACAATCACTTAAATATGAGCCAGCAGTGCGCTGCAGCTAACAAAAAAGCCAACACAGGCTGCATTAATGGGAATAGAATCAAAATTACATGAAGTATTAGTACCACTTGATAATGCCTTGGTAAGACCACACTTGGAATATTTTATCTGGTTTTGGTCATCACGATATAAAAAATATGTTGAGACTCTAGAAAAAGTGCAGAAAAGAGCAACAAAGATGATAAGAGGATTGGAAGGTAGAACATATGAAGAAGAGTTGCAGGAATTGTGTATGTTTAGTTTAACAAAAAGAAGGATTAGGGGTGGCATGATAGCAGTGTTCCAATATTTAAGGGGATGTCACAAAGAAGAGGGGGTAAACCTATTTTCCAAAGCACAAAAAGACAAGACAAGAAGCAATGGATAGAAACTAATCAAGGAGAGACTAAGGAGAAATTTCCTGACAGTGAGAACAAGTGGAATGACTTGCCTCTAGAAGTTGTGGGTGCTCCAACTGGAGGCTTTTAAGAAGAAATTGGACCACCATTTGTCTGAAATAGTATAGTGTTTCCTGCCTGAGCACGGGGTTGGACTAGAAGACCTCCAAGGTCCATTCCAACTCTGTTATTTTGTTTATCCTTAAATACTGCATCTATGGAGGGGTGGGGGCTCCAGAGCAGCCCATGTCTTGTGAAACACTTTCTTCCTCTGGGATGCATCTCCCTCCTAGACTTCTAGAAGACCATAAAAAGCTGGCTGTTCTTAGCATTGGAATAGGGTCAGGTTGCAGGTAGTGAATTGCATTTATTGATGAATTGGAGAGTGTTGGTTGGGGTGTTGGGGTCTATTTTACTGTTTTTGTTTTGTCTTGTTTCTTTTGTTGTTTGTGAGTCACCCAAAGTTGTGGTTAATAAGCTGTATGCACAATATACTTTAATCTTTTAGATGCATATTCATGTGCTATTTATTCACAGCATGCATTATTTATTTTAGGAATTTATTAAATTTATGTGCCTCCTAGCTCACCCTGAAAAGTGACTCTAAAGAAAATCTGCTTACTCTGCTAGTGACAACTACCATGTTTCCCCAAAAATAAGCTCTAGCTTTATTTGGGGGGGAGGCTAATATAAGCCCTACCCCCAAAATAAGCTCTAATTTTGGGGCAAGGCACACACTTAAAAATCAAACTAGGGTGGGGGTGGGGGATGGATCTGCCCCACACGCCCCACACTCACTTACCTTGCAGCCAGGACTCTCCTCACCGGCCCACTTCTTCTGTGGCATCTTCTGCAGCCAGGCCTCCATTTCTCAGTCACAGACTTTTCAGGAAGGCCTCTGAAGCCAAGAACTGAACTATGGATTCAATCTATAGCTCGGTTCTGCAAGACCTCTGCAGCCGAAACCGAGCTATGGATTGAATCCATATCTCGGTACTTGGCTGCAAAGGCCTTCTGGAAAGACCTGACTGCAAAATGCAGACTGGAATGCAGCTGCAGAATGAAGCTGCTCCTTCGGCCCCAGAAAAAGTGGACCTGCTGGGTGGGGCTATTAGTGCAGGAGGTGAGTATAAAAGACATCCCTCAAAAATAATACCTGGTGCCTCTTTTGGAGGCAAAAAATAAATAAAATAAGGCCCGGTCTTATTTTCGTGGAAACACAGTATCATCTTAGATACCCCATGAAGAATGATAGGCCAATCCTATATGTTTGAGAGATGAAAATTGTTTAAATGTCACACTGAGTAGTTTGGCATCTCCCTTACAGTATCCTTGTATTAACATGATAGAAACATGGGAGAAACCTTACTGAGAACAAATCATAACTCATAACCCATAGGGATTCAGACTATTACAAAGTGCAAAATTCCCCTGATTTTACTGTCAAACCCTTTAATGTAGAACACAGCTAAGGAAGCAACATTCACACAGAGTTTCTTTAATTTGTTTTACTGCCAAGAATTAGAGTACAGAATATTGAGAACTGAGATAGGAAAACTCCAGCTCTTTCATTAACAAGTTCATTAGGGTCTCTTTGAAGCTTTTTCATTTTTTTCCCCAGACTGTTTGCATGACAAGCTAAGATTTGGTTTCTCTGATAAGCCATAAAGGGCCCTCCCCATCTGCTGATACCCCCCCCATCTCCTCAACAGTCTCCCTCATTTACCAATAATCTGTTCAAAATTAAAACTTCATGAGAAGAAGATTCATGTGAGCATACTTTTTTACAGAAGATGGTAGAAATAACTGTTTCAGAAATTCCTGAATTTGGGAAGAAATCTCATTCATCCCAAGGGACTTATCTCAAATATAGTACATAACTCCAAAACAATTAAAACCATTTATAAATTCAGAATGACGTATAACTGCCACATCCAATTATCCCATTTTGATTATTCCAAAGTCTAAAACAATTGCCATACAGTATATGATTCTTCTCAGTGGCAGGTAACTTACTGACAAAAAACATTCATTTGTTTCCTAAAGTAACTGTGATGTTCATGTTGTCTGTTTGGTTGCACAAAATTAAATATAAAAAAACCATAAAAAATTACAACAGAACAGAATCAGATGTCAGTGAACACGTCTGTTAAGAATGCTTCGTATGCAAAAATATTCAGGCTGTGGAAGGATTTTTTTTACAGATTTCAATCTGGTAAGGATTATAATTTAGAAGAAATTTATTCTGAACCTAATAGGTATGGAATAGTGAAATAATGATACTTGAAACAGAGTTCAAAGTTCACAGTGGATATGAAAAGGCGTTAGAGGCAAATGAAGCATTATGTCACTTAAAACTTAAATTAGAGTAACCTTTTCAAGTAGTTAATAGAATCTTCTTATGCAAAAGCATCTATGGGACACATTCCATTTCATGTAAGCAGATGCAAAAATGATGGACTGCAAGAATAGAAAGGAAATGCCCCTTCAGTTCTGTTCAGAGAATCCACATCTGCAGATAGAAACATTACACAGGATTCTCACTATTTATTTAGCAGTTTCTATCATAATCCAGAAGAGAGAACCAATCTGGGTAAATGATTACAGCACTAGGCTAGAAACCAGAGGTTGGGATTACAATTTAAGCACAAATTCAGCTGGGTTACATGGGGCTAGTCAGTGTCTCTCAGTTCTAGGAAGCAGCAAAGGCAAACCACTTCTGAAATCCTGCCAAAAAATTTGAAGGGACTAGGCCAGGCAGTTGCCAGGAGTCAACAATGACAATGAAATAATAAAATAAAATAAAATAATAAAATAAAATAAAATAAAATAAAATAAAATAAAATAAAATAAAATAAAATAATAAAATAAAATAATCATAGCCCAGATTGGAACAACAAGATGGAACAATCACATACAGACAGGCAGAAGCAGCTTAACTCTCAGTTGTTGGGATCCTACTACTGAAAATTTTAATCACCTTCCGTGTTTCCCTGAAAATAAGACCCAACTAGAAAATGAGCCCTAGCATAATTTTTCAGGATGCTTGTAATATAAGCCCCACCCCCAAAATAAGCCCCAGTTAAGATCATCAGACATATGGATGCATTTAGTATCGTATTTCCATGATATAAGCTCTAACTGAAAAATAAGCCCTAATGTGTCTTTTGGAGCAAAAATTAATATAAGACCTGGTCTTATTTTCGGGGAAACACGGTAGTTGTGATAAAATGCCTACAGACTTAGAAAACACAGAGGAGACACTAAGGCAATTCAGGTGGGAAACAAAGCCATTGCAGAAGAGATTCCTGAGTCCAGACGAAGTGGGATGGGATGGGTCTGAGAAAAAATTTAGTTATATATGAAAATTACCTTAGTAGTATTTTGCAAGATTTGATAAAGTAACTTACTAGATTTTTCAAGAAATCCAAGTGGTACTTGAATTTATGGATCTTAAAGGGCTTGACCATAGTAAAACTTGCCAGTATTTTTGTATTAATTATCAGTGAATTGTTTAATTAAACATTGCAGAACAATCTTTTGAAAGATCTTGCCCCAACAATATACCTACAATCCTGGAGCCTGAACAGAGATTCCGGACGGAGTTCATCAAATACCACCCTTTCTGATACTGAAATTTAATTATTCATCTATAGTTGTTAGAATCATTACTACATCTGAGCAATACTTTTAGTTCTAGACTGAAAAATGTTTCTGTAGTAAATAGGTGACATACCCTCAAAGCTTCAATCACAAGATCTTGTGCTTCCAACTCCCCTTCTAAAATACTCAGAAGCATCCTCAATTCTGATTTGCTGAGACTGTCCACATCGAATTCTCTTTTCTGCAAAATAAAAGTAAATAAATGAGGTTCTGCGAAGATGTTCCATCTAATGAAGTAGTAAAATAAAATTATTCTTGCAACAAGGTTCATTTATAAATAAGGAAGAAAAACAAATGTTTTCCTCAAAAATCAAGCATATGCACTTCAGCAAGCAAGAAACTGAACAATTCCAAAATGATCAAGAAACTGCAATGATTCACCAGGGATTCAGCTCAACTTGAATAATATTTTACTTTTTCCTTCTTTATCCACCAATAATTGTGGCTACATAAATGCAGATGTATTTGAGAATGTCATATATTATGACGGGGTTTGCTTTGACAGCTATCCACTCGACAGTGGAAGGCATGGATTGATTCATGTCTTACTTCTAGCTTTTAATGCTCCTAGAAACAGCAAGTAATCCCACTGCAATAAACAATAATAAAACTGTCAGTAAATACAGGAGCTAATCTCTACTCATCTTCCATGTAGCAGAGTCTAGGGCATATTTATAATTCAAGTCAATCTGTTTCTAAAAAGAAGGTAAGCAGTCTGAGGTTCCCTGGCTACATGAAGATCTCAAAACCCTTAGACGATAATGATAATGGGCAAATATTACCAATTTATAATTTTACTATGATAATAGAAAAATATTACACATATTACTAGTGTCATACTAATAAAATATAAATTAAATTAATTCATGTTTATATTTCTTTTGGTCTCACCCACCATTTTGGAGCATGCAGTCCACAGCATACTACTATGAAGCTAAACAGAATTGTTGGGTATGGGTAATGTTGCATCCCCCTGTTCTAAAAATATTCTAAAGTAATAGATTTTTGTGTACCCCCATGGTGTTTTTCTACATATTAAAGACAGTGCCATCTGACTTCCGGTTCCGGAATGCGGCAACGCCGGTCGCGCCTGGAAAGTTCTCTTCAGGCCCTCCGGAGTTTCCTTCGCCGGTAGACCCCCTAGGGGGTCGAAAGTCACCCTGGAGGGGTGACCACCGAGGAGGAGGCCAGCTGGTAGATAGGGGAGGGCGACAGCTTCCCCCGAGTCTCCAGCTTCTCCTTAGGGCTGACGGAGTAAAGATCAGCCTGCCAATCACCCTGCTGCACCAGCCGAAGTCACATCGTCATCTAAGCATTAACAACCCACCGCGGATGATCCGGGTGAGATCCCCTTTGTTCCTCTTCACACCCCTGCTGTTTTTGCCTGTAGAAGCTGTTTGTGCTATTATTTCCCCGTCTGGAGAAAGCGGCTTTAGTAATCGTGGGAACAAATGCGTTTTACAAAAAGGACAGAAAAAAATAAATAAATAAATACTAATTTAAAGACTATATTCTATTCCTACTTACATTGTGAGGTAGAAAAAACTGTTTTTTTGTGCTTTTTGGAGCAGTATTATATCGGCCAAGTATTTCTTTTTCTACTCTCCCTTTAAAGATAGAAAAAAGGAAAAAAATGGTGTTTGAAGAAGTCTTTGTAGCTCACCGAGGACACCTACTGATCAAAATTTAATATTGGATTGTTTATCTGGAGATGAGACAGCTTTGGCCCTCAAACTGTTTTTTAAGAAAAAAGATAATTTGAGCTAGCTGTGTGATCTGTGGGGGTGGATAATGTTCAACTGTTCAACTGTAACCTTCACTAAAAAGGAAAAGGATTCTTCCTCAACTATTGCTAAAATGGAGAAGCCTCAATCACATTTAAACTGTAAACTTATACTGGAAAAGATCTATGAGGCTAAAGAAGAAATATGTACTACAATAAAAGAGGCTACTACAGAACTAAGAGCCAGAATTTCTACTTTAAAACTTGAAACTGACTCCCTGATTACACTTGACTACTCTACAAAACAGATTACACAAGAAGAGGTTTTAACTGAGGATAAGGAGAATTTCATTTTGCCTTACAAGCAAGACCAGGAAAAGCAAAGACCGAACTTTGGACTTCTGAAGCAACGAGGCTTTATGGATAAGAGAAACAGAGGATTAAATCGGAGATCAAGATGGTTTATATCAAATCAAGTGACACTACAAACAGCAAAAAGAGACCTATTATCTGGAAGGGAAGTCCAGTTATGGAAACCTACTTGGCAAAAGAGGAAAGCTAGAATAAGATTTAAAAATGAAAATTAAAATTTCTTAAATTGGATTAAAGACAACCTAGAGCTATGGACTGATCTAAGGACTGAGATTTTGAGTTTGAAGTAAAAAGATGTCTTACAGTTGGTCTGAATCAATAATTAATTGAATGTTAATTAAATATTGAAATGATTTAAGATTTGAGATTAATTTGTTAACTTAAAGAGATTAAGCGAAGTATTAGATATTTAGAGAACAGTTTGACACATATATACATTTAGATGTGTTTAGGATAGACTAATATGTTTGTTTAAAGACGAGATATTTTTCTGTATAAGGGATTAAAGACAATTTAGAATACTAGGAATGTTCCTTTTAGAATGTTAGGTTTATTTCTATGAAAATTATGATGTAATGGAATGACGAAAACTGAAGAGAGGTTTCAGATTTGAAGTACTAATAGTTAATTGAAATTTAATACTATATGATTTTCTGATGATATGGATGTTATTAGTTATGATAATTAACTGGAGACTTAAATTTTGCTTAATGGAATGACATGATTTAAGGTATGATATTATTTTTTTCTTAAGCTTGAAGAGATGGATCAGCTGATAGATTTGATAGGTATAGGATAGATTAATATTTTACTCTAAATAAGGGAGATTAATAGAAGAAGAAACAAATAAGATTTTGATAAAATTAAGAAAGTAGAACATATGTGGAAGGGATATTTGAACTGAAAATGTTTTTATTTAAAGTTAATTTGATTATGGTAGAAATTGATGAAGCTTAAAAACAGGCTCAGGTTGAATACAATTAAGCTAGAATTGGATATCTTAAATATACTATGCTATTTGAGGGAAAAAGAGAGGGAATATTTGACGTATTGATTATATTATGTATATATGTCTTGTTTTAAGATGTTTGATTACCCCAGCACCAGCACCCCATATTCAGGTGTGTCCTGAATATGTTCCTTTAAGAACTTTAAAAAAACCCAATAAAATTTGTTTAAAAAAAAAAGACAGTACCATCTTGGGAAAACACAGCAAGTATTGTGGCCATATATTTTGTCTGGTCATCAAAGACAGACATGATTTCAACTCTTTTAAAATCTCTATGCTAAAAGGTTGGACCTTTTACTACAGACTTTCCATATTCAGTTACTGACTTTGGCTGCCAACAAGAAGGCATCCTGGCTGGCACTTTATGTTTTTATAGTCTCCAAAAGTGCCTATTTTGGAAATATTTATTTAAATATGTAATTTCGCCATTCTAATTATACAGACACTCAAGGCAGGTCTTAACCTTATCTGTTGAATTGTTTGAATCAGTGACTGGGGAAATAAAACAAAACAAAAAAGAAATATTGTTCACCAACCTTTTGCTTTGTCCCTAAGGCTATAGATATGGTGGTGCATTTTTACATTAGCAAATATATTCAGAATTCATGTCTGATTAAGACTTTATTTTCAAGATGAAATATAAGATTTGTAACTGCTAGATTATTCCATTTGCATGTTCAATAAGAATAAACTTATAACTTGCAACAAAGTCAATCTAGTTCCAAGACACTGAATGTATTTTTATTTTCTCACTAAGTATATTTGTAATTCAATATTTTGAAGTAGAATTGTTTAAATCTCATATTCATATCAATTCATTTCCTGGTTGTTACTTGTTCACTGTTAGGACCCAAACATACAATAAAGATTTTATCAATTTGATTTCATCACAATACTTCAAATTTAAATTGTCCAGATCTGCACTGTTGCTCACTACCACTGAATTTTTAGTCTATTGATCAAATTCTCTTTTGCTTTTTTATCAGCTTTCCACCAAGGATGAAAAGATAGAGATGATTTATGGCAGGGGTGTCAAACTCAATTTCACTGAGGGCCGCATCAACATTACGGTTGCCCTCGGGGGGGGCTGGGGGTGTGTGGCCAGGGTAGGTACGGCCTACTGGGTGGGCATGGATAGAGTGGGTGTGATCTGCTGGGTGGGCGTGGCCAGCTCTACATTGTTCACGTCAAGGGTGCCTGTGGGGGCCTGGGCAGGAGTGGAACAGATCTGAGGTTCTCTGGAAGGGGGTGGGACCAGGGCAAGTGCCAAGGCATGGTCCACTGGAGGAGCCTCAACTGTTCCTCTCAGGCCATGCGTGGGGGCTCGATGGTGGTGCGGGCAGCAGGGAGCCCTGGGCAGCAGAGGTTAAATACCCAGCCTGACCATCGAGCACCCGCGGCACCAAGACCAGCCCCACTTCCCCAAGGGGGCACCCAGCTGCACTTACTTCCTCCTCAAGGCTGCTGCTGCTGTGCTTGCTCTCCTTACCCAGGTTGCTCATGATGGGTACGAGGGCAAAGTCAGAGGGAGGCCCATTCCATCTCCATGGGAGGAGACACAGTTTTATATCCAAAGCTTCCTTAGCAATAGGATGGGAGATCCCCAGGATAGGCCAGGAGGAGGGAGCAAGGGGATGGTGAAAGGGCAGCAGGGCAGGACTAAGGCAGGACTTCCCTCAGACCCTTGCTCTCCTTCTTTCCTTCCTTTCTTCTTTCCTAAGTACAGAGTGATGGGGAAATATTTGAGATGAGGGATAAAAACAGGCAAGAAATGCAGCTGGGGAGATGTCACCCTTCATGAGGAATGAAGAAATGCACCCTAGCCTGGAAGTGGCCAGCACATGGCCTTCACCTACTTCACATATCTGGCTTGGTGGGCTCTGGGGAAGGGGATGCCATGAGCAGCATGAGAGTCAACGCAATGCCATCCAGCCCCCAGCCTGTCATATTTCAGCAGGCAGCGAGGCACTCCTCACAGCACCGAGGGGCTGAGCCAAGCAGTGTGAATCTGAAAAGCATGATGCCGCCCAGCCCGCAACCTGCCCAGTTTTGGCAGGCAGCCGGGCGCTTTCCTCACAGCATCAAGAGGTTGAGCCAGGCGGTGCGAAGCTCACCAGCTTTGCACCTTGCTGCCTGCTGAAACTGGGCAGGCTGGGAGCTGGGCGGCCTTGTGTTTCTTTTGAAATTTGCACCGCCTGGCTCAGCCTCTTGGCGCTGTGAGGAGAGTGCCGTGCTGCCTGCCAAAAACCCTCCCCCAGAGCCCATCAAGCCGGATATATGAAATAGACGAGGGCCATTTGCTGGCCACTTCCAGGCAATGGTGCATTTCTTCATTCCTCACAGGGTAGACATCTCCTCAGCATGCACCCAGGGGCTGAGGTCTTCGCGGCAGAGGCTGGTTCCTCGCTCTTTCCAGACGGCCTTGTGGAGGTAAGACTGAATGCGTTTCAGCACAGATGGCCACCACAAAATTGTACATTGGCTCCTGGCCGGCCTGGGCTAGGGCCAAGGCAGCAGGGGCCGTTCCCTCACTGTTTCCAAGATGGCTTCGCGGGCCACATGAAACCACTTCGCGGGCCGCATCTGGCCCCCGGGCCTTGTGTTTGACATGTCTGATTTATGGTGAATGTATGGAGCAAACTTTAAAATAGTTAGCCAGAGACTCATCGGCTGTAAAATTTTGGAAGTTCACATTTTAAAGCTATCTAAAAACATATTTGTCAAGAACATCCTTTGAGCAGTCCTTTATGTATCAAATTTGCCTTTTGCCTAACTTTTGGGGGATGCGGGTGAATCTGAATGATATTAAGAGTATTTTTAACAGATTCTGACCTATCTCACTTATGCAACTCTGAGTGATTCATGCAGTTAAAAAAAATACACACAAACACAAACATATGACCCAGTCAAATCCTCTTACTAGTAGTTTTGGCAGCACACAATTACCATAACTGGATCAAACATCACAATTTATGAAATTACTGGATCACCATCTACTTTTTCTAGAAAGTACCTGCATCCCACAAATTTCTGCATTACAAAGATCTGGTAAGATTTCCTGGCATCATGCAGGAAGTGTGAGAGCAGAGACTGGGAGAAAGCTAACAATTTCCAGGGTAAAGATGATTATGTTAAAATATCAAAACCATCCAAGATTATTATGTGATCCATTCAATATTTGTGAATAGGAGAAGGAAACCCAGTATTTAATCAATTGAAGAGGAGGAGTGGAACATGTTTGTCTCTAACATATTTGCACTGTAATGAGCCATTAGCTTAGAACTGTGATTCCTATGTAAAAGAAAGATTGTTTAATTGTGTGGGAGTTGGTGATAAAAGAATTGAAAACAGATCCGTAAAAATATATAGTGTTTCAGAAAAAATGGACTGTACAAATTTTCTAAAATTCTGGAAGGAAAATAAAGGCATTCACATTATTTGCATATTTTAAAACATTCATTTGAAAAAGTACATTTCTAAATACACTTTGATTTTTAACTTCTATTTGCACCAGAACTTTTATGAAATGAAACATTTTAACTCGATTGAAACATTTACCAAATAGAAAAGTTGATGGATAATTTAAAGCTGATTTGCACATTAGCCCTAGAAATGTAGATCAAATTATTTCATAATTTTCAAAAATAAAATTTCACAAGCTTTTTGATTTCAAGGACTCAAGTTAATGTTTAGAAACCTAAATGTACCTACCCAAGAGTAAATTTTGTTGAATGCAATGGAACTGACTTCTGAATAAACCTACCCAGAATATTACTGCATTTAGCAATTCAAATGATCAGACTTGCAATCCACAACATCTGGAGAGGTTACCTTATTAAGAGCCAAGACAGCTGCATCAACAAATACAGAAGTTCTCTGGCCTCTTTGCAGGGGCATGCATTTTCTCTTCTTGTCTTTCAGCACACCTTAATATTTTTTTTGCTCTTCCTGATAGTGTTATGGTTCTGGTAGATGAGACCAATTAAAAGAATTTCAAGGCAAGGGTTTCTTCCTTAAAGAAAATTTTTATTTGGCTACAAAATAACAGCATGTACAAAGGTGAACCCAAGACTAAATTCCCTTCCCCTTGGTTACAAAATTACAAGCTGCAATTCTCACCCCAAATTAGTTGTCATAAATCACATTCACCAATTGTTAGAAAAACCCTTCCCATACATTTAAATTGTTTTGGCTAACTGAAAACTACACCCCCCTCCCTTCTTCTAAACTAAATATGTGGTAAAGAAAACAAAGTGAAAATGGCTTCAGTTCAGTTTGTTGCAATGTTGACATTCGGCTCCCCTTAAAAGAAAGGAGAAATCCTGCAAATTAAACAAGAATAATAATAATAATGATAATGATAATAATGATAATAATAAACAACTTTATTACGGTCATAGACCAGCAATAGCCATAACTTTTTACACTATATTAAATAATAATAATAAAAATAGTACAAACATTAATAGTAAATAATAACATCCCTGTTAAGAAAATACATGTTCTCAAAATGTTAGGGTCACTCCCTAATCTACGTGAATGGATAGCCGATTAATATCTGAGTAAATATAATGTTCCAAACATAATTAGAGGTATCTCCCAAAAATTGGCACAAGTTGACGACTATAAATCTGTAACCAATTTTTTTCTTGTGGACATTGCCGCAACACAGTATTTTGCCACTGCATGCATGATAGAAGGGTTTGAGTCTTGGAGGAGAAAGCCTACATAAAAATTGTCTGCCCTCCCTGGCAATCTCTCTAATAAGGGGAGAATATACGCTGTCCTATAAACTTGGTATAACTCACAATACAATAAAACATGTGAGATATCTTCGACTTCTCCTTTACCACATATACATACCCGTTCTGCTATTGGTGTTCTCTTATACCTGCCCTGTAGGAGTGCTGAGGGAAGAATGTTAAATCTGGCTCTGAAAAAAGCTATTCTTTGTTTTGGGAAGGTCAGATTATTCAAATATCTTGCCGCTTCCCACACACCCTGTTTGATTCTATCCCTACTGTGGCTAGGCAACCTATTTAGTTCTTCTTGGAACTCGATGTCCTTTATTCTATTGGATATTACTTGCTTTGCTTGGTCAAAGCCTAGGGACATTAAGAACATTGAAGAGAGCCCATAAGAGCCCAGTTTATGATCTATCGCCTGCTTCCAGGGGGAAGGAAAGTTGTCAGTCAGCACTAATGGGGACAATCCCTCTGGAAAGAAATGCATTTTAAGCCAGTGAATGATCATCATCTTCCAGGCTCTTACCTGGATTTGGGGCATGCCTGTCTCAATTCTTAATTGGGCATTTGGGGTTCCTTTGGGTGCAGCTAAGATGGCTCGCAGGAATTTGGTTTGTATGGTTTCCAGCAAGTTTTTCTTTGCAAGGGTTCCTGTCTGTGCCCCATATAGAATTTGCGCCAATGTTTTGGCCTCAAAAAGTTTTAAGGCAGCAGGTACTAATTGACCTCCGCCTGTGTAAAAGTAATGTTTGATTGCATTTAAGGATTGGCTGCTTGCAATGTGTGATCCAGGTGTGCCTTCCATGTCCCTTGCGAGTGGAAGACCACCCCAAGGTATCTAAATGTTCTAACCTGTTCCAAACGATGTCCTTCTATTTTCCAGGAGTATTGGCTGGGTCTCTTAGCAAAAACTAAAATTTTTGATTTATCAAAGTTAAGGACCAACTTGTTCTGTCTGCCGTAGCCAAATGTTGCCCTAATGGCTCTCTTCAGTCCTATAGGAGTTTGCGAAATAATGACCGCATCGTTGGCATATAGAAGAATCGGGATTTTGCGATGTGCTAGGTTGGGCGGATGCAGATCGGGGTTCTATAAGAGACTGATCAGGGGGTTGATATAGAAGTTAAAAAGGGTGGGAGACAGGATGCAACCCTGCTGTACCCCTTTTTGTACCCTTATTAAGCTGGTTAAAGTCCCTTGGGACACCTCACTTTCAAGGTGGAATTCGCATACAATTTTTGTATGAGGAAAAGGAGGCGTTTATCAATAGTAGTGCCTTCTAATTTCTCCCATGGGGTGTTCCTAGATATTGAGTCGAAGGCCTGTTTAAAATCTAGGAAGGCCACAGAGAGGATTTTTTTTATGTGTGTATTTTTGTACTAGATGGTGAAGTACCAAGATATGATCCACTGTTGATCTTTCTTCTCTAAAACCGGCTTGTTCATCTTTAATTATCCCCCCCCCCGAAATTAGCCAATCCTGAAGTTTATAATTTAGATGTTTGGCATACATTTTACTAATAACACTCAGAAAACTAATGGGTCTATAATTTCCTGGGTCATTTCTACTACCTTTTTTATAGATTGGTATGATAATTGCTAATCCCCAATCTCTTGGCATATGACCTGTTCTATCTATAAAAGTAAACAGAGATGCTAAAATTGGGGCCCACCAACTGAAATTATTTTTTATTATTTCATGCAGGACATTGTCAGCACCAGGTGCCTTATTAGCCTTGAGGGCTCCAATCAATCGGGATGTCTCACCTGGTGTAACAGGGGGCCAATAAGGGGTTTGGTCCAAATTAACTTGGCTCTCATTAGTTACATAGTCAAGGTCTGCATATAGCTCTCTAAAATATTCTTCTTAGGCATAAATCGGTACCTGATTAGTTGGTGGTAGGGGGGATTTCCCCAATTCTCTGGTAATGTGCCAAAAAAGGGATGTATTTTTTGTCCTGACTGATGCAATTAGTCTATGCCAAGACTCCTTCAGAGCTGCCCTTTTCTTTTCTTTTAGAAGAGTCTTATATTGTGCCTTCAACTGCTTTAAGCAGTGAGTGTGATCCTCAGAAGGGGCATTTTTACTTTTTCTGTATTCCTTGTTATATATATATTTTTAGTTGCACACAATCCCTATCAAACCATCTTTTATTCTTTAAAACCGGCTTTTTGGGGTGAACTAATATTCTATTAATGAGAACCGATTTCAAATTTAAAATTAAAGTTTCAAACCCCTCTAAGTATGATCCTTCAAACTTATTCCTTAATAGAGATGCATGTAATTCTATGGTTTCTGGGGCTAACATCCATTCAGTAACTTCCTTTGCATTTTTCTCTGACCATTTAATTTTTATCTGGGTATTTTGGTTCTCTAACCTAGGTAGATAGGTTGAGCCAGCCCTTAGCAGTTTCTGGTGTAATGCAAAAGTAAGGATTAGTGGATCGTGATCGCTTTCCAGTCGCGAGTCTACCTCCATCTTCTGCAGGAACTTCAGGAGGCCGTATGATGTTATCCAATAATCAACTGTGGATGTTCTTCCTGCTCCCCGATAGGTATAATCTGCTGGGTAGTCATCCCATGTGGAGCCATTAAGGATACAAAGGTCCAAGCGTACAGTCATCTGTCTTACACATAGACCTGCCCGATTTGCCTTGGTGTCTTTAAATTGTCTGGCAAGCAGGGGTTCTCCTGGTACATTCTCATCATAATGGAGCTTAAATTGATTAAATCTCTTGATCGTTTGGGCCCATCCTAGCATTTAAGTCCCCCCCAATAATTATGGCTGCTGTGGGATATTTATCCAAGCAGCCCAGGATAAAATCTTCTATATCCTCCCAGATCTTATTGATCAGATTATTTTTGTTGAATGGGGGAATATAGATATTGAAAAGCAAGATCTCCAGCTGTTTAAATAAAAGTAGGGTAAGCACAACCCATGGCTGAAGAGGTGGCAATGGTATACATTTAAAATGCAAAGATGTATTCATTAATGTCACAATGCCCCCTTTAGCTCTCTCACCCACCTTACTTGGAACTGCTGGGATATAGTTACCCCAGTAACCATCTAGCTGTATTTCTGTAGGGGCCCAGGTTTCCTGTAAAAAGAGAATGTCAAATTGTGATATATAGTCCAAAATATGTTGGTCTTTTGATGGCACAGACCAACCCGCTATATTCCAGGTTATAATGGAGAGGGGGTCATCTTTTGCAGTTCGTCAGGAGATTTGCTTTATACAAAGGGAAGTTGTAGGGTTGTTGCAATGGCTTGAGGTTTGATCCTGCATGAAATTGGCCTTCTCTAGATGGAGGGGAGCCCCATCAAAATTCTGTGTAGACTCCTGGAAAATTTGATTGAGGTATGAAGATTTAGCACCGGCTAACAAGGCTTGCCATTCTGGAACCTCTTTACTAGGTGTAGAGCAGGGGGTTATTAGGTCATGCTCCATTCGGCTTTGCAATGATGGCACTGACAGGGGCCCACTCTTGAGAAATTGATATGTTGCAGAAGGTATCATCGGAAAGTCACGTAAGGATGCTAGCATCTCCTTCTCTTTTGGGGCCTCTACTGGCCCCTGTGTATCTTGGCTTCTGCTTTCCAAACTGATGCCCCGTGGGGGGGAAGTAAGAGGCTCAATTATAGGGGAAACCAAATCAATAAGTGGTTCAGCTGTATCAATTGTGACCAATAAGGATTTCTTTAGATTTTCTAACTTGAATAGTATATTATCTTGTTCACTCCTTGGGAGAGCACCAAAGGCATTAATGAGCCCAGTTTCTGTGCTATTAAGTACATCTTCTGTAAATGCTGGCTTACTCCCACTTTCTCCCTCTCCCTTTCTCTGGGTTGAGGATGTGGAAGAGACAGCAACCTTGGGAGCTCGCCTGTTAACAATTAAGGGTTTAACTCTTTTCTCGTGGAAAACTCTGATGGGAGAGATTTGAAAGGAGGCTAAATAAGCCTTCATCTTAAATAGCATCAGTGGTATGGTGGGCTGTTTGAAGGAGAGAAATATCCGCTTCCAGTACTCCACAGTATGTAAATCAATCTGCCCCCAATGACAGTGCAGAAGCTGGCTTAGGGTATTTAGTATAGCATGCCTGGAGTTCCAGCGACCATGGTTAATCCTGTTCATGTGGATTCTCAGCACCACCTGATGTGTTTGTAATGAACGATGTGGTTGATGTGATTGATGTAATTGTAAATGGGATGCTTTATTGTCTTCCCATGAAATTTCTCTATTGATGCTTCCTCCTCTTGTTGCCTTAGCTGGAGAAGGACTGTTTTTCCGAGTGGGCTGCCACCTTCTAGCAGGCTCTTTATCTGTCTCCCAAGATCTGTGCTCATTTTCCTCCCCTCTTTCTTCCTTCTCCTGATTACTCGATCTACCCATGTCTGCTGCAAAGACTTCAGTGGAAGTGCCTGTAGTCCAATACTGCGCCTGGATCAGAACAGCTATATCTTTTTTCAGTGTCTCTATATCATGTTGAATGGTTATTAGCTGTTCAAATATTGAAACTACAGTTTGTGCTGTGAGAAGACATTGCTTTGCCATAAACTCTGTTGTATTCTCCCACAGTAAGCACTCCTCACTTTGAGTTAGATTGTTGTTGTCAGCCTTCTTAGTCTTTATCTTAGGCTCCATGCCGGTTGTATCTAGACTCGTTATTTGTGAAAATAGCTGGCTGTCATTTTGCTCCCCTCCCCCCAGATTGGGAAAGTCCAGTAACTGCTGTTTAGTCAGATCTCTTTGCAGGTCCCGTTCTAGGATCTCTGGCTTGCTGGAAATGGAGGGGGGGAAATAGTTTTACTTACAAGTCTCTTGCCAACAAAGTGCTCCTCAATTTTTGGTTGTTTTGCATTCTTCGCTGGTAGGAGAGATCCCAGGCTGGTGCCATGACGTTTCCTTCTTTTACCCATGACTCCGTCCTCTTCCGGTGGCTTCTGATTCCAATATATACTGGCCTCTCTGGTATATATACTTTATAAAAAGTTTTTGACTATTATAAAAAGGTCAAACCAGGTTTAAAAAGGGTTTAAAATAGGTTAAAAAGGGTTAAAAATAGGTTAAAATAGGATAAAAATAGGTAGGTTAAAAATGCAATGTTAAAAAAGATTAAAAGTTAAAAATTAAAGGTTAAAATAAAAATAAGAGAAAATAATAATAATAAAACTTTTGCTTTTGGAAGAGCTCTTTACAGCCTTTGCTGCCTGTCCACCATCTTGGCTCCACCCCTCTAAACAAGAATAAAAGTTAAGAATCCCCTCTCGGTTTACTTGGATGTTTATCATAGAATTTGCAAATCAGTCTGTCAGCTTTCACATCAATACTTTTCACCCAGGTGGCTTTTGACAATGGATATCTCTTCCACTGTACAAAATATTGCAATTTCCCCTTGTATAATCTAGCATCAAGGATATGCTTTACTTCATAATGAGTCTCTCCAGCCACTACAAGTGGGCTAGGTACTTTTTTAGGAGGGGGTCTCAGAGTTGGTTCTCTGAAAGGTTTTAACAGACTGCAGTGGACCATTGGATGGATCTTTCCTAAAAGACGAGGGAATTTTAATTCCACAGTGACTGCATTTATGATTCGCACTATGGGAAATGTCCTAAATATTTTGATCCTAATTTTTTGCTAGGTAATTTTAGTCTTAGATACTTTGAAGAAAGATAAACCTTTTCTCCCACATGGAAAGGTTTCTCAGGTGCTCTTTTCTTATTAGCTTGTTTTTTGTAAACCTCTGAGGCTTTTGTTAAAGCTTTTTTTGTATTGTCCCACACACCCCTCCAGGCAGACACCCACTGATCTAATGTCTGAGAGGTAGGGGGTCCTGGGGTTATTCAGGCATTGGAATAAAATCCCTTCCAGTAGCTATCTTGAATGGCATAAGTCCAGTGCTACTGTGTACTGTGTTGTTGTAGGCTACTTCCGCAAAAGGGAGATCAGTTCAATTTGTCTGTTGGTAATCAACGTAGCATCTAAGATACTGCTCCACCATTGTGTTCGCTTTTTCAGATGCTCCATTCGTAGAGGGATAAAAAGCCGATGAAAGTCTTTATGTAGAACCAATCAGTTTGAGGAAATCTCTCCAGAATCTGGCCGTAAATTGAACCCCTCCCCGTCAGAAATTATTCATTTTGGTGCACCGTGCAACCAGTAGATTATTTAAGAAACAATTTGGCTAGTCTCTGTGCAGATGGGAATCTAGAGCATGCTATAAGCAAGCTTGCTTTGAAAAAAGGTCAATCACAGTCCATATTACCATATTCCCTCTACTCTCCAGTAATTCAACAATAAAATCCATAGCGATCTCTTCCCATGGCGGAGAAGGATCTGCGACAGGCTACAATAGTCTAGGAGGATTTCCTGGAATCTTTTCATGGTAGCACAGACTGCACAACTTTTTACATAGTTCTCCACATCTTTTTTTAAAACCTGGCCACCAAAATTGCCTCTGAATTAAATGTAATGTCTTTAAATAACCAAAGTGACCAGCTTGCTTAACATCATGGCTGCATTGGAGCGCTTGGAGCCTGAGCAATTTCGGCAAATACAATTTCCCCTCTTTCCAAGCCAATCCATCCCTATGGGTCAGGATGATTTGATTTTCCTTGAACCATCAGTCATTTTTTAGTTCTTGTTTTATTTCTCTGTTAATGGGTCCTTTGGATTAGGTGACCTCACTTGTTGTCATCTTCCAGGGTTTATTTGAGAAATAACTTCTGATGGTGGCATGATAGGGTTTATGATTTGTTTGCATTGGCTTTTATATTGAGGTAACCTAGAGAGGGCATCAGCTAAAAAAATTTTTTCCCCTGGTATATATTTCAGGGTAAAGTTAAAACAATTAAAATATTGTGCCCAGTGGACTTGTTTGGGAGAGAGTTTGCAGGGAGTTTTCAGTGCTTCTAAGTTTTTGTGATCAGTCCAAACCTCAAAAGGCATCTTGCTCCCCTCTAGGAAATGACACCAAGTCAGTAAAGCCCACCGGATTGTAAAGGCTTCTTTCTTCCAGACAGCCCATCTGGTTCTGTGTCAGTGAGTTTTTTCAACATGTAAGTGCAGGGTTGTAATTCTCCTTTAGGGTTTTTTTGTAGTAGGACTACCCGCACAGCCACATCGCTGGCATCAGCTTGAAAGATAAACTGCTCCTCAGGATGAGGGTGCTTAAAAACTGGTTCGGCAACAAACAGTCTTTTTAAATTCTCAAAAGCGGCTTGGCACTCTAACAACCAGCGCAGGGGTTCATCTGGTTGTGACTTACCCCCATCTTTACTAGTTTTAACAGTTCTGTGATGGGCAAAGCAATCTCAGCAAATGAGGGGATAAACTGGCAGTAGAAATTAGCAAATCCTAGAAAACTTTGGACTTACTTTCGAGTTCGTGGGGGCTGCCATTCAATCACTGCTTTTACTTTAGCTGGGTCCATCTCTATCCCTTCGCTGGAGATCCTGTAACCCAGATAATCCAAACATGCCTGATGGAATTCGCATTTTGGTAGTTTTGCATAGAACTTTGCGTTCAGCAGTTTTTTGAGTACTTCTCGTACTAAAATCGTATGTTCTGCCATAGTCTCTGTATAGATTAAGATGTCATCAAGTTAAACCAAAATCCCTTTATATAAATTATCATGCAGCACCTGGTTGATCAGCTGCATGAACACAGCAGGAGCTCCTTGTAATCCAAAAGGCATGACTTTGAACTAAGAAACTACCTAGGGGGCTGTTAAAGGCAGTTTTCCATTCATCATCTTTTCCTATTGTCACGCGATAATACGCTTCTCTTAGGTCTAATTTGGTAAAAACTCATCCTTTTCCCAGGTGTCTAACATGTCCTTCATTAATGGGAGAGGGTACATATTTTCCACGCTGACCGCGTTCAGACTAAAATTAAAATCAATGCAGAGTCTAAGTGATCTATCTTTTTTCTCCTTAAAAAGTACGGGGGCGGCCACTTGGGATTTTACAGGTTGAATGAAGCCCGTCACCAAATTTTTATCTATGTACTCTCTCAGTTCATTTACTTCATTGCATGCATCTTTGATTTTGTCAGTTTTGCTCCTGGCAGGATCTCAATAGCACAGTTAGTGGTTCTATGGGGAGGTAAGACATCACATTCTGTCTCATGAACACTTCAGCCAAATCTCGGTATTCGCTGAGAATTAGAGGCACTCTTGGCAGAGGATCTGCTGCTGTTTTTAGAGTTTTGGATGGCTGCATTAAGATCCCGCTGGTGGCACTAGAGGGGTTGGGGGGTGACGGCCCTATGGGTAATCTCAGGGTTCTCATCCCCTTCTGCCACCAGCTTAGAGGTTTCCACTTGTCCAGCCAAACTAATCCCAGAATCACTGCTTCAGTCATTTTTGGGGCCACCACGAATCAAATAAATTCCCAATGCTCCCCCACCTCTAGTCGCATAGGCTCTGTTAGGTGGGTGACTAAAGCTCTGCCCATTAAGGATCCATCTGCCTGTTCGAACCTCATGGGGGAAGAAAGGTTTTTTGATCTGATGCCCAATTTGAGGACAGTAGGGAGGCTGATCAGGCATCGTGAACACCCAGAGTCTATTAACACATGTAAGTCCATTTGGGTGCCTGTCTTAGGGACTAAGAGCTTAGCAGAGAGGGGAAAAGGTGGAACAGGCTGACTCACCATCGGGTCGATCTCTCCCTCATCATCGCTGTCATACGGAGCGGGTGAAGTGGCAGCTTCAGTCTGGGCCTCGGCCTTCTCTCAAATACGGGAGGTGACTTGAGTGGCTTGCTCCTGGTTAATCCAGCTCAATTTTTCTCTGGTAGGCTGCGAGCTTCCTTTTTGTTTCTATGGCGTGGTTGAAGCGCATTTTTGCCGAGGGAAGGGAACTGGACAAACAGCGGCTCAATGGCCTTGTTGCCATATATAAAACACTTGATCGGTGGTCCAGTTGGAGTTCCAGTTATCCCAGTTGGTGGGGTTTGTCGGGGAAGCTGACACCTCGTCGGATCTGGCCTCGGTCCAGTTCCAGGAATTGGTGGCTTTTTCTAGTGGTTCAGCTTGATGTCTAAATTCATGGCCAAGCGATACCACTCATGGAGTTGATCAGGGATCCCCCTGTAGATGCATGCCTGGAATAGGTCTGGATCTAGACCAGACTTGAAATTATGAATTAGCAATTGCTCAGGCCACTGCACAATCCTACCAACCACCCTCCAGAATTCATGCAATATTTCTTGGCTGGTTGACCCTCTGTTTCACCTCGTGCTTGCAAGGGTATGGAACCATCCTGGAACCTGGCCCTTCACTTCACTTCTCAGCTTGCAAGGGTATGGAACCATCCTCG
The DNA here is from genome assembly GCA_034064705.1 of Bothrops alternatus. NCBI lineage: Eukaryota > Metazoa > Chordata > Lepidosauria > Squamata > Viperidae > Bothrops > Bothrops alternatus. The sequence continues at coordinate 11,823,774 of JARGCV010000006.1, forward strand.
AACCTGGCCCTTAACCCTTGGACGAACAGGTTGTAGTCCCATAGATCAGGTGCTTGTTCATTATACAAGCTATTCAACCACTCCGTTGCCTCCCTCTCTAGGTTTGCCACAATCACATCAACCATAGTGGCAAGGTCTGGTTAGGTGTTAGCATTCCTGTTCATATGGGAGCGCACTTGATTTAAAAGGAAAGCTTTTGTTCAGTTCAGTTTGTCGCAACTTGACAGTTAGCTTTTGAGTGATTTGTGGCTCTGTAGCTACTATAATACTGGAGGTATTTCAGCCTTTAATAAAAATATATTATATAAGGCTATTACATAATATTTTCTGCACTATCACAGATCAGTTTTAGTTGTTACATCATTTTATGTGATATAGTATGTTAAATTCAGAGAAGCAATCAATATTTGCTAAAATTATATATAGTTTCATTAATAACCAGATGCTTCCTGGTGACTCCATTGCCAAACCTTACAGACACACACACAAATGCATCAGCAATTTATGACAGTATATCTGCACTCATCTGACAATTAAGTCCTGCCCATGCTACTGGTATTGGACAGGGGTTATAACTGAGATGGCAGATTATGATAATCTTTGAAAATCTGTCACTCAGTAGCTTATTCATGTTTGCTCAATAGCAACTTTAGCTTCAAGGAGTTTATTGCAACCATGCCTATACATGGATGACATGAGTTTTCTTTACATAACATCCAGAGTATACTAGTATAGAGAGGTCTGGGTCAAGTCTTTTAATATGCTACATTAATGACAGATTGCACATTAGAAATTTGTATCAACATAGCCATTTCAGATGCGCAAAGACAGCAAAGAGAGTTTTCCTAGTTTCCCTGTTTCAATCTTGTTATTATCTAGAGTAGGGCAAGATTATTTCAAAATCTCTTCAAAGTCTATTCTGTTACCCTCAATTTCAGAAAAATAGATATCAGTTGCTTAAGGGGAACAAAATTAAACTAAAGTTATTCATTTCTTCTTCATTCAAACTTATTCTTTAGGGGATATTATTTTTTCCTAGTGCTCTCCACCAAGATCTTTAACAAATTATTTCCAAGACATCAGAAGTGGTAAAATAAAAGAAGCTGACTTGAAATGGTCAAAATGAGTGGTAGATAAAGTTCTTGAAAAGGAATGTAGGTGCATTTATAATAGCTTTTATTTCCTCTGGAAAGATCTGTTTCTGCTCTTGAACATCATTAAAAGCCACTTGTGTTGGGGGGGAAATCAAAGTATGTTTGCTGCAAGCACTGTGCCAATATAACACAAGGATAACATCTGTGCCAGAATCAGCCTGTCCAGAAACTTCTAAGTATGTTAAAAAATTTAGCATAGTAAGGTCTTCATAAGAAATCTGAGAATCCTGTATATAAATCTAGTAGGTTTTAGAAGAAAAACTGATGAAAATGCTCAGTTAGACATTTTTATATTTCTGCTGGTTCTATTTACAGAGATTTGGCATGAATATTAAATAGGTACATTCTCAAGGTCACTGAACACTTGAGATTGGTATCTTGTTATATTCACAATTAAGTAGAAAAGGGGAATTTTCTTCCTGCACCAGTCGTTTTTAAGAACATCAAAAAAGACACTGTGCACTCAGTATTTCAGTAGATGCTGATGTTTCCCATCCGCAGTTTCTGATAGCTGAACTCAGGTATATGCATATAATATTCACATGCAACCATTAGCTATAGCTCCAAATGCATTTCAGTGCATTCTAATCTGAATTGCATTGGTTAGATTGGGAATAATAGCTGCAGTCAATGTATTAGTTTTGAAACAAGTACTTAAGATTTTATATGATATTTACATATATGCAAGAACATGTCTGGTGCTGATTTAAATAAAAATCAGATCTGAGTTGCAAAAACCTGGATGACCACCAGATGACAGGCTGATAGCGACATATTTACAGAATATAACCTTTTGGTAGTTATTTACAAGTATAAAAATAAATCATAAATGGGATACATAACCCATAACCCTCCTACCAAAGTCTTGCCAATGCAATTCTGTTCAGTGCAAGCTTATAAACTACATATAAAGCCCCTGTTGCTAGTTGACCTAATTAGGCGTTTCAAAGCAAGAGTAAAATCAAAATAGCACATCTGCTTTTCCATGGTGCAATTTTACAATAATTCCAAAATAGAGGTCAGCTATGTTCCAAGTCTGCACGATGCTTCAAATATACTGTAATATACTACCAAAGTGTCAAGGCCACCTTTCATAAAACCAAGATATATTATATACAAAGTCAGTTCTGTACATCTAATAGTACAGTTGGTACATGATGGAGGAGGCAATAAGATCACAATATTTTTGTTATTTTATTTTAAAAAGAATGAAAAATCTTGCTTTCTTCTGAAGTACATTAACTACTCCCTGCTGGTTCCTGTGTGGCCCATGATTAGGGATTGTATGCATATTATTGCAAGATTCGCATGTGCAACCACTTGTGTTCAAATAAACCATGAAACCTTATCCAGAGTTCCTTAGTGAAACAAAGTGTACAAGTGCCATGAAAAAAAGCTGGTTTAACACAACTTTTTTTTGCAAAGGACAACTGTAGGATAGCATACTGTATGTTAATATATGTTTTCAGTTTAATATCCGTTTGTCAACTTTGGCACCCTGAATTTCCATGCTCTTCAATTCCCAGAATCCTCCATGCTGGCTGAGGAATTCTGGGAGTTGAAGTCCACTTATCTTGAAGTTGCCAAGGTTGAGAAACATTGCCTTAAAAACTTGATCTCCGATCTTTGTGAAGCAAGAATTTGCTGGAAATTGTTGCCATCAGATGTGATGTTGCTCCTAAAACTAGTTTCAAAGGGAATTAGACCAATTAATTCAGGAAAGACAATAATTGACTCTAATCTACATGGCTGTGTGCCTTCTTCACCTGAATCACAGACAATATAAAATATCAACTATTAGTGAATGTCAGCCAGAGTACCATCATTTTCCTGCTAAGTGGGAAATGAGTGAGACACAGTACATAGGACCAGAAATCCCCTTCTTATATTTCTACAGTAAAACCCTCCATATTCTGGGGTTTAGAATATGTCTAGAATTCACTGCAATACAATCAGATTCCATGAGAAGGCACCATATGTGAGTCTGTAAAATAAGGATTCCCAATAGGAGATTTGAAAAAAATGCAGTTTACAGATCTGTATTGTCTCCAAAAAGTTAAAATCCAGAAGCACCTGCATTAACTTAATAGTGAATGAATTTAATGTAAACTAATTAGCATCAATTGACAATGCCTATGACTACAGAAAGCAGCAGCTCTGTTATGTAATATAATGACTGAAACAATCCTTGAGTTACAATTCACAAATAGCTTCAAGCAGATTATTATATTCTTAATACACTATAGAAACCAAGATAAACAAGCTTCTTGAAAAATCTGTAGCACATACTGGTAGCACCATCACTACCTATGTATGTATAGTTGCATGCACATTTTTTGAAGAAAATTTCACATGGAGGGCAGGTGGAATCAGCATGAGTCAAGAACTTTCCTATGCAATGGAGCAATAATTAGCATGGCTGTTACTCAGGAAAAGTGACTTCATGAATCACATGAAGGTAATCCTATCAGCGCCAGCCAGTATGGCCAAGGACCAACAATGTAAATGCTGAAACACCAAAGGTTGCTCACCTCATGTAAAAATCAGAATCTGTCTTGAAGGAAATCCAGTTACTACTATATCTCCTTATGGTCCGACTCTACTCTACTGCAGATTTCCTAATGTCTTGTAGAAAGGCATCAGGAAGGCATCCAACCTGTGTTCCTTTTGAGAAGGCAGAATGCAAACCTGTGCCTAGCTGAATGTGAACCTTTAGGACAGTTTCTAGAGATGCTTCTCTGAAAAGGTGTCTTAGAGTTTCCTGTAGGTGTGAGGGGTGAATCATGCCAACTGCCTTCATGTTTTTCCCTTGTCAGTATTACCATGGCAACAAAGCAGATACTAAGGTTTGCAACCCCCTCACTCCTCCATTCCCTCAACTAAGCTTTGCTTAGTTCAGGAAAACATAGATTGGGAAGAATTTTGGCTTCATTCCCAAATATGTCTATTAAAGAACTTTCCTCTTCATTCCTCTCCCAGTCATAAATTTCCTGCTGACATTCAAAGGCAGAGTTATTTTTTCATAATATTCTATACATTTTTTCCAGCAAAAGCCTGCCAACACTGTTGCTAAAACTTACCGGGTTCTGTTTTGTTTTTCCTTTATTAATATATTCTAAAGCAGAATAAAACATTGAGGGCTGACAAATTCAAAATGGCATTATCACAAAACTTTAATAACAAAAGAAGGGTGCTGTCCAACCATTGTTGTTCCCCCATTTATAATATGATGTTACTAGGTTTTGGGATCTGTAAAAACCAAGCCAAATTTCAGTTCAGTTGAAAGTCCAAGGGTGGAAAGATAACTGCTAAATTGCAAATTAATCTGAGACCTGGACAACAATGCAAAATCTACCTATTAATAAAGAAACCAGCTTTTCTTCATTATAAAATACCAGTAACTGTTTTATAGCCCAATCTTATGCACAGTTAATGAGATACAAGTTCCACTCATAGCAATGAGGCTTAGCCCAAGATTTGTGCCCCTCACAAGTTTTTTAAAATGCCATTATGGTTGGGGCTGGATCTCTTTTTATATTAATTTAAAGACACCAGTTATAAGAATGAAAAGTATCCCCCGAGCAACCTTTTAGTAGGGGAACTGCTTATAAATAGCCTTCCAGGGATGTGATCTAATGATACCTGCCTGCTGATAAATTCTCCATTCTTTGGCTCCAGAGGATGGTAAGCTTCTCCGGAACAGATCACAAGGCTTATACTGGGATGGTGTGGATGGGTGCAGGGGTAGGAAAATTCTCTTGTACAAGTCGAAATCCATTTCCATACCTTGATGTCCTATATAAAGCATGTTTCTACTTTCATAGTGCATTGCTAATGTCATCTACATATATGTTTCCAATTCATTCTGCAATATGGAAAGGGACCTTAGTTTAATTCTAGGATACTTTAATCCCAAATTCAATTATCAGCATTTCCATGTAAGACTCAGAAAAAAAAATACTTCTATGTGAAAACTAATCCTGCAGACAATAAGCAGTGATAGGTTGGATAAACTGGACTAGATGGATCGTGGGTTTGAATGGCATTTTTCACTTTTCCTAAATACAGTATTTGAATATTTATTTTATGAAGCTTGTCTCACTTTATGCAGGAACAATCGATTCAGCTGGGTAACTATTGCCATCCCAGAATCTATTCAGCAGATCAGCATTATTTCAAGTAGTTTAAATGATTTAAATCAAAATATGTGTATTGTAAAACTAAATAAATAGCAAATTATATTTAAAAACTTAAAACTGGGATTTCTTTTACATCATTCCCAGAAATTATTTTTTCAAATAATCAGTATTGTGGATTCCACATTCCAATTTAGTTTCTCAAATTCATGCCTATAGTATGAATGAATACTGACATACACATGTTAATGTTCCCCTGCTTTGTGCATGAAATACTAGTGTGACCTACTTTTCTTTTTGACTGTTTTTGATTGTCTTAATCATTGCCCTAGAGATTTTGTCTAAAGGTCAAGTTCTATAACCATCTTCTCATCAGATTTCCTCAATTTTCTCCCCCCTCTTCCCCAACTGTCTTGAGCTATAAGGGCAAGATTTCCAGACCACACAGGAATTTGGGAATCTGGTTTCCAACAAAACTGAAGACAACCAGACTGTAATAGGCTGCTCTGAATTTATTTTGTTTTTGCTTTAATTACTGAAAAGAGAAGAACCAAATGGAGCAAATGCAATAATAATTCCAAAGAACAACCTTAATGGAAGGATAAAGCCTCACTTTTATGCTACATTCCCTCAAAGAGTGCTAGTGGATAAGCAGCACATGCTGCTCAGCTGACAAGAGGGTTTTGATTTACAGCTTTCAGGGGAATAATCAAATCATGGATTTTTCTCTGCAGTTCCATAGAATCACCACCAGATTAAATCAACTAAACAAGTGAACTAGAAATTGACTGAAAAAATATAGAATTATTAAGGTCATGCCTATAACACTGGGGATGGGGGAAGGGGTTTTGGATGGTAAAGACTGCCAAACTGAATATCTGATGAAGTGACGAAGCCTAACATTATCTGTATTTGAGGGGATTTTGAAAGAGTTTGTATTTGCGTGAGAGAAAGCCTCTAGCGAAGATATGAAAAAGATAAGATCATTCCAGCTCTGCCACTTTGAAATGTGTGCCTGGCATTATATATGGAAAAAAGAAAACGGGAGAGCCCGAGCAGCCTGATTCCCCAGTCTTCAGTAACAGCCCTCTCTATTAAGCATATTCTTTCCAACTTGGAGCGATCCTCATTCGAAAAAGCTAGGAATTCAAAGGCAACGCTGCGTTCCAAAATCTGGAAGGCTTTACACAATATCCCGGACTTGACCGGGCGGGAAAGGCAACTCGAATGGAAAGCAGGAGATCAACCCTAGAAAGGACTGTAGTGTCACTCCTTGAGATATTCCAATAACCCATCCACAATGCAGGTTGTGGACGTCCACGGCACCGTCCCATTGAAAAGTACGAGATCGCGTTGGCAGACCTACACAGAGCAGCAGAGAAACAATGGGGAGCTACCTGGGAGAAACAGCCCCGGGTCTAACCTCTTCTTCTGAGGAGACTCTCACCGACCGCCTTTAGATCGAAAGGCTCCCGAAGCAGGGTCCTATTTCAGGTACCCGCCCATATTTCCCCAAGCGCGCTACTTATTCCCCACGCGTGTTACAGAGCCCGGGATCGGCTCTGAGCAGGGTCCCGCTTCCATCCTCTATCCTGCTGAGATCGAAGGCGAGGGGGGGGAGCAGCCCTGCAATTGCGTTCTCCGAGGCTTCCCCTCCCCAGAGCGAAGGAGGCAGAACGTCCTCCGGGGACGGAGCAAGCTAAGCCGGCGCGCTGACTCCCTCAGCCCCTTCTGGGCCCCGCACACCTTCCCTCGCTCCCTGCGCTCTGCCTCCCCAGCTCCGCACGCCGGACGCCAAGCCCCCCTCCGGACACTGCCTCCCGCCTCTTCCAAGCCTGCCCTGCCTCGGCATTTCGGTCGGGCTTGGCCGACCGGGAAGAAGGACGTTTCTTCGCCTACCACTGCCGTTGGATCCTCATGGCCGCTGGAGCCGGGCTCCCCTCTCTTTCCCTCCGTCGCCATTTTCCCACTGCCAGAGCGAGCCCCGACTCCGGGCAGAGGAGAACGGCGCCGAGCCCAGCGAACGGCGGCCCCCGCAACAGCAACAGTAGCGGCACCCTCCGCTGCCGCTTAACTCCTTCGGCTCCAGCGCGGAGCGCCTCCCTCCGGCCCCAAGCTCGGAGCTGCAGTCCGGGAGGTGGAGCCGTTGATGTGTATTTTCCGTCCTGGTGTTTTTTCACTACTCCTTTATTTTGAAATGGCCTCTTGCATGTCGGATAATATTATCCCCATGTCGGATGTTGTGGGCTTATGTTACATGCTACCTTGAGCAGAGGGTCTTAAAAAGCAGCTACGAAACGGAAGACTGTGGGGCTGGCATGGTTAAATCGCTGCAAAACAATGCTGACATTAACACTTGCCAGTCGGCGTCTTGGTGCATCCATTCAGAACCATTGGGTGCCAACGGCTGCTGTCCTGATTATGCGTGTGCAGCCTATCATAAACGAAGGGACTTGTTTATCCCACCAGGCACCACAGTAGAAACCAGTTGGGTCTTTCTAAGTAAATAGTGCCTCAACTTCTTGACCTATGTTTCCCTTCTTTGTTGTAGCACCTATTTTGTTGTAGCACCTACTTTGTTGTAGCTCAGACTTGAAAACGTTTTTAAATGATGTCATGGAAATCAGAAACATCGATTTTACTTAGCCATCCCCTCCCCCTCTCCTCCTTTCCTTTCCTTTCCTTTCCTTATACAAACAACAAATGTAGGCATTCACAGCCTCCATTTTCTGTTTGGAACATAATGGTCCCATGTTTATACTATTTCAGCCTCATGCTAAACAAGGATGGACCATAGTGTTAAATCTTAATAAATCTGGTTACGCCATTGAGAGCTCTGGTGTTTCCATTGTAGACCACTCCTTAAATTCACCACCTGCTGGTTGTCCCAAAGGTGCTTTTCCAAAAGGCAACCTACATGAGTGGATGAGTGTTTATGGCAGGGAACTGTACATGGAGCTAGAGAAGAAATGTTTGAAGAATAAAAAGAAACCATTTGTGCTAGAAAACTATAACTCTCTTCCCTGTACAAATCAGTACAGGATTTCATTGTCCAACTCTTCAGAATGATGGTAGATGAAACTGGCCAGGGACTAAAGAGACTATGTTTACAGAAATCTGAAACATCCATAAAGTATCTCTGGTCCCATGCAGGATTGAGCATTCCACTTTGCCTCCAACAGAAGACATTTTATATACACTTTATGAAATCTTGTTAGATGCTGGGTGGGTGTGGAAAGGGCAGGGGAAGACACTACTTTATTGAAGCCTGTCTTGGGTTGAGGATGAGATGCAGGGCAAGTCATGAAGAAGTGACAGACAGAAGATGTTCAAAGGACATATTTGTACCATGGTAAGGTATAAAGTAGGAAAGATACTTAATATCCAGTGGCATATTGCCTCTCTGAGGATTCTCAGCAGCTAGATCTATAAACTGATACACAAGGATTTAGTAATTCAGTCTGACATTTTCTTTTCTGAGAGTTTATTTTCTTTTTCAAGGTGATTAAGACAGATTTTTCTATATGCTTGCATCAAATTGGTTGACCCTCAAGAATCTTAGCATCCAAAGTGCCAAGCTATGCATACAAAACAGCTGATTTTGGAAATAATACGTGGAAGCTTGCTAACTGTCCAATCTCCAGGGCTGGTTAAGAGAATTTTGCTGCTTGAGGCCAAGATAGTGGATTCTCAAGGGAAAAATGAGTTTTGGCACTTGTGTTCAGACACCATTAAAAGAAACAGGCAGCACTATGGAAAATCAGTGTAATCAACTTAAAGATATTGTCCCTAAACTTATGTAAGCAAGCATAACTTCTACTTGTTTCCTCACTGTCACTGAACTGGAAGTGGCCTGAATAGCCGTAGTAACATAAACAATTCACTTGCTTGTTAATAATAAACTGGGCCTTAGTTAGGAATTAGTGTGGTATCCTTCGTTTATATAGAAAAATTCCACAAAGGCATGAAGCACAAAGGATGCTAAATCACTTGGCAAATTCATCCCACAAACCAGAACATTCAGTGGAAAGTCCTGATTTTAGAATCATTGGCTTTCCTTTGGAAAGTTTGGAATTTGGTTTTAACACTTTTGTAAGAAAAGGATCCCCAGGGAAATACCTTTTCTATATCATTCAGGTCCAGTACTGATTTCCAACCTAGATGTGATACTGAAATACATTAAATTTAACTATACTTTACAAAGCACAGTGTCTTTGTGAATACTACATTGTAGGTCACAGACTAAGCAAATATATCAGAATAAAAACAATTTTATTAAATGAATAGAAGGATAGAACTAAGATAACAATAAAAGAAGGTAATAGCAATCAATACAGTCTATGCAATACTCTGGTTGACAAAGTATAATCCAAGCCCAATCTAAAATGAATTTGCCATTAGACAAGAATGAATTCTGCAGGCTGCAAATGCAAACTTAACCACAATATGTGTCATCTTAGGATCTCTTATCTGCCAGAAGGAGAATCTGATAAAAATCATTTGGTTGTCTCAAGAGTGGTCTGATGGGGAATATTAAGAACTCACTCCCCTCATCTCTGTAGGAGATACAACAGAGTAATACATGAGTCAATAGTTTGATGTTCACAGTCTGACAGACACTCATCCTTTTTACACAAGGATTTTTCTGAAACCTGCCTCCCAGTACAGCTGACGGGAGAGGGTCCTTTTCTTTCCAGGAACTGGACATATCATAGCATAACAGATTGCTTTATTGCAGCACAAATATTCTCTTATTTTCTTCCCACTTCTAGGTTGGAGTGTGCCCCATTGTTTGGAAGATTTAGAAGGAATTGAATGTGGATACCACCAAAAGGACTAAATCATAACAATGGGGCCATTAGCTTTCATCTGCTCCTCTCTGAGGTCTCCCTTCCACCGGCAGTGAGGAAAAAGGGGGTGGAAATGTAATGCCTGGGATTGTCGCTGGAAATATGGTGAGGTGGGGTGGGGCTGCTGGGGACCCCTTAAAACCTTGAACCATAGGGCTTGGGCCCCAGGTCCTGTCTAGAACACCTGCAACCATTTTCTCTTAATAAAGGATGCCTGTTGGAAGAAATAAAAAGAAAGAACTGAGGGCATTCATATCCTCAAAAAAGGGGCTACCACATTTCATTTGTTTTACAGAGATTGGCTGAATAAACAGCTATGGTTTCAAAACATAAGGTCTCTCTCAGTAGGTATATGGAAGATAGAGTAGGTTAGTAACAGTACTGTAGAAAGATAGCATTTTATTTTATCAGGGATTGTGGAAGGTATAGTAATCATCTCAGTTATCAAATTAATCGAACCAAACCTAATTAATGTAATAATAGCTGGTACTAACTTACATTTAGTTTCATGCCTGACCTCACAGGAAGCAACACAGGTGAGAATCAGTGTGCCTGTAACAAAAAAGGCACAGCTCTATTCAAGGCAGGAAGCTTCCTCCTTCCGTTATATATTCAAGATGGACAGTGTTTAATATTCATATGAGGTGTAGTCTATACATATGTTGTTTATAGTATGTATATGTTGTATATAGTATGTTTAGGTGTGTGTCATGTATGTGTTCACTTTGAGAGCAGGCAACTAAATTTTATTTTTAATGTGTATCCTTGTGCCCACAGTAAAAAATGACAATAAAGGTTATCTTAAGTACTGCCAACGATACTATTTGGAGATGTCTTGTAATGCAGATAATGAGAGGATGGTATGAAAATAGGTCTTTGTTCCTTCCCAAACTGCCTTATTCTGATATTAATTCCATTATTTAGGAAAATAAGATCTCCAGCAGTGTTAATCCCTTCCACTGTCAATAGAGCTCTTTACCATTGAAGAGTTAACTCCCTCAGGTCCATGTTTAAACCTTGCTGCTGGAGAAATGCTTGGCAATAAAGCACTTTTGAGATTACTTGCTAATGAAACTATTTCACTGGATTGTTAGTTCTATCACAGACACAAAGAAATAGCCTTTTTCTGCCACAGAAAAAAGGAGAAAAGTGAACCCTTCATGATTAAATCTGGTTGAGGTTCTCTTGAACAGAGGTCCCCAACCTTTTGGGCACCAGGGACCGGTTCCGTGGAGAAAGGTTTTTCTGTGGACTGGATGGGGCTTTGCTTGTTTGTGGTGGACTGGTTGCTGGCATGTCGTGGCTGGTACCTGTCCACGGACCAGGGATTGGGGACCCCTGCTCTTGAAGGACTCAAGCAGATCTCCAAATTCATTGCTTTGATTGGACCACAACACAAACTGGATCACAACACAACACTAAGAAAATAATGTACTTATTGAATGTTCTTACTTGATATGTGCTCTAAATGTGTTTTTTCCTGTCTTTGTCTCTTTTTTGCTTTTTTTTGTCTCATCTTATGCTTTTGTTTCTCCAGATGAACAAAAAGGATGCCTTGTATGCCAATCTAAAGGCAACCAGCTTCAGAAAACAACTGCTGTCCTCCCGCAGTACAATAAATGGAAAATTCTTTTATTTTCTATAACCCATTAGAATGATGTGATAGTAGAATGGCAATTGAGGGGCCAAGCTTGATTTTAATTATAACATAACCAACAGGAGTCCATACCCAGATGGAAGACAATTATCACTGCTCTTTAGATGGAGGACAAGTGAACTATTGTTTGCTTTCATTTACATTGCAAAGCCAACACACTTCAGAATTTACACTGGAAATTGCTAGTTACTTCCTAGAAAGGTTAAAAATAACTGATTGAGAAAGGAATCTTTGGAAAAACAAGCATTTAATCAAGGCAGTATCCTCTCCTATAGTTTGTGAGACCATAACACAACTTAATCTCTTTAACTAAAAATCTACCAAAAAGTAACTCAAAAGTATATCCTGGTCTGAACTGTAGGAATGGGTACTGTTAAAGCCTTTGTTTTAGAAATATAACTGTGTAGCATTCTAACTAGCTTTTAGAAATATTTTACTTTAAAAATAAAGAAAAACTTTTGCTAAATTATATGTTTCAGGCATTCCACTTTGTTTTGCTGTTTTGTTTTTTATTCCACAAAATCAGGACTGACTTCTAATAGAGAAAAAGAAATCTGCTTAAAAAGAAAATGGATCAGCTGGTATGGGAAACAGGGTAAATGCCTTTCTGGTTTAAATGTCTCTTTCCTTTCTTTTCTTGCCTACTGACAGGTCTATGATTTGTCAGTTGCCATGCAACAACTAAAGCAGCAGCATTTACATGTCATTAGGTATTAATTATCATCATGGGTTCTTTTTCTGTGGCAAGTTGTGAAAGTACAGATGCTAAATCCTGAATCTTGCAGGACACAGCTTGATGAGAGAGCAATTGATATATGCAGCATCAATGATTCTTGGGTAATTTCTCTGTCTTTAAAATATCCAAATGACACTATTGACATTTTATTGTGTACATTACATAGTCATTCAACAACCAGATATGGAAGAGTTACAAATATGTTGAAGTTTTTGTACAGTTCAGGAATAACAGGAAAATATTATGTACAGTATATTAGCCAGTTGATTAAGTACGAGCTAGTGTTCTGCTATATTCTTAAAAAGGTTACTTATTTTTCATGTTTAAAAAGAATCTCTTCATAAAAACTATTAGATTTTTAATATGTTATGTATAGACTTTAGAGGTTAGATCCCTAGGCAAAACATGCACACTGCTTTGGATGCATGCATTTTAGGGCCAGCCCTACCATTAGGCAACATGGAGAATTTCCTTGAAGCTATAGAAATTTCATGGAAGGAGGCCACAAAGTCTTGATGAGAATTTCTTGGCTACTCTTTTTGAATATCAGACATTCTCTTTCTATATTATTCTGTCCTTTTAAACAAATGAGACACTCTTAAATGTTCAGGAAATACTGTCCCATTGCCTGTGTTAGGGTAAAATTCAACTGCCAATGCAGCTAAATTCAATATATGTCAATCCTCTTCACCCTGGGTGTGCACTTCATCTACCAGAATACTTTTTAGAGATCTGTTAACTAAGAAATGCAGTGATACTCACAGCAATAGGCAACACAATCAAAGCAATCACTTGTGGCAAAAGGCATGGGTCATAGATACTCAGAAGGCATAAAAGAACTGTAGAGACAACAACTAACATTTATGGTGTCATCATGCCCTGTGACAATAAAACATGATGGTGTATTTAAATTAAATCCACAAGCACGAATTTATGCAAATGAGACAAACCTTTAAAATCAATGGCCCTCATACACAGTGACAATGAAAGTAACAATACTTGGAGGGAACTAGATAGTTTTTCAAGATATGCTCTCACTTAGCTCATGAAAAATGAAAGATGCTAGTATCCCTGTATGCAGCCAAATTTCCCCAAAGAGATCAAAGAACAAAATAAAATGCAATAAAGTAACCACTTAGAATAGTTTTACAATTACATGTTTGTACTCTACTAAGCAGTTACCTCGTTGTGTTTTATTTTGTTCCTGCACAATATTCCTATTGTGCATGAAAGTCTCTGTGCCAGTTTAAAAGAACTGAAACTCAATCACAGACTATTTGAAGGTGACCATGTACCTCAGACTACAGCTTTGAATTTTGAATGCAAGCTAGAGAGAGAGAGAGAGAGAGAGAGAGAGAGAGAGAGAGAGAGAGAGAGAGAGAGAGAGAGAGAGAGAGAGAGAGAGAGAGAGAGAGAGATATCCATTCCATACTGGGATGGAGACAGTTCTGACAGGATTCCTATCAGTTTCATAATGCTTTCCTTGACAAGAAGCAGGATATTTTGCAATAGAGCTTTAGCTTCCACAAAAAGTTGAAAAAGCAATGAAATATGTAAAGGCATTGGATTATAACATTAACTGAACTTGTAGAAATGGTGAAGCTGACCAATTTTGTCAAAGAAAAAAAATGAAGGTGTTTTTTTTTTTTGCAAGACTGGAAACCTTATATGGATTTTTGTTGAAAGAAAAAAAAATTGAATTGATTTCAGGATTTGAGGATTAAAAAGAGCCAAAGAGGATTGGGAAAAGATTAAGATGATGATTATTCAATCAAAAGAAGGGTGAAAAAAAGGCATGATTATATGCTTTCTTTCTTTTTCTCACTTTCTTTTTTGTTTTGTATAGTTTTACTATAATGAAAAAATCTAAATGTATATATATACACCCATAGAGTATACAATATACATTTACACACACACACACACACACACACACACACACACACACACACACACACACAGAGGCATTATGTACAGGAACATCTACACAGTGTACGGGTGCCGCTAGACCATCCCAAGTTCAGATAGGAGATTCCACAGAGTATTATGGAGAATAAGAGGGCTAAGATCCTGTGAAACAACAATATCAGGAAGAAGGAGTATGAGAAGCTGGAGAAGTGCCAGGGCATTAAGAAAGAACCAGAGGATGTGGAAAGTGAAGGCCAAAGTTGTCTCAGTGGTGGTAGAAGCACTTGGGGCTGTAACTCCTAAGCTGGAGGACTGATTCTAACAGATCCCATGACCAACATCTCTCTCTCTCTCTCTCCCTCTCTCTCTCTCTCTCTCTCTCTCTCTCTCTCTCTCTCTCTCTCTCTCTCCCTCTCCCTCTCCCTCCCTCCCTCCCTCCCTCTCTCTCTCTCTCTCTCTCACACACACACACACAGACAGACAGACAGACAGACAGAAAATTTAGCTGAGGGAGTGATGAAATCAGAGTCCAGTCATTGGAGGTACAAAGATGTTCGACTGCCTTCGCAGTGTTTATTGCTTTTATACAGTTTTTCCAAGCAGCAAAAGATAAAGTAGCAACAGCATTTTTATTGGTGGATTCTCCTCGCCAATTCTTAATATACCAGCCAGGGGGCACCAGCCAGGGGCAGTGTTCTGCAACATCCTGGTGGTGTGAACTTGGTGAGATCATGTAGGTGAGATTATGTAGGAATTTGAGCCACGACAGTGTGCTGCACACAGTCTCTACATGACCTCTATCTCTATAAGGGAGCCTTGCAGATTTGGATCTGCAAGAACAACAACCAATGCAGACCTTGAATTACAATCATTTGTGTATTGTACAGAAACAAAAAACTCTAGACAAAAACACCTAGATTTAAAATAGCATTTTATTCACAGTGACCAGAATTTGCAGACTTGCAGTACTGTCTGTGAAAAACCTGGCACAGATGTGCTCACAAATCATCTAATATAAGATGGCTTTGCAATTTTTTAGATAAAATGAATATGGTGCACTAACTATTAATTATTGAGAAAGGTTGTTGGGTCATGCAACAGGTTATGGTGAAATGTCCCATGAGTGCTGTTATATAGAGAAAAAGTGGGGAGTACTGGAGCGTTTGTGATTGTACTGCTTCCCTTTCTACAACACTGGCTATATTTGTATAAGTTGGATCTTGCCAACCAAAGTGTTCTTTCAAGCTATTAGTACTTGGATCCATTATTAACTGATGCATAATAGACTTTATTTTGCACCAATATGTAGTCTCTATATGCTCTTGTCTTCTAAGAAGACCATAGACTGCTCAGTTTTACTTTTGATAACATTTGACAAATGAAGTCAGTGATGCATAGATTCAGCACTGGGTCCTAAATCTACCTATATACAATGGAAACAGATGTTTGAAATTTTACAAATGCTCCCTTTTTAAAGGAGGAAATTAGAAAAGACACTCTGGTTTAAATCACCTTGTCCTCACTTTACAAAATATAAACTAAGCACAGCTTGGCCTGCAAAAATAAAAAAGACAGTTCAATCTGCCCTGATACAAAAAGCTAAAGCTAATTTGCAATTCTCAGTTTTATTACTGTAAATCTTGTCACCACAGTGTGATGTTCTTTCAGATTACACAGATACTCCAAGTACAGGTAGTCTTATTTGGCTCTAAGAGGCACTGAAATCAATAGCACTCACTATAGGAAAGTCATGTTCTTCAAAGTAGGTGGTGACAGAATTTTAGGAATAAACTTCTAGGTCGTTGCTTTTCAATATACAGGAAAAAAAATTCTGCCAAGTCCTTTTAAAAATTCTATTTCTAAAGGAATATTTGCAGTTCATTATACCTGTAAAAATTAACAATCTTAGTGCTACAATTTACACATTGAAATGAGAATCGTTGCATCAGTTTTGCATATAAACAAATAGCGTGCTGGAAAACTAAACAAATGTCCCCACCTGCTTGGTAACAACTGGTGCATTAATAAATTGTTGAATAGCCTTTTCATCTTTTCATCTTTTCACTGTGGTTGAACTATAGGTCCTCTCATGTCTGGTCAAATGCATGTTGAGGGCATAAGGTTGATCAAAACTGCTATAAAATAATTCACAATTAGGATAAATTGATAGACTGCTTCTATTAACCAGTCTAGTCCCTATCAACTTTTGCATATCTTTTCTGTTTAAATAAATCAATTTCAGTTGTTTAGCTGTGACATAGACAGGAAAAAACTCAGTCATTTCCTGCCATTCAAGACTAGCAACTTTATTGTAAATCAGATGGTCCATCAAACAGCTGTAGTGAAAGGCTAGCTAATGTTCTGTGGAAAAAGAAAAATTGCTTTAATTTCTACCTTTGGGGAAAAAACATGATCAGTACAATGCCTATTATGATTGTAACACAAGTGGGGAATTAAATCTAGTCACCATTGGCCATCACTTAATGTATTCCATCTTAATAGGGCAGAAGAAATTAAATAAGTGTTTTACCAGAATCACATTTGTGGGCACTTATAGCTGAGAACTCATAAGCACATTTTCCACTAATTTTTAGTTTCTCTTGCCATTTCTTTTCCTACTGGAGCACAGAGTGAACTGATATTTTAGAGGAGGAAATGTGCAGGTTAGCCCACGGGTTAGGAGTTTTCCTGTTCAATGTGCTTGCTTGTAGGAGAAATGTTAGATGTACAGTTGATATCTATAGTATTGTTAATAGATTATGACCCTGCAGTCCAAACAGAAAATAATAAAAATCTAGAAACCTGATGCACTGTTTCAGTACATCTTCCTAATATAGTATCAACAAAATAATTACAATTTCCTTTTATTTTCTTAAAGAAGTATCTACACAAATGAGTCCATAGGTCATTTGTAAAGATGAGATAAAATGGAGACCATAATGAGCAGAAAGTAAAATGTCTGATAGTGACTTTGTGAACATCATTCTTGGATGGCAAATCTATTGCAGCTTATCAAATTAGCACACAAGCCTAGAATAGGTGACATGTCCCAATGCAAGACATTTAAAGTGGAACTATGTTCATTTCTTCTTTAGCCCTGCAAAGGCATCAAAGCAGCTTAAAATGAAACACATATCAGCAGTCATATAAAGCATAGGCTTCTGAAAAGAAATGTGCTCCCATGTTTGTTTGGGGAAAGTCTAGAAAGAACATGTGCACTTGTGAACTTACTAAATATGATACCCTGTTTTCTCAGAGACTTTGGAAGGGCTGGACTTGCTGTTCATTGATTCACTCAGTTGGTTTGAAAAAAACCCACAAGAATAAACTTTAAAATGTGTAGTTTTCTTCATTTATTTTAATCCTTTATTATATTTTCTATCAGCAACACAAGGTTTGCAAGGTACCTGTACCTGACAAGCTACTCAAGCTAAAATAAAATACTGTAGGAAATAAGTACTTTAGTGGCTTTACATCTCTTTAACCACCCATGAAACCAAGTTAAAATGTGCTAAAGGTGACTAAAAGTCTGTTCTAGCAATGTGCAGACACATTTCTTTTACACCTCTTTGGTGCAATTAACTGTTGTGATTTCTTGAGCTTCTGTTCTCAAATTCCTTCTGCTTTTGTGTTGTGCTTTGTAACTAGGCAACTTGTACTTCTGGTCTCCTTTTCCAAAGTACATTTTATTGCTTTCTGTTGAAGTCTGCTTCTACATATGCATCTCAAGTGACAATATATATGTGAAATCACTACATACTATCAGTGATGCAGTGTGAGATCCATTCAGACATGACTGCCAGAGGATGTTTGCTTGGCATCCTTGCACAGACCTGTGAGTGAAAACAGCATTACATTTCTAACTTTCTAATCTTTCCTTGCTACCTCTTATAGATGGCAGACTAATAAAGTAAAAACTGAGCATTTATGGACTTTCAATATAAATAAGCATGAGGTAACAAGAAGGTAGTATGGAGCTTTTTTCTCTGTTCTACAGCTGGAATGATAAAATTACCAGCTTATTTTACATACTAACTTTCTCTGCAAAAATGGTCATCTTTGTGATTGCTTAGATTACTGCCTGCATAGCTTTCAGGTCAATTTTTCACAAAATATTACACAGAATTTCAAAAAGTTATATTTTCATTTAATGTAACACACTTGGGAATCCAAGTCATTACTGTCTGTCATTTTGCTACTGCATTTTCTGTGTCTTTGCCCCCCTCTTTTCTGGGCAAATATAAACAGAAGTCCTCCTATAATTTTTATATTTTAAAAATAATCTGGAACTTATTGTTGTTAATAATGTGGATGCTAGAGACTTGACCTATCACATAATTTTTAATAAACTGAAAAAAACTCCACCAAGTCAGGTAGGCAAGGAGCTTGATAGATGCCATGGGAGAAACATAATCTTTAATATGGCAAGTATGTCACATTTTAATATACTATACTATACTGTTTTGAATCCATCAGTTTCATCCACATTCTGCTAAGTACAAGATATGGCCCAGTTGAAGGGCCCCATTCAAACTACCGGTATTCTGATACAAAGCTTGCTGCCTGATGAGTCTTATTCTGCTTAGTTACAAGGCTAGCAGTTGGTGCTTATTATTTCACAGTGGAACATGCTAGGAAAGCAACTGCGAGACCGTCTGACTTTATTTCTTCTCCACCAAACACTGATGGCTGGAAAACTGCTACCAATCACTCTCTCGAAGAGGGGTGGAATAACCATGAATTTATCTGCACCTTTTATATCAAAAGATAAATGTTGGTAACTTTTGGAGAGGTTGGTGGGTGTGATAGACACAGCCCTGGATCTTCCAGCAAAATATACCTGGTTTAAATTGTCTCTGGATGCATAAAGAGTTCTGTGAGGAGGCTCAATTTAGAGGTAAAAACTGAGTTAAAAGAAGTATACAAAAGTATTTTTCACACTAGTCATTTTTGACAAACAGGGTTATTCTATTTAAGTTTCAAAATGCCTAGTAAGTAACTTGGATTAGTCAGCTCTGAATGTAAGATCTGGATCAGCACTATCAACTATTGTTTGGTCTGCTTTTGAATATAGATTTACAGTCTTTTAAACATCCATTGTTTAATCTGAGAAGGGTGGGGGAAAATAGTTGTGAGGTAAAGTGAAGGAGCTCATTCCCTTGTCTACCAGCATTTTTCTAAAAGAACAGTAAAACTATGTTCAAAACCAGACTAAATGGGTTTAGGACTTTTTCAAAAGACTGCTAAACACATATTTTAGGTAGCTTGGAAAACAGCTGACAGACACTAAGTGCATGTGGTCAATCAGAACATGGTGGCTAAGGAGGTATCCCAATTTGCTGCCAATAATAAGCAGGCCATTTCTTTCAACCTTGGCAACTTTAACTTATCTGCTAAGATTGTGAGATGACAAATGGGAGGTCTTTACAACCCCATGACCACAAGGGCTGCCACTCCAATTCAGCTCCCCTGAACAGCTTTTAAATTAGGGATTTAAGTAGTAAATAGCCAAAGGGCCATGTAGATCAAGTAGAAAAATACAAAGCTGGATCAAAGGAGAGTGAGGACATGTATTATAATCATGAGACATAAAGTTTTAAGAATCACTGGCTATTAAGTCATTCCAAATTCACATGGTTGTTTATCATATAAATAGTAAGTATGACCAAGCAAGCAGAAACTGTTTTAAATTTGAAAATTATTCATAAGAGAGGCTTTAAATGTTTTAATTACATTTCTCTTCACCAGACCATATGAAATTGGTTGTATCACTGTGGTATTGGAAGGAAGGAAGGAAGGAAGGAAGGAAGGAAGGAAGAAAGGAAGGAAGGAAGAAAGAAAGAAAGAGAGAGAGAAAGAAAGAAAGAAAGAAAGAAAGAATGAACGAAAGAAAGAAAGAAAGAAAGAAAGAAAGAAAGAAAGAAAGAAAGAAAGAAAAGAAGAAAAATGTACACCACAAACAGACTAATTGAGAAGAAAGGATCTGGTCAATAAGCTCCATTCTGAATCTAAAATTCTTATTTTCTGTTCCTCTGGTACAACACAGCACAAAAACACACAAAAACACATGATGGGAGAATGTTTTCTTTCATTTACCTCTTTCCTATTGCATTTTTTTCCACTGAAGCCACATTCACACACAGATAATCTGTATTTATAGGATAGATAGAGAAACAGCTAGTGGGAAGTGACATAAAGTCAAATGTGGATTGGAACATTAATTTGCTCTGATATCCCCGTTTGCTCTAACATATTTTTTCATTTTTTTTCTATTCTCATTTTCTTCAAGGCATCCTCTCTCTTTGTTTTGAGTACTAGCCTGCAGGCAAAGGGCAGATATAATTTTTGATATCTGGCTTGACCTATTTTCTTGAAGAGGGATTTAAAATTAGGCCAACAACCACATGGAGGCTAAGGGTTCTATAGTCTTAGTGCTAGTTGCCCACAGCTGCTCTGGCAGCTATTTTTCTCTCTATAGAGTATGATACATCTGGGAAAAGAGCATGTGCCTTTACAGAGGAGATGTAAAGGGAATATTAACAAAAAACTGAAGGCAGGTTAAAAGTTAAACACTACAAACACAAGCACACACATCCCCCGCCCCAATGCTCTGAATCCCAATTTGCTTTCTTCTAAGAACAGATCCTAGTATTTAAATTTGCCTTTGTGCATAAGATATCACTCATGCTTAAGAATTCTACATTTTCATGTATTCCAGCAACGTAATGATCTTCATCAACTCAGAGAAATTTATTTATTTTACATGCCAAATATTCTTACTGCTGGATTTGGGTGAGAATAATATTAGATTTTAGCTCTCTCTCTCTCTCTCTCTCTCTCTCTCTCTCTCTCTCTCTCTCTCTCTCTCTCTCTCTCTCTCTCTCTCTCTCTCTCTCTCTCTCTCTCTCTCTCTCTCTCCCTCTCCCTCTCCCTCCCTCCACACACAGAAATAATTGATGTGCCTTAATATGTTTCTCTTCCATCCTGTTACTCTTTCTTTTTCAGCAAGAATTATATGTTGGTTTCTGCAGCCGCTTCAGCAGGGGTAGCCTTATTTGGTTAAGAAGGTCTTGGTTCTTCAGTTACACAGGAAGGATTACATTAATTGCCTATTTCTGTATTTAGTCAATGCATACATAGCTGCTGTGCCTCTCAACCTTAAATATAAATACATCATTTGGCAGCACAAATGATTTCCTAAAAAGGGGAGAGGAATGTTAGAGCATTTGATACAAACATGTTATTAACATTAATAATAATCATAATTCTGAAGTAGAGTTGACAATTTTCTTGTGCTTGCATATATAAAGGGAAAAAACAATTAAAGTGAAATTGTGTTAACAAAAGACAAGTTTTTTGTCTGATAAAATATTCTGAAAAGTCAGAATGTCTTGAGGAAATGCTTTTGAATTCAGTGTCCATCATGGACAGCTATAAACCAAAGGAATGACTTCAGACTTCTTTCTTAGAATGAGTTCGGTGCTGAACCAGAAGCAAACATGATCATAAGACTGAGACAGATGGACTGTTATTAAATAGCTAGAAATGCAAAATAGCTCTCCAGTGAATTAATTGGTGTCAGGAAGGAAATTAAGAAAGATTTTTTTCCCCTTCCAGTAGAAATAAGAAGCAATCTTGCTTAGAATGGGAACTTGTTCATTTACTCATTATATATGTAATTGTCTATAATAATTGGTTCTCAACCTGTGGTCCATAGACTTCTGATGTGTGTGTGTGTGTGTGTGTGTGTGTGTGTGTGTGTGTGTGATATCATCAAAGGAGGTGCACAAAGGTTTGAAGAAATGTTATCATTTAAATCTTGAGTTAAGTCTTGGCGATCCATGACCATGATCCGTGGCCACAAAAAGTATTTAAAGGGGGTCTGTGATGAAGAAAAGGTTGAGAACTATTGGCTATATCAATGTAAAATCAAGATTTCCATTTTAGTTAACAATTACTTAAATATTTTATCTTTTAATAGTAACTTTATTAAAAATTACAATTACAATAATACAAATGAATTAAAAATAAAATTAGAAGATGCAGAAAAGAAAAAAATAGAAAAGAAAAAATAAGTATATGATAAAGAAACAGCAGAGAAATATATAAGAAATTACTTTCTACTTCACAAGTACAGACAATTTAGTAATTTATCACCTTCTCTTAAAGTACAACAAATGATCTTTTCTCCCCATATCCCATCTATAAACAATTTCTTAAAGCCTTGTCATTTCAGTCATGGTGTCAGCAAAAGTCTATTAAGGATTTGTGCACTGATGATGCTACCCAGGATGGGTAATGAAATGTCTGCAAGAGAGCAACCAAGTTCAGAAAGCACCAAAGATTCCTCGGCTCAATCTTAAACTATAAATATTCTCCTTTATCAGAGTCCATTAAAGGTTACCAGCAATAACACCATACAGTATCTATTTTAACTTAATTTAATTGAATAAACCAACTTTAGATCCCTCCCTTTTATTTCATCCAATCTTGACTTTTAGTCCCTTCAAATAATGTTCTAGAATTTGATTTCTTTTCATTTTTCTTAAAATTTTATTTTTCTAATCCTTCTCAATTCTTCAAAGCTTTAACAATTCTCTTTTATAAATCAATATAGAAAAATTATGCTCATCACTCTCTTGGTTTGTTATTTGCATACCCATTATTAAAATATTAGCGGGTTTCTATTGCATGTCCAATATAACATCTTTTCCCATGTCATTCTTATAGCCAATCATTTTAAAATCTATCTGTTTCCTCTTCCATAACATCTTTTAAACACATTTTTAGAGACAGAAATTCTTAAAATTAACATGTGTCCAAAAATATCTTTCAATATGTCTAAAATTAAAATATTTCATCTTATTCTGTAACTGTAAGTTGAGTTTTTTATTTATTTATTTATTTATTAAATTTTTATACCGCCCCTCTCCCATAGGACTCGGGGCGGTTCACAACAGAGTAAAAACATAAAAACAATAAATATTTAAAAATAAATTAAATTAATATTAATACAAGGCTGTTGCTAAAAACCTGTTAAGTTTGAGTATTATTCTCCTTTAACTGTAATTTTTAGCTCCTAGTTTCCTTTAGAGTTTAATTTATAAAGTCCTATGTATTTTTTAAGAATTCAAAACAAAAGCATTTTCCTCTGGGAAGGATTCTTTATAATTAATTCATTCCAAAATATTTTTTTTAATTTATCTGGTCTCTTAATCTGTTTGCAACTTTTTAAAATCAAAGTTTTAATATCATCCTTTTGCTGTTTATTCCAAAATAAATAAAAATAAGGTCTTAAATTTGTATTTAAAACTGTTTTTACTAGGGACTGATGGAAACTCACGTGGTGCTGTAAAACTTGTCAGTCCTAAAATTCTAATAGCTGAAAAGTACTTTAAAAACCATTTGTAAAAATTATCAGAAAAGAAGCATGTGAACCCAATGTTGGTTCAAAGGCCCTAACTGTGGTTTGATATTCCCTCATGCCCACCCATTAGAGTCCACTGTCTTGCAGTTTCAGCATGAGGAACAATTATCTTCAGCACTTGTGGGCAATCTTAAATCCATCTTTTTATCTGGAGAGGAATGATAAAAGAACCAGTCTACTCACCGGCTCTTCATTCTGTTGTGGTTGATGGCTCTGATTTTTGTAGAACTGTCTTCTGTCCACCATTTGTTTCCCATGAATCTCAATGATTAGTTAAATATCTTAAGAGAAATACCTTTTGCTTTGAAGAGCAGAGCCAGTCTATTGTCTCTATCAATCAACAGAGAGACCATTGTAGCCTAAATGCCTGATGCTTGTTTGCTACTATCTCTATTCATTTGTGTGAAGTTTAAGTCTTCAGCTTAGTGACTGAATTGAATGTTAAAATGCATCCTTCCAGTTCCGAATATTGCTTCCATGTTCCTCTGACCTCTATTTTCTATGTTCAGAAGTTGCTTGCCTCTTTTTTCAGGCAATCTAGCCATTTGTTTCAGGCAGATAAGGAACCTGGGAAGATTGCTCACTTACTCCAAATATGATCCTAATTGACAGCTCTTGGACAAATTAGAATCCAATAATTAATTGAGAAAGGTGCAATCTTATCCTCCATGGCTACCTTATTGCCTATTGTTATTGTTGTTGTTCCTAGTTCCTTCTATATTTTGCTCTTCAACTCACTCTACCACACCTGAAGCTGGAGTGATCCTCTTTTAGTTATAAAAGAATGTATGGTAGCAGATACATAGTATTCAAATCATAACGTATGGGGAGAAAGCTTACTGGCTGAGACTTAAATCCTGTTATGTTCCTCGTGACCATTATTTTATGAGTAGTATATACAGTACATACAAACAAAAGGAAATACTAATAGTCTTCATAATACAATACCTTATTCCTCTATGATCACTTAGTAGTAATTTGGAATAAAAGATGAAGATCCACAAAGAGAGGAAAAGTCTTTATGATCAAGCAAAGGGACAAATCTTTACAGTTATATTTACAACAACAACTGCCAATGTTCACCAGAGGGCAATGAAGTGGAAGAATATGGGTCTTCATGAACAGTCAAGTATATAGTCTATACATGTTTTTGTCCATCTCATTTTGTTGCTTAGAGAGAACCAATTTAAATAAAACCTTCATCATATAAAATACCACATTGTGTGATAAAACTGTTTTTATTTGATTAGAAGAAAATGATCATGCACAATATCAAAAAGTGGCTTGTTTAAGTGTTCAGCAATCTCTGGCAATTTAATCAAGGAAAATAGTTAGCATAAAATATGTTGCTGAAGATTACAATAGTATTTATATTTTTCCTTTTCTCAAAGACCTCAAAGTGAAAATTCTCATGGGAGAGTCTGCCTAATATCCCCACAACCAGGGGATAGAATAACTAGCCAGTCATGCAGTAGAGATTTGAAGCTGATCTCCTTAGTGTAAATCCAGGACTTTAATCACTATG